>CM024958.1:9562658-10762658 GCA_014282245.1 Rhododendron simsii
GCATTAAACGGTTCAGATCATAAAAATTTGATCGGGAACTGTGAGATTGAGATTTAGGGTGTTTTTGATCGGGAAATATCATACAAATATATATGTATGATATTTTTAATTGTTCTCAAGTTCGAGTTTGACTACAGTACTATATCACGTCATGCGGATGCATGAGCAAAGAATGAGGTGAAAGCATATTATGAAAATATCTCAAACTATTTAAGTTTGCAAGAGAAATGATGAATAATGGTAGCCTAGAACAAACACCGAGGGCAAGAGCGAAAAATTACTCCTTTTCACTACTTAGACTATTTCCATTTTTCTTCGTGAAGAAACATTTGCTAATGGTGTGCTAAATGACAATTTTCATATTATGGGAAACCATAGCAAGTGTTAAAAGTGAAACCCGAAATTGTGTGTCAAGTGTTTGTTAGGCAGAGAAAGAAAATATGATTGACTCGCACTTAATTTGTGTTACGTTTGTGGTGTTGTAAAAATATAAGTTGATTGGACATTAACGTGCATATGAACGTAATATTTTCTCACGTGCAATAGAGATATGCGGACAGATTCTGGTCGTCCGCTTTTTTTTCAAATACTAATATATTCGACCAAGTCCGTAGCTATTTAAGTCCCATCATCCTAATTTTATACGAACATTCCTATTCCCCAGCAAGCAGCTTCAATGATAGAACCAGCTGCTTCAAGTCAATAATATCACTTCTTGTCGCGTTGTTTTAACGAAAAGTCTGTCCACAGTCCACACAACACAACTCCGCGTACTGCTTCAGAAGCAGCGGAAGAAGCCGCATCTCTCTACACTCTCTCTCTCTCCCCTCTTCCACTTTTGACTTTCCCTTTTCTTTTCCCACCCCACTTCCCTACTATAAATACTCTCCCCTCCTAATAAACACTTCCCACAAATCAAACCAACAAATCAAAAACGGCTTCAACCAGCAGCATATGTCTCACAGACCCATCGTTCCTCACTACTCCTCCATAGCCTTCGGCCTCCATTCCCATCTCTTAGTCTCCAGTGATATGAACCCAAACTCCTACTGGTCCCATTAACTTAAATTCATTTATTCCTCTATATTCTTAATTTGCTCCATTTTTCCAGAGAAAACCAATTCTTTTTAACCAAGATCACTTACGTTATTTACACAAATCTGAAATGGGTGCCAAAGGATTTGTCGAGGGAGGTATTGCTTCCATCATCGCCGGTTGCTCGACCCACCCGCTTGATCTAATCAAGGTCCGGATGCAGTTACAGGGCGAAAACCACGCAGCCCCCAACCCCAACCACCACATCCAGCTCCGCCCCGCCTTCGCTTTCAACTCCGCCACCATCGCCGCCCCAGGAGGCCACCTCCACATCCCATCACCGCCGCCGCCGCCCAAGGCCGGTCCTGTCTCCGTTGGACTCAAGATTTTTCAAACGGAAGGCGTGGCCGGCTTGTTCTCTGGCGTCTCCGCCACCGTCCTCCGCCAGACTTTATACTCCACCACCCGTATGGGCCTCTACGAGGTTTTTAAACAGAAGTGGTCAGACCCGAATTCCGGTACCCTTCCTCTGGGCCGGAAAATAGCAGCCGGGTTAATAGCCGGTGGTATCGGCGCGGCTGTTGGCAACCCAGCCGATGTTGCCATGGTACGGATGCAAGCCGACGGTCGGCTCCCTGTTTCTCAGCGGCGCAACTACAAAAGCGTAGTCGACGCTATTTCCCAAATGGCGAAGCAAGAAGGGGTTACTAGCCTGTGGCGCGGCTCATCCCTTACGGTGAACCGCGCCATGATCGTAACCGCATCGCAGCTGGCATCGTACGATCAGTTCAAGGAGACCATATTAGAGAAGGGTTTGATGAAGGACGGGCTGGGGACGCACGTGACGGCGAGCTTTGCGGCGGGGTTTGTAGCGTCGGTGGCGTCGAATCCGGTGGATGTGATCAAGACTAGAGTAATGAACATGAGGGTGGAGCCGGGGATGGCAGCGCCGTATAGTGGAGCACTTGATTGTGCTTTGAAGACTGTTAGGGCAGAGGGGCCAATGGCCCTTTACAAGGGGTTTATTCCCACCATTTCAAGGCAGGGGCCTTTCACTGTGGTATTGTTTGTGACCCTTGAACAGGTCAGAAAGCTTCTCAAGGATTTTTGAAGTGGTGGGATTTTTGGATTGGTGATGAGATAATGACGATAAAGGATACTAGTTATTTAAGTTGATTGAGCTACATAAATTGTTATTGATGGTTTTATGTACTACAGTACTAGTATGCATGCCTTTTATATTGAAAATTCTCTTTGGAAATAGTATCAAATTTTGTTGAGAAATTGGACTTTTCATTGTTCCTTTGATTTAAAATAGTATCAAATTTTGTTGAGAAATAGTATCAAATTTTGTTGAGAAATTGGACTTTTCATTGCTCCTTTGATTTAAAATAGTATCAAATTTTGTTGAGAAATTGGACTTTTCATTTTTCGTACTTGGGAAATAGAGAGACAGTTCAAAACAACAAACATCAGAAAAGTTAGAACCCAAATGGCCAGGTATTGTTAAACTTTGTCTTTAATTATGTGAAACAGGAGTTTAGGAAAGGGAGAATTCGGCGGAGGATCATGTGTGAAAGATTATAGCAGTAATAATATAGATAGATTTTTCCATGAATGAACATGACTTGTGATGATTGACAAAAGGGTAGTTCTAGTATAAAACGCAACGAGGAAATGAAGTGGTAGTAGTCTTTTAGGAATTAATAACCTATTCAAGTCACCTTGTTGGGGTCTTAAAATTTTTGGACATGATTTTCAATAAATTTTCTGTCTATTTTTGTTAAAAACCTCCTTCAAAACCCCCCAAAAGAACCCGTGTGTGAGCGGAGGTAAACACGAAATCATCTAATTTCAAAAATGTTTCAACCCATTAAAATACGCAGGAACATAGATTGAGATCGGAAACAAAAATAGAACGAGGATTAAGAGCATGAACTTAATGAGACAAGTGCCACAAAAAGCGATGAACTCATCAGACAGCTAGCTAAGCGAAAGTTTACGTGACCTAAGACTATAGTAGTTATTCTAAGTTAACAAAAGTTATGTTTCTATTTTGAGAATCCGTGAAAATGGATTTACGGAGCCCAATCGCATGAGTTCAAAGTGTTTTTAAACAATTCAGATTGAAAATCAATATTTTTTACCTGTAAAAAATAATTTTTACGATCAAAATTGAAAAGCAATCTCAACCATTGAACTGTGGAAACAGACAGCTACGATTACACAAATCGGCAAAAAATTTATGCATGGCTCCGCCATAAATAAGTTTCTCTATTTTTATTTTATGTTTGTGCAATAAAGTAATGGTTTCATGCAAACCAGTTGCTCTTCGAACGAATCGAACCTTGTGGTGGGCACACGATTCACCGAATTCTATAAAAAGAGAAAACTTGTGGAGCCAAAGCACTGTGATCTCTAGAAGATCGAAAAAACGTCGCCCCATTTGCGTTTCGCATGTCAGCTTACTACTTATTACTATTATATATTCATTTTCTGGAAACTAATAGTACTACTCCTTATTAGTCCACGTGTTCAAGAAAACCAAACTAACCGATTCATTCCGTACCGAACCATCTTATTTCATCTGATTCTGCGATTCAGTGGAATCGTGGTTAAAACTGAACCAGACCATTTATGTAACGATTTGAATTTCCGTAAATAAAATTTCATTAAATATTTGAATTTCTATTTTAATTACTTGGATTGCTTTTAAAATTTCTTTTTAATTTTTAATAATCCGTCATAATTAGATTTTAGTCCTTAAAAATTATATTTCTTGACTAGAAGCCCTAATTGGCAAATAGAACGGATTCTAACCAATTAGTTTGAGGAACCAAACTACCATTTCTCCTAGTTACAATTCCCTAACCTTAATTGGACCTTTTTGACCATATTTGAGCCTTACAAATCCCTCCTAGCCTAATTGGACCCTTGAACATTTTACTTCATGATTTGTCATATCAAAGCCATATTCCCTTTTATCCATTGGATAACAAATGTTAGAGAAAATATTGTTCATTGGTTAATAGACAATGACGTGCCAGTGAGTGTGTGTGTGTGTGTGTGTGTGTGTGTGTGTGTATATATATATATATATATATATGATTGACAAGACTAGTCATACCAAAGGAAGTAATCATTTTATTCCCATAACAAGTCATTTCAAACCCTAATTATCACCAATATTCTTCTAACCATTGGTTAATAAATGCTAGGAAAAATTTTAACCATTGGTCAATAGCAATTAGGTTGCCAATAAAGCCTTGATTTGACAATATAAGGTCATGGACTAAAGAAGACATCATTTTGCTTCCAAAAGAAGCATAAATTAACCTTGTCATGCATGCAACCCTAAGAATGATAACTCTATACCTAAATTGCTCACCAAAGTTACTTTCTTAGATTTATCAAGTACATATATATATATATATATATGCTTATATATAGATACATATACCTCATAGCCTATTTAAACATGCCTATATAACCTTATATGCACTTTTTAGGAAAATATTACCCTTGGGACAATATTCTTGTCATAAAAAGCCTTAGCACAATCATCTCCTCTTCCATAGACCTATTAAGACTACATAGTACTTTAGTGTACTTATATTTATACGCATAAGCATATATATAGACACATAGTACGAGAGAGAGAGAGAGAGAGAGAGAGAGAGAGAGGCCGACACTACTACAAAAACCTTAAAAGATGACACTCAAAAAATTGAAACAATGACAGTTTTTGTAAAACTGTCATCGAAAATATGATGGTAGACTTTTGATGACAGTCCATTTTACAAACTGTCATCTTTGCGATATAAGATGACGGTTTAGAAGAAAAGTGACATTATTATTTTTTTCTTTAATGTCAGTTTTTGCTTAAAACTGACATTAAAACATGCGCTTCCGGAAGCTCATATGGGAAACCTTTTAATGACAGTTTTCATTAAAAGCGACATTGAAACTAAGCCCTTTTAATGACAGTTTTAGTTAGAACTGACATTGCAGTTGATCATAAAAGATGACAGTCAAAAAGTGTCATAAAAACATAAAAGATGATAGTTTGAAACTGTCATCTCATACTTTCAATGTCTACGATGACAGTTTCATCCAAAACTGACATTAAAAGTGCTCATCTTAAAATTTTCGAAAATATACTATACATGTTTTTGTTTGTCTTTTGTTAACAATAAGCGTGCCAGCTCAGATGGTAACACGCGCGTGAGGAACTGAAGTTCTTGAGTTCAAGTCCTGGGGCAAGCAAATATTTGCTGGCCACACAAGTGCTAAGTAGGCAACACACAAGTGCCATTGGGCGGCCATGCGAGAGGCACGTGGGTGCCACGTGGGCGGCCACGCATTCGAAAGAGAATTGGTTTTTTTTTTCTTGAATGGAGAACAGATAAGATGACAGTTTAAATCCGTCATCTTTGCGATTACAGATGACAGATTAAGACTATCATCTTTTATCACAAAGATGACAGATTTAAACTGTCATCTTATATGTTTAATGACAGTTTTTTTATTGTCATAACAAATCTAGACTTTTAATGACAGCTCCATAGATGACAGTTTCAAAACTGTCATCTTTCACGTTTAATGACACTTTTAAACTGTCATCTTTAATGATTATTGTAGTAGTGCGAGAGAGTGAGGGAGAGGGAGAGGGAGGAGTGTGTGCATGTGTTTTGTACACTTACACAAGTCACCTTTAGCCCATTGGCCTAATACCTACTTGACAACCCATTTCTAGTCTTCTTAAGTACAAACTTAGCCAATGATTTTATTTTTTCTTACTAGTAAACCCTTCCTAGGACTAGACAAGCCAAAAACCCTTCATAATGACCTAAATTTTGAACCTAAAATTGGATGACAATGCATGACATGCTTGAAAGGCATGAAATGACAACTCAATGGAGCAAATCCATGGAAGAATTGGAGAGAGAGAGTTTGCTATAAATAGCAACCCCCCCCCCCCCCCCCCCCCCTTCCCCCCAATTCAACTCACATGCACCTTCAAATCCTCCAACTTCTCTCTAGAAAAATTCTTGTGTTCTTACTTTATTTTTCTTGTTCTTGAGTATTCTTGAGTTCTTTCCAAATTCTTCAAGAAACTCATCCAAGACCGCCACTCGACCACCCCCTCGATCCGAAAAGCTAGGTAGTGTAGTCAAGAACTAGTTTCGAGAGAAATCCTTTCTCTTTCAAAGCTACCGGAAGCTACCGTAGGAAGTCACTCCGTCCGAAAAGCAACTTACCTTTCCGTAGCCGCCCTACCACCAAGAAGAACGGTAGAATATCTCTACTTACTTACTCTAAGTATACGTTAAAATTTTCTTATCCATTAAACTCTAAATATAAATGTATGATGCTTGTATGTTGAGAAATGTATGAGAAACTTGAGAGGTGTTTTTTTTTTTAAAAGATCAAAAGGATAGGGAGTATGTTGAATATATCGACTTGATTTTCCGAAAAAACATATGTTGTTCTGAACTTCCCACAAAGGAAGAAAGAACGAGTTTTAAAAGATAATAATTTATACTTGATTGTAAGTATTCGTATTTTGATCTTTAGAATGATTATGAGAACATATACATATTACTTGCATTACTTGTGGTTGTGTGATAAAGTATAAGTAGTCTCCACCCCAAAGACGTCCGTACATGTGGCGTTATGTTTTAAGTTTGTGATTTGAGCATGTTAAGTAATATGGAGTTGGATAATCTTACTAATTTAATTTCAAGATTTCAATAAATGATTTACGATTTTGTAAGTAGAAAGTCCTACCGGGGAGTCGTTGCATGAAAACGAAACACGGAAATCAAGAAAGTAGAAACATGGCACTTAGGGTGTGGTAAATGGAAAGACGTGTTCCGAGAAAGGAAATATTTTTGAAACTACATTGTGGCCGGACATGGTAGCCTAATGTGAGTAGTGTGTGTGTGCGCACCAATGGAAACCCGGAACGGCGGAACCGAGATTGAGTGTGTAGCTTGGTATCCGCGGAGAGGAGTTAATGCAATTGTGTGCCAATGAGAACCCGAAGCAGCGGAACCATTGTGAGGATACTCGGGAACCCGGAGCGGCGGAACCGAGGTTGGGTGTGTTAAAAAGAAATTTTGCAAATGTTGATTTGGTAAAAAAAAAAAAAAAAAAGTGACACGGTCTACGATAAGTCGCGTAGGAAAAACACAAGAATCGTGGACACTAACGTGACTAGATTAACGAATGTGGATGTATCATTGTTAACTGATTTTGTTTCAGCATGCATGACCTGTATGAAAATCGTTAATTTCATGTTATTAAGTTAAGGGTAACAAGTAGGGTTATTCTATTGAGCTTTTTTTTAAATCACGGTGTTACCATTGGTGACCCTGACATATTATATTGGTGACAAAACGGATATAATATGTCAGACCTCATAGATGAACATGATGAACTCTACACCTTGGAAGCTTTCGGATCCGAGGAACTGGCTAAGATGGAGGAGCAGGCGGAATAGTAAATAGAAACCCTAGCTTTACCCTTCCGTATGTAATCAAAGTACTCTTGTGAGAGATTATGATGTAATAACGAGCATGACTCTACTTAAGTTTTCAATAAAAATATCTTTTTAACGTTTCCAAAATTAGGGGCTTTTCAATTTAGTATTAATACACACACACATATATAGAATTATGATGTAAGTTGATTTTATCATTGGTAAGTTAGTCTAGTGTATAAATCTGATTTGTTAAGAAAATTTTCATGTAATGGGAACCTAATACCCATAAAAGAAAACCAGTATGACAGTACCCAATTCCTAGACTACTGATTTCCTTTCACGATTTCACCCCCACCGACCTCCTAATCTACACCCCACCGACCCCTAATTTCTATTCTTTTAATTCTTTTCTCCCTTTCGATTCAATTATTATGTGCGACTCACATCATCGATATGGACTCTACAGATGTCCGGTCAATTTCCTCATCAATGAACCAACCTATTTATTTTGATAAACGCCACAAATTAAAATAAATTCAACGTATAGCCCCCAAACTGGGTTGAACCATTTTCAATCGGTCAAACTTGGTTTCAATAATTGGCTGCAACTGGGCGTTCTAAGCTTAGACTCGCTCATACATTCTAGACAGTAGACCCCCAATTCTCACGATCCTTCCAAACTCAATTTTGTGGTTTTCGTTTTGCATCCACAACATTAATCCCAACTACTACTACATTAAATTTATAGACGCTGCAATTGTTGGGAGTCTAATCCGACTGAGGTTCTCCTGAGTGTGCGCATGTCCAATCCGTTGGAGAGTATCCGCGGAGTCCGCACCACATCACATGTATCCAATATACATTGAATGACTCATATCCACTTAAAAGGCCAAGCCTTGTAAGTGGTGAGTCATCCAATTGTATATTAAAGTCCAACTCTTTTTACATTTATCCGACGTGAGACTCAATCTTCACACATATTCCTAACAGCAATCAAGAAAATATTTACGAAAAGTTATATACGACATCTATAGACACGCAAATAAGTTTGATGTTACATTACAAAATGGTCAGCGGTTTTGTTTCACGGATTTGAGGCAATTTTCCTCGTGTCCATCAGTGTCTGAGCAATTTTATAAGTGCCGTCATAATTCAGAAAATTATGTAGAAATATTCTTGGCCAGTTTTGACATTTATGTAGCTTCATGAGGGCTTCAAAGTGGGAGTACTTTTATTTCTATGTCTTACATGATGGATAGTTTTTAATTTGGTGTTGTATATCGAGTACTAAAAATAATTTGAATCATAATCTTTACACACGGATGCCTCTTAATCCGTAGCTCACAGCCAACCCGGGATATAGTTTTGAATTATTTTTTACCAGCTAGAACGTAAAACTTAAAATGGTATTTGTAAATTCTCTGATAATCTTAGAGAATAGAAGCAGAAAGTTTAAGTGGCGACCAAAATATTTGAAAAATGGTTGTGCATATATACCCTGCTAATCATAATTTATAAATCACTTTTAGCATATAAAATAGAAGACTATTAGAAGCCCTAGTTTAGGGACTATGGAAAACATGTTTGCTTCCTGCCAAAACTGATCGATTCTAAAGTTGGACTATGTGTAAATGAAAGCATCATTTAGGGAATTATTTATTATATAATTTGGGTTTGGTATAGAAATCTCGCTAACGAGGGTACTTCTAACAAATAAAATTTGGGGTATCAACTATACATACTGTAAAGACCAAATTCCAAAATTTTAATTGTATTGGTGATTCCGTATGACAAAACTCATAAATTATATCGAGTTGTAATTTTATTATTTTTAATAGACTGAGTTTGTATAGGATTAAAGTGAAAGGAATCTTTATTTGTAATTCCGAGTGAACATATTGGATAAAAAATGAAGTCGACTACAGTGGAATGGTTGTTTGGCGAAGACGGATCAATCGGTTAATGGTTATCAATCGGCACCATCTGTTCATTTAAATAAAAAGACAACATCAAAAAGCGGAAAGGATGGACTTGTTATTTCCTAAGGTTTGACTAAACCAATATAAAAAGAAAAGAGGGGCAGCCATGCAAGGGGTGTACAAGCCACATATACTACACTACACATACGGGGCTAAGAAAAAGAAAAACGGGCCGCGGCAGTGGAAAAATAACGAGAAGCAACAGCTTATTCGAGAGCTATTTGAAAGGGATATTTTGATTAGTTTTGGAGGGCTTGTGGACTCAAGGCCATTTGCGATTAAGATCACTGGGTGCGGTGTACGTGTGACTCGTCAGGTGATACTTAAAACTTTGTAAGGATTTGCATCGTTTGAATAGGTATATCTGTAACTGCACAATGATTATAGTGATTTGATTTTCTTCCCGTGGTTTTTACCCATTCAGGGATTTTCCACGTATATCTCTGAAATTTTTTGCTTGGGTAGTTTTTGCTGGTAGAATAACTTAGTGATTCACATTCATACTTTTAGGGTTTTTTTACGGATTAATAGGAAACCCTGTTTTTTCACATAAGTTTAGATTTTTTTGTTGGGTTGCCAAAAAAAAAATTCAACTTTTTGGTTGCCTAAGTTCGGAGGCTTACCCCGGAACCTGCTCTGTATGTTAGTCATGTACAAAATAAAAATTTTATTTGTAGACCTAGACTTATGTGTGTGTGTGTCTATATGCGGGCAGATTCTGGTCGTCCACTTTTTTTTTCAAATACTAATATATTCGACTAAGTCCCTAGCTATTTAAGTCCCATCATCCTAATTTTATACGAACATTCCTAATCCCCAGCAAGCAGCTTCAATAATAGAAACGGCACAGAATAATACTAGTAGAACCAGCTGCTTCAATTCAATAATATCTCTTCTTATCGCGTTGTTGTAACGAAAAGTCTGTCCACACAACTCCGCGTACTGCTTCAGAAGCAGCCTAAGAAGCAGCATCTCTCTATATTCTCTCTCTCTCTCTCTCTCTCTCTCCTCTTCCACTTTTGACTTTCCCTTTTCTTTGCCCACCCCACCCGCCTACTTATAAACCCTCTCACCTCCTAATAAACACTTCCCACAAATCAAACCAACAAATCAAAAAAGGCTTCAACCAGCAGCATATGTCTCACAGACCCATCGTTCCTCACTACTCCTCCATAGCCTTCGGCCTCCACTCCCATCTCTTAGTCTCCAGTGATATGAACCCAAACTCCTACTGGTCCCATTAACTTAATTCATTTATTCCTTTCTATTCTTAATTTGCTCCATTTTTCCAGAGAAAACCAATTATTTTTAACCAAGATCACTTACATTATTTACACAAATCTGAAATGGGTGCCAAAGGATTTGTCGAGGGAGGTATTGCTTCCATCATCGCCGGTTGCTCGACCCACCCGCTTGATCTAATCAAGGTCCGGATGCAGTTACAGGGCGAAAACCCCGCTGCCCCCAACCCCAACCACCACATCCAGCTCCGCCCCGCCTTCGCTTTCAACTCCGACACCATCGCCACCCCAGGAGGCCACCTCCACATCCCATCACCGCCGCCGCCGCCCAAGGCCGGTCCTGTCTCCGTTGGACTCAAGATTTTCCAAACGGAAGGCGTGGCCGGCTTGTTCTCTGGCGTCTCCGCCACCGTCCTCCGCCAGACTTTATACTCCACCACCCGTATGGGCCTCTACGAGGTTTTTAAACAGAAGTGGTCAGACCCGAATTCCGGTACCCTTCCTCTGGGCCGGAAAATAGCAGCCGGGTTAATAGCCGGTGGTATCGGCGCGGCTGTTGGCAACCCAGCCGATGTTGCCATGGTACGGATGCAAGCTGATGGTCGGCTCCCTGTTTCTCAGCGGCGCAACTACAAAAGCGTAGTCGACGCTATTTCCCAAATGGCGAAGCAAGAAGGGGTTACTAGCCTGTGGCGCGGCTCATCGCTTACGGTGAACCGTGCCATGATCGTGACCGCGTCGCAGCTGGCATCGTACGATCAGTTCAAGGAGACCATATTGGAGAAGGGTTTGATGAAGGACGGGCTGGGGACCCATGTGACGGCGAGCTTCGCGGCGGGGTTTGTGGCGTCGGTGGCTTCGAATCCGGTGGATGTGATCAAGACTAGAGTTATGAACATGAGGGTGGAGGCAGGGATGGCACCACCGTATAGTGGGGCACTTGATTGTGCTTTGAAGACTGTTAGGGCTGAGGGGCCAGTGGCCCTTTACAAGGGATTTATTCCTACAATTTCAAGGCAGGGGCCTTTCACTGTTGTGTTGTTTGTGACACTTGAACAGGTCAGAAAGCTTCTCAAGGATTTTTGAAGTGGTGGGATTTTTGGATTGGTGATGAGATAAATTGTTATAAGTTGATTGACCTACATAAATTGTTATTGATGGTTCTATGTACTACAGTACTAGTATGCATGCCTTCTATATTGAAAATTCTCTTTGGAAATAGTATCAAATTTTGTTGAGAAATTGGACTTTTCATTGTTCCTTTGATTTAAAATAGTATCAAATTTTGTTGAGAAATAGTATCAAATTTTGTTGAGAAATTGGACTTTTCATTTTTTGTACTTGGGAAATAGAGAGACAGTTCAAAACAACAAACATCAGAAAAGTTAGAACCCAAATGGCCAGGTATTGTTAAACTTTGTCTTTAATTATGTGAAACAGGAGTTTAGGAAAGGGAGAATTCGGCGGAGGATCATGTGTGAAAGATTATAGTAGTAATAATATAGATAGATTTTTCCATGAATGAACTTGACTTGTGATGATTGCCAAAAGGGTAGTTCTAGTATAAAACGCAGTGAGGAAATGAAGTGGTAGTAGTCTTTTAGGAATTAATAACCTATTCAAGTCACCTTGTTGGGGTTTTAAAATTTTTGGACGCTATTTTCAATAAAAAAATTTTCTATTTTTCTCAAAAACCTCCCTCAAAACCCTCAAACGAACCCATGCGTGAGCAGAGGTAAACACAAAATCATCTAATTTCGAAAACATTTCAACCTATGAAAATACACAGGAACAAAGATTGAGATCGGAAACAAAAGTAGAACGAGGATTAAGAGCATGAGCTTAAAGACAAATGGCCATAGAGAGCAATGAACTCATCAGACAGTTGCCAGCTAGCTGAGCGAAAGTTTAATAAGTGACCTAAGACTATAGTAGTTATTCTAAATTAACAAAAGTTATGATTCTATTTTGAGAATCCGTGAAAATGGGTTTACGGAGCCCAATCGCATAAGTTCAAAATGTTTTTGAACGTTCTAGATTGAAAATTAATATTTTTGACCAGTAAAAAATAATTTTTACGGTCAAAATTGAAAAGCAATCTCAACCATTAAACTGCGAAAACAGACAGCTGCGATTGCACAAATCCGTGAAAAACTTATGCACGGCTACGTCATAAATAAGTTTTCTCTATTTTTATTTTATGTTTGTGCAATAAAGTAATGGTTTCTGGTGGGTGGTGGCTGCGGTGGTTTTGGGTTGTGGAAAAAACACTTCTGTAGTGTAAAAAGGTAGATGAAGATGGGTAGTTTTGGTCTCATTTGGAAATTTATAATACCCAAAAAAGAAAACCAGTATGACAGTACCCCATTCCTAGACTACTGATTTCCTTTCACGATTTCACCCCACCGAACTCCTAATTTTTACACCCCACCGACCCCTAATTTCTATTCTTTCAATTCTTTTCTCCCTTTCGGTTCAATAATTATGAGCGACTCACATCATCGGTATGGAATCTACAGATATCGGGTCAATGCCCTCATCAATGAACCAACCTATTTATTTTGATAAGCGCCGCAAATTAAAATAAATTCAACGTATAGCCCCCAAACTGGATTGAACCATTTTCAATCGGTCAATCTTGGTTTCAATAATTGGCTGCAACTGGGCGTTCTAAGCTTAGACTCGCTCATACATTCTAGACAGTAGACCCCCATTTCTCATGATCCTTCCAAACTCAATTTTGTGGTTTTCGTTTTGCATCCACAACATTCATCCCAACTACTACTACTGCATTAAATTTATAGACGCTGCAATTGTTGGGAGTCTAATCCGCCTGAGTTCTCTTGAGTGTGCGCAGGTCCAACAGTAGGAGAGTATCCGCGGAGTCTGCACCACATCACCTAGATCCAATATACATTGAATGACAAGGTCCAACTCTTTTAACGTTTATCCGATATGAGACTCAATCTTCACACATGTTTCTAACAGCAATCAAGAAAATATTTACGAAAAGTTATATACGACATCTATAGTCACGCAAATAAGTCTGATATTACATTACGAAATGGTCAACGGTTTTGTTTCACAGATTTGAGGCAATTTTCCGCGCGTCCACCGTTGTCCGAGCAATTTGACTTTACATAAGAATGTTCTTCTCTGTGGGATTTATAAAATTAACAGGAGTCGTACATAGTAGACGGTAACCCCAAAAAAAAAAAGTACGTTTGGAAGGGTCTTGAGAAATAAGTCTGAGGTGAGTTGGTTGTAGGATGGAATTTGTGGAAAGCAAATTTAATATTTTCTTTTCAAGGTCATCACTAGTATTAATTTTGAGTATTTTATAAAGGAAAATTAACACATTACAAACTGAAGTACCCTTAAATTTCACGTATTACATTTTAAAAACAAATTATTTTGTGGTACATTTTATGATCCAAATATGGCATTAGTTGTACGTTAGAGTTCTTCTCAACTTTGTGTGTTTTGCTCTCTAGTACGGTGAGGGTTTTTTACATCTTTTCTGTAAGTTCTTTCTTCCCTTCTTCTTTCCTTACGCCCGTTGCTCCACCAACTTATGCCCTCGCCGATCTCCACTCCTTCCAGCCCTTTATCTCTCTTGTTAGGAAACATTCACATTTCGCAAGCAAATTAGGCCAGTATTATTTAGCAACCAAAATCTCAGCTTGTGCTCTTCTAATAGTTGAGTCAACTTATGAGTTGGTATAGTTTAGTTTAGGGTAAGCTCTAATGTTAAGCGTAGCAAACTCATTAATCATAATTTCTTCCAGAGAATGAGATAAGGGGGCAAAAAAGGCAGGGAAGAGGGATGGGTTCAGAAGAGACACTTGTACAGAAGGTATATATATACTTGGTATCATATATTTGTACTTCAACACTGCTTTGATAACACATAGGATCACCCAACCTTTCACTACATTAACAATGGGTTCCAAAATATGTAGATTTTGTCATACACATGCAAATTCAACATTCAGAGAAAATGGAACATTTGTTATCAAGTGTTTTTATGATTTTGAGCCAAAATAAAACACATTTTTTAGGAGGGTGTGTTCCGCTAACTCAAATAAGTACTTATTCGATATTTTTTAAATTGAAGGTGATGTATTGTGAGAGAATGACTTGTCTCGTAAAATAAAAAATAAGTACTTAATAAATTATAACCTTAACCAAAATGTGAAAAAAATGAGATGACCCATGATCCAAGCATCTTTGAACACAAAAAAAGTAAACAAACCATGGATAGTAATACTTATTTTGAGGTGCCTTTCCCATTGCTCAATACAAATAGGAATACTTATTTTGAGCTGCCTTTCCCACTGCTCAATACAAATAGGTTTACACTTCCTACACAGATTTCTTGTACCAAACCACCTGAATTTTCCCGTTATGGTTACTGAAAAAAAATCAACATCTCTAACAAGATTCTTAACACTAGTCTATCAATTTCTAAGATGCTGGAGAATATTTTCTTTCGCCCTCACTTTATTGATGTTACCCACCTTCATGATTAGAACCTTTTATTTTATTCGCATTGATTTCTTATAAGAATTTGTGCAGATATTCAGCTTAATCTAATATTGATAATTGCTCAATTAAAAAGTCTAATTCTTGGGCCTAAACCTTTAAAAAGTTGCGGAACGGAAACAGATTACGTTGAAAACAAAACGAAAAGTTCTGATCGTGAAAGAAGAATCATATGATTCCAATAAAAAAAAACCAATTAGGTGAAACATGATCATAAGTGTAAAATTCCACGAATTGTTGCACCAATGTGACCTTTTCTGAAATGTAAAAACAGCACATTAGAAATGAAGCATATTTACAAGACTATAAATAAGGCCAGAGCACTAAATGGAACTTGTAGCGCAAAAAGAATGACAATTATGTTACAGAATTTATATGGAACACCACACGGCTTAACCACTGCACAAATACAACAAAGTCCCAAGCACCAGACTTTCTGCAAAAAGCCCCTAGAACAGCTTTGATATGACATGGCAAGAAGTCCAGAAGGCTGCTGAGGCAGCCCTGAGAAGGGCCGGGTTTTGGTAAATCCTGTTTAGACAAAAACAGAACAGGCAAAACTAAGAACTATGCATAATGAACAAGAACAACAGAACGAAACCATAGCAGTCAGAAACGTGAAATGTTAAGCGTGATTACAGTGATACAAATTCACTCCTTGGGCATCTCTCCAACCCTTCATACCTTAAGCTCCAACACTTACATCAAGTTTACCAAATCATGAAACAGGGAAAATCTTTATATAATGCATGACGATCCAAAGCTTTCATCAAATTTGAAACTGATCAATTTTGACTCAACTTAAAATTTGGTTGGAGATGGGTTTTCTCTTGACCAAATTTGGTTCTTCAAGAATCAAGCTTTTAAGTTTAACAGATATTCTTACTCAAACTTTAACGAAAGAAAAGGTGAAGCTTTGGAGGAGGCAGCCTTAGCCGCCTTAGATGGAACCAACATTGCATGCAAGAAGAATATAACTCCTTACGAGAAAATAATAAGTGAAGGGAAAAACAAGCTAAGCTGGTGAAGATGATTGCAGGTTCAGGTATGGGTTGTAGAGAACTTGAATTTTAGCAACCTGCGCCCTATTTGTCTCTTACAAAACCGAAATCATCTCTAACAGTATACTAGTATGCAAAATGCTTACACTTATCACTCCGTTCAGCGCTCAAATGTATTAGCACTGAAGCATAGAGAGAGAGAGAGAGAGAGACTGCTATAGTATGTTTAGATATAAACTTTATGATCTTCTGAAGATGAATTGATAAACACCGAAGTAAAAGTGGTAAAGGGAAGTTGCAATGTCTAAGTATGTTGGGATCAGCTTTGTCTTCCAAACGAAACGAGAAGGGTAGACTAGGTTTTAAGCATTTAGAAAGGGTGGAACAAACCCACCATGATGAGGCACTTGTGGGGTCTACGTAAAAAAGTGATAACTTATGGGTTAAATGGATACACACGTGTCATCAAGGCTAATAGTCTTTGGTACACGTCCTTGCCATGGGATTCTTCTCGGAGAGTAGGGAAGTTATTCAAGATCAGACCCTTGACCCAACCATTGATCAAATAAACAAGGGGGGAATGGACAAGGAACCTTTCTTTGGGTTGACAACTGGCATACCTTGGGCCCCTTGTACCAGAGGAACGGTGATAATGTAGTCAGGAACTTGGGTGGAGGCGTGGAGCTCTGCTGTCCAAAGTGTCTTCTATAATTGTTGGTGGAAGGTGTAATTGGCTAAGAACAAGAAATAGAATAACACGACACATGATAACACTCCAACAGATTTTCTCCCGAATGAACAGATTCAAGAGAGGGTCACATGGTTACCTAGAGTCAATGATTTTTTTTTTTTTTTGCCTCTTTGAAAACAGCTTGGAATTCCAACTATTAGAACTGCAAAGAACATGGCACTTTGGTTCCTTATAGCCTGGCACAGCCAGAATTCCAAAAGGGTCATTTGTCCTATGGCATTGTTGCTTAAAAAAGCTGAGGACCAAAGATAGATTGCTTAAATGAGACTTGTTAGTTGATGAAAAATGTCTGCTATGCTACCGAGCTGCAGAAAACCATGACCAACTCTTTTTTTGATTTTGAGTTTGCTAGGAAGGTCTGGTCTATGGTGCTTCGTCAATGCAATCTCAACAGGTTGCCAATGGGTAGGTCAGATGAGCTTTCTTGGACCGCCATCCTTTGTGAAGGTTATACTAAGTTTGGGATTGGCAGCCGCTGTCTACCAAGTTTGGCTTGAGAGAAATGCTAGGATTTTGAAAAACAAGGAGAGAGATCCTTCTACATTGTTTCAAGTGTTGGCATCCGATATGAGGAATAGAATCTGCTCTTGGAATACGGTGGAGAACAGCTATGAGAACTGGACTGCCCATGAAAATTTTGAAGTTTAGTGCTTTGTGTTTGCTTTGTTCTGTAGTGATGAAGGGGTATACCCAGTTGGATTTTGTATTGGTTTTCAGTTTGAATAAAATGATACTTGGTAAAAAAAATTAAGTTGCAATGTCTGAGGTCCACGCAGCCACCAAAGATATTTGCACTTTACATACTATAAAGCTATGAAACCATTGTCGGCGAATCAATCTCAACAACATACCCAATGGCCGTTGCTCCCCAAGATGCTACATTGTAAATGACTTTGCTCCCATCCCAAGCCTTTCGAAGCTTTCCCTTTTTCTTCTTCACAGAGAATGTTTTGCTCAGTGCTGGAGGAAAACCCAGATAAAGTTGTTAGGAAAACATAATTTGCCTTTTAACTCCTGAGTTCTGACAGCTAAGCCCAATAAAGATGGGATGGAAAAACCATGGCAATAGAAAAGGCCTTTTTACTTCTACTTTCTGTAAGATCAATATGAATCAATCAAACTCACCGTCTTGGAGTTGATTAGGGGTCAAATCCTACAAAAAGAAAAAAAGAGGCAAGAAATCAATCGTAAATATCATGTCATTAGCATGGACTTCCTACAAGAATGCTACTGGATCAAACAAATTTACCAATGAAACTGCTATGGAAGTTTGGAACCACAAGCGATTCCAGTGCAAGAACCAAATATACTGTTACGCATATAAATTATACGAACTCTATCCAATGTATGACCCTAGAACCTATGAAATGCACCGAGCGATACCAACAATGCTCTATACCAGCATTCAAAACACGTCTAGATGCACTGGCAAGTGGTAATTGACACTCAGGAAAGTCTGCACAGATGCCTATATTGGCAGGCAGGTAATAGCATGTACAGTAGCCCTTTAGCTGGTTTTAGGACCTGATGGCTAGCGGTCTAAGGAGATCAATGTCTTCCAACAACCAATTCAAGGTAATCAGGCACAACAGAAATTTTGTGAGCAACCACTAATTAAGCAGGATCAATTTCCTTGCTTCTGGCCATGGGCCCAAAACAATGTTAAACCGAGAACATTTACCCATTCATGCTTTGATCATGATTCTAACTGCTTGCTGCATTAAGTTTGAACTTCTCACTATGAGGATTTTATTTGTCCAATAGTCTAAATTGGCATTTTTACTTCAATTTAGTTCTAATGACCAAACCCTTCGGGTAAAACTCACAAACGTTCGGTTTTAGGGAGGAAAATAACAAGAAGTAAACATGGAATGACTATTGGAAACAAAATAGTAATAACTACTGGAAACAAAATAGAAAGAGTAGCTCACTGAAAGAACTGGACAGTAAAGAAGGGCTAATGAAGATGAACTAAGCGTTTAGTTACCATATTCCTTTCCACACAGGTAGTATCCCTGAACCAGCGGCAGAGCCAGGATTTTGACCGGAGGGGAGGCGGCTTAATAGACATTTTTTTTCGGAACATAAAAATTATTATATCATAAAGTTCTTGCTTTACAATACATTACATATGTAAATTGAAATGACTCTAGCCTAATGCAATTAAAGCATACCAATCATTTTGTTTTCTTCTTTAAGCCACTTCAACAATCACGAGCTTATTTTTTATTTATGAAAGAAATTGAGAAATGAGAATGTAAAATAACCGATTTTTTATCAAATCATTCCAAAATTATTAAGATTATAAGTAGCTATACAAGAATAATAATCAATAATATTCAAAATCAGGTATATACAAAATAATAATTTTAAAACTCGGGGGCTCAGGGTAGGCTGCCCCCCTCACCCCCCCAAACATAGCTCCGGCCCTGCCCCGAACTTAAGGCAAATAGCAGCTGAAATCAAACTAAATAGATCAGAATATGTAAGTCTACTGTAACTGCATATGGGAAATACAGAACTACAGTGCAAGAAAACTGCCTATTCTGGATGTACTAAAACATAAAAGACAAGGCCAGGACTCCAAGCCAGTATTTCACTTTCACAGAAATTGTCAAAAGGCAAATCATTATATCCATGGGAACACAAGTATACGCACAACCAGTGTTCTAAAATAAGGGATTAATCACTAGTGGGGCCTATCCGATTAGGTCGGAGTCTTCAGACTAATGATTAATCGCTGATTACTAATTAATATGCATCAATTAATCGCTAGAAGGTGGCTGACCGCCCGACTAGCAGCGCAGAACATTGCGCACAACAGCACAAAAGTTACAATCCTTTTTGCCAATTCTCTACCATAAGGAGATGAATAGATGATTATGAGCAACCTAAAGCTAAAAAATTATACCAAGAACCAGTACTTGAGACTAGGGCTAATGATGTAGGCTTACAGCTTACTGATAGCGATCAACTATTATGGCAGAGAATAAACAATTGAATCAAACAAAACATTCCCCATGACTTCTATTGAACAACAATGACAGCTTACAAATACCTTAGTCTGTTTAAGGGATAACAGGTAGGCTGCCATGAAGCATGCTATACCCTCAACTATATCTTCCTGCCTAACCAAAACGTAGTCTTCTTGGTCTGGCTGGGCATTTCCTTCTTCCCATAGATCATTATCGCTGACCATGTCCCATGAACTACCTTCTTCAGCTATCACAAAAGGATTGCTTAGCGACAAACATGAACGTAATTTGAAAGGAAAGGAGTAGTTGCAATAATAGAGGATCTGAATTTCAGAGGCCATTCCCAAGAACATGGTTGTCCAAGGTTTTAACTTTTAAATCGCAGGAAAAACAATTATTTACAGTACGTGAAATATCTGTGGATGTTTTCCAATCATTACACGTAATTTATAAGTCATGAATATCTCAGAGCAACAGCCTATAGATCCCTACCAGCCATATTTTGCGGAACTGATGCTTGTGCACTTTCTAGCTTTTCAAGGAAATCAGGACATTCAACTCTAGATTTGAGAAGATCACACAACTGCAAAACAGAAACAAAAAGCATTACCTTACGAAAAGACAGATGGACAAGTTGGTGATGGGGTTGCATTCACATGAAGAGACCAAAATTGGGGTCTTGTTAAGTTACCGTAAAAAAGAGTAACAATAAGTAGTCCAATAAAGTAAATAACTACCATCTAAACTGTCAAAAACTAAATAACTACCATCTTCAGACAGAATCATCAAATTTGTCTGAGTGCGTCTACACTTGTAAAGTGTTAAAGCAAATCACTTGAACATGTAGCAAGAGCTGCAAGACCAAGGGGATATAATCATCGAGTGCATTTTTATACTTACTTGTCAACTATGTAGCAGGGACACTGGACAGAGACACGTAAATTTTCAGAAAATGGGGACACGACACGTTTGGGGACACGTCTATATATATATCAAGAATAAAAAAAAATTCAAATATGATAAAAGTTAATAATATTATATCCATATAGCTTGTTTTCACCTTTGCAGTACATTGTTTTCCAAGTCATTACATCTATTATCTATACCTTGCAACAAAAAGTGTCTATCAAAAGTGTCTGGAAAGCGTCCCAAAAGTGTCTGGAAAGTGTCAGACTCCAAATATTACCCAAAATAACATGACACTTCTGGAGAAGTGTCCGGCACGTGTCGGTCACGTGTCCGACACTGGTACGTCACCCCTGGTGGAGTGTCGGTGCTACATAGCTTGTCAAAGCATTCGTCAACTAAACTTTCCCTTACTATTGTGATCATGTCAGCCTACAAGGCTAGGAAGACATAGTGTAACTTCCAATTACAACCCTTTGCACCCAAAAGAGAATTTCACAAGACTTAAACAAGATGGTCGGTCCACTTTGAATATCTAACAGGGGAGCATGATAACTATGGCGGAGTATCTTTCTATCACTCCGACACATACAGACGTATTCTTGGGCAAACCTTGAATGTGAGAGGGCAATACAAATAAACGTATTCAAGATTTTCTCGAAAAACAGAGAGCAAACAGAGAACAATCTTGTTTTAATTAGGGATGGCATTCGGGGCATTCGGGGCGGATATGGGGATTTCTGTACCCGATCCCTGAAACCGAATGCCTACCCATATCCGCCCCGATACCCGAACGGGGAGAGGAAGAAGGAACCATAACCGAACCAATCAGGGTTCGGGTAATCCCCGAACCGATTGGGTAACCGAATTGGATGAAAAAATCTGTTTACCCAATTTGTACCCACCCCGAACCGAACCGAAATAAAAACACTTTCACTTGCAGACAACAAGAGAAATACAGATCTAGGGTTCAATCATATTTGGGCTCCAGAAAAATCAATAGAAACAGAACCTCAAAGCAAATCAACACATAAAACTACT
This sequence comes from Rhododendron simsii, assembly GCA_014282245.1. Lineage (NCBI taxonomy): Eukaryota > Viridiplantae > Streptophyta > Magnoliopsida > Ericales > Ericaceae > Rhododendron > Rhododendron simsii. Next base: position 9,584,620 of record CM024958.1, read on the forward strand.
ATGATCCAGAACAAACCAAAAGATTTGTCACAAATCCGCCATTCTCAACTGATACAAGAAACCCATCTAAAACTTTGCTTAAAAAAATGGTACGTACTTAATTAATAGAGATAGAAATGTATAACCATGGGAAGAAAGATGGTTTTGCTCCACTGCAACTGGGTGAGATCTTGTCGCCTTGGTCGAGGAGAGGTTGGTTGACGAGATCGCCATCGCTTACGAGAGGAGTGATGATGAGTGACGGCGAGAGGGTTGAGGATGATAGACGGCAAGAGATGATCGGACTGTCGAGCTTCAAATCGAACGATCGGACTGATTCTTCTAGTAATCGGAGACGACAGAGAGAGTTGAGGTGAGAGAGAGAGACAAGAGAGAGGTCTGATTCTTCTCGCATTCACAGAAGAGAGAGAGAGAGAGAGAGAGAGAGAGAGCGCGAGCCCAGAGAGACCGCAGCTCTGGCTGCTGGATGAGAAATGAGAGTTTGCAACCTAACCCTAAAACCTTATGTATTTATATATAAAGGGGCATTTTTGTAATTATACTTGTTTCGGTTCAGTTCGGTTACAGTTCGGGTATCGGTTCGGGTATCAGCTGAAACCACAACCGAACCGAACCCGTTCGGTTATATCATATCCTCCACCGTACCCGCACCCGCGGGGAATTTTTCGGTTATTATTCGGGGAAAAAAAGTGGTTACGGTTCGGTTACCCATCGGTTCGGTACCCATTGCCATCCCTAGTTTTAATAGACAGTTATCATGTTTTCTCTATCGTATGCACAGAAGCATTCATCATATTCGAGGTCTTAAATTTGTATGCACTACAAGGTTTTCCTTAAGCATTAAGACGGTTTCCTTATATTTAACTGAATTAAAGTCTAAAAGGTCTTAAATTTCATATCCTCAGCGTCAAGCATATGAAAACTTAGCCCAAATAACCAAAGATCAGTCTCTCAAAGCCAAAGATAATAACCTCTACCCTAGGAGGCTAGGATGAGAAAACAAATTCAAACACAGTGGAATCCAATCAACAAGAGCATAGAGAAATAAAATACAGCACCACAATACAATGGAATCAAACCCTAGCTTTGACCCAAATCCAAAATTCAGGACATTCAACTCTAGATTTGAGAAGATCACACAACTGCAAAACAGAAACAAAAAGCATTACCTTACGAAAAGACAGATGGACAAGTTGGTGATGGGGTTACATTCACATGAAGAGACCAAAATTGGGGTCTTGTTAAGTTACCGTAAAAAGAGTAACAATAAGTAGTCCAATAAAGTAAATAACTACCATCTAAACTGTCAAAAACTAAATAACTACCATCTTCAGACAGAATCATCAAATTTGTCAGAGTGCGTCTACACTTGTAAAGTGTTAAAGCAAATCACTTGAACATGTAGCAAGAGCTGCACGACCAAGGGGATATAATCATCGAGTGCATTTTTATACTTGTCAACTATGTAGCACGGACACGGGACACAGACACAACACCGACACGTAAATTTTCAGAAAATGGGGACACGACACTTTTGGGGACACGTCTATATATATATATCAAACCAAACCAAACCGAGTCTTACGTCCCAATCACTTGGGGTCGGCGTCTATATATATATCAAGAATAAAAAAAATACAAATATGATAAAAGTTAATAATATTATATCCATATAGCTTGTTTTCACCTTTGCAGTACATTGTTTTCCAAGTCATTACATCTATTATCTATACCTTGCAACAAAAAGTGTCTATCAAAAGTGTCTAGAAAGTGTCCCAAAAGTGTCTGGAACGTGTCAGACTCCAAATATTGCCCAAAATAACATGACACTTCTGGAGAAGTGTCCGACACGTGTCCAGTGCGTGTCGGTGTCCGACACTGGTACGTCACCCCTGGTGGAGTGTCGGTGCTACATAGCTTGTCAAAGCATTCGTCAACTAAACTTTCCCTTACTATTGTGATCATGTCAGCCTACAAGGCTAGGAAGACACAGTGTAACTTCCAATTACAACCCTTTGCACCCAAAAGAGAATTTCACAAGACTTAAACAAGATGGTCGGTCCACTTTGAATATCTAACAGGGGAGCATGATAACTATGGCGGAGTATCTTTCTATCACTCCGACACATACAGACGTATTCTTGGGCAAACCCTGAATGTGAGAGGGCAATACAAATAAACTTATTCAAGATTTTCTCGAAAAACAGAGAGCAAACAGAGAACAATCTTGTTTTAATAGACAGTTATCATGTTTTCTATGTCGTATGCACAGAAGCATTCATCATATTCGAGGCCTTAAATTTGTATGCACTACAAGGTTTTCCTTAAGCATTAAGACGTTTTCCTTATATTTAGCTGAATTCAAGTCTAAAAGGTCTTAAATTTCATATCCTCAGCGTCAAGCATATGAAAACTTAGCCCAAAGAACCAAAGATCAGTCTCTCAAAGCCAAAGATAATAACCTCTACCCTAGGAGGCTAGGATGAGAAAACAAATTCAAACACAGTGGAATCCAATCAACAAGAGCATAGAGAAATAAAATACAGCACCACAATACAATGGAATCAAACCCTAGCTTTGACCCAAATCCAAAATTCAGCAAACAAACTGTTTCCTTATCACGGCCCGAATTGTTCTATGTTGCATAGAAAATATTCATCATATTCGAAGTCTAAGATTCATTATGCACTGCAAGGTTTTCCTTAAGCACTGCAAGATTTTCCTCTCTTTTTTAAGTCTTTCGAGCTGAATTGAAGTCTAAAAGGTCTCAAATTTCTTATCCTCCATGTCAAGAATATCAAATTTAGCCAAAAAACCAAAGACCAGTCTCTCGGAATGTAATTATCCCTACTATACGATTGTAACACAATCAAATTCAATAAGCAAGCACACGGAAAACACAGCATAACCAAACCCTAATTTTGACCAAAATTCAGCAAACAAACAGCCCGAACACGCAAAACTCCCTCACCTCGTCGGTCTCCTTATCGCGGCCCGACGCCTCGGCAGCATCCGCATCACTGTCGCTGCAGTCGCCGTCGTCATTGCCGCCGCCGCAATCGTCGGCGTTACCGAGCAACTCGAGAGCTCTCTGGCAATTCTGAAGGACAGCTTCCAACGTCTTCCTCTTCACGCGAAGGCGATCCTTCTCCGACCCAACCCGATTCAACCCTAACGCCTCGACCTCCATAAAAAAAACCCTAGCAATACATAGATACAAACGAATAAAGATATGGATACAACATGTGTCGGGCGGGTGTAGAGAGAGAGGCACAGTGAGACCTCTTTCTCTCTCTCTCTTTGTTTCTTCTCTCTCTTGGCTGGCTTTGATGAGCTATTAAGCTCTGGAGGAGAAGATGATTGTTGGGTCCGACTCCATTATTATCGTGGAGGGTAGGAATAGGAAAAGAAAAAGGAAGAATGATTCTAATGTGGGGTTTGTTACGGCGGCGTTTTTTTTTGGATGGTGGGTTGTTGGCGTGATCCACGTTTCGTTAGGTTACGTTTCATGCTTTGGATGCCGTGAATTGGAATTCGGTGTAACACTAAACCTAGACGGCTCCACGGAATAAATAGCTCTATTTCCTCCAATTCTTTTTTTTTTTAAATTATTAAATCGTGGGAGAATAAAAATCATATTACCCTCTCAAAAATTTTGATCTTTGTTTAAAAGTGTATAATTTGACTCTATCGCAAAATTTATTTAGAATTTTCGCCAAATTAATTGAGATCTTTAAATTGGTAGAAGAAAATTAAAAGAAAAAAGAGTGGTATTTTTATATTGAAAATAGCATCAGTGTCGCGGGGGGTGTGGGTGGGTGTGTGGTGAAGGTTATGAGACATAGGGAGCATTTTTTCTAAAAATTATGAGAACATGACATTATATATCACTCAAAATTAGAGTGTTTTCGGTAGGTAATAAGTTTGAGAAAGAACTAGTTGTTGACAAGTTATTAGTTGTTTTCACTAACCAATAAGTTGTTGTCAAATGTCAAGTTATTTCCACTAACCAGTAATTTATTGCTTAACGTGAACCACAAGCTAAAATGTCATAACTTGTTGCCGAAAATTATTAGTGGAAACACAACCTTAACAGGGATTGGGAGATGCTGTAAAGCAAGTACCCCGTGCTTGGCAGAGATGCCGAACGCATCTGAACCGTACACCTCTGCAAACAATGGTCCGAATTACAAATTAGCTTTTTCAAGAAAGAGTTAAAGTTTGATTTTAATCCAGACAGTTGATTGCAGAAATAGACGATCCAGATGCATTCCGCACCGCTGCCATACGAAGACTTGCTTGGCAGGGTCCCCTTAATAGGGACAAATGACTCCACAAGTACCAATAACGTCCCTTCGCCCCTGTCCATAATGATTGTAGGCAATGGAATCCCATTATTCAAGATCCTTCCTACGAAGAATTAGAAGTACCTACCCTACAATGATGACCAACCAAACTAGTTCTCGTTGGTCTTGGGGATGGGCTAGGTAAAGGAGTCCCATTAATCAGCTCGAAGTCCGACTTGGGAAGGCAAATCAAAATGCCTTCTCCTATTGTGCCTTGGGCCAAACTAGTGTGGTCCTCCCATTATGTTCCAAGATGTCCTTCATTCAAATGGTTGGCCTTTCCATGGGAGAGAGATTGGCTACCAAGGACTTGATATTTCTCCGAATCGTGTGCCAACTGAGTCGCGTGACCAGTTGTTCTTTACTTGTCCTTTTTACCTCTTGTGTTTTGGCAACAACTCTTGAACAAATGTGGTTGCTCCAGAGTGCCTAGGGGATTGGCAGGAGAAATCAATTGGGCAGTCCAACATGGAATTGGTCATTTTGTTAGAGCTGGCTGCTATCTTCATTACCTCCTTGTCTGCAACTATCGAAATCTCAGGATTTTCAAGCTCAAAAGTACAGATTGCCATGATCTCGGCCAAGAGCACAAGTGCAATTACTAAGAAAGTACAATCACAAAGAATGGAGAGGATCAAAAGACATGTGCAGGAGAATATTATTGTACAAAAGTCTGAGTACATTGTTGGTAGCCTCTTCCTTTTATAGAGAAAGGAGAAGCATAGCCTAGAATCTAGAAAGGTTCCCAGAAAGCATCTAACTTACATTATTACACATAGACATATTTATATAGATTCCCTAGGAAAGTTCCTCACAGGTACTATTACATTATTACAACGGACAAACAACTTTACCACTCCCTACAGAAAAGAAATGACTGAAAGTAAAGTAAGAATTATTCTTGTCACTTTACTTTATCTTTATTTCACTTTACATTTGTTGCACACAAGTACTTTAGATTTGGAATATAACAGCTGGCACATGATGATGGCGTTAGTCTGAGTATTATTGAAAAATCATCAGAGTCCTACTGTCGGAACCAGACTCGGTAGATTGGGTGGTCTCGATCTCTTTCATCCATTTCCCACCAGTCACAATGCACATCCAGAAGATGCCGAATATTCTGACGCCACGTACTCTTCTGGATATTCCTCATTAAACTTCCAATTTGATGTTGCCCTGTGAAGGAGAGATTGGGGGAGTTGTCCTGGATTAACATTGTTGAGAACACACATGGTCCATAAGAAACATGGTATGGTATATTGCTTTAGATCCTGGTAACCACCCTTACTGGACGAGGTTCCGGTTTCTGAGTTAAGCTTGTTTTGTAGCGGTTCTGTGTAATCTTGTTTTCGGAATATATGAGTCTCCTTCTTATAAGAACTACCTTATTTTAATAAAATGCGGACCTCCTTTTTCCAATCGAATTTCGATGATCCGAGCCGCTCAATGTGTTCAGAACGTGATTTTAAGGGTACCCGCAAGAAATCAACAAAAAAAAACCGGGAATGGCTTCATCCGAGCAGTTTTTTGTTTTTTTTTTTATCTAACGGTTCAAATAAAAACTGCTCAAATCAAGCCCTTCCCGGTCAATTTTTTTGCCAATTTCTTTAGGGTACCCTTAAAATCACGTTCTGAACATATTGAGCAGCTCGGATCATCGAAATTCGATCGGGAAAGGCAAGAAATGAAAGGTCCTCATTTTAAAGGCCTTGCCTGAAGATTTCTGTATGTATGTATATATGTGCGTGTGTGTGTATATATATTAGGACTCTCACGGCTATCCTTTGTTCCATGTTCGTCTGCTAGTTCTACTGAATTAGCTCACCCTACACATACAAAAGAAAAAAGGAAGAAGAAAAAACTAGTCATCATTGGTTGGTCAATTTGTCTAACGCAAGGGAAAGAAAGAAGTGTTTTTGTTATTTTTTTTTTAACTCGGAAACGCTGTAGTGCGTATTATAGCCATTGGTTAGTGTTTTTAACGATCCGGATTCAAATGAAACTTTTCAGGAGAAGAGTTAAAAATTCTTCCCCAAAAAAGTTTCATTTGAATCCGGATCGTTGAAAACACTCACGGACGGCTGAGATTTGCCCAACAGGACGGACTGTAGGATCTCTGGATCCGTTTTTTTATAACCGGATGTTCGGCCCAACTTGGACTTATCGCGACCAATTCTGGGGCCTTGAAGAAACGACCAATCAAAACCCTCCAGTGGCCCAAAATTTGAAATTTTTGGGACCTATGGAATTCAAATATGTGACCTTAGGACAAATACTTGTTGCTTTTCTCATTTTCACTTTGCCAAAACATTGGGGTCAAAAAGATAGGGACCTAACAATTGGAGTCCATGTCAATTGGAGTCCATGTCCCTAAAGAAGATTTCTTTCTTTTATGGTAACGAGAGAAGATTTAGCAAATAGCGACTAAATTTTTATTTAAACAATATAGGAGTAGAAAGTACTTTCACGACTTGACTTTAAATTTTGGTCCGACTTATGCCAGCTCCGAGGGTTGTGTTCGTAAGCGGAAACTAATGGAAACACAATTTTAAATAGTGCATTTATCAATAGCTGAAAATAAACAATAGGAATGGAAAAAATAAACTGAACAGATTATCAAACCGTATCGTATGGTGTTCTTAAAACAGATTCGCCGACTCACCAGAGGTGCTGAGGATACCATCAAGCATCAGCATCTGTCTCTCAAGATACAACTCTGCAGTGTCGTAACGTCACCGCACTCGGCTATTCCAACACAGGAAAAATTGCAGCATACTCTCTCTCACATGAAAAAATTATGGAACAGAACATAATCTGGAGCTCTGGAAATTCGAAGGGTATTTTCTGCGTCTACAAACAAGAGATGGAAATGCCAGCATGTAACCATCGAGGGACATTCCCGCTGCTGGTATATTCCAATCGGGCCATAAACTAAGCAACTAGCAATTGATACAAAAAACATGCGCATAACTCTTGGTTTGCAACTGAAAAATAGGGAAGGTTCAACGCCCATTTCGTTCACGCATTCTCCCGATATGAAACTCAGGTACCTCTTGGAACGCAAACCCAAATCCCAACTTTAAGATTTATATACGCAATATTATTCCAGTCTTTGAGCAATGTGGAATGGAGATGACTTTTTACCTTCTCGCCTTCCACTTTGAGAGAGAATTTCTCATTCATCTCTCAATAGAATGTCTATTCATTCAATGGTTTAAACCCCTTACTTAAGAGTATCTCAGTCCAAGCCGGTCTCGGTCAGGGTTTTTACTCCTGAATTTCAAAATGGTAGGCATCCGGATAGCTAATATGAAAGCAAATTTTGGCAGCCGAAGGGAACAAATTTTGAACGGTTGATTTCGAACTAAGCTGTGAGGGCAAAGAATATAAAAGAATGCGAGCATCATTCTCTATTGTTCAAAGATTACATATGAGCCATACAAAATTGGTATGCCTTGTTCTTCTGACTTTGGTAGTAAATCATATAATAACCCTAACATGTACAAACAAAATTCAGTAGTAGTATGTGCTCCCCTTGTGACTTGGAGCATCTCTGCACAGCATTGACTGAACCTCAACAATTGTTTTGGGGGGCTCCATGTCCTTCTCTTGAAGGGCATTCCCCAGAAGCTGCTGCATCTGAGATGCAAAAGTATCATCCAGAATCTACAAAACATAGAAGGGGGACCGAATCACACAAGGGGTCTAAATCTAGGAGAAACTGAAAGGAGAAACCAATAAAAGCAATAAATACGACACTTTTCTGATAAAAGTGGCCTAACGATCATTCAACTTATCCAGCATTTTCTGGGGAATGAAGCAGCCTTCATCTTGATAGAAAGAAAACATAAACAGCTTTCATCGTCCATATATTAGTTTGCGTTTGGCCAAATCAATTGATCAGGCATTGGAGCCTCTAATTACAGAACCCTTCAGCATTTGATTGATCAGGCATGGGAGCCTCTAATTACAGAACCCTTCAGCATTTGAAATCCGGGGAAAATATCGACACACCAACAAATTAAAAAGTCGTTAATCAGACAGTGGGACACCAAACAATATTGCGTTGTCACCAACAAATAAAAAGTTTCTAATCAGTCAATTTACAAACACCCCTGTTTCATACTAACCCAACAATGTTATGGCCCCAGCCGCTATGTAAGTAGGTTTTCCTTTCCCCAATATCTGACAGGGCTATGCACTACAAATTTGACACGAGACTATTTACCAAGTGCAGCAGCAACAAAAGGTTAGTTTGTTTCACTGTTTTCAGGAGTATATTCTTACGTTGCAACACAAATAGTGGATGGCGGTAGGGGTTATATACCACTAGGTTATGTATGAACTGCGATCTTTTAAAGCACCTTATTTGTTTCTCAAAAAAAAAAAGCACCTTATTTCCAAGAACAGAAAAAAAAAAAAAAAAAACCAACCTCCCGACTTTAGATGCTTTTCCCCTCAATCAAAGCTCCATAGTTCCCGACATGGCAGAGCCACCAACTCATGGAACCCTCTCATATCAACCAACGTGTTCAAGTCATTTTTATCCATTGGTCCTCGGCAATGTTTTAAAAACTGGACCGGCTGGTCGAACCGGTTGGCCCGCCAACCGGCCCCCTGTCCGGTTTGGGTTGACCCCAAAATCGCTATTGTTAGAGAACCGGCCTCCTAATTGAGAACCGCCTCTAATTTCCGATTCAACCGGCAAACCGGTAGAACCGTCACGGTTTTGGAAACCCAGCCCGTTCAAAATTTTAACTATAACTAGCCAATAAATGGCCGCAAAAGCTGGGCACGTGACACAGGTGATAGACCCAAAGCCAACTTGCAGCACACAGCCATGCGTAAGGACAAAAGGACCCTTGTATAAAGTGAAGGAGATCCCAACAGTTCTCAATCCGCTGATGTGGGGATTGGGAAAAAGTGTGTACAATTCATTCCTTGTCCAATTTCTCTTTTCACTCAAAGACTTGATTTTTCAAAACTTTCTATTTTTACATGTTCATTTTAATTATTTATGGGAATTGATTCTGCCACTCCCTTTTTTGTTAATGCCACTCCCCTTCTCTCACAAAATAAATCATCTACTAAAAGACACAAAAGGGAGTAACATTAACAAAAAGGGGAGTGGCAAAATCACTCCCCTTATTTATATATATTTAATATATTTATGACATCACGGTTCAATTCCGGTTCAACCCCGGTTGAACCAGTGACCCATCCACCCAGTCCCTTTTCCGGTTAGCTCACCGGTCCGGTTTTTAAAACATTGGTCCTTGGAATTTATAATATTGCCCAGAGGCCCACTAAAAATGGAAAGTTCCACTTATTTTCTTATGATTGCATGCATTTGACCCCACTGCCGAAAAAATCTTAACTGGGCCCCTGGTTGTCTATGAACCACCACCTAAAGAGGTTGAGTCTCATATGTCGCTATATACTTACAGAGACAGCAACTCTTGAACCTTTGTACCACGATCTATTCTCTTTCCTGTTCTCCAAGAAGCTCAGAACATCCTGTGACAACATAACAATCTTCAAGATCTGCAAAAAAATATTCAGCTGGAGTGTACTAATACTGGCCAGAGGCAAATTAACTAACCTGCCCCATACGATCCCAATACCCCCGACAGATTGAAATGAAAACGTGACTCTCAAATACAGTATGGAGGTGATTCATTGTGCTTGTCAGCTGGTCTGTCAGTTGTTGCATTCGATTTCTTACATCCGAGTCCACCACAGTTTCCTTAGAATCTTGGAGTATCTTCTTCAGTTTTGTAGCATTTTGTAACCTTGTCTGAAGCACAAAAAGGGAGCCAGTTAAAATATAACACAGAACTTTAAAACCGGTTTCAAGCTAAAAATGTATATTCATCAAATGAAGGAAACTTGGCGTGCAGCACATCACAAACAAGTTAGTTGTACTCCTGGGCTGTATTTGGATCAAGGATTTGGGTCAAGAATGGAGAAGTAGAAGGATCTAAGATTTGTGAGCCGCTAGATCCAGTCTTATATTTTCTTTCATTTTCCTTACCCAAATACAGACTAAAGGAATTTCCTTGAGCAAAGTGCGCAAGCAGGTTTCCCAAGCACGGGATTCTAAGTTCACTAATTTAACTTTTAGATATAGACAACCATCCATATTGTATCTACAAATTGCATGCGCACATTTTTCTTTCAAGCATTATTGATTGTTTCTGTTCCATTACGCCAATGATCTAAAATGTTTCTAGGAACACTGAGGTGAGTAAACACGGGATCCTCACAGCGCAAATTCAAATCTTAGGATATGTGTGGTTACATATATGCCCATGCCAGAGAATATAACCTGATGTGTGGGTCTTCTAGTAAAAAGAAAAGAAAAGGTAGTTTTTATTACTACCCATCACGTATGAGGCATGAATATGCAGTTACCACCTAATGTTGGAGTCATTTGGATTCTTTCTCCACACAAGTTAGACTAAAATCAAACCAACTTCTGCTGACTAAAACTTCAAATTGAAAAACTTTTTTTTTAAGCAAATTCATTATCTCCAAGTTTCGAAAAGTAAACCCTAAATTTCCTTCGTTCAGTTTGTTTATCAATTTGACTCCAAAGTGATAAACAGAAGAATACAACTTGGCCTCAAATGAAATACAAAATAGCTATATTGACCCCATTATCCTCTTTTTAGATACTTCTTAGTTTGTTTCATGGATCCGCACTACAAATTATATCAAAACTTACAAACATTTATAGTATATAAGTTATATAACCATAGTCCAGCACATAGCGTCACCCTGATGATACTCACATTTTCTGCCAGCTTCTCCACAACCGCTTGCAAATAGTTTCTGAATTTTGTCCTCAGCATCACGGTTACCTCACTGAGCCTCTCTCCAGGGGCTGTGGTGCCCCCATCAGGGATGCAAGAACCCCAGGACTTCAACTGATATTCTATCCTTGGCCGCAAAACATCAAGCATCCTCTTCATGGAATTCAAAAGGATTCCCAGCTAAAAGCGAAACCACATTTCAGGCCGAAGAATATGAGTACTAAGAAAAATAAGAGAGAACTTGATAGGAGAAACGCACCTCATCAGGGACAAGATAGGGGCACACGGATCGTTTTGCAAGCTTCTGGACGTATTTTAGACCAAACTTCTTAGGTGTCAAGTTTTCCTTCAACGGTGCCAAGACGTCTGCATACTGCTTCTCTAGGGCTTCCACGATTGCCTTCTCTACATCAGCAATAGCCTGTTCATAGATACGCAGTCCAATCAAAAAATTAAAGCCATCATCCACTCTGTACCATGAAAAAAAGACAAAATATCCCTCCATCCCACTTTGTTTGTCCATTTTTACTAGTCCTAACATTTCAAAAAATATTCCATATTTCCTATTTTGTTCTTTTATTGATTATCTGGAAAACATTTTCTATCAGATTGAAATATGGGGAAAAAGTTTCAAAAATTATTCACAAAAGTACATCATATCGAAACAGGGGATGAAATAGGCAATCTGACATACGTTCTCCAAAACAAAAGTGTATTCTGGCCAGCGACAGATAATAACTTCATAATCATTCAATGTTTCTTTCAGGCGTTCATACATCTCATCAACAAAAGGAGTTGTTGAGTGTTGTGTCCTGACTCCTGACCACTTAACCTGCAAGTAAATACATTTCTTCAAGCATCAGTGCCAAAAATGAGAAACAAGGGTTTGCAAAACTTTGTAGGATGTAAAAAGTTTCTACAGCTTCCTTCAAATTATCCTTGACAGAATTACATTGTCAAAACACAAAACGGAGAAGTTGGAAAGAGAAAGAGAAGTTAAGACTTGCCCATTGACAAAAGGGAGAACTTGGAAAGAGAAAGATAAGTTAAGACTTGCCCATTGACTAGTGGCAATAGGCACTTTGTACAAGCCAAACCAAACCAAACCGAGCCTGATGTCCCAATCATATGGGGTCGGCTACATGAATCATTTTCCTCCATTGAGCTCCGTCAAGGGCCACTTGTTCACACAAACCTATTATACTCATATCATTGTGCACCACAACATCTAATGTCAATTTAGGTCTACCCCTCCCCGTAGCATTGCTACCCAAAGTTATCTTATCCGCTCTCTTAACTACTGCATCTCCTGGTCTACGGTAGACATGCCCAAACCACCTTAGCCCACTTTGTACAAGCATTTAAGCAAAATCAAAACAAACCTTCTGGACAGCATAATCATGATTAAGTAGAGCCCACCATATACTCATGACAAGGTACACTTTCAATCATCCAAAAATTTAAGGCTAAAAAAGTATTCCAATCAACAACAGGTCATACAATCCTTATAACTAATGTTCAATCGAATAGGAATTAGCATGTGTATACAGTGTATTACATAAGTAATGTCACTGCATAGCAATTGTAATCAAGATGCAAGTTTCTGAAATTGCTTTAGTATGTGTATTACATAACTAATTTCACTATATAGCAAATGTACCTTGTCTAATTTGCATGTCTCGAGCAACGAAAGGCGCTTATCTTGAATCCAGAGCATAATATACAAATGGAACAGTTCTTTTGCATCAACTCCACCTTTGACAGGACTAAAAAGAAAAACAAGGTCAACGGGAAAATATAGGAATTCAATATTAAGGAACAGGAATAGGACCAATTTCTTACTTAATATTCCAGCTAGAAAGATCCCTTTGAAAATCAGCAGTGGAGATGATAAGTTCTGCTACAGGAGGTGAAGGACCCGTTGGAGGGCAGGCAATTAGAAATGAACGCAACCTGCTGCAGAGTTCTGCACTGTATATAGCCGAGGAAAGATTGGGAAGATCTATGAAACTGCAACAACAAAAAAAAGAGAGACAAGTTTGAAACATTTTCACAAGATTTTTTCAAGTTTGAATATCATTAATCAACTAATCAGAAGGCCGAATATTTTATTCAGTTAAGAACTTTCTGATTGCATGCCCAGAACTGACAGGAACACGTTTCATACATCAAAATCAGCCTATGAAGACGTTGAGAATTTTGGAGCACATTCTACGTCTGGTAGACATTCCTGCACTGGTTTTAGTTATTACAAAACTATTAGTCTTGAAGTGAAAGCCGACAAAATTAGTTGTGTACTACAGATTGATTTGTCCAGATCTTAAATTAAAACCAGTTCTTTGTGAGCAACAACTCAGGTGTTCCATCCTGATGTAATAGCTTTCATGTTGCAGAGAACATAGATGCCTTTAGATTCGCATATATGTTCTTTTTCCATTTGATACGAGGGTGCATATGTAACAAAAATAAAAAATAAAAATGAATGAGCACCTTTTCTGGTGTTATCTACTAATATTACTTGGCATGTAACAAAAATAAAAAATAAAAATGGATTGATGACAAGTAATTCTTCGCATAACAGACCATGAAGTGTTACTCATCATGGAAGTGCATGTTTCTTGAGTTCGAGAGACTTTACAAGTAAACGGCCAATTTCAGTGAACTGGAGTAATAACTTAAACAACAGGAGAAAAATCCCGCACCTCAAAAAAATAGACATGAAAATCAAGTTATTTCAAACAGCTACTTCAGTCATGAACTAAGTCAAATCCTCAAATTCAAAAAACAGTCGAATATAGAATATGAGTTTCACAATTGAAGGACAAGCTCCATGGCCCGAATGAAAAGATGAACTTTTTCTCAAACTTCACATACTATGGACACAAGATGAACGTTTACCTAGGGAGTACATGTTGACTGTGGATCTCCATATCAGTGAAAATCTCATTCCTGATGTTGAGGCACAAGGATTTCATTTTTTGGTAAGCAGAAGTCATGGTGAACGCATCGATCAAACAGCCTTCATTGTTACCCGTAACAAACTCATCAGTCTCGGTCAAGTGCCATCTAGATCTCTTTTTTGCAGCAGCCTGGTAATACACAACCACTAATCTCAAAAATGACAGCCAAACAAGGTGTAAGCAACATCTGAGACTCAAAAACTGGCCTTTTATTCACCATTGACACACAGCCACACAACAACCATAGTTCATTTCTATCTATGCTTCTGAAAACTCATTAATTTCTCTCCAAACTCTACTTTCCTTTTAAAGTTGAAGAAGTTATATTTTAAAATAGAATGTCAACTTTATATGAATCACATCAATTACTCAAATGCAATATTTATATAAATGGATACGGATCTCCCTTTGTTGGGAGAGTCTCCACATAAGGAGAATCAAAATTGGGTCTCCATTTTAGAGGTCTGAAGTTGGGTTGAATATGCTCTAATTAGCAAGATGAGAAGGTGTATTTTGCACCGTATTTTATACAAGTATCCGTTTGACAAACCTGAAAATAGCTGTATAGCTTATTCTGTGCCTCAGGAGACAGTATATCCTGCAAAAGGGTAAACAGCTTCACAGCAGGCTCCAATACAGGGGCTGCAAGTCCAGTTGCAGGCTTAACGACAACCATGATGCCGGATGGGACTGATTCGTCCAAAGACTTGTAGTTCTTGAACACAAGAGCAAGAATCTCATTTATTTGATCCTCAATTTCTCCCAATATTCGGTTCTAGAAAATTAAGGGAAAAAACATAATGTTAGGAGATACAAGCAGCAGGAATCATTCAGTAAAACCACTAATTGCATATGCACTAACATTGTAATTGGAAACAAAAAGAAACCCTAGTACTTATTCTTCTCTCTATGAAGAAGGAAAAAGGAAAAACAATATAAGATCTCCATGGTGGGCAGACCGCATCTCTCTCTCTAAGTGTAGCGTCTCTCTGAAACAACAGCTCAGGGAAGACCAAAGGTCTGTCCCTCTCTTTTTATCTCTTCATCAGTGATCTGTTCTGATTTTTATCTCTTTTTCCTTTCTTTTGTTCTCCCTTCCTAAAATGTTCTACAAGAGTTCAGTTTTACATGATATCCGCCGATTTCTCTTTGATAGCAATCTGTTTGTGCTGATTGTTTGTTTGCTGGTTGTCAAGATTGTACTCCAGAGTCCCATGTACTTCTTTTGTTTTAAAGATAGTAGATCGCCAGCTGTTAGGGTTATCAATTCTGGCGTTAAAACTTCTATAGCTATTGTTTGGGCCAACTCTCTGTTTATCGTCTGATAGACAACTTTGGTCGGTAATTATCTTACCATACACTAGATTTGGAAAAAAATTTACATCATCAAACAAATGAATTCCCCTTGATTTTGTTTTATTTCTACACAAAATTAGTTAAATACTCCTGCTATTATGACTAAGGACAAAAGCTTCATCTTGGACTGAAAAAGCAGTTGTACCTCTTGATGACTCAATGTACGCCTGCTGTTGCCCTTCATAACTACAGGGTACAACAGATCGTATACCAGGGTGAGACAATCTGCTGTTGGTGTTGCCACATCCATGACGTAAGAAAGATACCTAAAAACAAGCATCAGAGAAGCATCATTAGTCAAACTGGCTAAGGAACAGGAACAGAAATTTGGTCATAAAATGCGTATTACATGGCCACAACATTATGGAAGAAAGAAGATGCATTTACCTTAGCCTTGTATAAGCATCTGAAACACCATAATACGATGCAAACTCAGTCAGCAACCATTTCCACGGGCCATGCAGCAGCAAATTTCTTTGTTGAAAATGCTGAACTTTCATTGCAACTTCTAATACCAAGTCATATGCCACTGTTTCTGCAACAGAGCCGCACTACCGACCAAAACGAGGACAGGAAACAAAATCAGTAGTCACTTTGGAGGACACTGAATGTTGCTAAAACCATACTGTTAAACATCTTAAACAACTATTCCTTACATAGAACAAAAGATAGACATTAAACACAGCCTTTATTACCGGTATAAATTTAAGATCAGCACAAAAACCATAAATGCCTATCTTGGGCACATTGGAAATGTAATGTTATGTCACACTAGTGCGTACATCTGTAATTTCTTGATTTGATGAAGAAAGTCAAACCAACTTATACAAGTTACAAGATGCAACTAAAATTTCAGTATCTAAGAACATGCCCCGTACTCGCTACGTCTAAGACCCATTGAGCTATTGGGAATCTTCGTAGAGAAGATGTGGCATGGATGCATACATCACAGCAGTCACAAAAACCACTTATTAATTCATCAGAAAAAAAAATACTAAAGAGTTCATCTTAACTACGGAAAAACAAGGCTTAAGAATGAGGATGCTTCATAAATGAAGGAACTTTGCAACTACAAACCCAGAGGCTTATAGAAAAGAGTACATTACAAAATAGATGACTTGGTATGACATCATTCAGAGGGAAAGGATACTCACCTTAAGATTACTATTTTCGTCCAAAATTGTAGAGTAGTTAATGAAAAGTTGTAATTTTCCAACAAGTTCATGTTCTGGTTCACGATAAATAGACCACCATCGTAGCTTATCACCCTACAATGACATAAAAATAAAAAACGCTACATAAAAATCCATCATTAACAGCTAGCTTTGTAACTAAACTGAGGATTTGGAGAGCTTTACCGGATCTTCAGTGATAGAAGCTACTTGAGCAAGGACGCGACCAAATTGTTTCCCTTGGGAATCAAGGACTTCAACAATTAGATCATCTCCTAGGCTGTCTGGTAAGCTGTAAAGGTGTCAATACCTTCACCAAATAAAACAAGATAAAAACAGATGCAGAAT
Organism: Rhododendron simsii; assembly: GCA_014282245.1. NCBI lineage: Eukaryota > Viridiplantae > Streptophyta > Magnoliopsida > Ericales > Ericaceae > Rhododendron > Rhododendron simsii. The sequence continues at coordinate 9,601,620 of CM024958.1, forward strand.
AGCATGAGATGAGTGCATACAACACGTGGGTTTCGCCAGATCCAGGTTGCAATCGAATTGCATCCTCGTCACTTGAACTTTTTAGCCGTAAGAAGCAAGAGTATGTCTCTGACAACATTTTAAAATAATTGCCTTTGGTTAGAGTTGCATGGAAATAAATAGTTATTAGCATTCAGCGGGCTTAATGAGCCAAGAATCAAAACAAAAATGAGTTAACTACAAGAACCAACTTTTATTGATCAATCGAGATCAACGTTATATGCCTATTTCACTGTTCAATTATGCCATAATAACAAGAGCATCCATAGATTAAAAACCATGCAAACCCAAACACCAACCGTAAAATAGTCAGGATAATTAATGTACCTGACTGTTTTGTTTGGGCATGTGTTTTCAGAAAACTGTTCATAAAAACAAAATACACATCATTTTCGTAGTGTATTTACTTTTTTAGGACAAAAGGGCTTTGAGAATTTGGAAACTCCCCTCAACGTATTCTAGGAATGGCTTCTTTTTGAATATCCTTAAAATAAGGTTCAGAATCGAATGAGCTTTTTTATAATATTCGAAAAACTAATGTAAAAAAGCAATCAAACAGAGGTAGCAAAATTCAAGGTGTTTGATCTACTCAAAAAAGGTACATCATAGCTAAAATTCTTACCAAACACAAAATAGGTGATTTAGACGGTAAAGACCGTAAATTTCTGATGCGTAGGGTCCACATACCTTGAACAACTTCACGAGAAGACGAACTGCTGCGCAGAGTTGTAACGCCAATTTTCAGGAGTCCAGAAACCTGTTTCACATACTGAGCACTGGCCTGAACATATGCCAAGCTCTGGCGTGGAAGGGAACCATTTGGAGGAACGCGAGGAACAAAACGGATTTTCCGAAGTGCTTGCCACCCAGTAGAGAGTGTTGATTGTAAACTGTAAAACCGATATCGGACAGCGTCCATTTTTATCTTTGGCGCCCTAAGGGATGAAAAAGTGCAGCCTTTTGGTGGGTCGAGAGCCATTTTCACCTTTCGGACTGCATACATTAGTCACACGTAAGAATGGTCAATTTCCATTTTTTTCAGTCACAACGTCCAACATAGGAAATGAAATATTACCTTGCACCTTCATCTTTCCAACCATTTTCTTAGGTTTTGGGGCAGTTCCCTCGCCAGCAAGTTCAGAAGAGCGCTTTGCCATTAGTTCCTCCTCTGACTGTAATAGCACTTGCTGCAGGCTGTAGATGCACGATATTGAGACATTAGAATCAGAATAAATTTTACCGTCTTAGACTAGAAACCGTGTCCACCCCATTTTGCATTATTTGAGAATAAACACCAAACAAATGTGCCATCCGTATATATGCAGGACTTACAGTCACAGTAACACACACAACACATTCAAGCATTTCAATTCGACTACTAAACAGCTACAATACGTCACAATAAATTTGGAATTATAGTGTACACAACATCTACTTCTGCACAATATTAGATATAATAACTTGCACCTTATGGATTGAAAACTCTATATCAGGTGTAATATTTTCCACGACTAATTTGCTCCCAGGGAATTAGAGTTTAGAACATGTGCAATAGCCCATATGGTAAGTGCAAATGGAATAAGTGTGAGATGAACGTAAAGGTTGGACAGAATGTGCACAGAGTTGTGAAGAATATGCTTCCCACAAAAAGCTACAAAGAAACTAAATACAGAAGGAATCAAGATAACTAAAGTAACCACACCCAGCAAAGCACCCAAGCATTCACCGCTATGGTAAACAATGTCAGGGCAGGGTTACGTGCCGGTAAGATATAATACGGGTTTTGCATCATGCAAGAAGCAACAAACTCAGATGGGGCCGGTAACACTGGTAAGATAGCAAGGGTAAATTCTCAAACTACTAAGCACCTACAGAATCTCTTGAATAATGACTTTCCCTCCAAAAGAGTAGCATTTTTTTGGAAAATTTAAAAATATATTTTGGCCAATTCAATGTACTTTTCTCCCCCTTCATCAGCTAATCAGCTTAATGAATCTAGTATTTTTAGTTCCATACCAAACCAAACTGAGCCTTAAGTTCCACTCAATTGAGGACAGCTACGTGAATCCGTTGTCCCCATTGAGTTATGTCAAGAGCATCATGTTTGATGATATCCAAGAAACCTAGGCCTTTTTGAACTATCACTGCTACAATCGATTTTGGTCTACACACCACTAAGTGCTACCATAAACTGCAGCTATATTATTCATCCTAAAATTGTAAAACTACCTCAAACAATAGTTCTGCTCCATGAAGAGTGCTGTTTCAGTTATTGTTATGTTCCCTATTACACTGTCTGTGATTCTTGAAAGAGTATTATTCTGAGATATCAAGAGAAATTGAAAATTGATAGCATTCTGGCAGCAAGGAAAAGAAAAAAACATGAACTCACCTAAATGCGTTGCGCAATAGTGCACATTCATTTTCCAAGAACATCGGAGCTTCCATGCATTGCTTTGCCCATGCATGAAGGCACAGCCGAACACATGCATCATAAGCAATCACAGCATGCCACGGGCCTTGTGCACTGAATTTGATTAAGAAAGCATATAAGAAGTTGTTGAAAGAAAAAAATAACTAAGAACCAGGAAGTCAAATGAACACAAAACAATCTACAATCAGCAAGAAATACCTGGCATGAAAGGTAGGGAGGCGAGCTGGGACTAAACCAGAGGGTGCAACACCTTCTATACCAGTGGCACTCCTGTAATATAAACATAATACCTAAGTCCAGCCTTTAGCAAATAAACTGAGTTATGAAAGCATGAAACAAGTCATAGCAAGGGTCTAGCTTATTTGTATATTCCAGAAACTAAACTCAAATTCATTTGAATTTTTTCCCCTATCGGAAAAACAGTGCTCAAGAATAACAAAATATGGCAACTGAAACAAAAAAACCAGCGCAACATTTTACAAACCTCACGGGCTGGTCAGACTTCTTTTGTCCAGTAGTATCCTGTGGTGGTTCAACCTGAGGCTTGATTTCTCCAGTCGAACCACAAAAAGGAGGTGCACTGGGAATTTCTTCATCAGTAGCACATGAATCCTGCAAATTTGTTGGATACTTTTAAATGAGTGAAGTACCTTCATGTACACACCATGAAATGGTCAAATAGGAAAATGAAAAGAAGAAAAAAAACGTAATGCTTCTAAGGCTTATTTTGTCAATCACTAGGACACTTGGAGCATATAAGTATCATTTTGGTGTTTGAACATAAGATGAAACTGATATGTACACAGCTACCCACACCCAATTTAGGTCCCATGCCATGCAGCATACTCATAGAGGTGACACCATTCCATGGCCCCCATGTGCATGTTCTAGAGTCAAGAAAAACGAGCAAGACGTTGGCCCTTTTCTGGAGGACTGTATGCAATGTAATTGTTAGTCGTCTAGGGAAGACAGATTTTGAAGAACAAGGGCATTACATCCACACTGACCCCTTCTCGTTCCACTCTAAATACTTTGGCTGTCTAAATTTAGCTATTGAAAAGCATTAGTTTAAGTTGAGCTAGACCAAAAACCTTACCAGCAAGCCACCTGATAAATTTCTACCTAAGTGGAAGGGAGGGGGCAAAAGGTCACCGAACCAGTTAAACAGGTACAAAATAACTAGCTGGCCAAGAAGGATAGCTCTTAACTGCCCGCAAAGCCGTTATTTTACGGAGCAGATACTCCAGAAAATACAAGTGCTGAAAAAAATTAATAGGAAGGAAGCAATGTCACAAGCAGAAATTTCAAACAACAAAGCTGGAGTCAACTTGAGATGAACTAATCTCAGTTCCAACAGCCAAGGAAACACCAACCAAGTTCAAATTCCAACCCTAAATATTGTACCAAGACTTTGTATTTGAATTTCATTACCTTGGGAATAGAAGATCTGCACCGAACAACGAGTACACAAGTTTCAGAACATTCAACTATACAGCTATGGGAAGCAACTCAACACCCAATTGGGGTATTCAATTTCTTCACCGTGACCAATACCAGGCTACCAGCTCAGTTTGTCTAGTACATACTATTATCATGCAATCTACCTCTAAAAGGAAAAATTACATCGAGCCGATTCGCTATCTGCTAACTTCAGTTTATCACTTAATGTTTCCAAGAATTCCAAGAAGATTGTTCAATAAATGTTCGAAAGAACAGATGCTTAACATGTAACACACGTGCTCAGGCATAAATGAACCTAAACAGCCCATTAATGCTTTATTCTAACCCACGATCAACATGAAAAATTAAGAGCAACTCAACCCAGGAAAAAACTACTAACAAATTAGAGCAGTACTTTCAGCAATATCCAAAGTCCGCATACAAAAAAAAACATATTAACACTCACTAATTAGATCACCACTAAAGTAAGCAAATAAAATGACGACTTAAAATGAGAACAGACCTTTACTCCAGCACTTTCCGCGTTGATCCGAGAAGGAACACTCGATGCATACCCCTCCGAGGGGTACGCTCTCGTACGGGGCCCAGCTCCATTGTTACTCCTCACTTGTGTGCTTGAAAACTCCGAGCTCGCAGCAGAATCAGAGGATTCATCCTCAGTATAACCATCCCTTCCAATCGGATACCTATTGACTCCCCTCGTCAGCCTCTCAGCCACATTCCCATTCCCTCTCCCTATTGTTTCCCTAGATGAAGTAACATCATCCGAATACACTGATCCACTGGCGTAAACAGGTTGTTGCCTCTGAGCAGAACCGTAGTATCTTTGTGCAGCTGCATTGTTAGTGGGAACTCTATCATCTTGGGGGGAAGAATCGAGGGAGTATCTCCCCCCGTAAACCTCATCCTCCGAATCGGTGGTCATATCGTTTTCGGTCACGGACCGACTGTCATCCAAGTCGTCGCCGGGTAGGGTTTTAGAAACCGGAATAACGCCGGATAAGTGCCCGCTTCGAAAGCTCGACGGCGGAGGGAGGCCAATACCCCGACCGCCGCTGGGTCGGAGCCGTAGGTTCGACATTGAATAAGGAACTTCCTTTTTCTGATTAACAGAACTCTGTGTTTCAATTAATCAGACCAAAAAAAAAATATACTGTAATAAGAAAACCCCAGAATTTCAAGAAATTTCTGTAGAACAACAATATGAGTTGAAATAAGGAAGAATGTGAAATAAGGAAACGTCTCTGACCCATCGAAGGGCACTGCTGTCGAGACCTTCTTTGAACATTGTTGCAGAGGGACTTTACTCACCTGCAACTAGAAAGTTCAAAAATTTCAGACAGTGCAAGTAAGTAATAGATTCGATGGAATTTTCGTACTGTAAAAAGTGATACCAAACTCACATATCAATATCCCAGTTCAGAAATTGTAAGGCACAGTTTCTTCTACCCAAAACCACGCAGAAACACCAAGCACACAACGATTTCCCTCTTTCCTTAGTACCAATGCAGGCAATGTAGGAAAAGAGAAACTAAAAAAGTTTCTGACACAGAGAGAGTGTGTGTGTTCTTGAATCTGATCTAGAGAGAGAAAGTACAGAGGAGAGAGATATGTTCAAACTGTGGAGGAATATGAGGGAAGAGTAGATTTGGGGTTCAGTAGGAATAAGAAATAGGAAACCCACTTATCAGAAAAAAGAGAAATAGGAAACCCAAAACCCTTTTTTTTCTTACTGTACTATTTAGAACTGAAGAGAGAGAGAAGTGTCTGCCCAAAGCTCTGTTGCAAATTCTCTCTCTTAAAAAAACAACCCTTTTTTTTCAAAAAATGTCCGATCCGGTGGACCGAACGATGTCGTGGGTAGACGAGGTGGGCGTGTAACGACGACGTCCTAACGGCCATTTGGTTTTCTTTTCTACTGGTAATTAATTAGTTTAATTAATGGAGTATATAATAGTGAAGTGGGGCCGGAAATACCGAAAATAAAAGCGCATAAAGTTGCGGCCTGCGGGTACGTGAGTCGAACGTTGGAGTCGGGAGTGCACATGGCGTGGTGGGCCACCACTAGCCGCCCTCATACCCCCATAATGCTTTTCTTCTCTCTCTCTCTCTCTCTCTCTCTCTCTCTCTCTCACCCCTGCTTACGCAACCCGGGTTTGGTCGTCTGTTTTTTGAAATTATACTTGCGCCTAAACTTGGATAACAGGAGGTAATAAATTTGGGAAATTGATTTTCACACCCCGTTTTGTCGAGCAATTATATAGGGGTGTTTCTACTGACAGACTACAATTTTTTTGTTTTAACTTTACATATAAAATTCTCGTACTTGTTAATTTTGCGTCAAATATTTTTATTTAATATTGGTTCGTCTCGTCGAGACGAATCAAAAAAGTAAATAAATTTTGACTTTTATCCAAAAAGTCAAAAAATTTCTTGGATATTTTTTAAAAATACTTTTATAAAATTCATAATTTTCTACTTTTCTAATTTCTCTCGTCTATACAAACCAATTATATATAAAAACTTAGTAGGTAGTAGTACTTCTATTTTACTCCAATTATACTCTATCAAAAAAAGTGATTTGATTGATATAGGAAGTAGTACTTCTACTTTAAGCGTACTAAGGCCCCGTTCCAGAAACGAAATAAGAACTTATTTTTTGTGTAATAAGAAGGCTTGTTCCTGAAAAGATTGAACAATTACTTATTTTTTGAGAAGACAATTTCAAGCTCTAAAATCATATACTTACACAAATAATTTTCCTATCAATATGGATCTTGTTTGATAGATCTTATTGAGATCTTTAATACGGTGCAAAAAAATTGAAAAATTATTTCTCATTTACGTTATTTTTGAGTTTGAAAATGTGAAATAAACTGCTTATTTGAATTTTGTGGAACAAACCTTCTTATTTTCTTTGAGAAGTGGCAAAATAAGTACTTATTTTTTAAGAAGGTTTCTGAAACGGGGCCTAATGGAATTTTATCAAATTTTCCATTATTAATTTTTGGAAAAGGAGCATGTATTTAGGGACATTCTCAAATAAAAGATGGGACTATCAAAATGGGTCAAATGAAGTAAAAAAAAAATTCGATGTACTTGAATGAATAAAAAAATAGCTGGATTAGATAAAATATAAATTCAAAAATCAAGAGAATTGATTTAGGCACTTCTTTTTTCATCGTTCGAGTTATTTTTTTTCTATATTTCGTCAATTTATCGGGTGCAGTTCCACTTAGAAAAAGAAGATTTTGAGAAAGAGAATGTAATTTCAATGTCAAAAATCATATGTTGACGTAAATAATTTTTCTCCCAGTATAAATCTTATTTCATAGATCTCAATGAGATTTTTTAAACGGTGCAAAAAAAATTAAAAAACTATTCTTTATTTTCTTTATATTTAAATTTAAAATTTTTTTTTTTTAAAAAGAATTTAAGAGAAAGCGGAACGGGGCTCACATTGCCAAAAATAAATTTATTGATATCAACATCCACAAGCAGCTCAATCATCGTCTGTAGCTTTGGTGCGATGACACGTGTAATACTGTTTTTTTTAAAATATTGCTTCGTTGTTGTCAGGTTCGTTAATTCCATTTTTGACGCCTGTTTACTGGCAAAAGCATATTCTAGAAGTTTTTATTTTGAAAATTTTTGAAAACTGGAGGCTATCTGTATGTGGGTTTTGTTTATTTATTGAGAAGATGGCCCACCACCAGCTTGTCAGGGACTCATGGGCCAACCCCTGGCTATAACGGCTACCAAAGCACTGCACTGGCATCCGGTAACTATTTTAGTCGGTACGTGATGGAGTATCTTAATACTAGTGTATGCTCGTGTGTAAAAGACACGGCTCAAAAGGTTGATGCCTTGTTCCTTTCGCGATTCAAAAAGAATTTTTCAAAAAATTTCCCCTACTTTTCACCTTTTTTTCTCTATCTCTCTCCATTTATTACCCCTACTATTTTTCAAAAACACTTTTCAAATCTCAATCCAAACAAAGCATGAGTATTCAATGCGGCGATGAGAATGCTTAGCAAAGTGTGATAAAATATGGGAGTTAACAAAAAAAAAGGTTATGTTTGGCCATTGAATAATTTTCATTTCTTGTTACCTATAACTAGAGGTTGTTTGGCCTAATATGCTAAGACCTTGTTTGTTTAAGGGTTTTAAATTTTGATTTCTAATCATTATCCTATTTTCTTCCAATCATTACTTTTATTTTTTTCTCTATCTCCCTCCAATTATTACCTTTATTTTCAATTATTACTCTATTTTTCTCTACACTCATTACCTAGAAATTCAAATTCAAAATCCCAAAATGAACGGGGTTTAAAATGGCTTATTTTTGTTGTCCTTATTCAATTGTTTTTTTACATTTGTTAGTTTTTCGTCAACTTTTTTGTGAATTATTGCTTCGAGAGAAATTTAAAAAGTTAGAAATTACGGCGAAACCTAAATTTCTTGAATAAAGACAAAAATAAGACACTAAGCCAATTTTTTCGTCTTTATTCAAAAAATGAGTTTCGATCATAATTTTATACTACATTTTAGATTCCGTTCGTCATGACGAAGTAATAATTTATAAAAAGTTAACAAAAAACTAACAAATGCGAATTAAAAAAATGAATTAAAAAAAAAACCATTTGACTTACTGGGCCATTCAAGACCTAAGACGTAAGGTATTGTTTGGGGGTTCTGGGGAAAATGGGTGATTACTAAGCAAATTCTTTAGATAATTACTAGTACTATGAAGTTGGTACGGAATAAATCCCCAAACCAAATGAGATTTCTTGTGATCTTTCACAGATTTTCATCATGTTCAATAGCATATGACCTTACCCAATTTTTTGATAATTGTCGGATTTTAGTACCCAATACTACGTTTCTCTAACAAACTATGTACGAAGACGGAAGTTCTCCTAAAATGATGTAGAACAAGTGGCCGAGATGTTTCTAGAATGACTGAACCGTATCAAGTCAAAGAATGAATAATCAAGTATGAAGTATTTTGTTTTGGAAACTTTTATTTAGGAATAGTATTGCTAGGAGATCTTATTTGTTCTGCCTATTTTACATGTTTCTTATTTTCTTATTTCCTAGTTTTGGTAAGATTTCTTATTTCCTTGGAGTTATTTTGTCGGAATCTTTTTTCCTTTTTCTTATAGTTTTGGTTTCCAAGTAATTTTTTTGCTCGTCTACTAGATAAATAGGCGTGTAAGACATGAGGGTTGAGGCATCTTTCAACCAATAGAAATTCTATTGCCGGTCAACAAAAAATTCTTGAGTCTCTTTCTTTTTCCTTGTGGATTAAAAGGTTCTCGTGGATTCAAATGTTTATTTCGTTTGCTAGATAGCCTTTGCGTCCATTCCGTTGCGTCATAAAAACTGGAGTAATAAGAAATCAAAACACATGCATGAGTTTTGTTTTAAAGATGTATTGATGCATAACAAAGTAGGCATGTAAGATGGATTGATAGCAATTAGCACACAAGGATAAAATATACAATCACTTGCAAAGACGGAACTGGTAATTGTTTTGGGTTTTTATTTTTATTTTTATTTTTGGAATTTCAATATAAATATTAGGTGTTTTTTGTTTGTTAAGAACACTTAAATTTTATGTAGTATTTTGTATTTGATGTTATTTAGACATTTAAATAAAGAATGTGTTTGTTTTGGGTTCCAAAACCCAATCCTCGCTCTACCCACAATCTTCCATAATATTTTTCTTGAATTACTAATAACATTTCTTTTTCTATCTCTCTCCACTAATTACCCAAAAAACCTCCCTCAAAATCTAAATCAAACAAACTATAGATTCCCGAACCTTAAAATTTCCAAATTTTATTGTTCATAATTCAATTTCGTATTTAAAAAATCCTAGTTCCATCCCTGATTGTTTATTCTGTAACCAGATGTGTACATAATGTAGATAAGATCATGATTTAAGAAGAGGAGAACTGATCTATCTGATAAGAGATAGAAATAATCCTTTCGAATGGAATCTGTCATATCCATGGGCCCGGAAAAAGTCCAACCTACTCACCATCAGAAAGTCATATCCATGAGCCCAGAAAAGTCCAACCTACCCACCATCACTCCATCAGAAAGTCATATTCGTGGTCCTGACATTTTGAAGGACAACGGCAAAATTTAAAAATGCACAGCAAAACTATTTGATTTGATTGCCCTATCGACTTGATTTTACGGAGTTGTTGCTCACGTCGAGTCTTACATAGCGAATGGTTTGGATTATATTTTCAAGCTCGGGACAAAACATGCATTATATTTTCAAGCTCAGGACAACACAAGTCGAGGGCACAACAGCCTACCGTGCCTTGGGACACAGCAGGGTCCACCGGTCCGGTTTAAATGATTAGCTATGTTCAGCTAGGGAATAAATTGCACATTGAAAGAGCATCGCCAAATTTCAAATTGTGTCTTACTTCTCTTTCACAAGAGTGTTCAAATTCTTTTTTGATTTTGAGTAAAAAATGAGCATGTGAAAAGAGGAATGTCCTTGTAATCTGCCTTGCCCAAATACTTAGCCTGGTTCCGCGGAAGAAAATAAGTACTCCGTATTTATTTTTTAAATTAAAGGTGATGTATTGTGAGAGAATAATATGTCTCGAAAAGTGAAAAATAAAAACTTAAAACATAAAAACCTTAACAGAACGAGGTCAGATTAATGAAAACTAACACACACGTGGTTCATAAAACCTTATCAGAGTTTAACTTGAATTAACATGAAACTTTCCAGAGATGATATTAACGACAATATTGGGTATTGCTTTCATGTATAGACTGTTTTCATCTCATTGCCATTATGAACTTCTGGTAGATGCGAAGGCAAATCAAACCACCCAAAACAGGATTTTATTTCAGACAACTCAGTGCAGTCATTCTCAAATCTCAACAAATATCCAAATCTGAATGTAAAAAACCAGCGGACGGAGCCTTTTCCGGTACCTCATGAAAGGTGGTTCTCAAGTTGCAACTCACACGTACATTTCATCAAGATTACACTCTCCGAGGAACACTTTGATGCTACGAGGTGAGCCACAGCTGCCTTCAGCAATAAGCGCTCGATCATTGGCGGACATGTGGGCGATAATCTTGTAAATCATCTCAATCTGCAAAGACCACAAAAATGTTCAGGTAAGCATGGTATACAGGAGCTATAATTGGGTACAGAGTTTTTAGAGAGATGGCATTGCGTACATCTTCAGGAGCATGGCAACGTTCAGCTACTTCATCAAGTGTTAATGGCTCAACAGGGTCTTTACAGCTGGGGGACAAAAGAAAGAAAATTTCACAAAACTAGTTATCAGTGTCCCAGAAGGCCAAATGGTAATAAACACAGAAGGGATTATATTTAACCAAAGCTGGGCCATTTACAAATATAGAGCATGGCTAAATGCCAGGTTGTGAGGATATTAATGAAAATATCAGTCAGGTCAGGTACTCTTAACAATCGAGGGTATTTTTGTAGGGCATGAAACAAATAAAAAGACCTACAAAGCCTAAATGTTTAGAACACGTGCAACGTTAATTTGCAGCACCTTTGAGATGGAAGGGCGGAAACACATGTTCATTTTGACTAAAAATCAGAAAAGAATATAATGTACTGACTGTATTGTGATGGTCTCCTGCTCATTGATGTAATGACACAATCAATTGCCATCACCTAATGGTGACAATGCCTTCAGCCTTTTTTTTTTTTAAACATCATTCACAATGCCTTTAGCTAAAACATCTTCCACCAAAATTATGCATAGTTCTCAGAAATTATGGACAAAACATCCTGGATTATCACAATCTTGAAATTTGGATAACATACCTGGCCTCATTGAGTACTTGAAGGACCCGCTTTTGCAGAGCTAGTACTTCTCCAGCTGCTTTTTTCCCAGCTTCCACACCTGAGAATCATAAGATAATGACATAACGTTGATGTAAATGTCTCTCTCACAAAAATATAGCTTTGTTCCAAAACAACAATTGTCAGCTGGACCCCCAAACTCTAGGCGATAGCAAAAGGAAATAGGCATTTACCAGGTTGGTGGTAAGCATTAATGTTGACCAGCGAGGCATAAATACCAACTGCTCGTTCATACAGTGCTATCATTGCCCCCACTGATCTCGGAGTCACTTCTTGTACGGTCACTGTAATGGACTCCCGATCATTAGAATACAAAGCTGACCTTGTGCCCTGAAAAAGAGTCACAATGAGTTTAGGCAAGATGAGTTGGGAAAAAGTAATGTTCAATGACAAAAAGGACCTTTAACAAATAGAATTATATCATTCCCCTGTCCCTTTAGTTCACTTAATCGAGGATTTGACCTTTTTATTTCCCTTCAACAACAATTTCCAGAAGTAGGAATCATATACCATTCCTTACAAAGGGCACTCCAATGAACCGGGCCTAAACAATTTAACACGTTATACGCGATTTGACTCCTACATTTACATAACTTATCCACACACAGTCCTCGTTCCCACATATCGCCATGTCCATGTGGCATAGCATGTTGGTGCCAAAACTCAGCCCACAGGTACAGCCACAGGCATTCAAAAAAAGAAAGAGATAGACACACACACACACTCGCCCGCGCACAAGAATTGTAAACCAATTGGACATATGCATAGCTGAACCAGATACTTGGTTGACGGTTTAAATAGCACAAGCTTTCTCTGAGCAATGCCCGAGGAACCAGTTTATCAAAGATCTTGGTTTTTCCAAAGGTTCTAAACTCAGGTCCAGTACGGGGTTGAAAGTAGCACCAAGAGAGTACAAACTAAGAGACTATGCCCGGGTGGTTCTTTCCTTTGCAAAGAGTTTCAAATTCAGCAGCAACTTGTTGATGCTTAAAATTTTCTAAGGACAACAGCAAAATGAGTGTTCTAAAATCGGAATTAATCGCTGGCGGGGCCTATCCAACTAATGGCTATGCGCAGATTACTAACTGCTATGCGCCAATTACTATGCCTCGAAGCTCGAAGGTGGCCGACCGCCCAACTAGCGCCTGGTGACTTTAGAACATTGCAAAATGATAAAGAATGTTACTGAAGGCTTGGAGATGACATGAGGATCCTCATTCATATGAATGCCTCAAAGTCCAGAGCGAAAGAGCAGTGGATGATGTTCGTGCTAGGTTCTCACTTAATGCTCAGTATTTCCAACCACCAATGCTTCTATATTATCCTTTTTGTTGGAATATTTGAGTAGTTATGAGTCTTGTCCCACATTGGTTAAACACGACTTGTATCAAGTTATCTCTTAATATAAATAATGAATCTTTGTGTTAGGGTTAATTAACAACCCATACACTTTTTGCCCTCCAAACAACAAGGTATCAGAGCCCCAACTATCGTCTTCTACTAGCCCCAACTATCGTCTTCTACAGAGAGCAAAGTTATGGACAGTGGGATTATATCTGTTGGCAAGGCGATTTGAGGGTGAGTGTGAGATACATATTTCTTATACAGTATTAATGTTGGGTTCTTGTTGGTTGTGTTATGTGTGGTGACTGTATATTGTGGAACTGTTTGGTATGTGACGGGATGACTAGGCTAATAAGCTATGCCAAAAGACAAGTTGGCCAATGAGCTATGGTGAGGCTAGAGAGGTGGTACGTCACCCATCATATACGGAGGAGGACCGGATATGTGGTTCCATTTATGCGGAATGTGTTATATTCGTGGCTGGCGTTATATTTGTGGTCGGTGTTAGATGTGGTGGTTGATGTTGTGCAATTATTTTTGTGTTGATATTGTACATGTTATTATGTCTCACACACTCTTGGGGTCCTTTGGTCTCCAGCTTGCTGGTTGGTTAGCAGGCCAGGTGCCGGTGGTGCGAGCTTGTTTGAGTCGCTGCGAGGGTGGAATGTTGTTAATTTACTTTAGTAATAGTAGTAAATTATATAGTTTTTGGAATAAAAGACAGATTGTGGTCATTTTAATATGGTGGTGCTTGAAGATCCGGGTCGTTACACAGCTCTTCTGCAATATGAGGTTGTTTGGTCATGGATTGGTGCCCCTTGTAGTTTCTTTAGTTATATGTTGATGTCGGTTGAGATGTTTTGTGGCTTCCTACCCATACATTTCATCTACTAGTAATTTGTGGGTGAGTGGATTTCGTGGCTGCTTCAGTTTATCGGTTCAATTTATTGGCTGGCATTGAGGAGCGTTCTCGATTCGTCGTGGCTATCTATCTATCTGTTATTGGGTTAGTTTCTCGGTTGACTGTGGCATTTGGTATTGCTTTTGCAGCTGGGTCTATTGGTAGTTTATGAGGTTTGGTGATCCATTTCGTCGCTTATTCGTTGATAGTTGTTGACTTGTTGGTAAACAAGGTTCGTTTGTTGGTTAGATGTTTGTTCTCTTGTTGTGAGTTGTTGAGTTTCGTTTGGAATGGCCTCTAATTCAGTTTCTCAGGTTGTTGCTCAGTTACCTTCTGATACAGTTAAGACTTTCTCCCGTAGCTTCGATCATGGTTGTTGGAAGTTAGGGAGAGATGGTCGTGGTAGTTTTGGTTACGGCGGCCCTCATATTAGCCAGGATTTTGGTCAAGGTGATCGTACCAGTGTTCTGAATACCGTACCGGTTAGGGTACCGGTTTTTCTATTGGTACGGTACGGTACGTACCGGTACAGGTCAAATACCGGGCACCGTTTCGGATTGCTCGCTTTATTTTATTTTTTTAAATAAAGTGTATATATGTACGTCAAAAACAAGAAAAACAAAATGAGTGTGTTGAGTTGTGTTGTACCCTATCAAAACTCTAAAAAGTTAGAGTCCCAGCCCATTTTCTCTCAGCCCCGTTCAAATGGCCCCTGCTCTCTCTCTCTCTCTCTCTCTCTCTCTCTCTCTCTCTCTCTCTCTCTCTCTCTCTCTCTCTCTCCATTAATGAGGAAAAAGCTTCACCAACTTCTACAATACCAAGGATATGGACATGGAACAGCCGTTCTAAAGCTTCCGAGTACATTCGGATCTAGTTGCTCTGAACTCGTATCTCTGATCCGATCTTATTCCTTCTTTTTTTTTAATCTGTGATTTGGTTCCTCTTCTCACATTTTTCCTTCTCTCTCATCACCGGTACACTGCCGGAATTTTAGGTACGCCTTCAACTACAGGGAGAAGAAACAGCGGGGAGGCGGGCGTTCGTCAGGCTCGTGTACCAGCTAGGCAGCGGGGGTTGGATCTTCTTCTGGATTCTGTTTGCAAAATACCGGACGAAATCTCTGGTAAGCCAATCTCAGCCGAGATCGTCCGGATTAGCCGGTACGTAGCGGTAAGGACCGGTATTTGGTCCGAAACGCTATTGGGGTGTTAGGATACCAGTTTTCTTCAAATCTGGTACGTACCGGCCGGTACGGTACGGGATTGATAACTATGGATCGTACACTAAGTGCAACCAGTCATAGTCGTGGTTGTGTTCCTTAGCACTGCACCTATTGTAATGGCAACAATCATACAGTTGAGTATTGTTGGGATCTTCATGATCAGTCTTTTACTCACCAGGTTACACCTCTACTGATGCCATGGTGACTATTTCCGCGAAGGAGCACCAACATCTTATGTCACTTCAGATAGGTTCTTCCATTGCTACACTATCTCAGACAGGTTCCTCCAATGCTTGTATTGCATCTTCTTTTGCTTCTACTCAGTGGGGTTATAGATTCTGATCATATGACTGCTAATCCTTCTATTCTTTCTGGTCGTCAATTTGTCAGTAAACCATCTCGTGTTACCTTAGCCGATGGTTCTACCACTAATATTACTAGTTTGGGGTCTGTTTCTGTTACTTCCTCTTTTATTTTAGACTCCGTACTGAAAGTTCCTCGCTTTCCATTAAATTTTATGTCTGTTAGTAAACTTACCAAGTCTTTGAATTACTTTATCATGTTTTTCCCTCATGGTTGTGTGTTTCAGGATCTCAAGATAGGAAGGAATATTGGTGGCAGTACTGAACGTGGTGGCTTGTATTATTTTACTGATGATATTCACCCTAGCTCTATTGCTCTTCAATCATCCGTGTCCCTATATCAACGTCATTGTCGTCTCGGTCATCCATCACTTCAAAACCTTAAAAGGCTAGTGCGTTCATATAGTCGTGTGGATGCTTTGACTTGTGAAGTTTGTGAGTTCAGTAAACATCAAAGAGTGTCTTTTTACCCTAGGGTTGAGAGTTGTGTATCCCATCCTTTTCACTTAGTTCATTATGATATTTGGGATCCAATGGTGTTCTTAATGTTTTTTGGCTTCAGTATTATGCTATCTTTGTCGATTATTACCCCGCGTCACGTATCTTTATTTCATGAAAGAGCGGTCAGAGTAGTCTTCTATTTTTAAGTCATGTTTTATGGAAATCAAAACTCAGTTTGATACTTGCATTCATATATTTCGTTTTGACAATGCATGTGAATATTTTCATAATGCTCTTTCTAAGTTTTTTGATGATCATGGTATAATTCACCAATCTTCTTGCGCTCGGACTCCACAACAAAATGGAGTTGCCAAACGCAAGATTAGGCATGTGTAAGAGGTTATGCGTGCACTGTTATTTCAAATGCAAGTTCCTAAGTCTTACTGGAGTTATGTTGTTCTTACAGCGTGTTACTAGATCAATCGCATGCCATCTAGAGTCCTAGGCGGTCAGATACCCCATACAATTTTATTTCCTGGTCGCCCTCTTCACTCATTACCCCTACGAGTGTTTGGGTGCACATGTTATGTTCATACTCTAGATCCTGACCAGGACAAACGTGATCCACGGTCAATTTGGTGTATTTTCCTAGGGTACTCGCGTACTCAAAAAGGGTATAAGCATTACTCACCATCTCTACGTTGTCATTTTGTTTGTGTTGATGTGACGTTTAATGAATCATTGCCCTTTTACTCGGGTCACTATACTCCAGTTGACCTTCCTGAGACTGAGTCTATGTTTCCTGTTGATGTGCCATCTGGTCCTCCTATGCAGGTGTATGTTCATCGGCAGAAAGTATTAACAGTCCCACAAGTACCAGCTATCGCGCCTCCTTCGTCCCAAGATCCGGTTGCATCTTAATCCCCCCCCCCCCCCCCCCCCAAGTACCAGCTATCGCGCCTCCTCCGTCCCAAGATCCGGTTGCATCTTAATCCCCCCCCCCCCCCCCCCCCCCCCCCCCAAGTACCAGCTATCGCGCCTCCTCCGTCCCAAGATCCGGTTGCATCTTAATCCCCCCCTCCCCCCCCCTACTTCTACCATCACCTGGTCTTCCTATAGCTCTCCGTAAAGGTACTCGTACTTGCACTACTCATCCTATTTCTCACTACGTCTCCTAAGATCACACTTATCTCCCCCCCCCTACTTCTACCATCACCTGGTCTTCCTATAGCTCTCCGTAAAGGTACTCGTACTTGCACTACTCATCCTATTTCTCACTACGTCTCCTACGATCACACTTATCACATTCCCTTCAAGCTTTCACTTCGCCAGTTTCCTCTATACATGTACCTAACACTGTACAGGACGCCCTTTCTTTGTCTGAGTGGCGGACAGCAATGGAGGTTGAGATGTCTGTTCTCCATGAAAATGGCACTTGGGAGTTGGTTCCTCTTCCGGCAGGAAAATCTACTGTTAGTTGTAAGCAGATTTTTACAGTCAAATATCATCCTAATGGGTCTGTTGAGCGTTACAAAGGTCGTCTTGTTGCTAAGGGATATACTCAGACTTATGGTGTTGATTATGCTGAGACTCTTTCTCCAGTTGCCAAGCTTGGCTTTGTTGGCCTTCTTATCTCCCTTGCAGCCAATCCTGGTTGGCCTTTATTCCAGTTGGATGTTAAAAATGTCTTTCTTCATGGGGATCTCCAGGAGGAAATTTATATGGAGCAACCAAATGAGTTTGTTGCTCAGGGGGAACGTAATCGGGTATGTCGTCTTCACAAAGCACTATATGGTCTTAAGCAGTCTCCTAGAGCTTGGTTTGGCAATTCAATGGTGCAGTTTTGAAATTTGGGATGAGTCGTTATCAATCTCATCATTTGGTTCTCTCTCACATCTGACAGAGAGAAAGTATTATTGATTGTTTGTGGATGATATTATTGTTACGAGCGATGATCAAAAAGGTATAGATGAGTTGAAGGTATTTCTGCAGAGTCAGTTTCATACCAAAGACTTGGGAAGGTTGCGATATTTTTTGGGTATCGAGGTTGCACAATCTAAAGATGGCATTAGTTTATCGTAGATAAAATATGTGCTAGATATTCTAGATGAGACTGGTTTATTGGGGCGAAGCCTATCAATACTCCTATGGATCCTAATGTCAAACTGTGCGTTGACCAATATCGTCGCTTAGTTGGTAAATTGAACTATCTTACTATTACACGTCCAGATATCTTGTTCGCAGTTAGTATTGTGAGTCAGTTTATGTTTGCTCTTTGTCTTCCACATTGGGAGGCTGTTCTTAGAATTGTAAAGTATCTCAAGGCTCATCCAGGACGCGATTTGTTTTATCGAGCTAATAGTCAATTATGTATTGAGGCTTTTAATGACTCTGATTGGGCAAGAGGACCTTCCGATAGGAGATCCATTACAGGATATTTTGTTTTTCTTCGTGGAAACCTTGTCAACTAGAAGAGTAAGAAGCAAACAGTGGTTGCACAGTCTAGTGCAGAGGCAGAGTATAGAGCCATGGCCCACACGACATGTGAGATTGTATGGGTGCGATCTTTTCTCGAGGAGATAGGATTTAGTGTGCAATTGCCAATGAATTTGTACTGTGATAATCAGGCAGCAATTCACATTGCATCCAATCTGGTATTTCATGAGAGGACTGAGCATATTGAAGCTGATTGTCATCTGGTGTGTGAGAAGTTAGTGTGTGGTGTGATAGCTACTCCCTTTGTTTCTACAAATGCTCAGTTAGCTGACATGTTTACTAAGTCTTTGTTCAAGCCCCGGTTAGAGTTGTTATGTAACAAGCTGGGACTTTGTGATATCTATTCTCCAGCTTGAGGGGGAGTGTTGGAATATTTGAGTAGTTGTTATGAGTCTTATCCCACATTGGTTAAACAAGTCTTGTATCAAGTTATCTCTCTTAATATAAATAATGAATCTTTGTGTTAGGGTTAATTAACATCCTATACACTTTTTGCTCTCCAAACAACACTTTCATATTTTAATTTGGGGAGTAGTATACAACAGAAAATGTTGAATATTGATTGTAGAGCTCATTTACTCTCTTACGGCTACCAGTAGTCAACAACCTGACACCATCTTCAAAGTTCAAATCAATTGATTGTTCGTAACAAATATGTAGCCAGCTTGGCCTTGAACCAAAATCCCAGTGGATAGTGGAGATTATGTTCAGAGCCTTTAGTAACAAGGACAGGGTAGCTTTGGCCTTTCCCCTGTTCATTAATAGTACAACACAGAATATAGATGTGATCACTTGGCCAGTATCTACCCTTGCTGACCTAATTCATGGCGCACACTCAGCACAAATCCAATCTTCGCATTTCAACCTAAGCGGTGAAGGGAAAACTAACCTGTAACATACCAAACAGGTAGTCACCACATGTGACCCCTGGTTCAAGCTCCCAATCATGGCCAGGGGGTCTATCACGTAGGACTTCAATAAATGTGACAAAGAAGTTATGAACGCCGTCTCTCAGTTGTTGGATGTAGCTGTTTAACAGGACAATGAAAGGCTTAATTATGGCCATATCTACAGAAACATGGTCTACGCAGCCAAATGAGAAGTCAGAACAAAATCTCACGCATGCTGATCTGTGCTCCCTTTATTTCCATAAACAGTAAGTCCCTGATTCACCTGTTGAGGTAAAGAAGACAGAGAAAGAGGCTACTATAAGTGGCCAAACTAAAACACAATATAAAACAGGACTTTTTAGTTAGCTTCAGAACTCATGAAATGCAAAGTAACTCTTGTGCAGGAATATTCCAGCATCGTTAAAACGGACTAAAGTTTTCTTCTGTCAGCATTACCAAAGGGCAACTGCTGCTAGTTGCACAAAATTAAGACCGACTCCCGCACATGCCGCAATATCTACGAGAGATGTCTATTACCTATTGTGAGCAGGGGTATTCATGTCTTTAATCAGTATATCTAGCTAGTAGAACTGGGTTCATGGATAAAGGTGCAAAACATCTGTGAAAAAATGTTAACAAGTTGCAAAAACAATATCAAATGCAATTTCGACACTTAGTTAATCAATATTCAATCTTTACAATTTCCCATACAACTGGTTGAGAAAACGATGCAAGGGTACAAAATCAAATTTTCAGTAGATAGGAAACCTCCACGTCAATTGTTTTTAGTACGGGAAACACTGAAGAGGCACCAGCTATTAAATGACAATTTTGGTTTAACAATAAAAATCAACACATGGCCAGGGCTAGAAAGCAAATTGGAATAATATGTACCAAGTAGCTAGAAGAAATGTCACAGTGCCAATAGATCACATGTGCCAAATGCAAGCAAACCTAACGGCTTTGTTTGGTTTGAGTTTTGAGGGAGGTTTTGGGGGTAATGAGCTGGAGAGAGATAGAGAAATGAGAGTAATAATTGGAGAGAAAACTTATTGGGGACCGTGCGTAAAGAGACGGGTTGGTTTTAGAGACCCAAGCGAACACAGTCATTTCTGCAAGTCCTACAAACTAAAATGCCTCCAAAGAAAGATTAACGGGCTATCCTCAAACAAGTCCCTCTTCTCCAGACGGCTGTTCCTGAGCACTTGACACTCTAAATGCTAAGGGGAAAATATCATCTGCAATAAACAATCTTGGCCTCACATTTACGCTTCCGTAGTCCTCACCAGATGAGTCGCAACACGTCATTGGTAAAAAATTCTAATTCCAGTGAAATAAACATGACATTTTTAGATCATTATCTGACCCTCCTTCAAACAATAAGAGTTGAAAAGAGATGATTAGTAATACCCGATTACCATCCAGGTCAAACTCCTTCCCAATTGATTCCATGACCAGCTGCTGTAAGTACCTGCTAAATAATAGTAGGCTGTCCTTGTAAGGAAGAACAACCATATCCTGTAGAAAGCCAAAGAAAACAAAGCATAGCTTTCAGTGTGATTGCAACATATCATAGGCACGAATAAAGTTTAAGAAATGACGGCCTGAAGCAACACCTTGGATCCTACTCCATCAGAAGCCCAGTACCAGCATAAAGCAAGCAACGCTGCAGGATTATTCCGCACCTGAAGAACAGAAATCAAATCGCGGGTTCAAAATTTTCTGTTCTGTACTTGTGTGGGTGATCACTTTGAAAGATGGAGTGTTAGTCAAATAGAAATGGGAAGCAAACAAAAGTATGAGCAGTGCAACAAAATTACTTTTCCACCTTCAACAAGGCAATCTCACACCAAGTGTATCTGGAAATGTACACATTCTGTTCAATGTCCACGTGGTAAGTACGAATTAACTAAGTATTCAATCTAGCCGATCAAAACAATGAGCATTCAATCTATTTAGGTGATCCTCGTAGGCTAGACAATTAAAACCATTTAAGCGATGAGCCCTGTAATCATAGCACTGAACTATTTCCGATTCTCCAGCAAAGAGAACTGGAGTAGTTAGCACATAACTAAGCTATAATGCAGCTCTATCGATCTATTTGCCTCACCATTTTTTCTTTGATGATAAGAAAGGCACATACGCTCATGATGGCATCTCCAACAGGGATAAGCACCCTCCACTTATCCCTCTTGGAGTGGCAAGATACCACACAAGGCTCAAGCTAATTGCTGATCTATAATACAAGTCTATCGAGAAGGAAGATTGGAAACTACTTATACATTAAAGAAATATAACTAGCATACCAAAAAATGAACTGTATTCACTCATCTACACCAAAAAAGAGCCTTTCCCAGCTAAAACAGAATTTTGGAGAGGAAAATAGATGAACTGGAAAACATGAATTGCAATTAGTGAAAGATATGTTGGCTTGTACAATTCTGGAAATTGTAAATTGAACAACATTCTGGTAGTGACTATGAAATTCAAACCCATCATATTGCTAACCACCAACTCATCTAAAATCTTAAGCTGTTACAGAGAGGAAAACAGTAGTACTTATATTCTCAAACACACTCCGTGTGTGGCCAGACTTCCACCCACAAGCGCGCCAAACACATCCAAGTATTTAATTTTTAAGTTTGAAACACAAGATCTATTGCCTGCTTTAAAATATATGAGATTGTTAACCACCAACTCATCTATAAACTAAACCAGTTAGAGAGAGTAGCACTGCAATATAATTCACCAACCTATAACCAGAAATAGATGAGAGACCATCCTTTGAAAGGCCAGCAGAAGAAATATCGAGAGAATATAAAGAAGATAAAAAAAATGAAATGGATGTCCTGCTACAAATTGTTGACTGTCCTTTATTCGGTTGCATGAGAAGATGAAGACTCATCTCCCACAATTGCATAAAAAGTCCTTTATTTAGTTGCTCAAGTGAAGTAAGAGACATTTGTATAGCAAATCATTACCACTGTCGTCCTATTTGCCTCATCCATCAATGAGGCACCAGCAATCATTTCTTTAATATCAATTGCCTGAAATACAAATTCCGTCTAAATAAGGGCGTAGTTCGGAGTAGAAGATAGGACACACTCAATTCTGCATACAAAGATAACAAACCTGAAGAGCTGCTGGAAGTAGACCAACTGAAGACAGTTCTGAAGTTCTACCACCCACCCAGTCAAACATAGGAAACCTAGCTAACCACCCCTCAATTCTCGCTGTGTTGTCTAATAAGGAATTCTCTTGTGTAATGGCAACACCCTGGAAAATAATATATGAAGAAAAAAATCACACGCCAGCATAAAATTGGAACTAGAAACAACAGAATTAGCGTACATGTAAGCTTATAGCAGCACAAGTCAATCCCATTCAGCTAATAATGGTTCGAAAATTGTTGAGGACATGCAACAAGTTAAGGTGGTGGCCAAACAACTGGTTCTCTAATACTTGCCAAGTCGTCCCAGAAATTACTCTAAATGAAACCCTGATGATAAGGAACCCCCTTACAGGTAAACCTCAATTCTATGTACACCCAACCACACAACATTGGGCAAAGTCATGATCCATGAGAACCATGGTTATCTTGTGACAACATGACATTGTTGACAACCAATTACAGGCGAACTACACCCCAGGGACAAACCCCAAGGGTCCATCAACATCAAAAGTAGCCTATTAACCGAGCAATTATACACAAACATTATTCCGATAAGTAACAAAGTAACTATTTATATTCCAACACTTATAAACAGCAATGTGTTATATAGAGTTTTCAACCCTAGTGGGTAAACTCAATGAAACCAAACCATCTGTATGGCATATAAAACAATCAAACAACTATGATCCACGTAGATTAAAGCAACTGCAAAGACCAAATAGCATAGAAAGTAACAAAGTTTACCAAAAAAATAAAGTTGCTTGTCAATAGGAGTTTTAACACAATGTCATAGTAGACAGCTGGACACAGATTTTATAACAGAACTTAAAGTTCACAGTAGCAACCAAACAGGAATACACGAGACAAAAGAAAAGCATTTCCTATCATTACATGTATATCAGTCAATACCTGCATGGTTAATCAAGTTTCAGTAAAATCAGCTTGGGAAGTTATTAGGGATAAATATCCTGCCCCTATTTGGGTTCGCACTATTTGGCAGAGTAAGATTGTTCCTAGATGGTCTTTTATATTGTGGCTGGCTGTCCAAAACAGATTGAGTACCAGGGATAGATTGGTGGGTTGGGGTATGAATGTTGTTAATTCTTGCCTGCTTTGTAGTACAGATCTTGAGTCTCATTCTCATCTGTTTTTTCAATGCTCTTTTTCCTCTACTCTTTGGTATGGAGCATGGAATAAGGTCTCTGTTAGTGGCATTCCAAATAACCTGGATGATATTGTGGCATGGTTTAACCTAAATGTCTAAGGGAAAAGTTTCAGGAGCTTGCTTATGCAGAGTATTTTGGCTGCTGCAGTTTATTTGATTTGGAGGGAATGAAATCTCGGGTTTTTTCAAGGGAAGACTCTGCATGTGGAGCTTCTTGCTCTGCAATAGGTGAATTCGATCAGGGATTTTCTGAGTTCTAGAAGAGTTGTGCGACCCTCTGCCCGTAATAAGGCTTTGGCTGCTAGTTGGAACCTTCCTAGGCGTATATTCTCTTAGTTTGAAGTGTATGGTTTTTTTGTAGGGCCTAGCTCTGTTTTGTTTGTCAGTTGGTTGTTGTATAGGCCTGTTAGAAGGGAGGTTTCCTTTTCTTCTTGTTATACTAGGGTATGCCCCTTTGAGGTTGTATGTGTTTTGAGCTTCTAATGAGAAAAAATTTTGCTTATCCAAAAAAAATAGTTTCAGTATTTTGTAGAATGATGTTTACTTGATTTATATTCTGAACTGAAGAGCTAAGAAAACTAAACAAAAGCAGAAACAAGAACCTGAGATTTATATTCTGAACTCTGAAGAGCTAAGAAAACAAAACAAAAGCAGAAACAAGAACCTGAGATCAAAACCTGTTTCGCAAAATCCAGGCCAGCTTCACGAAAAGCCTTTTGTACTTCCAATAAACCATTTCTGGTTTCCGGCGTACCTCCACTCTGAGTAGAATTGCAACCGAGTACACATTAGCAGCGTGCTTTAGACTGTGATTTGTGACAGCTAAAACAACTAAGAACAAAAAGAAAGATCCCCTTGCAGACCTTTGATATCACTATAACTAGTGTTGAAGCCAATTCAGGGCCAAGCTGTGCAATCTGATGATCAATGCCAG
Source organism: Rhododendron simsii (assembly GCA_014282245.1). Classification (NCBI taxonomy): domain Eukaryota; kingdom Viridiplantae; phylum Streptophyta; class Magnoliopsida; order Ericales; family Ericaceae; genus Rhododendron; species Rhododendron simsii. The sequence continues at coordinate 9,626,360 of CM024958.1, forward strand.
CTGGATCCGTATTGTCAATGAACCTTATCTGCAGAAAACAAAAATCACGACCAATTTCAGACAAGCCATCAAGAAAACAGATGTTCCAATAAAAGGTTGTTTACATACCTTGAGAGGAGGATTATCAGGAGCCAACGCCTCTGCAACAAACTGTGGTCCAAGGGCAGAACCTCCAATTCCAACAGAAAGTATATGCGTGAAGCGACCCTCGGGAGAGGATGGGGGCTTAATCTGTGGTTTTATATCCAGACATCAGATACAATAAAAGGAAAACTGATAAAGCTGCATCTCTGCCAACAATGCCATGAAGAAAGTACTGTTAGAATCAAGGAATTATTTCAAATATATGTAGTCACTCACATGATGTAGAAGGTTCATTGATAAGAGAGGTGCATAAACGACAATCCCTTCAGCAAAACCTATTCAAATTGTGATTGCCTATCTAAGTTGTAATTGTTTCTGGAACACTTGTAAGTATTCATTTCTGGTTTAGAAAGACTTTAGATGGATATTTAGGGTCACTATTTATTTCAGATTTAATTTAGTGTGATCTACAATGCTTGACAAGCAGGAAATATTGAAACAGTTTAGAAGGCAAGAGGTTGAAGCCTGAAAGGAAAGCCAAGCTAAGTAAGTTCCAGTGTGCAAAACTGCCAGGTGGTCTCTCGACCGGTGACTGAGCAGTCCTTAGCTGCAGAAAGCTCCTAATGAACCTCGCTCCCACTCCCAACCAGCAAGAGCCTCACTCCCTACCAGGAAGGATTCTCTAACACAAATACATTTCAAAGTAACAAATGATGAAGAGCTACCAAACAGGGAAAAATGTATAGCAAACATAAATTTACAGATAAGAATTAATTCAAATTACTTTTAGTGCTTCTTAGTCACATGATAATTTACTCATTACATATTTAGAGTATAAAATCTATAAACGCTCCATAGCATATGTTAAAGCATCTAGCATCCAACTTAAAACCAATTGGCAATGAGTGGAGAGGCTGCCCAGGTTCATATACTAGTTTTGGAGGAGATAATAAACCGATGTGGGACAAACTCCAACACTCCCCCGCACGTCCGACCCCCGACTTGCATGTGGAGAGGTAAACAAGCGATCCATAACACATGAATCACAACAAACAATGGTGCACTTATGGCACAAACAAGGGGGAACAAATTCTCTGAAACCCTAACTCTGATACCATGTTAAAGCATCCAACTCAAAAATCAATTGGCAATGAGTGGAGAGACCGCCCAGGTTCATATACTAGTTTTGGAGGAGAAAATTAACCAATGTGGGACAAACTCCAACAACATCGACAACATAGACTCTTCTACATGTCCTCACTTCTACCGCGGTCCCGCCCCAAGCTTCGTGCAACTAGAAGTGGGCATCAAGCAAGAAACAGGAAGAAAGAGTGCTTTTGGGTCTATCAATTGCGTACTCTACGGCTCCTAGAGCCGATTGACGTAGGATTCCAAATTCCTCGTTATTTGGACTTCCAATTCCAAATTGGGTTCCAAGTCTTCCTAGGGTTCTCCTATCATCAATACAAGTCAAGAGGAAGACCAAAACATGCTGTGAAAGCCAGAGAAGATGCAACATGTGAATATTCTCCAACCTTTCCACTTCAGGCATATACATGGAGGAGATTACCTTAGTGGATTTAAGATTGTCTAAGTTGGTTGTAAGACCTGGGTGGATCAATATGCTTTGTGAAAGATCCAGGAGGTGTTCTCAACACTCAAACATCAAGTGAAAACCTTAGATATCGTGGATTCTGAGGTAGTTGTACAAGAAGCACACTCGCAAGTTGGCATATTGAAAACCTTAGGCATGTGCATTTACCTAGGTTCGAAATGTAAAGTTGTAAACCGCAACTTGTAGTTCGTTCTTGGTGGAAGTGGAGTGGTTGGCTGAATTAGGTCACATGCTTTTCCCCGTTTCAGAGTTTTCATGTAAAACTTCTGTGCTTTATTTAATTTCCTTGAAATTTATATTCTGCCTGATTAAATCAACTAAAACAAAAATATCCCACAAGTCATATCAATGCAAGTTTTCTTATTTGGTAGTAATAACTGCAATTGGTAATTCCCAGTCCAAAAGATAGCTCAAAGTTCACAGAACCTCAATTTTCACAATTAACGATTCAAAATTAATGCAACAATTTTGTAAAATTACCCCGAGTTTGACAACCACCCCAGGAAAATCATGATATGGGTTACGCCCAGTTAAATAACACAGTTAAACCATTACGAGTGCATAACTAGCTTCAAATCTAGTGCCTTGAATAATGCACAACTCCAATGACATTATGAAAATTGAGTCCAAACTTAGAAGTTCACTAGCTAAATATGTGAACACTTCAGATTAAAGAAAAACATGAATTCTCAAAACTTAATACTTTCAATATACACGGAGAATACAAGTTCAATACTTCACTCCCAGTATCATCAGTACAGGTTCATCAGTTAAAAACTGAGACATCATAAACTCAGACTCGGTTCCGTACTAATGCCACGGGCTGCACGGCCCTAGTCATATACACCAAGAAGAGAGTTCAGTACTTCAATTTCAGTTTTGGTTACTATCAAACAGGCCATTAACCAACTGGGGGTTAGCTCAGTCGGCCAAGACTCTTACATCTCACAACGAGGTCAGGAGTTTGAGTCTCCCCAACTACATGTGTAGTTGGTGTTCGTCCCAAGGTATTTGTTGGGATTATTTCACCCCTAATCGGGCTTGTAGTTGGGTTGAGCTTGTAGTGATTGTCATCCCTTTGATGGACAAATTTATCTTACTTGACTTGTTCGGCTTGGTTATCTCGTAGACTCACACACAATTGATGAAGTGTCCCACGGAAATGAAGCCATTGGAAAAGTATACGCTGACTTTAATGGGCGGAAAACAACATCAGCACCCCATGCCACAGAACAACACCACTTCTCTACGAAACGCAATCCACGAAAAAAAACTGACCTTACCACAGACGACGTCGTCGGCGAACGAGCACACTGCATTAAAAGTAGCATCAATCTGCGACCTCAGGTACTTACTCGGCGCGAGCCCCGAGTTCCTGAGCCAGTAATGCCCGACCATCCTCCCCTCGTCGGGATTCGCGATCGCACCCTTCTCGAGCTTCTCCATGGCCCGGAACGCCGCCTGGAACCTCGGCTCCATCTCGGCAACGAACTCGTCCGTGAACCCGACCCGGCTCACGTCCAGGTACAGCCCCAGCTCCCTGTGCTGGTACAGCCAGTCGACGTACCTCCGCCAGAGCTCCCTCGGGTCCTTCTCCAGCCCCTTCTTCTTAATCTCTTCTTTCAGCGTCTCGTTTTTTGGCTTGGAAAGGTTGGCGGGGATTTCCTTGGCCACGGATTGGACGGAGAAGCGGTCGAGGAGCTTTGATCGGGCGGGGAAGGAGGCGGAGTCGACTCGGGCGAGTAGGGATTTGTTGGGGGTGGGGTTTTGGAGTTTGAATGTGGAGAAGAGGCCAGAGAGTGATGAGGCCATTGAGGGGGGGGCGGGGGGAGGGCGGGGGGCGGCGATGGAAACGAGGGGAGAGAGAGGGAGAGGGAGGAGGGTGGGTGGGTTAGGCCATCACTGGGGTTTGGTTGGATTTCTGGTTGGGGAAGTGAAAGGCGGAGAGCTTTTTGGTCTCACCTGAGAGTTTGTGGCATTGTGCACGTGGGGACAGGCGGCCGGCTTCCATTTTTTTTTTGGACAAGGGCCGGCTTCCATGGGGACTTCTAAAAGCACCCACAATTTTCTCTCTACACTCTGCGAATTAAAGCCGAACGAGCTCGTCACCTTAGAGCATTTCCACTCCATGCTCATATTTTTATCCAAATTTGGATAAAAACTTGATTTGGTATTGTGTATTGCAATAAGTAAACTCACATTCTTTTTTTGATCCGCTTTTTTTTTTTTTTTTTTGATCCGCTAAGTAAACTCACATTCAAGCACAAATTTGAGCAAAAACTTTATTAATGGCAATATTGTAAATTTAAAGTTGTGAAATTTGCCTTCAAAATTTTGAATAAGAGTTTGGGCCTTAATCAAATTCTCTTATTCAAATTTGAATCGCAAATTTGGTATAGGTTTGGGTAAGAAGTGGAAGAGGGTTTTGAATGATTTTTACTCAATTTTGTGTTTGAGTCAAAATTTGAGTAAATAATGGAGATACTCTTAAAGGATGTAGCTCGTTCCAGAAACCTTCTTATTTTATATGTACTTATTTTTGAGTTTTGTTTCACAAAACTCAAATAAGTAGCTTATTTTCAAATTTTCAAACTCAAAAATAATGTAAATGAAAAATAATTTTTCAATTTTTTTGCACCGTATTAAAGATCTCAATAAGATCTATCAAATAAGATCCATAGTAATAAGAAAATTATTTGCGTAAGCACATGATTTTTGAGCTTGGAATTACCTTTTTAAAAAATAAGTATTTATTCACCTTTTTGTGGAACACACCTTATTATTGGACAAAAAATAAGTTCTTATTCCGGTTCTGGGACGGGCTCTAAGTATTTTTTAAAGAGTTTTTTTTTCTTTTTATTCCCCAAACTATGCATATTTTCTCTACTTAGTCCATAAACTATTAATTTGACGATTTCATCCCCTCAACTATCATACTGTTACCCACTGAGTCCGGTAGATAACGAAAATTAGAAATTTGGACGGAAAATACCATGTAAGGCCTATGTCGGGACCCTGTAGAACAGATACTTGATCATGAGAGCCTTAAAGATAAAAATTAATTATGAAATTTGAGGATAAAATGATCAGAAAAATAAGATCTTCGCACCAGTTCAAACAAATTAAAAATTGGAGCACTTCGTTTTTTATAAGGTTCATATATCATAATCTTGCGAGACATTTTATAGAGAATGACACATACATATTTTTTTCAAAAGACTGAGTTCTTTATATAGAATTTAGATTGTTTATATATTAAAAATATGGTTAAAAGTAAGCACTCTAATTTTCAATCTGTGTAAACCAGTGTGAATATCTTATTTATCTGATCATTTTATGATAAAAGGTTATAATTAATTTTTGTTTTTAGAGCTATCATAATCAAATATCTGCTCTAAAAGGTCCCAAATAAAAAATGAATTTTTAATTATGATAGCCGTAGAGATAAAAATTAATTATGACTCTTTAGAATAATATGATCAAAAAAATAATATCTTCGCACCTATTGAAACAGATTGAAAATACGGGCATTAAATTTTTTTACAAAGGTTTATATACTAAAAAAATATGGTTAAAAAATTAAGTGCTCTAATTTTTAATCTGTTGAAACCGGTGCGAAAATATTATTTTTCTGATCATTTTATCATAAAGGGTCATAATTAATTTTATCTTTAAGGGTCTCATAATCAAGTATATGCTTTACAAGGTCCCAAATAGGTCTTATATGGCATTTTCCGTCCAAATTCCTAACTTCCTTTATCATTGGACTAAGTAGGTAATGATATGATAACTGAGGTGATGAAATCGTCAAATTGATAGTTTATGGACTAAGTAGAGAAAATATGCATATTTTTTGGGATAAAAAGGAAAAAAAAAACTCTTTTTTTAATTAAAGGTGATGTATTAGGAGAGAATGAAACAGGAACTTAAGCGAAAAAAATAAAAAGCGAAAAAAATAAATATGTAAAAAACAAGAACTTAAGCGAAACAGGGCCTGAATTTTGCACTCATTTGTTTAAATAATTGATTTTCACACTCTCGTTTTAATGATTACACCTTTTTTTTTGTTATCTTGTGATATACATCTACGATATTACCCTTTCAAATATAATCAAATTTACTCAAGAAATGCTAATTATGTTTAAAAGATAAAAAAATGTGGTAAAAAAAAATGAGGCCCTATTCTGCAAATATTCTTATTTTAAGTATTTATTTATCGTTTTACGAGACAGGTTATTCTCTCATAATACATGACTTTTAATTCAAAAATAAGTACTTATTTGAAAAATAATATTATTTTAGTTAGTGAAACGGGGCTAAGTGTGAAAATACTCCCCCTTTTTTATTAATGGACTTTAAAATTTATTTTTTAGTGTCTAAACTTAAATGCAATACAATTTTAAAGGACACCAAAAGATAAAATTTGAAGTGCATTTATATTTAAGTGGAGTACAAAATAATTGCAATATATTATGAGACGTTATTCTTTTCTTTTTTTTCCTCTATGAAGTTATTCTTGGGGGGGGGGGGCGCTGTAATTATTCATGCTTTGTTTGGTTTGTGTTTTGAATTTTTTTTTGAAAAATAATAGGAGTAATAAATGAAGAGAGATAGAGAGAGAAATGTCTAGTGGGAATTTTTTTAAAAATTCTTTTTGAAAATGGAAGAGAACAAGGCATCAATGTCTCTAGGGTACTACCATGTGGTGCCCCAAACTCTTTTTCTACTACATATTTGTGTGATCTCCAAAATTATGGTCTTAAATAATTGAAATGTGAATCTTAGTGATAATACTAAAACTGTTTTTATTAATGCCAAAACTTCAGTGCATGAAAGTCTAGTACATTGCACATGATATAAGTCTTTTGTGCACTAGAGTTTTGGCATCAACAAAAACAATTTTGACATTATCACTATCCCTTATTTATCATAGATTTTGATAAGTTGTACAATTTTAATAGTTTTCCCTATTAGTTTTGTCCACTTTTTTTTTTTTTTTTTGCCACAAGTCATACATAAGCGGGGGTTAGGAGAAGTTAGTAAATTAATCTATAAAGAGTTCAGAGACTGTCCATAGGCCTAAACCCAAAAAAAAAACCCACAACCGGGCTCAAACCCTGGAGTTAAAAGAATTGGGTTTATTTAGAAGCACCCCCAATCGGTTGAGAACATATAGTTGCTTACAAAATTGGCCTTTATCGTGAGTGTTACCCCAGCAATGAACTAGAATATTCACTTCAATTGTTCCAAGTTTTGCTTACCAGACAAGGCACGATATAGGCTAAGGTACGTACAGGACAAGATCGAAACTCCACTAGAAAAATGCATGGACGGTGGCCAATCACTGTCACCTAGTTTTGCCAATCACTGTCACCTAGCTCTGTCTAGTTATTTACCGAAAACAAAAACAAGCAGCGAGATGATTTCAATAAAAACTGAACTGTTTCAGTTAGATTTTTTTTGGGTCTAGTTGAGGGCAGTGGCGGCTCCAGGAATTTTTCCAAGGGTGTTCAAAATTACTTTGTGGGCTATATTTGGAGTGGATGTCCTATAATATTTGGGTTGGGTGTTCAATAATATTTGAATTGGGTTTTCAAAGTAAGACTAATCCAAAATTTTTACATGCATCCTAAGCAAAAAAAAAAATTTTGGGTGGTCAGTTGACCATGGTTTCTTGTGAGTGGAGCCGCCACTGGTTGAGGGCTTATTTTGATGATCGGTCTCATCCGTATTGTAAAGCTTGTAAAGAAATGCAATCATCCGAAAAATCACATTATTCAAAAATCGTTCAACAAGTGATCGATTTATATTTGTCTTGAATGAATGAGTCTAATCCAGCGTGTCGGTCTATTTTTTTCTTCAAAATCACCGTCCACTAGAAAAATGCATGGACGGTGGCCAATCAATGTCACCCAGTTTTGGCAAGTCACGCTCTGTCTAGTTATTTACCAAAAACAAAAACAAGCAGCGAGATGGTTTCGATAAAAACTGAACTGTTTCAGTTAGATTTTTTTTGGGTCTAGTTGAGGGCTTATTTTGATGATCGGTCTCGTTCATATTGTAAAGCTTGTAAAGAAATGCAATCATCCAAAAAATCACATTATTCGAAAATCGTTCAACAAGTGATCGATTTATATTTGTCTTGAATAAGTGAGTCGAATACAGCGTGTCAGTCTATTTTTTCTTCAAAATCATGTTAATCAAATACTAATTAATATTATTCTTGATATGACTTGTATTCTCATTGAAATCTACATGATGAACAGTTCCTCCAATCATCAAAACAAGTCTAGGATGATATAAAGAAAAAATCAAAACTAAACTGATCCAGTTTTCTTCAAGATTGGAGAGGGGCCGAATCCAAAAACAAAGTCATATGGTCTAGTTAAAGACGGATGTAACAACCTCCATTCAAACCCCCAAAAAAATATTCTAGTAATATCATATATAACTACGTAAGAGTTCTATATAGCATACACAATTATACATAAATAAAGATATTTTTATTTTTCAACTTTCGTTGTATGGTCCAATTATTATAAGTTTATTAACCGTCTTGAGGAAATATCTTAAAAGAAGGTCATAATAAGACCATAATGATTATTTTAAAAACTTGTCAATGTCAATGCAAAACATATCCTAAAAAATTGTACTAGATCATTTTTGGATATTTTTATGAATAGTATGTTCTATAAACTTTTGTAATTAGTAATGCATGTCTTAATGTAGTACGATCTTATTGTGGTTGAAAAATTTTGATGAAAAACTAAATATAATATTACTAAAAGCTAATAACGCGGACTGTCCTCAAGAAATATTAATTTAGGCCAAACTTAAGTTTTATAGGTCATCTGGCTTAGATTTTAATTTCGAAAATTTGGTTCCTTTTTTCTAAATTTTTATTGAATTTGAGTTAAATTTTTTGGATTAATAGTTTTCCTGACGAGATGAGTTTAAAAGCTTACAAATTACAAACAAAAGGTCAAAAACACGAAAGACGAAAAAGGTTTGAATTAACTGTTTTTATTTTCTTGGTATCGTCTTATCAGAGTTGTTTCAATTCCAATTTATATGTTTCAACTTTGTTATTCATCTCGTCAAGACGAAATAACTTCAAAAAGTTTCACAAAAAGCTAGACAGCAAAGAGCACTAAAAGTCAATGATACTGATTCTCTTCTAGAAAACTTATTAAGGCCAAAAAATTTAGATAGTAATTTTTACAATCTCTTTTGTATATCCACCCTCTTCTTCGTTCTTATGCACAAAAGTATAACATTAGCATCTCATTTTCCTATTTTTTACATGATAATATAGTTATTTGTAATTTTCGAACTTAAAAATATTAGACTTATTGAAACACTTTTCTTGGGTGTTTGGTTTCCAATTTCTTGCCTTTTCATTTTCTGTTTTTCACATTTTGAGTGTTTGGGTTCCCCATTTCAAAACTTATTCTCAAAGAACGAATTTTCCATTTTGGTGTTTATAAAACAAAAGACATAAATAGGGGAAATGAGTTTTTTGACTTCTCATCTTTGGTTAACAAAAGACCCATATGGCCATATAAATGTATTTTGTACATATCTCTGAAATACTACTTTTTTTGCAAAATGTATTCTGCACATATTTTCCAACCGCTAATCAAATTCAAAACGCATTCTAACTGTAATTCAAAAAGCCAAAAAATCAATAAGTAAAATGAAAAAAGCCATAAACTTGGACTCTCGATGGCTAATAAATTTGCATAATATGTCCCGAAGGTGGGCTTTACGGGGGAAGGGCCCAGCCCAACAGCGAAAAATCCGTAATCCGTATATATAGTTAGTGGTAATAAGAAAGGCACTGCATTCGGGATCCAGATCCTTTACGAGGATTCCTCTGTAAGGATCATGTGAGGCTTTTAATTTGATGTAGGGTTGTCACCACGTAAATGAGAAGATCCAACGGTGAACTTGCTGGATATATGTTGGTTGAATTCTAACCGCACAGGAGAATAAAAAGAGATCCCACAGAGTGCAAGTATGTGTTTCTATCGTCATTTACGGACTTCAAGTAAAATTAAATTTGATAAACTTTTTTGGTTGAATTCCAAACCGCATAATAATAATAAAATGAGGATCCCAGGCATTGCGAGTATTTGTTTCCATCGTCATCTGTGGATTTCAAATGAAATGAAATTTGCAAATTGTCGGTTAAATTCCAACCGGATGATAATAAAAAAGAGGATCCCATCCCACGTAGTGGGAGTGTATGTGTTTTCCATCGTCCTTTGCGGACCTCAAGTTAGATTCTAACAATTTGGTAAATTGTCGGTTAAATTTCAACTGGATGATAATAAAAAAAAGGATCCCGCGCATCGAGAGTAATAGTATGTGTTTCCATCATCGTTTGCAAACTTTTCAAATTATAGGTAAATTATTGATCGAATTCCAACCACGTAATAATAAAAGGAGGATCCTATCCTACGTAATTGTCGGTGGAGTTTTGACCGCATTATAGTATTAAAAAAAAAATGGAAAAATAACGGCTCATGACGTATTTTGATAATTAATATTTGTCAAGAGCATTTTCAATATTAATAAATGTTATCAACATGTCCTTAGCGGATATTAATTATCAAAACACGTCATTTCCGTCATTTCCCAAAAAAAAAAGGATACCATCAGCAGGATTATGCATTTTCATTATCCTTTGTGGACTTCCAGTGAAATTAATTAAATTTGTTAAATTGGTGGTTTAAGTTTCAATCACGTAATAGTAAAAGAGATCCCACGCATCGGGAGTGTGTCTTTCGATCGTTATTTGTGGACTTCAAAGGAAATTAAATTTGATAAATCGCTAGTTGAATTCCAACCACATAATAATAATAAAAAGAAGAAAATCCCACGCAAGGGGAGTATGTATTTCAATTGTCATTTGCAGATTTCGAATAAAATTAAATTTGATAACAGTCGAATTCCAACCGTATATAATAATAAAAAGAGGATTTTCAAGTGCAAATATAGTATTTACATTTTATCTTACGATAGACGTGAGACCCACATTATTAACTTGGCATTTAGTATAAAAATAGTTCTCTACGGAACCCACAAACATTACTATTTGAGATTTTTTCATACAAATGAAATATGCAAATAGTATAATGGAGGCCACTAATGGTATTTTCAAGAATGCCAATTAACCGAAAATACTGTAACTAAATTTTCGTTTTCGGGTATTTTTCTTCATCTTCTCTTAATTTTTGTTGAATATGCATTAAAATTTTTTGAAATTAATAATTTATCTAGACGAGTTGAATTTAAAAAGTAAAGAAAAAAATGAAAATCAAGAAGATGTTAACTTAGAGATGAAAAATGTTTGAAGTAGCTGTTTTTATTGTCTTTAATGTTGTCATATATAATTCTTTTTCCAATTTCAATCTAAATTATTATACATTTCTAATTCAACTAGTTGAGATGAATAATTAACCTTAGAAATTTTCAAGAAAAAAAAACATAATATCACAAAAATTAATTTAGGTCAATGTGATTTTAAAATGTGTGAGGTAGTTCGATAGGAAAATTGAAAACATAATGTCAATGTTAACGGGTGTCTAGATTATTTTTGATAATATTAAATGGCGATGGAAGATGATGTTACAGATAAATATGAATAAATTATATTTTTTTCTTTATTTTTTAGGATCCACGCTTTCAGTAGTTTGCTGGGGATATTACTTTTAATGTCTCATCAATAATAAAGTTAACTACACGGGGGGATTTAGGCTCCACTCTAGCTATTTTCTTCTTCTTCTTCGTTTTGAGCATTCTGTTCGTCTTTTATGAATTTTTGTTGGATTTGCTTTATATTTTTGAGTTAATCATCATCTCGACGAAAAGAGTTTAAATAGTAAAAAATTATGAAGCAAAAATATTTTTTTTTTTACTAAAGATGAAAAAAAATATAATACAATTGTCTTTTTTATCTAACGTATCATCTTATATATATGATATTTTTTCAACATCGGCCCACGTTTTTATCATTTTCTGATTTCTCTCATCTAGACGAATGATTAATCGAAAAAATTACAACAAAAATATCAACAAAAAGTCACGACAAGTAAAAAGATACCGAAAAGATTTTAGTCAAAAAGTTCACAAGAATGGACCCTCAGAGAGCATTTGTACTAAACTAATTTTTGTTAAAGACAATTGGTATTATTTAACTTTTTTAGTTATTATTTTTAGCTTTTCATCATAATTTTGAATCAAATCGTTCGTCTCGATGAGGGAGATTAAAAAAAGTATTAATATAAAGACCAAAGGAAAGAAGTTCTTATGTGATGTTTTTTTTTTTTTGTCAAAAGTAAAAAGATTGTATTGATAAACACCCAACGACACTTACAAAATGGAGATAATTACAAAGAACTTAGACAAAGCCAAACTAATCATTTAACAAATACAAAACAAGTAAATCACAAGGTAATCGGTGTCTTTCATCTTAACCTAGACATGGCCTGACGCAACGACGACATTTGTAAACTGCCTCACATCTAATTATGAGTCTCAAACGAGAAAAAGTGCAAAATTAAGGACAAAAGATACCAAATAACCAGACGATCAGATGCATTCCACCTAAGTATGAACGCACCAATGAACTCCCAATAACTATAGATCTGCCAACTGCCAAGCCGCCACGGGTTGCCTCGCCAAAGACATTGTGTAGGGATAGAGTGCTGAAGCACAAATATCGTTGTAAAGCAACCTAGATTGAAAAAACTCGATCTGTAGACAAAATTTGTCCAAAGAATAAACTAATAACTCTCGTTGATCGAGAAACAAAACTCTCACAGATCAGACAACAAGTCGTTGATTTAGAGAGATAGAAGGAAAAAAAGAAAAAAAACAAAGAAAGGGAGTTGATTGTAACGACCCTGATTTTCAATCAGTGAAAATTTCGTTAAATATTTGAATTTTATTTCAATTTCCTTAATTTTCTTGTGGTTTGCCATAATTACATTTTTGCCCTTCAAATTCGATTTCTTTGCGCTTTGGCCTACTTAGCAAGCTTAGTTAGCTTCTAACCATTCGGTTGGAGAAACTAAACTAGAAAGCCATCTAGTCACCATGAATGGACCGTTTTGCCCCTCTTTGCCCTCTTGAACCTTTTGAACATTTTGAACCCTAGAACAAGAATGGATTATTCATTTTCTTTTTATTATTTTTGGTTTTTCTCTTTGTCCATTGGACAATAAAAGTTAGGGATTTTATTACCCATTGGGTAAAAGCTTAGTCTTTCAAAGTACCATGGGATTTTATTAAAATAAACTTTTCTTTTAAACCATGTGAAAGTATTGCATTATTTTAAAAGGTAGGGTACTTAGTACCAAGATTCTTAAGTACCCTTGTTTATTTTTTTATTGAGATTGTGATCTTCCAATTGTACATGAGTATCCAAGTATATGTTATTCTAGTACATGGTAGATTAATATAATGCCTTAGTACCCCATGTGTTAATTGACTTGTATAAAAGAGAATCCTAGCCTTAAAGGCTACTTTTGATCCTTGGTACAAAATACCCATTAGTTTATTTGTTTGCTTGCCATATATGTACTTATATTTGTACCATGAGAAAGCAAAGGAGGAGAGGGAGAGAGATGAGAGGGGGGGGCCGGCCATTGAAGGGAGGGGAGAGAGAGAGAGAGAGAGAGAGAGAGAGGAGAGAGAGGAAGGAAGGAGGGAAGAAAGGAGGAAGGAGATTTGATTGGTACTTGCTTGATCTTTCAAAGTACTTCAAATCCTTGGTGTATCTATTCTTCCTTGCTAAGAAATCACCTCCATTGTACTCTTGTATACACCTTGCAATGGTTTAAACCCTTGGATCTTGTACCAATCTCTTTCTTGCCCACCAAGGATCAATCCTAGCCATTCAATTGATCCAAGATCAAATCTTGGTACAAAAGTAGCCATGCAAGCCTAGGATTTCCTTTGATCTTCCAAGATTCATGCCAAGTGTCAAGGTGAGACTTAGAGAGAGAGAGAGGAGAGGGCCAAGCTCTTGCCTATAAATAGAAGGCCATTCCAAGCCTTTCAAAGCACACCTCAAAGCATTTGCTCTTCCTTCTCTCTAGAAAACCATTTCCAGTTTCTGGGCAGCCTACTGTCCCGTCGGAAATCCTCCATTTTCTCCTGTTTAGAGTAGTTTTTAGGATCAACTTCCTTCTGGAAAGTTGTAGAGCACTTCGAAACCTTGAAGTTAGGCTCAAGAATCACCCCATTCGGTTAAGAAATGACAAAGATATTGTCATCCGAAGTTCAGTAAAATTTCTGGATTTCCAAATTCCAGACAGCTTACTGTCACTTTGTTCATCCCCATTTTTCTCCAACCCAAAGTCGTTTCTAGGATTAACTTTCTTCATGAAAGTTGTAGAGAATTTCTTGAGCTTCGTTCTCGATCCAAGAACGACTCTTTTCGGCCAAGGATTGACCGAGTTACTACCGTCCGAAGTTCGGTCCAGATTCGGGAGAAATTCCACCTAGCTTATTCGGCCCCGACTAGTTTCGGATCAAGGTAGGATACTCTTGCCCTAGCCCTATGTATATGTAAGATCTCGTTATCTTCCGTTTCAAAGAAAGTGATCTTTGTTTACTTTTCATTTCAAGTACTCGTATTTTGATCTTCCGGAAAGTTATGAACTTGAATATATGAATTGCTTGTATTACTTGTGACACGATAAAGCATAAGTGATTTATCACTCCAAGGGCGTCCGAACATGTGACGTTATGCTTTAAGCGTTGATTTGCATATGTTTAGCAACATAGAGTTGGATGATCTTGCTTGTTTGTTTCAAGATTAAAATGAGTGGTTTATGTTTACTTTGTAAAAGTCCTAACGCGAAGTCTTGCATGTAAACGAGACACAAGAACCGAGAAAGTAGAAACATGACACCTAGGGTGTGGTTGACAAGGAAAATGTGTTTTCCGAAAAAGAAGATATCTTAGAAACTACATAATGACCATTTCGAGGGCATTATGTGTGTGTGTGTGTTCCAATGGGAATCCGGAATAGCGGAACCATTGTGAGGTTGTGTGTGTGCGTTCCCATGGGATCCCGGACCGGCGGAACCATGGTGAGGTATAACTTGGTTATCCGCGGAGAGGAGCCAATGCAATTGTGTGCCAATGGGAACCCGGCGCGGCGGAACTATTGTGAGGATACTCGGGAACCCGGCGCGGCGGAACCGAGGTTGGGTGTGTGGCTTGGTTATCCGCGGTACGGAGCCAATGTCAAATGATTTTTGAAAAGTTGGGTGTGTGTGTGGCTTGGTTATCCGCGGTACGGAGCCAATGCAAAGGATTTTGAAAAATGGTTTTATAAGTGGAAAACGTTGACACGGTCTACGACGAGTCGCGTAGGAGAAATCGGGAAATCTTGGACACCAACGTTAGATAGTGAATGTGGATGTATTATCGTCATTTATGTGATTTCTATGATCGTTTGTTGGTAAGTTATGGGTTGGTGGGTAAAAATTCCCTATTGAGCTTTCGTAGCTCAAGGTGTTGCCTTTTGGTGACCCTGGCATATTATATTGGTGGCGACGCCGGTATAATGTGTCAGACTTCATAGATGAGCAAGGCGAGATCTTCAGCTTGGAGGCGTGCGGAGCCGAGGAGCTGGCTAGGATGGAGAAGCAAGAGGAGCTGTAGAGTAGGACCCTTAGTTCCCTCTTTGTCATCCTATTTTGTATTTCAAATGCTCTTACGAGAGTTATGATGTAATAACGAGCTAGACTCGCTTCGTTTTTCTAATAAAATGTTTTATTTAACGTACCCAAAATTCGGGGCGTTACATTGATAGTACTATGGCCTCCCCCTCTCGCCGCCGCACACGGGTATGAAACCCATGGGGGAGGGGAAGGAAGAAGAGGATTTGTGGTGAGTAGGGTGAGAAAGTGGAAGAGAGAGATAGGCGGCTCCAGGAGATGATGTTAAAAACACTAAAAGCCTATCTTTTTGAATTTTTCCGTCGTTAGTGAAGTTTTTCCAACTTTTGTCTATCTGCAATTTTGATTTTTTTAATTGAGACGAATCAAGTAAAAATTAAAATAAAAAAATCCTTGAAAAAAAATGTATTTATTATTATTTTTTTGGCAATTACACCTTGATACCCCTTTTGGCCTTTTTATTTTTTGCAATTTTTTGGTTAGACTTTTTTTTGTTGTTGTTTTGTCATAATTTTCACTAGATTCAAGCTAAATTTTTACATGTATCGTTTGTCATAATGACAGATTAGAAAGTTAATACATTGACCAATGTTAAAAATGATTTATATAAAACGACAAAAAAAACGCAAAAGCCAATCTAAATAAGAACAATCATTCTACAACCACACCCATCTACACACCCAAACACATACCCATACTCATAACAAGGGTGGAGCCCATACACACTACACATCCAGTGTGTGTGGGTCCCACCCTTATTGTGAGTGTGAGTGTGTATTTGGGTGTGTAGATAGGTGTGGTTGTAGAATTTTCCAAATAAGAAAGCAAAAAGTCTAAGGACCAGGAAACCAGCCCAGACCCCAACCCTGGATAGCTGACGTGGACTGGGTCCCACGTCAATTTTAAGTCTTAAAAAAAAAAAAAACCAAAATACTGAAAAATTTTGAATCGCCCCCCACCTCCCTGATCGTCTTCCCACAGACAGAGAGAGAGAGAAAGAGAGGAGACAGAGGTCGACAGACGAACTGATAGCGCGATCACCAGCGACCACCAGCCCCTCACCTCCACCTCCACCTCCACCTCCGGCTATCACCACCATCATCGGGTTCGCCTCCGGCGACCAACCCTTCGCGACAATCGACGCTCCGCCGACGACAAACCCACCGCCAAGGTGTCTCTCTCGCTCTCTCCTCGTCTATATATTAGAGTGTTGTCGATTCTAGCCTTTAATTTCATTATAATTTGTTCAAACAAGAAAAAAAATTAGGGTTTGCGTAATTGGGGTTTTTTTTTCCGAACCCTAACCATGTATTTCTGGTTTCATAAAATCACGATTATATATCAATAAGAAACGAATCTTTGGGTTGGAGATGCCCCCGAGAGTTAACATTAGAATAAACTTGTGTTTTTGTCTCCTGCTTCCCATGTGATTAAACAAGCTTAATAATTTCAACACAGTGGATGCTTGGTGAATTTTATGCACATTCTAGCTTTATAGATTTCACTTGCACAATGCCAGCTATCCCCCTTTTGGCTGCCATCCGATGTCTGCAAACATTAAAATCCTGCCTCTTGCCTATGTATGTTTTGTCTACTCAATCAGTACTTGGGATAATTGACTGATAATGTTTTGGGATTGCTTATTTTGGTTTAATGTGAGGAAAAGAATTGCGATGCCTTTTCTAGTTGAGATTGTTCAATGGTATCAATGGGCAATGAGCTCACGCCATCTTACTGATACTACGACCTTCCGAGTGTATAAGTTGTTTAAAAGTATTGAAGTAGTGTTTGATCTTGAGGAACTGGTTTTGATTCTCTCTTTTTTTCTCTTGATAATAATTAATCTAGTAATTCACGGCTAGAACATAGAGAATACATATTTTGTGGTTCTCAATATGCATTTGGATGGCTACATTGCAGAAATCATTTCAATAATGAATTGCCTTCAAATTCCAGTTGTGAGGTCTTAAAAATGTAGATGAATTCACATGTATATGACTTATAATGGGCTCAATGACTTATACATCAATTTGCTCCATCCAGCTCGGGTAATAGCATCCTACGCCAATTCTGAGCACAAAATGAGTGAAGGATGTTATTGCTTAGTCATTTGTTCATTGTATTGTTATGGTGCATTTTTTTTTTGGTTAGGATGTGCTATGATGCTCATAAATGACCAATTTAATGTATCTACTGTGTCGTACTGCCAGTATTGATTGTGCAACAACATCTAATAAGGTGCAAGAGGACGTATTGCTATGATGCAAGTTTTCCCCTGGTTTTGTTAGCGTGTCAACTGTCAAGTCATGAAAGACTACCCAAGTGATAAGATCAAGAGGCCATCGTCCAGTGACAAATATATAAGGGCCTTAAAGAAGACCCAGACAAGTGCAGGTCCTTTTTTTTTCCAATTTATTTTCTTGTTCCCTTGTTTACCATTCATTTTGTTCATGAACCACCCTTAATACTTAACAGGTACTCAAGCACTCTTGGGAGTAATTTTCTCTTGAGGTACGAACGCTACTCTATGTGGAGTAATTTTTCCATGTGGACGCTACTCTATATTGGAATTTTTCAATGGTTGCTACAGCTTTCAGTTTTTTTATTTTTTCATTTGAACTAATTAAAATTATGCCCTTAAATGATATAATGCAACCCTTTTCAATTGATCTAATGTCTTCTTGTTGTGCATAGCAGAGCATATCTGGCAAACAAAGGGAGAATGGCAATGGCACAACTGGCAAAAAAAGAGAGAATGGCACACTTGGCACAGCATATGGAAGTTAAAGCTGCGCGCACTCTTTTCCCAATAACTTGCTTCTGAGTTATCTTGGTTCTGTTTGTGGATGGAGCTTTTGCAAAGGATCAATGACCTCCATAACAAACTCGGGGCAACTCCACCTGATTTGGTGGCGAAGAAGAGCGGAATGATTTGATAGCAAATAAAATGGAGATGTAATTCCTAGACAAATTTGTCCTACAATTGAAAGTCTGAACATTGGAACATGGCAAATTTTTGTTTTGCAAAGGAGGTTTAAATCATTAGAGAAGAGAATGTATTATGTACTCTTATTTATTTGGATGTGAATGATAATTAGAATGAGAATGGCCTTTTTGTTGTGAATGGATAGTACTCTTATTTATTTGGATGTGAAATGAGAATGACCTTTTTGTTGTGAATGGTTAGCTTGGCAATGGAATTTGGCTATGAATGGTGATTTAGAATGTGAAATGCTTGATGTGGGCTTGTAAGTAACCTGATGTTGTTCCTGTCGTTGTTCTTGTTGTACTGTCTAAGACGCGAGACGTTGGGCTAGGACCAAAAATAGGGAAAACTCAGTCGAAATTTCTGCGTGGACTATGAAATTGCTTACTGTGATTTGGAATTATTAGTTCAATTGTGGTGGGAAATAGGTTCAGAAGTTATGCCCTTTTGGATAATTTGAAACTCCAGTTGATCAATTTTGGGGGCCAAAATTGCTCTTCATGTCACCCCTGATACTTCATAGAAGTAAATACACAACTTTACATGTTTACCAAATTCCTGACTTCAAAATGAATGCCACTCTCAATTCCAGTTAAGTGTACAGAAAATGTGTCATCATTTGCTAAATGTGACATTAGGAACCAACTGAATAATATTTCAAGATTTCATGTTTGGGATCAAATCCATGGTAGGAGTGTCACATAGCAACAACAACCAAGCATCAGAAAATTAGTTTGGGATCAAATTCCACATCTCACCAATGTTTCAAATTCTTTTTAAAAAACTAGGACACGAGCCGTGTCTGACACGGAAACGGACACAACACAAGGACATTCTAGAAACTCAAAGTCCACCTGTCTAGAAACTCCAAACTGAAACTCAATTTCAGCACTCTAGAAACTCAATTTCCAGAACCACATAATTTTTGTGACATTTTTTTGCCACACCAAACCCATTTTCTTTGGCATAACTTGAGTAATATAGATAAGCTTCATCTGGTGTGTCGAACATCATTCCCACCTTCGGTTGCTCAACTGTAACTTCAAAATTTTCTGTTGACTCCTTTCCATTCACATTAGTACCTATCTCATCACTCTCTTTTTCTAAAGAACCACTCAATACCTCTTCGTCATCTTCATTGTGTCCACTCCATACCTCCGCCTCATTAGTATCTATCTCATCTTCATTCGACGATCGAGGAGGCATTGTCGATGGAATAGACTCCGGCGACATCAAAGATGTTGGTGATGGCAACGGAAACCTGCATGTTCAAGAATAAAAATATTATAACATGACCTTATCTCGGCAAACCGCAATATAATTGCATGCCAAATATCAAGTGTAAAAGCCACTATTCCGAAATTATGACATGAGCTTATCTCGGCAAACCACAATACCAATCCAGTGGGGTATATGCATATGAACAATCAATTAATATGTATGTATGGATGAGGAAGAGAGGGTGGTGTTGGCAGGGGTAGGCAAAGTGATGACTAGGAACCATGTAGCCCCTCAACAAAATGGGGTTTCCTTAATACGAGCCCACTATCCATTTACATCAGCAAAGTATGAACTAGATAGAATCAAAGCCACACAAATCTTTTTTACTTTCTACACAAACAACACTCAAACAAATAAGCACTTGGCTAAAAAAAATACCTTTTCAAGACCGTAAGATTTCTGTCATATTTCAAAATACTTCAAAATATTGCTGATTTGTATATCAGTCAAAAACTACTTCTAATTTAAAACCCCAATACAAAAAAGTGAGAATAGGCTACAAAATAAAAACGAGATATCAACAAGCAAATTCCCAGGAGGCCCCAAATATGGTCATATTAATTGTTTCGACCCAAAATGTTGGGATTTTTTGAACTAGCTAGAATCGATTGAAATTGAAGGGGTCGTCGACAACCAATATATATCAACATATATAGACAAGAGAGAGAGAGAGAGAGAGAGAGAGAGAGAGAGAGAGAGAGACTTTGGCAGTGAATTTGAAGTCGCTGGTGTGTTGGTTTTCGCAACGGGTCGGTCGCCGGTGGTGCTCATGGTCGACGGAGTGGAGGTGACGCTGGTGGCCGCCGGTGGTGGTGGCGGTGAGGCTGATGGTCGATAGTGGTGGAAGTGAGGTGATGGTCGGGCTCCTCCTCTTCTATCTCTCTGTTCCATTCTGTTTTCCCGCGACTGGGTTTCCACTGAGAAGGCCGATTCAAATTTCTGGACTTTGTTTTTTTTTTTTTTTTTAACTTTGAGCTGACGTCAGCCTGACGTCAGCTATCCAGGGTTGGGGGAAGGGCTGGTTTCCTGGTCCTTAGACTTATTGATAAGAAAGACCTACTTTTTGGCTCTTCTCCGCTGTCTTTTTAGTTAATTTTGAGTAGATTGCGTTGGGTTCAGATCCCGTCCAGTATGGTACCCTCAAGTCCAGTCCAGTTCGGCCTTTTGTGGGCCCTTTCCGGGCCCACAACAATGATCGGAACCGTTCACATTTTAGAGCTCATTGAGACCAACGACCATACCAAAAATCACGTTGATCGGATACTGTTTGATATCATTTCAAAATGCATTAATGTTGTCTAAAAAAAGGTGTGAAACACAGGATTACAACCCTTCAACACATTTTTTCGAAACTTAATACATTTTAATATGATACCAAACGGTATCCGATCAACGTGATTTTTGGTATGGTCGTTGGTCTCGACGAGCTCTAAAATGTGAACGGTTCCGATCATTGTTGTGGGCCCGAAAAGGGCCCACAAAAGGCCGAACTGGACCGGACTGGAGGGTAATCCCAAACTGGACAGGATCTGATTCTGATTGTGTTATAATTTGAACATTATTATTTAGTTTGACTCGACTGAAATTAATTCCTAGAAAGTTAGGACAACGGGAACCCCTCAATGATGACTCATTTTCACTTATTATTAATCTCTCTAAAGTTTTAAACCATACGAATTCTGGATGTCAAAGATGGAGTCAACGAAAAATCACAAGTTATCCTATTGCTTGTCAAAATCATCAGCCCACCAAATTTTTTTCCTCCTTAACCTTCATCCATAGCCTTAAAACCACTGCTACATTAAACACCAAATTCAGTAATGAAAGCTATTCCAACTCTAATCATTCACCTCATATCCCGCGATCGCTTGCAATTTCTCACAATTGACCCAAATAATTAGGTTCCTTTGTACCTTCCTGACTGCCTCAAATTTTGAGAAATCACTTTAGATGAAGAGAATATATAGTAATTTAGCCATAAAATCTTATTTATCATGTAATTTTTTTGCTCACATGACAAATTTCGTCTGAAAATCATAATACTTTGTTAATGGAAGGAGTTTATTATCGCCAGATGAATATTTTAAGAGAGTTAAGTGTTGAGTTTTAAATATTATGAAGATTAAGCCCCCGTTTCACATAGTTTTTTTTGGTGATTTTTTTTAATTTTTTGTTTTCGTGATTTTTTTTAATTTTTTTCGTATTTGTTAGTTTTGTGTTAAATTTTTATGAATTATTGCTTCGTCTCGACGAGATGAATTAGAAAAGTATTTTTTTTTTTTTTTAACTTTTACCCCCCAAAAATTGAGAAATATCTCCTAAATTCCAATTTTTTGAGATTTATTTTTGATATATTTCAGAATATTTGGGCAAAAATTATTTTTTTCCCTTTTGTGATTTTTCTAGACGAGACTAACCAATAATTTACAAAAGTTTACCGTAAAACTAATAAAAATTGGAAAACGGAGCCTTAGTGAAAACCAGTCATAGTTGAGAGGGCTTTAATAAAATATAAAACAAAAAGGTACTGCCATCAAGCTAGTACTCCCTCCGTCTCATATTGGATGACAAAATTTTGATATTTACGTCAATTTTAATTTTTTATATATTTCAATATGACTCTAAAAAACATGCAATATAGATCTTATTTAAAAGTTTTCAATTAGCTCTATTATACAAAATTTTCAAACTCATGAAAAATATTATAAATTGAAATATATAAACAATAAAAAATAACACAAATTTCAAAAATTGTCATTTTTTTTAAAGACGAAGAGAGTACTTTTTTTTTTTCCAGCCATATTTTATATTTAGCGGGTTAGTGGGAAATTAAATAAAGAAACTTAGAGCATATTCATAGCTCTGAACCCAAACTCTACCCCTAGTGGGAGAAGAAATTTCAAAATGGCACCTGAACTTTGCACCAAATGTCACAGAGACACCTGAACTTAAGTTTATTTCAATTAAATACCTGTACTAACAAAATCCCCAAATTTAGACACTTGAACTTAAGTTTATTTCAATTAAACATCTGTATTAATAAAATTCTCAAATTTAGACTCCCGCCATTATACTCCGTCCCAAAAATTGCTAACATGGCATCTCCAACCTGTTTAAGTTGCCTCATTGCACATGTTTTCAACAGAGGACGATGCACCAAAGCGAAATCCATAGGCAGACTTCAGGTCTAGGGTTGAAAATATGTGCAATGGGACAATTTAAAAGGGTTGGAGATGCAATGTTAGCAATTTTTTGGACGGAATATAACGGCGGGGTCTAAATTTGAAAATTTTGTTAGTATAGGTGTTTAATTAAAATAAACTTAAGTTCAGGTGTCTAAATTTGAGGATTTTGTTAGTACGGGTGTTTAATTGAAATAAACTTAAGTTCAAGTGTCTCTGTGACATTTGGTGCAGAGTTCAGGTGTCATTTTGAAATTTTTCTCCCGATGGGATTGAAAACTTCGTCCATAGTGCAATTTCAACCGCATTCGAAAACAGTAGAACCACACAAACAAGGGCCCCACAAACAAACACAGAAAAATTATCCTCCGATCGCCAGACCGAAACCAACTCCGTTCCGCGCTCTCCGCGATTCCTCCGAATCCAAAATCCAAACCAACACCATGACGTGGGACGAATTCGACCGGCAAGATTTCGCTCATGGAAACCAAGACACAGAACGAGAAGAAGAACACGACTCTTATCTCAACTTCGACATCCTCTCCGCTCTCTCCAAGCTCAAGGTCACTTCAAATTCCTTCCTTTTTTTTCCACAGAAACTACTACTAGGGTTTGAACTGCCTGTCGATGCTGTCTCTCTGTTATGCGTTTGATTTTGCTTTGTAATTGTCTGTGTGTGTGTAGGATTACTATGGGGTATTGGAAGTGGATTACGATGCTACGGACGACGCCATTCGATCAAACTACATCCGTTTAGCTTTGGTTCGTCTCCGCTTTCTCTATTGGATGCTGATTTTTTATTGTCATCAATTTTTTGTGCACTATTCTCAATAGAAAAAATTCAGATTTTTATGCACTTGATGTTATTGCTGCATCCTTTGAAGATTTTTTTGGTGAATTTAGAGTCCCTTTGGGCTAGATTTTTGCCGCCATTATTTTGGTCGTTTTCTTCTAAATTTTTTCTAGATTCGTCACTTGTGTGTCTCGACGAGAGGAATTGAAAAAGTACAAAAATAAAGTACAGACCAAAGTTGAAAAAAGTGAACTAAAAAGAAAAAATGCTCAAAAAAGACAAAAAAAGTTGAAGGTTGAAAAAGTTTGTGTCTTCAATGTCGTAACTTTTATATGAACTTTTTTCAATTTTTGTCTATATTTGTACGCTTTCGTAATTCCTCTCGACGAGATTGACGAGATGTGATGTAGAAATTATAAGATGGAAAATGAAGAAAAAGGTAACTGGAAATTATAAGACGGAAAACGAAAAATGTCTTTCCTGAAAAATAATTTAGTCCAAACCTAGCCTTACTCTTCTAAAAAGTTGCTAAACTTATGAGCTGTACCTTTTTCTTCTTCTTGTCTTTGAATTGTCACTGACTCAGTGGATTGTCTTTGGACAGAAATGGCACCCGGATAAGCAAAGAGATCAGGATAGTGCTACTTTGAGATTTCAAGAGATAAACGAGGCTTATCAGGGTTAGTTATTAGATTCAAATAGTCTATACCCTGTGAATAAGTGCTTTTATTATGTATTCAAATGTATGCATTAGTCCTTATGAAGAAGTTCTTAATGCTGACCTTATAAACCTAAACTTAGTAAATGTGATTCATGTTTAGTCAGGCGTTGAGCTTATACATGATGTACAAGCCCAAGTTTATCTTGCAAGCTGTTTTATATAAGCAGTTATTGGGTTTGTTGATTGGGAGAGACCGAGACAGAGTTTTGGAGTTCTATATTTAATGATTCAGCCTTTTGTGGTCGGAAAGATGGAGTACAATATAAAATTGTTGACTGTCTCGTTAGAAGAAAAATTAGTGCATGTGAGCAACATATGATTGATTGAGATGTATTTGGTGTAGAATGTTCCATTTTGTAGTTTAATTTCAGATTCTGTTCTGAAGCATGACTGATGAAAAGGTAAAAAGATAATTAGTGGTCCACTGGGTATGATACAATTTTTTTTTTTGATCGGCATGACAATCATAACTGTGTAGTTGTGAAGACTTTGGTTTTTGGACGTGGATACTACAAAATTGGTGGTTTGGAGGAGGATCTTTCTTGCGGAGAGGTGACGAAGCGAGTGTCATGTCATGTGTGAACGAAGAGATCTAGCCTAGTTTGTGTAGTTCGATTGATGAAATAGAAGCTGTCTTCTTCATTTTCTTTTTTTGTTTTAGTACAACAATCACTATTTTCTTACAAAAGAAGGTTAATGTATATGTTTTTGTTTAGATCTTCTCAAACAAAGGGGCCGCAAGGGTGGGGGTTGTCCGTCCTTCCAAGAAAGCTTTTTTGTTGGAAAATTAGAACATGAGGAAACACATGTTTTACTTTTACTAAATAACTTTGTTATAAATATCCTTTTTCTTGTCCCTCAATTTATATTCCCTTTGCATAGTCAATTATGACTCAGAAAGTGGCTTGATATTGGAGCTACCAATACTGAAGCTAACATTGAATCTTAAGAAAGAAATACAATTAAAAGCACCAGACGGGGCTCAACCTTGTACATTCAAATACACAAATGCAAAAGCAACTATACGGCTTTTTTGCCTTTTTGGTCCCCAAAGTATTAGCGAGTTGCCAATTTGGTCCCCAATGTATGAATTTAGCCAATTTGGTCCCCAACGTTTAAAATGTGTGCCAAAATGGTCCTCCTCCCTAACGGCGTTTGCCTCGTCCGTCAAAAGGGGGGGCATGAATGGTATTTCACCCGTGTACATGTTTCCTTCTCATGGAGAGCATTTTTCCGCCAAATGTCATCCCCCCTCTTATATCGATTGTACCACTCAAAAGAAAACACACACAGTGAGAGATTTTGTTTACCCATGATTTTTTTGTCAACTTATTTTATTTGTCCATGTTCAAAAAAAAATTCACATTTGTTAGTTTTTCATCGATTTTTTGAGGATTATTGTTTCTTCATAGTAAGAGGAATTTGAAAAGTAAAAAAAATTACGATAAAAACCCAATCTTTTTTAAATAAAGACAAAAAAAAAAAGCCGATAAGCCAATTTTTTCTTCTTTATTAAAAAAAATAGATTTCGATCATAATTTTTTACTTTTTAGATTATTCTTGTCTTGAAGAAACAATATTCTCAGAAAAAAGACGAAAAACTACCGAATGCAATTTTTTTGTCCAAAAACATAAGCCCTTTGGCTTATAATGCCAAACTACGCATAAGTTATGGTGTAATATAATGACCCACTGGCCCTGCTTCCTCCTATATGATTGTATTTTCAGTAATCAATTCCAATTTTCATAGCATAACAAACACCAAAAACTTAGAAAACAAACTGTAATGACTAATCCATAAGACACCAAATACCTGCAAAAGAAAATGTAAAAGGTGCATAACACCTGCCATTAATTACATAAAACCCATGTCCAGACTTTATAATACCATAAGTAAGCAAAAGCCATATACCAGCCATAAGTTCAGAATTACTAAGCTAGACAGAAGTTTACAAAAACTAAGCCTTAACATTGAAAGTGGCTTCATAATCACAGTTATCAAAAAGTTGCCCGACTACTCGTATATATGTCCACAAAAAGCAAGGCCATAACAAATACAGTTTGAAGTTCTACCAGGTTTGTCCCACAAAAAGAAAGCCATGTCCCACAAAAAGAAAGCCAGTTACTTGTTGGTGCTGCCAAACCTACTTCCCAAGGTATGAGTTGTAACTGTAGTGATATTTGAAGCTTGTGATCCTTGTGTGGCTTGTGCATAGTTAGAAGGGACATTAACCTGCAAGAATGGAGGGTAAAATGACATTAACATTCCATTGTTGGGCCTAATAAGGTTTTAAGCTAAGGTTTCCCAAATTGGCAAAATATGGAGAAGCTCGGAAGGGGTCCAATTTTATTTTTCTTTATATTTTTCAATTTTATTAGTTTCCCCAATTTTTAGGATACTTTGATTTTAAGCTAGAGTTTGCTAGTGTATGTACAAGATTAGTCAAGTAAACAATGTGTTGTACCTGAATGCCTCTGCCCCTTGGCTGCATGCCAACTCCTCCACCCCTAACCTTGACACCATTCCCCCTGCCTCTTTGTTGCACTCCAACTCCCCTACCTCTTGTCTTCACACCACTTCCCCTGCCTTTCTGTTGCACTCCAACTCCTCCACCTCTTGTCTTCACACCACTTCCCCCACCTCTTATATTGACACTAGTTCCTCTGCCTATTGGTTGCACAACTCCCCCACCTTTTGTCTTCACACCATTTCCCCTGCCCCTAAGCTGCACACCCACTCCTCTACCCCTTGCACTTGTTCCTCTCCCAGTTGGTTGCACACTTGTTCCTCTGCCCCTTGGTTGCACACTAGTTCTTCTGCCCCTTGGTTGCACAGAACCTCCCCTAGCACTTGGCTGCACACTAGTTCCTCCACCCCTGGCTTCCATAATGTTTCCACTAGCCTCAGGCAAGGGTGTGGTGCAAGTTCTCCGGTTGTGGCCATGTTTCCCACACCTTCTACAGTAAACTGAGTTCTGTCCTAGTTTTCTCAACTTGGTTGGGTCCTTGGGATTCAAATATTCTTCTGGGGCCCTAATTCTTTTCTTCTTTGGCCTTCCAAATTTTCTCCTCCCCTCAGGAGGCAAAACTGGTGTGTGACCTGTTTAGGCCACATTTTATGGCCATTAACAGGATTGATCAATGGTTGGTATGCCTTAGCGTAACTAGACTTGGAATAACAAGGATGTATAAAATGTTCTTCTCTCTCATGTCTCTCTTGGATTGCTGCAATTGCATGGACACAAGGTATCCCAGTCAAGTCCCACCTTCTACAACTACAAGATTGTAAATCGAGGAACACTGTGTATTGTTCCCCCTCACCACATCTAACTTGGAATTGGAGATCACCAAACCATTCAGCTTGACAAGGTGCTGCATGATCCTTCAATGCCTCCAACTTGCTATAACAGTTAGGTAAGAGCTCCTCTTTGAATTTCTTAATCCATTCTCTTCTAATCACCATCCTCTTACTCAGATAACACCTAATCCACTCCAACATTTCTATAATTGGCTTATCCCTAGCGTCCAATATAGCTCTGTTGAATGCTTCACATAAGTTGTTGCACACCATGTCACATTTCACAATTTCCTTGAAATGTGATCTGCTCCAATGACTGGCGGGTATTTTGGCTAACCATTGATATGCTGCAGGATCTTCTTCCTTCATCTTCTCCATTGCATCATGAAATTGTGCTACATGGGATGCCTTAGCACATTCCCAGAACTTGTTTTCAAGGAACAAACCTCTGAATTGTTTCTGAAAGTTGCTTAATATGTGCTTAGCACAATACCTTTGCTCCGCTCTGACTATATTTTCATTAATTGCTGGCAACAAACCCTATAAAGAGCAATTATGACACAAGTAAATATCCACAAAACTGAAAACTACCAAGTATAAAATAAGAAGACAAGGATTAGGATTACCTTCTGCCTATCATTGATGAATGTCCATTCATGTTCATTGGCTTCTGTAATATTGAGGTCCATCTTCATAAGTGTAAGAAACCATGTCCATGTATCCTTGTTCTCATTCTCCACCACACACCATGCCATAGGATACATAGCATTGTTTGGATCCACCCCAACTGCTGTGAGGAGCTGGCCATTGTATTCCCCTTTCAAGTGACAACCATCTACACCTATTATTTTTCTGCAACCTGCTAGGTATCCACTTTTCACAGCTGCTAAGAAAATGTACAACCTGTTGAATCTTGGTTGCCCAGAGACTTCATCCAATGGGGCATCCATTACCACAGTTGAGCCCGGATTGGTCCTTCTTAGCTCCTCACAATAGTCCCACAGTCTCCCATATTGTTCAATATCATTACCATAAATGAGCTTACCAGCTTTTCTCTTTGCCTTGTATAATTGGTTCTTAGAAACATCAACTTTTAGTTCCTTCCTCACTCTCTCTTTCAAGGCAGCAATAGGCATCCCTGGATTAATCCTTAAATCATCCATATACCTCTTAGCTATGGCTGTTGAAGTTACATTCCTGTTGGAGTAGGTTTTTCCACATTTATGTATCGCTTTGTAGGTTCTCACTTGGTAAGTAGACTCAGTCATAACTTTGGCTGCATATACCTCCCATGGACAAGGTTTTTCTGGATCAATCCCCCCAAAACACTTGGCTTTAATCCTCCTCTTATCATTCTTGACCATCTTTACCTGCCTTTGGTGCTTAATTGCATGTTGTTTCACTGCTGCTTTGAACTCTTGAGGTGTACTGAATAACATTCCCATCTTGAATTGGGGATCTTCCATATCAGTTTCAGGCCTAAAATTTTTAAAGTGGTGCGTCCTCCTGTGACTATCTTCTTCATCACTTGAGGTGTAATAACTGTTTTCAGAACCATATTTGGAATCATCATCACTGAGCACAATCTCATCACCATTCCCATCAAATGCAACATCTTCTTCAGTAGTGACCCTTACCCCCACAAATTCTTCGTTCTCATCAACAAATGTCTCATATAACCCATCATCATCTTCTTCCTGGTAGGAATGGTCACTGTAATAGACATCATCACTTGATGAATCACTATATTCTTCTTCATCTGTGATTACAACATGACCAGCAAAATCCTTTTGCCCTCCATCTATATCAGGTTCAAAATTTAGATCAAGAAATCCAATATCATTAACATTCACATTTGCAATCCCAAAATCAAATTCAACATTCCCAAAACCAGTTTGAACATTTCCAGCATCAAAGTTAATATACTCTAATCCACTCTTTGGATCAAAATTAAAGGACCCCAAATCAAAGTTGGATTGCATATTTGGATCAGTTTCTTGGGCTGCACTATCAAGATAAGTCACTCCTCCAATGTGCTCCAAATAAATTATAGCAGTTCTCTTCTTGTCCAAATAGTTCAACATATCAACAGTATCTTTATCCTTGGTTATGGGTACAAGCCCTTTGTCCAAATTAAGGCCAGGCATCTTATAGTAAAAGGCCACAGTAGAATGATATCCAAGGTGCTTGGCCATAGCATCAAACTCAAGCAAAGAAATAAAGTCGGGGTTTAGCCCATGGACTATGTCAATTTTACCCCCATCGTAAACCCTCATGGGCTTAAACGTAAATGTACCACCATGGTGGACTTCCATTGCATAATTAGGAGGGTGCCTGCAAGACCCTACACAAAAGCCCAAATACATTCATTTAACAACATATTAATTGGCCGAATTTCTCTTTGAGCTTTTTCTTGTTTTGTCCTTATTTTCTTATATGTTGGGTAAACGTAAATTTTTTTTGACTTTTTGATTCGTCTCGTCAAGACGAATCGAAAAAGTAAAAAAAAAAACTTTTATCCAAAAATTTTGAATAAGGATCACTTTTAAGTAGAAAAAGTAGACTTTTTAAACTTTTTTTTACTTAAAAAGTGGTCATTGTTCAAAATATTTGGGTAAAAGAATTTTTTTTTTTACTTTTCTGATTCGTCTCGACTCAAGAAGTCAAAAAAATTTGGCGCAAAACAAACAAGCGCCGAAAAAAATTTGATTAAAAACAAAAAGTACTACAAAAAAAGTTTCTTAGTGGAACGGGGCCATGCATACCCAAAAAAAAATGGTGGTCTACACCTCCAGTAGTAATGCGTCCAAAAAATACACCGGTACAGTCAAAGCCTTATAAAAAAACTGCATTCTTTTTCCAAAACAGTGTAAAGTGCACGAACCCAAATGAGTTTCGAGATGCTACACATATTATACACAAAAACACACACACGCACATATTTATATATCCATACAAAGATTTATATGTATACAGCCATGGATGGGGCCCAATATGCACTACAGACCATAAAATGGGAAAGAAAAAGCAGTAAAAGTGAACGACAATAGTAAATACATACCTCTACATTCTTCATTCCACTCTTGATGTTCCATCTTCACTCTTGTTCGAATAGATTCAACGAAAACATTCCATAGATTAGGAGAATTTTTTGGTTAGAGAAAATAAGATTACGGCTGGTGTTAGGAATTAGGGATTTTGTATTCTACCGTA
This sequence comes from Rhododendron simsii, assembly GCA_014282245.1. Taxonomy (NCBI): domain Eukaryota; kingdom Viridiplantae; phylum Streptophyta; class Magnoliopsida; order Ericales; family Ericaceae; genus Rhododendron; species Rhododendron simsii. Next base: position 9,657,233 of record CM024958.1, read on the forward strand.
ATGAGATCCTTTGATATTTTAGGTTGAAATGTGTAAAGGGGTGAAATACCATTCCTGCCCCCCTTTTTGACGGAAGAGGCAAACGCCGTTAGGGAGGAGGACCATTTTGGCACACATTTTAAACGTTGGGGACCAAATTGGCTAAATTCATACATTGGGGACCAAATTGGCAACTCGCTAATACTTTGGGGACCAAAAAGGCAAAAAAGCCCAACTATACAGTACCATGTCTGGGCTTTGACAGGTTGTTGATATATGTGGTTGAGCTGTCATAAATTATCAATTTTCCCAAAATTTGGTGCTTTATAGCTTTGATTCCTTTGAAGTTATTTTGTGATGGGCTGGGTGTCGGACATTTCATGCATACGTGACCATGTCTGTCTTACTAGGAAGGAAAGCTGACTCTTACGATATTGTGGATACTGATTGGAATAAGAGCCATGAATAGAGAAATGATAGAAACATCATTAGGATGCATGGGGAATAGCTAGAGAGGTGTTGCATATTATTAATGCAAAATAAAACGTTCTGATCCTTGAATTGAACTATTCGGAGTGGAATCGTTCTTTAAGCGAAAAAGACTGGTTTTACTCAACGTGTCACTGAAACTTCCCTGCTGTTTTATTGTGTGATTCTTATCCAGCGTTTGAGCATATGGACACTATCTTAGAAGCTAATTCTAGCAACATTCTTTAGGCACTGGTTTCACTGGTGCATTTTTAGTGGTTACAAGATAAGATAGAATGTTGAACGGTTTTGGTGACTTAAGTTGATAAGGCTTTCGAGTCTTAAGTTACACTGATACATGTGTATTAGCCAACCAATGCATCCTTACAACTTATAAGTACCTAAGACCGTTGATGACTGTGTGCAAGTAATGGAGGAACTTGCAATACCTGCATTGGGTGTCACTCACATTGGTGATTGACTTACTTTAAGCATGCGGCAGTAAGAGAACTGAAACATAGCGGTGCAAAATCTGTGCTCACAAGCACTACTAAGAGGTTTAAGGGTTTGGAGTTTATAGTATGCATAATTGGATCTAGGACAATGATTTTCATGTATTTTATTCAGTGTAGTTGTTTCTCTTATGGTGCTTTTCCTACTTTGTTGGTGCTGGCCGCTCACCTCTTCTTTCTTTATCTACTTTCTGTGGCGTTATCTTTTTAGGCCTAATTTTTTTTTTTGTTGAGAAACACCACTTTTAAGTATGTGGACAATTGCGTCTTCTGTCTGGAATCCCTCCTTGCTGGTGTAGGGTTTTTTCCCTCCCACCTGGACAGGCTGTTTGGTACTCTACTTTGTTGCACTTTGAGTTAAAGAAGCAACTTAAGTATCATCTCAAGAGGAAAAACTTTCATCAATTTCATTGCTGAAAAACATCTTCCCACGATTTTAGTCGTGACGAGAAGAATCAAAGCTAATTTTACAAGTAGATATCCAAGGGTAGGCAGGATTCTTCGATCTCTACCAATATCGTACTAAATAGAGTTTTAAGAGTTGGATTGAGTTCTAGAAGTTCAATGATGCAGCGAATATGGAAGAATAAGTTTGAAATTGACTGTAAAGTGCTAGTATGATTTTATACGTCTAATTTTCTTTCAATATTTTCTCGAGGAGTGAACCCATTGATAAAGTTCAGACTTGTCTTAGGGCAGGGAAATAATTAATTCTTTTACATAATGAAATTCTTGACACACGTCATTCATCCATGCATTAACCATGTTTGTTATAGGTTGCACCAACCAAAGAAACTCTGATGTAATCTATATGCCTGCTTTAATGGAATTTAAAGTGGGAAGAGTGTTTTACGTAACTCTATGGATGTTTGACCCTACTTGGAAATATTGGTCTTCAGTTAAAATAAATGTTGTCGTACTGATGCTTCTTGTTTCTAAAAAATTAGCCGATAGGATTCAGGTTGTTTCATGTCCTTGAATGGTGCCATTTTTCAGCTGACTACTGCAGCCTGGCAGAAGTTTAAGTTACTTTTATACCTGTGGGAAACAAGAAATGCTAATGTGTGACTCTCTGTCATATCTAAACAATTTGTAGCTAACAAACTGCTTATTTTGATCTTATCAGTGTAGTTGTAGCTAACAAGCTGCTTATTATGTTCTTATCAGTGCTGAGTGATCCTGTCAAAAGGCGAGAATATGACAAGAAAGGGATGCTGTATGCGTACGATTATAATATCATTGTAAGATCTCTCCCTTCTTGTTTGGTTCCATTTCAAACCCTGTTAACAAACTATTTTCTTTCAGAAACTAAGATTGGTTGAATTGACGTTTGAACCCTTGTTGGGAGTGCAGGAGTACCTTAACCGTTACAAAGGCCTTATATTAACGTGCAATGGCCTTGGAGTGAAGCATTCAATATGGTAATTATGAAATGTGCACATATACTCTTCTTGGTGCATCAATCATGATCCTTCTTCTCGTGCTGCGTTCATGTATGGTACTGCAAGCGGCATAAGTTGGTTTGAGGACCGATCATTTTCGATGTAATAGCGAGCTTAAAATTTACTTTGTTAATGTGTATATGGAATATGACTAAGCTTATCTTACCATTGTAGTATGCCATCTGAAATTGGCTCTCAAATTTCTGGATGGGTTGTATTTAGGATTTTTGATAAAATCTGTCACCCTTGTTAAGGCAGGTGTCTGGCTTTCAACATGAACAGCAGTTGATTAGATTGGGCAATAGCAATGCATATCAATCGAGTTTTGGCGAAAGAGTTGTGTTGTGTAGGGTGATTAGATGCAGTTCTGGTTTTACAAGGTGCAGCTTATTCAAAGTAGAGTGACCATGTATTTATTATTAGTTCTTGTCTGCTGGTTTTCTTCTGAGTCCAATTTCATGTGGTTCAAGAAGAAATAATCTCTCCTGGAACACAACTTTTTTCTATTAAAACTGGGAAAGAAAATCACTTCAAGTTTGAGTTTTTTTTTGCTTGGCCACGCACTATAAAAGCAACAGAATCGGTTCTGAATTAGAATGCAACCGAAATTCATGACGACGGGTCCAAAGGGCTGTTATTGAAGTATTGTGTTACTTCTCTCGTCTTCTTTTCCCGGCTAAGTTTATGCAACTTAACCGCACTAATTTTATAAGAAACCCCATCTCCACCAATCCAAACAACACTGTCGCAGCATCCGCTAACTCCCCATCCTCCCAAAGACGAACCAGTAATTCATTTGAAGTAGCATCCGCTAACTCCCCATCCTCACAAAGACGAACCAGTAATTCATTTGAAGTAGTGAAATGCAGCAGAAATCCCCTACCCAACATCAAACGCAATAACAAGAGCTTTACGTAAATCCCCTTCTTTCCACAATAAATTCAACACAATCCGGTAACTTGCTTTGTTCAAAGAACCCCCCTTGAAAGGTAGCTCATAAAGCACCCAAAGAGCCTCCTCAAGCCTACCTTGTCTGCACAATCCTCCTAGTATCACATTCAACGTGACAACGTCAGCTCTGCAGCCTTTTTCTTTCTTCTCTTGAAGCAATCCCGTAGCTGGGGAGATCCATGGTAGCGAAGATGGCGATGGCGTAGAAGTCTTAGTAGAGAACCAACACCTCCAACGGTGGTTATGGAAAGCAACCTTCATCTAATCCAAGAAAACTGATGAGGATATTATGACTTTTTTTCCTTTCTAACAACACAGAAGTCACTAGTCACTAGTCACTAGTTTAAAGCACCTGTAAGCATAATTGCTAAACCTTTTGCACTAGTTTGAAAGAAGTCACCGAGATCTTTGTACCCAGAAGTGCTCGATTCCCATAGAAAATAACACAGCTTTTGAAAAGAGACCGACCATTTGTCATCTCTTACCCAAACATGCACAACCTCTTCCCTAATTAAACCTGGAGCCAATCTGGTAACCACTGGTGAGATGAACAATTCAAGGGAAGAAGGCATGTGTCTTTGTTCAACATGAACTCAACAAATTAAAGGTGCAAGGGAAGAAAACATCTCCTTAACTTGAACTTAACAAATGAGAGAGGATTTGTGATTGCAAATTCCAACTTCTTTTCTCCATCCCTGCTCTGCTTACCTGATGTCAAATTCAGAAGAATTATCCATGAACTCGAGAAGCTGAGCAGTCAGACAACTTCTGCATATCAATTACTGAAAGCAAAAAGGGACAACATCCAATTCAGAATTTCGTAAACATCACTATGACCATTTACACGACATTAAAACTCGCCTTGCCTTCAAAGACCAACATCCAAGAACATAGACACAAATAACATAAAGAGAGCACTTATATCAGAACATATAAAAAGAAACATGGCATCATATTTGCAGCAAAAATACCTATTTATTAGCAGTTTACCATTTCTTCTTCTTCTTTTTTTTTTTTTTTGGGTACATGCAGTTTACCATTTCCTTCAACACTGTGTAGTGTCTAATAAAAATACCAGGCATAACATGGCTAATCTACTTTCTATCAGAATTTAGGGCCAATGACAATCTGAATGTCCCAATGACAACTATGACAGAGATTCAACATATTCCATTTGAAGGATAAATAGATAGAGCAATCCAAAGATACCAATAAACGTGTACAAGTTTGGCTATTCTAGATGATCTTCCCCTTCCTCTCTCTATTTACTGCGACCAAAATCTACCACCTCTTGGTGGAAAATATTATGCCTAACAGTCAAAGTGATGCAATGAAACCTATTGTCTATCAACAGTTGCTGAATGAGAATCAATTCAGGCTGGGATTCCTTCGTGCCGATGATTCTGCCCAATCTAAGTTGCTGGACTATCAGATCACAAGCATATATGAATGAATTCAAACATGCTAAGACAATAACTCACAGTTCAAAAACCACAAAAAATAGAGGCCAAAATCGTGTTGCATATTTCCCTGCAATACTGAATGAAGAATAAAATTGAAGGAGGAAAACTAAAGCTAGAAAATACTTCCTTTTAATCCAAGCCGTGTGAAGAAGCATAAATAGTCTAAAACAAAAGCAAGTTGCTCCAGATTCCGACCAACAAGCTCCATGAGAAAACTATACATATCGTAGTTATTTTTGTAAGTCTTTTTATAATGGAGGAGAACAAGCAAGCATCAACAAAAGATTGACTTTGATTGATTGCATTCTACATTGTGCTTGATAACACAAAAACAAAATGAAGTAGCACTCACGTGGACAACGATCATGGTTATATTTGGAACACTAACAAGGGTAACAACCTAACAACAAAATAATGAAAAGAAAAAAAAATAAAACCATCAACAACATTGCGATAGTTAAATTGCAAGTTTCAAGCTACATAAGCAAATACGGAGACTGAGCAAAATAACGGATTGATCTTTTGAACTACCACTTTCTCTTCCATTTCCATCGGATTAGCAGTCCCATTTAATGCCATTACAGCCACAAGGTGAGAAAAGAGACTGTATAAAATGCCACGTTAATCCATTTGCAAGTCTTTGAGATCCCAATCCTCTTATATCTATTTTGCTTCGGGTTATGGACTACTATCCTATCCGAATCCAATACCATTACAACCTCTCAATCCTTTGTGTCACACAATGGCTTTAAGCGGAAAAAGAACTCTCCTGCCACATTTGGGACAACAAACAGCTTGGTCCAAAACTCTTCCTCGTTTTTTTCAATTGGGAGATTTACTCTCTAGTTCATTATTCTCGAACACTCTTTCTTCTTGAACTACAAGCATTCCATGTGCGAGCGTGTGTGTACGTGGGAGGTGGAAGTAGATAGTTGAGCTCGAGGGATTTTACTATTACACTATTCTCCACGACCATTAGGCAAGACTCTGTTAATATTGAGGAGTAAAAAAACCATTAAATAATTGCCAAGTACCTGGATTTTGTCCTCTATTTCCATAACTCATCTAGTAGAACAAATGCAGGCAGTAACTTCCTCTCTCTGCATACAACATCAACTAAAACACTCCATGTATCAGGCTCCGGTTTGAACCCCATCTCCACCAATCCAAACAACACCGTCGCAGCATCCGCCACCTTCCCGTCCTCGCAAAGACGAACCAGTACTTCATTTGAAGTTGCGAAATGCGGCACAAACCCCCTACCCAACATCAAATGCAACAACTCAAGAGCTTTGCCTAAATCCCCTTCTCTGCACAAACAATTCAACACAACCCGGTAACTTGCTTTGTTCAAAGAAAAGCCCTCATAAGGTAGCGTATAAAGCATCCCTAGAGCCTCCTCAACCCTACCTTCTCTGCACAATCCTCCTAATATCACATTAAAGGCGACAACATCAGCTCTGCAGCCTTTTTCTTTCATCTCTTGAAGCAAATCCATGGCTTCATCAGTCCTCTCACTTTTACAAAAGCTATCAATCAAAGTGGTATAACCAACTGTATCGGGTTTCAGACCAATGCTCTTCATCTCAGTAAAAGCATCAATGGCCTCTTCCAATCTTCCCTCCTTACAAAACCCTTTCATTAAGGCTGAGTAATTGAAAACATTTGGTTTGCAACCGTTCTTCTTCATGAATTCGATTATTTTATTTGCCCGGTCAACTTTTCCCCCGCGGACAAATCCATTGATCAAAACATTGTAAGTTAAAGCATCGGGCATGATTTGATCTTTCGAGACCATTTCCTCGAACACATCAACTGCTTCTTTGAGCTTTCCGCATTCACATAGACCATCCATCAAAGTCGAATAGGTAATCAAATTAGGGTAAGAAGTTTCGGACTTTTTCATCTCTTCCACCACTTGAAAAGCACATTTGATATCCCCTTTCTTGCAGTGGTATTTAACCAAGATGTTGAAAATACAAGTGTTAGGCTCCAAGTTGAGATTCATCTTTGCATTCACAAGGAATGTTCGTGCCAAATCAACCTGATTTGACTCAACCAGAAGATTAAGACAGGTGCTGATGGCTTTAAGGGAGGGCTTCTCACGAACAATTGTCTGAATGGCATAAAACATCTCAAGCACTCTTTCATGGAGAAAGGATTTTGAGAAATGTTTCATGAGATTGAGGAATATGCCCTCGTGAAATCTGCATGTTTCATATGTCATCTGATAAAGAACTGCATCAATTGCCTGAAATTTCTTGAACTGAGCAAGTTTATCGAGAATAGTCGCATAGGTGGCGTTATTGTGATTAAACCCCCTTTGATCGGATGCCTTGTTAAAAATCTCTAGGGCACGTTGTGGATCCCTCTCACGTTTTATCAAGTTGATGGCAGAATCGTGAGATATGTATTTGGATTTCCTTCGAGCTTCTACTATGGTGAATGTGGTTTCGGTAGGAAGGTCTGGTTTTTGAGAGGGGTTTTTGAGGAACTGAAGCGGGGAGATCCATGGAAGTGAAGATGATGACGGCATAGAAGTTGAAGTAGAGAACCACCGGTGCTTATGGAAAGCGACTTTCATCTAATCCAAGAAAACTGCTGAGGCTTTTATAGGGCTTCATAATCCGGAGAAGACAAGAATATGTAAGTCAATAGACTGGCTGACTAAAGAACACTAAGCAAGTTTTTCCTCTCTAACAGCACAAACAACAATAAAGCAAAAATTAATCAAGTAGAGAAATGGCTTACACTGTGACTATGTCAGCAAAATGGATCATAAGCTGCAGAACATGAATGTGTGAAAGTCCCACCTACATGAACAAAAAAGTTAAAAAACAATAAATTATGTGCAAGCCACAACTTCAAGGTTGGCGAGATGTCAACAAAACAACAGCAAAATACAACTGGAAATAGAAGCAAATACTACCAGCTAGTGAACAATTGCTTCTAATCTTCAAAGCCCTTACACCCTCAAATACATCTAATTTAAGTCTTGGATGTTATACTCTCTCCAATATTCTAAGCCGTAATGACCCATGAAGCCAATCTAACTTGGCATAACTTGGCAACCAAACACCAATCAACAGAGATGTTGTTGAAGACCACCTCAGTCCTGTAGTCCATAAAGTTCAGAACACGGCAAAGAAGATTGCATCCCAAATTGCATTTTTCAAATCCTTATTACTGAAGCCAAACTACCAGAATGGTAATGAAGGACGATCTCTAGGGCCTACCCAAGAACACAACGGTAGTAGATGATGAGTACTTTCATTGATCCAAGAGAGTATGTATTGTTTTTCTCCACTAACCACACCACCACATCTTCCTTACTACTATTCCTCCGTACTGTAGTCAAGAGTCACAACAAAGTTAATCAAAGATTTTTCTCCTAAATTTAGGTTCCATGAGACACTCAAACAGGTTTCTCCTAATCCTTTGCTTTATGTTCGACAAAATCATTACACAGAGATGAAAGGAGCTAATATGGTGATCATCTAAGGATCACGGCTATGGATACGACATACAGACACAATACGTTATTCCTCCAAAAACTAGGATGCAGACATGTTAGGACACGTCAAATATGACCTATATGTATCTTAAGAATTCAGATAAAAGTTGACTTTTGTGTCAAATTAAGAATAAAAAAACAAAAATAGTAAAACATTGTGAATATACAAATCAATGATCATTGTATAAGTATTCCTGAACTAAACATCCATGAAATTTTTGACTACGGGTCCAGTCCTAAAACTGCATTTTTAACCTTCTAATGTGTCCTCAACATGTTCTCGGAGTGTCCCCAATGTGTCCTCAAATGTCTACAATGAGTTCAACTAAACAAAATATGATTAAAAAGTACACGTATTTAGTTGTGTCTGACATGTGTCCGGAAAAATGTTGTGTCACATCTGTATCTCACAATGGACACAGTTACGTGAGGCCGGTACACATGAAAATAGATTAAGCTGCAAAACAGTTGGTCCCTTGTACTACCAATACTCTAACCTCCTTGTTGCCCACTCTCCTTGTTCTGTCACTTTGCCACTAATTAAGTTACTTGTGCTGCCACACTAAAGCTTTAGCCCAAGCTAAGATGGATGAAGATTCCTCTTAAGCTGAGTGAAAATGAGACATGGATGATCCTAGTCCCTTGTATACCGTTTTTCAGGAACAACTAAACCGTACAATTCATATCTAAATGGCAATGACAATCGAAGTTGAAAATGGTGATAAATCATCTGGTAGCATTAACATTTCAATCACACAATGACACAAATAGAGAAAGATTAAGGGTGCGTTTGGTAACCTTTTCAGTTTTCAGTTTTGAATTTTTAAAAAACTAGAAATAGAAACAAGTTTATGTTTTCATAAAAACAAAAACAAGAAACATGTTTGGTAATAATCTCTTTGAAAACAACAAAAACTGAAAACATAAACATGTTTGGTAGTATCATTTTTGTTTTTGTTTTTATTCTTCAAATTGAATGAAATTAGAAGAAATGAAAGAAAAAAGTTCCACATACAAACAATTAACAAAAACAAGAAACAAGTTTACTCAAACCAAAACTCAAATCCATCAATCGCATACAAATGTTCACTTTGAGTTCAAACCTCAAATAAGGGTAACATAGTTTTAAATAATGATAATTACATTTGTAGTGGTATCATCCACCATGATTCATGCTAGCCCAAATTTGTTCGGCAATCCGATCACGAACATTGGACATACGATGGAGTTGTCCACGAGTGATATCAATCTCAACTGGATTTTGGGAACTACTCCCGCTAGCTCTTTGACATTGTCTAATCACAATATGATATTTGATCGGATGTCGGAACACTTGCCGATATGTGGGTACCGTCAATTGCTCCAACACAGTCCTAGTTTCAAAAAAAAAAAACAACTGAGCCAAGCATAAAAAGGAAAGCGATACGTAGATACCCATATCTCTACAAATCTGGCAAACAGCCAGAAAAAGAGAAAAAAAACTTGAGAAAGAGAGAGAGATGAGAGATGTTATGCAAAGGAAGCCACCAGCAATAACACAACAAATAAAAAAAGTGCACCACAGCAGCCATCATCTGTCTCCAGCGTTAGTAAATCAAGTGAACTTGGTACCCTGTCGTTTTCTAGTGCTAGTAAATCAAGTGAACTTGTTTGTAAATCATGAGAGATGTTATACCATTTTCCCAGTTCCCTATGTAACACATAAGCCAAGCATCCTAAAATTGTCTTTGGAAAGCATGACCAAAAAGAAAAGAATCAAGTGATAGTTAACTGCAAGTTCTGATAGTTAACAGGTTGGTAACTCTATACTGGTATACTGCTGCCGACATCCATACAAATGCTGATGGACGATGTTTTACTCAAAGTATACTCCTACTGCATAAACTACTCAGAAAACATCCGCACTCCGTGTGCATTCCCGTACAAAGTGTTCCCATTGTTGGACCTCCAAGCGTGTAAGACACTGCTTTCTGAACTTGTATCCATGGACATTGCATACATCTGCCATCACAAGGTTATAACTTATAACCTTGCGTCCATCCATGGACTTTCTCAATTCTAGCTATCCACAAGGAATTCCCGTATGTTCAAGCAACATTCGACAACAGGGTTGTGCATAGTCCGAAATAGACAGCTCATAAATTCAGAGCCTTGCTTGCTGGATTTTGCAAAAATCAGTTCAAAAAACTGATGTCTGCATATTTTTCGGCCTTGATTCATGTAATTCAGCTCCAACTACGATTGTAGTTGTTGGAAACTCCAATCAAGCTACATCAAGAGTGCATGAGATTCTGTTTTCACAATCCATCAGATTACTTAGACTAACAATGTGCATAGAGAACGGTTCCTACAACTCTTAAAGGAAGGAGTGAAGATGGATTAGTTCGAAGTTGGATAAACGTAATTGGGGTGGGGTATTTGTGTGTGGTGAGGGGCAGAGGAGGAGGTGGAATCATTAGAGTGGGTCATAGACAACAAAGCAGCAATGGGAATTCGGTGGAGAACAAAGACACACAAATATCACTCAAAAAGCAGTCTTAAATGCAGCAAAAACGCAGTACTTACAGAGCATATTTTCAGCACACAAATGACTACCAATATGCAGAACAAAGACACACATACACACACACTTTTACATACCGTTCAGAGATTATTCTCATATGCTTTCAGAGAGAAAAGGTTGGGGCATGGTAAAAGGAGGGGAAGTGTGTGTGCTGGTATTGAGGAAATAGGTGTTGCAAAGAAGCTTTTAAAATCTAACTCCTAGAATTGATTGGACTGCATTTGGAAATTCTGGTTCTTCCCCTAGAATCTCAATTGGACTGCATTTAGAAACAGGAGGAAATTCACTGATAAGGGCCTAGATTAACTACAGGAATATTCTTCAGGCAAGACCGCTCAAGCTAGTCTTGGGTCTTTTTATTGGTCTGATGAGATCAAATGAGATTGCAATATTACAGGGGTATAAGATATGACACAAGGCAATTTCATCCTATAAGGATGCAGGGTTCTTAAGCAGATTCAACCATTCTGAAAATCTAGAAGAGCAACTACACATCAGCGGGTCATTGTTTGACACATAACTCATATCAACCAGATACATAACAACAGCAACATCAATTGGCAACCAAAATTATCAGAATAATTTTGCAGGAGATTGGGAGAGAGGGGAAGAGAGAGACGAGAGACGAGAGAGACGAGAGAGTAGCGTACCAGAAATCGCGCGCGAGAGAGAAAGAAACGATCGGGATGGGAGCGACGGGCTGAACTTCTGTTTTCTTTTTCTTTTTATCAGCGCTGAACTTATGTTTTCAAAACCGGGTAAAACACCATTTTCTAGTTTTCATAATTTTCAAAAATTCTAAAAAATAAAAACAAAAACAAAAAAGTAAAATATGTTACCAAACAAGTTTTTTATATTAATTTTCAAAAAACAAAAACCAAAAACTGAAAATAAAAAGTTTACCAAACACCCCTAAGAATCTCACGAAATTGACCCAGTTTCAAATTTTGTCACCTACTTCACAAATATCAGCCCATCTACATATTTTAGCTTTTTTTCACATGCACTAATTAAAACTAGATGAACAAAGTGACTCAAGTGCTAAGACAAAGAACAGGTACTGCAATTTACAATCCACAAATAGCACAAGATTATGCTGCAAACGAACTGGTCCCGTGTGATTGGCTTGGACCCTTTACCTCAATTCCTGACTTCGCTGTCTGCCCCCCGTCTTCCTGTACTATCACATCAACACTTCCTAAGTTTTAACATTCTCCCTATATGTTGCCATCAATAAAGTTCTACCCCAAACTAAGTAATAGAGTAAGAAAACCAATAATCTCTTTCTTGTCCTTCTAATTAAGAGGCAAAGAGAAGCGCTTTTGCTATTGAGAAAGCGAACGGTCAGCACGAAGGTTCAAGACTTAGCCGAGCGTTAGCGAAGCGGAAGGAAAATTAAAAATTTTTCCCTCCTACTGTTTGGTTGGAAGAAAAAGAGCGAAGAAAATAAAGATTTCAAGTTCAGTAAATAGTAAATTTTCCCTACTATTTTTCTCTCATTTTTCTTCTCTTTTATTTTCTTTTCCTTTCTCTAAGTTTCAAACAGAGCCTAAGGGTTTCAAGTAATGGTCCTGCAACAACACAATGTGAATGACACTGAGTTGAGACAGAAATTTGGGGTTTAATATCCTTATTCGCACCTAAAATACCTAGGTAAATACGAGTTTACGACTGCGATTACATGGGTGAGACCGTGAGAGCATAAAAATTTCCAACTTTCCAAAATAAACTAAAAAAGGTAGAAAAATTAAGAAACCAACCAAATTCAGCTTACACACTTGAAATAATGTCACCTACATCAGTCAGCAGACGTAAGCACAAAAAATAACAGAGAGAGAAATCTACCTGAATTGGAAGAACCATAACGTGTCGCAGATAGATACAAATTACCAGCGCATCATATATATCCTCCGTGTTCCTCTATATGTGAGCGAGCGAGCGAGGGAGAGAGAGAGAGAGCGCAACCGGGAATGGGTTTCGCAGAATGACTTTGGGCCCAGGGTTTGCTGGTTTGCAGGGCTGGCCCTGAGTATTTGGAGGCCTAAAGCGAATTTTAGAATGAGGCCTTGATTCTTTGTAAAAAAAAAAATCAATATAGGTGGACTAATATAAAGTAAAAAGATTAAACATGATATTTTAGTTTCATAAAATAAATTTTAAATTTTTTCATAGCATTAGAAGGAGTAACTCAAACCTAAGGAAGTACCGCTCAATATTTTCTTTAGCTAATCGTGTTATTAATTTTAATTGTACAAATTCTATTTTTAACAACTTTATGACATTTTTTTTGTCAATGTTTGTTGAGTAAAAATAACTTATTTTTGTTTATTTTTATTCAATTGTGTTTTATTTGTGAATTTGATATGAAATTTCAAGGGAAATTAAAATAAAAAACTGCTAAAGCATAACTAAATTTCAATATAAGAGATTCAAGAGTTAATATCCAGCATGCAAATAAGGAAAAAAAAATTACTTCAGTTTGCAAAAAACCACTTGCTCCTGGGAATTGAACCAGGGAGCTAGGGAACTAAAACCACTGCATGAACCAACTCTGCCAGATCGAGCACAATATATACCAGAATACAGAACAATCTACATATATAATATAAAGATATTATAAATGGATAACGAGGCCCTAGTTTTTGCTTAAATTCCAAAGGCCTAAAGCGGCCGCACGTCCGGCACCACCCCAGGGCCGGCCCTGTTGGTTGGGGATCAAAATGTATTCTCCCAACTAGACCTGGGTAACGGGTAATTTCGTGTCAGTTTCGTGTTATATATCAAAATCTTATTTATAAAATCCCACAACATTTTTCAACTTATCAAATCTTCGTGTCATATTCGGGTCGTGTCATTTTCGGGTTGTGTTGTCATGTCAAAAAGTCCTACTTTTCGCTAAATTTTTATTTTTTTTAGTTGACAGTTCATCAAATTAATGTCCAATGTATAGAATTACCCATAAAAATGTTTGTTTTTAGCTCAATTATATGAATTTATTTTGTTTTTCGTGTCAGGCATGCCCAGCTCTACTCCCAACAACGCTGTTTCTGGCAAATCATACTTGGGTGAAAGTTTTAAAAAACTTAGTACTCACTCATTCCCATATTCTTTGCCCGTCCGCAAAACAGAGGTTAAAAATAATATAATTTTTGAGAGAAAATATCAAAAGTTTTTCAACAACTTACTAGATATTAATAAGCATTTTTAATTTATGAGAAAAGTTTGAATTTTTTCTTGAAAAAATTGCATTATTTTTAACACTTCATTTTGCGGACCGGACAAAGAATTTGGGATGGAGGAAGTATTTGCCAGATATCGAGGGGTCTTGGTATCTCCTTGGTCTGTTTTTAATTTTTAATTTTTCGGCTATTTTTCGAATACACTTTGATAATTTGCTCCGTTCATTTTGTAAAACTCAACAAGAATATTAATCTTGACAAAAATTATGTTCATCAAACTTTGTAAGATATATGATCAACACATGTGAAAAAGGGAGAAAAACAAAAATTGGATCTAAACACACACTGAATTGGAACTCAAATTTTGTTTTTTTTTTTTTTCATATGTACCGATCATATATCTATTAAAGTCAAATAATCATAATTTTTGATAATATTACTGTCCTCATCGAACTTTATAAAATCAACGAAGCCGATCATTAGTGTCAAAAAGTTGACAGAAAATTTAAAGGGAGTTTATAAATGCGACTGCGAATTTACTGCATACAACCCGTTTTTAAGTGAGAAATATTTGGACAAAAATATCCTCAATGGAATTGACAAAATTGCCCTTAAGTCTACTACATATAACCACATCCATACAACCACACCATTACAACACAACCCTCCAATTCCATCCGATCTTCCTCCCTTCCTTGCTCCCACCATAGCTGAAACTTTGAAAAACCAGGAGCTCCCACCTTGACCTCCCACCATTGACCCAGTCCACCTTCCACCTTCTACATCTCACCTCCCAACTCTCAATGAAAATCTCAATTTCTTCCTCTCCCTCCATCGCTAGAGAAGAAGTATTTCGACTCAACAAATGAAAGCAATATGCATTTCGAACTTGGTCTTTAGGGATTAGATTCATTTGCAACCAATATGGTGGTTGACAAGGAAAAGGTAGCCACGGATGTTGTAGCTTTGGAGCCAAAACTGTAGCAAGAGAAAAACTCTTCCAATTTCTGTTTGTCTGTCCCGACATTATCAGATTCTAGAGCTTGATTATATTTAAAAATTTCAAACTCTAGAATCCAAATTTTTAAGAAAATATCATATTCTAGAATCTGAAATTTATAGTTAATATCAAATTGTAGAATCCGAAAAATATATTATATATCGTACATAAAAATCTGAATTAATATGCGTTCCAGAGGTTCAGATATATAAGTCCGAAACTAGTAAACAATTTCAAATTCTAGTAATCGAATGTTGGTCAATGTAGTGTTTGATTTTTTTTTGGATATAATACATGGAGAAAATTCATATTGTAATACCTGAAATTTATGTAATATTTCAACTTCTATAATCTGAAATTTTTGTAACATTTCGAGTTTTGGAATTCGAAAATTGTGTATCATTTCGAGTTCTTGTGTTCGAAATATTTATGAGATTTCAGATTCTAGTAATTGATGGTGGGTCTATCGTGGTGCTGTTATTCCCAGTTCTTTCCACCTGGTGTTGTTCGGATTATAAAAGTCGAAACATTACATAAATTTTAGGTATTACAATATGAATTTTCTCCATGTATTATAACCACAAAAAATAAACACTACATTGACCAACATTCGATTACAAGAATCTGAAATTGTTTACTAATTTCGTACTTATATATCTGAACCATTTAAAACCTCTGGGATGTATTTTAGTTTGTATTTTTATTTTCGACATATGATATATTTTTCAGATTCTAAAAATTGATATTCACTATAAATTTTGGATTCTAGAATATGATATTTTCTAAAAAATTTGGATTCTAGAGTTTGAAATTTTTTAATATAATCAAGCTCTAGAATCTGATAATGTCAGGACAGAGAAACAAAAATTGGAAGAGTTTTTCTCTTGCTGCGGTTTTGGCCCCAAAGCTACAACATCTGTGTCTACCTTTTTCCTTGTTAACCACTATGTTGGTTGCAAATGAATCTAATCCGAAAGACCAAGTTCGAAATGCATATTGCTTTCATTTGTTGGGTCAAAAAACTTCTTCTCTAGCAATGGAGGTGGTGGCCTGCAGTGCGGCAGTGCTGTGGTGGTGGCGCTTGGGTTGGGGAGGGGGGAGGGGGTGTTCGAACAACAAGTAGGGAGGGAGGATAACGGGGCGAAGGGGAATGGTGGTGGGGTTTTGAGTTTCAAAACTGGGAGGTCTGAGTAAAGAACAGGGAAAGAGAGAAGGGGAGGGAGGGAGGGAGGGAGGGTGGGTTGTGGCTGGGGTAGGAAAGGGTAATTTTGGAAGATCATGGATATTTTGAGGTTATATGTAATAAATTCTAATAAGATTTGTGGTTTTAGTTAGAAAAAGGTTATGTGCAGTAAATTCGCAGTTGCATTTATAAACTCCCAATTTAAAACAATCCAAAGGGGTATATCAAGACCCCTCCTGTACCTGGGATATATATAAACGGCGACGTGTTGGTTACACAAAACAAACGGATACTCCATATAAACCAAAAATTCAACGCTACTCTCTCTCTCCGTTCCGCATCTCTCACTCTGCTCAGCGATGGCGGCTTTGACAGTACCAGACAACCTAACCAGAGACCAATACCTCTACCTGGCCAAACTCGCCGAGCAAGCCGAGCGCTATGAGGAAATGGTCAAGTACATGGAAAACCTCGTCCTCATCTCCACCCCCGCCGCCGAGCTCACCGTCGAGGAGCGCAACCTCCTCTCCGTCGCCTACAAGAACGTCATCGGCTCCCTCCGCGCCGCCTGGCGCATCGTCTCCTCCATCGAGCAGAAGGAGGAGTCGCGCAAGAACGAGGACCACGTCGCCCTTGTCAAGGGCTACCGGTCCAAGGTCGAGTCCGAGCTCTCCTCGATCTGCGCCGGGATACTCAAGCTGCTCGAGTCAAACCTCGTGCCGTCGGCCTCCACCGGCGAGTCGAAGGTGTTCTATCTGAAGATGAAGGGCGATTACCATCGGTATATGGCGGAGTTCAAGGTTGGGGACGAGCGGAAGGAGGCTGCGGAGGACACCATGAACTCTTACAAGGCTGCTCAGGTAGTTACATAGTCTTTGAGTGCTAGGGTTTTGGATCAGTGTTTCATGGAAATTGTGAAGTTAGCGCTTAACTTCTAGTTGCTTGTGTAGTTAAATGTGTATGTATGTTTTCTGTCCATTTTAAACAATTTAGCTCTGAGACCCTGCCAATGGACTGTGGGGTTGGTCCCCACGATTAGTCAAGATGCCCTGGCCCGGGTATCTGAGGTATCAAAATAGAAACAATAAGAAAACAATTTAGCTTTGCAATTCTAGGGTTTTGGGCAGCTTAATGATCTGAGTGTTGTGATTTTGAATATTTGGGTTTTGAATAACTATTTATTTGGAAATTGTAAATTTAGGGCTTAATTTACAATTAGTTGTGTACATTTTGGATTTGTAATTCTATGGCGACTTGAGTCTTACACAATATGTATTTTAGCAAGAAAGTAGTTTGTGAATAATTTAGTTGTTGCAGATTGGGTGTTGTTTATCTAGCAATGAATATCAAGGTGTATAACCCATTTAGGCTCTTGATATATAAGTTGGAGTTGGGCTGGGGTGCAACTATTATGGATTGAGAATTCAGATTTACAATTCTAGGGTTTTGGCCGGCTTAGACTTAGACATGAGGTATTTAGGCGAGAATGTTGTTTTCCTATACAGTATAGTTGTTAAACTTGTTGCGGATCGAGAATTTATGTTTCAGAGTGAGTGATAGTGTGTATATTAGGGTTTTGAACGAGTGTGTGTGGAGATTGTAAAGTTAGGCCTTAATTGAATACATTGTAGCTTTGTGATTCTCGGGCTGCTGAGTCTTACGCATTATAGATTTTAGGCGAGAAAGTAGTTTTTGTGTATAATTTATTTGTTACAAATTGGGTGTTCAGGGTTAATCTAGAAATGAATATTATCACACATTTAGGCTCGGGATAGATATGTTTGAACAAAACTATATAGTGAGTTCCTACTGAAGAAATAGCTAAGATGTTAAGTTTGGTGTCAAGCTAAGATGTTAAGTTGGATGTTGAGTTTTGAGGGGAACTATGTAGTGAATTCGGCGGAAGAATAGTGTGATATTAAGTTTGAGGTTTGTGGCAAAGACGTTCAGTTTGAAATGTTGATTTCCCGTTGTTTGTTGTGAAGGATATTGCGCTGGCTGATCTGGCTCCTACACATCCAATAAGGCTGGGGCTTGCCCTCAATTTCTCAGTGTTCTACTATGAGATTCTAAATTCATCTGATAAAGCTTGCAGTATGGCAAAACAGGTATACTCCAATCTGATAGGTATTATTGCAAAGTTTGTTAATTTTGTTTATTTCTGATGTGTATTCTGATTTTGAATTGGCATTATTACCTTATCTTTGTGATGGTGTAAATTCATTATGAGAAGACTTGGATTAGGCCTCGTATTGTTAATGGCTCATCGGGCAATTGATTTTATGGTCGTGGAAGAATTTTTCTAAGAGACATATTTTGGCAAAGAGATCTTTTATCATCTTGGATTTACTTATTTAGTTGCTTTGTATGTAGCATCTTTCTGTTGACCTTATTTTATTCAATTAGGATTTATCAGGTCGAACATTCAGCATAATTCAGATGAGGGCCCCAAAGTTTAATTATATGCAAGAATGAGTTTTGTAATGTGAAGCATAGTTCCTCAGTTGTTTTGTGTCGATTTTCTATAAACCTGATAATATCAACGTTTACATCTCCATGTTTTTGTGAAGGTGCCAGAAGAGTTTACAGCTCTGGTTTTCACATTCTGAAAAAACAAGCGATTGTTTAAAGAAAACAGGCAAAGTTGTGTAGCAATCCAGTTGTTCTATTTCAAAGTCTGATGTTAAGAACTGTATATATTCCTAGGTATTATGCCATGTTCCAATATGAGTTACAAGCAGCGGTAGAAATGGTTAGTGGCCCGAATTCTGGAATATACATGATTATTATGATTATTAAATACAGGTAGCGCCATACACAATCCTTTATTTCTTCATTTAGGTCATACTGGCATAAATTGTGGCACCTTGTGAATTAAATTGATCTACCACCAGCTCCTTAAATGGATAACTCTCCATACTGGTCATGCTAGCTTATGTTCAGGAATGAGTAGATTTGTAAGAATCCAGATTTCTTTGATTTGGTCTGAATGTGTTAGTTATTTATTTGTAAGTGCAAAGTTTTTAATGTTTGATGGTAGGAACTTTCATGGCGAGAATTTGAATTATATGCAGGCCAGGGAGTAGGGAATGTTGGTTCTCCTCCACTGACTTCTCTTCTAGATTTTGACCACAAGTTGTTGGGAACTTGAAATTAATTGCTTGGGATCGGGAAATTAATTGCTTGGGATCGAGCAAAAAAAAAGGGGGATTGGAGGTAACGCAAAGGGTTAGCTCAATTGGTAAGAAGGGTGGAGGTGAATGCCTGACAAGCACAAGTCTCTAGTTTGACTCCCACTAAGAGGGAAATCCTCAGGGTACTTTCCCCTCAAGAAAAAACTTGTACCAAATAGTTGTGGAAGGGGCTTTGGTTTTCAGTGCTGCTACGCGACCTATTAGGTTGTAGCAGGTGGAATCGGCTTCGTATTACCGAAAACAAAAAAGATTGGATGGGAGTGGATTTTTCTTGCCCCACCCATGATCCTTGAGTGTTTTACATTCCCTGGTCCTGGGCCTGACCTCTAATCCATCTCCCCCATCCTTTTTTCTCGAAGTTTGTAAGGTTACCATTAAGACCAAGCACTAGCTTGATCACAAATAGAAACATCTATTATCAAACTAAATAGTGGGGGAGACAAAACCCCAAATTCCCCTTCAAATGGCTCGAAGAGAGAGATTGATTTTATTGAAAGGTGATAACAAGAACTTTTTCTGATCAACAAAACAAGTGCTGCATTTTACCATGTTCTGTCTCTAGCTTTTGAAAGTGTCAACCCTGTATGTGCTTTAAATGCACAACGTTGCTCTCTGCTTGAAGTTCTTCCTGCACCCCATGTCAACGTCACTCTCTGCTTGAAGTTCTTCGAGTTGGGGGGGGGGGGGGGGGGGGGGGGTGGAAGGTGATGGTTTGGGGCCAGGCACCCATAAAAGCTACCCCTATTGGTCCCCAATTGTTTGGTATTCTGTCCCCAAATCAGCCCCATAACCTTTGAAAGAGAGGCATGAATCCGACCAAATGGGGCAAAGGTGGGATGGATGGATGTGAATTGTGATGTGTCTTGCTGTTTGGCAGAAATAATTGTTAGGAAATGGAGGCTTGTGGAATCGATAGAAGGATTCATGGAGGCTTGTACCCTTTATCTTTGGCTCATTACTGTAAACTTACAACGAAGTTCTCTATTTTTTGTTTCTGCACATGCTGGGCCCAGTTGGGCATATTTTACTCATTTCCTAGGTTTGTAGACGAGTCCTCTACATTGGTGTTTTATTAAATTACATACATGTTATGACAGCCACGAAGTATAGGATAATTAAACCAACAAGTGATAAAAACAAGGACACAGATTTACGTGGTTCTGCTCAAGCACAAAGTAAGAACGTACTCCACGGGCGAAAAGCGAGAGAGGGTTTACTATGAACAAGGAGGTATTACAAAAAGTTGGCTATACTCGAAACTCTCAACGAAGCACCAAACGATATTCAAGGACAAATCTTTGATAGAACCCAAAGGAGCACAAACCATTGGTGGAACCCAAAGAGACAACTCAAAATCCTAATATCAAGCCCGAACAACAAAAGGAACGAAGAACTCCAAAATTACACCCAAAGGAGCCTCTCCTTAATGGACCCAAAATGGACAAACCATAGGAACCCCTCAAGGCCGCTATTTATAGGAAAGCACTAAAAGTAAACCTAGACTGACTTGGAATAGGAATTCTAGTCAAATAAAGCCAAAATGGACTTAAACAAGGAATTCTAGTCACTTTCCAACAAATCTACTCCTTGACTTGAGTTCCTTAGTATCCAACACCATAGAGCAATTCTTTCGCAAAACAACTCTTCTCCAAACACCCCCAGCAGGGCAATCAAAGCCTATGAGCATCAATCAAGCCCAAGCAACGCGTGAACTTGACAACAAGACTAGTACGCAAAAACTGCATACGCCAAAACTCCAAAGGGCAATAAACTTCGGTAGACGCAGTCTCCTCCTCAACCTCTCGCCAAGAACACTCTTCTTCTTCCCAAACAAAGCCTTGTATAATTCTTGTTGAACTAGCAAAAAACGCATCTTCGCAAGCCATAGACTGGCGCTGCAACTTTGCCCATCAAACTTCTCAACTTTGTATCAAGCCGTCATTATTGCAATTGAAAAACGGTCACTAAAAAGCTAAGAACACAGTAGAAAACTCTGCTACCAGTTTGTTATGACAGCCACCAAGTAGAGAATAAACAAACCAACAAGCGATAAAAACGACACAAAGATTTACGTGGTTTCGCTCAAGCACAAAGCAAAAACGTACTCCATGGGTGAAGAGCCAGAGAGGATTCACTATGAACGAGGAGAGATTACAAAGAGCCGGCTATACCTATAACTCTCAACGAAGCATGAAATGATATTTAGGGACAAATCTCTGGTGGAACCTGAAAGGGAGCACAACCCCTTGGTGGACCCAAAGAGACAACTCAAAAGCCTAATATCAAGCCCCAACAACAAAAGGATCGAAGAACATCAAAATAACATCCAAAGGAGCCTCTCCTTAATGGACCCAAAAGGGACAAACCTTAGGAACCCCTCAAGGTCCCTATTTATAGGAAAGCACTGAAAATAAACCTTAACCGACTTGGAATAGCAATTCTTGTCAAATAAGCCAATCATACTTAAACAAGGAATTCTAGTCACTTTCCAACAATGCACAAAACAGAAATGATTGCTTGGATGAAAAATAGAAATGGTTACTCCGCCATCCTTTTGTTGGTATGTTTTCTTTGGCTAGTGTTTACAGTTAACACAAAATGGATGAAGTTGTGCTCAGTTGTGATTGCTGAAATTGTATCTCATTGACTATGTTGCATGGGTTGTGCTACGAGTATAGGTGCGGGTACATGAACTTGCTAAAGCTTAGATCTTTGGATATTGAAATACGTGTCCAAAATGTGGGTACGGATATGAGGACACATGTTGAACACTTGTAGTGTATTGCTATAGTGTGTTTTTTCTTAGAAGAGATGTAAATTGTTTAGAAATGTAGGTGAACACAAACAAGATCAAGGAAGAGTTTTGGATTCTTCATCTTTCCCATCCGTGTGGAAGGCGATAATGCTTCTTTTTCTTCAGATACGTTAAGACTTGGAGGATTCAAGTGCCCAAATTGGGTTCAGATGTCGGACGCATGTCCCACATCCTTTTCCATGTCATACGTGTGTTGGACACGAGTACCGCTGTTAAATTTAAAGGATTTATGTAACTGTGTGCATTGATAAGATATTTGTAGTTGCATTGTGGCAATTACTCTTCCTTAATATGATTTCCTTAACACAATCATGCTTACCATTTAGTGATGTTCTATTATAACTAGGGATGGCAATGGGGACGGGTCGGGGACGGTGGGTACTACCTCCACCCCCTACCCATTACCCCCTACCCCATCCCCATCCCTGACCCGATCCCCAATGGGGATTTATTTTTTTCCTCCATCCCCGACCCTAACGGGGAACGGGGATTCGGGGATTCGGAATTCGGGCACCTGTACTTCACAATTTCAGCACCTAACAGCATATACTAGCATGTGAAAGCCGAAAGGACTTGGATTGTTTTGTATTTTTTTCTACGGAAAAGGGTTGAGGAAACAGTATTAGTAACGGTTGTCGGTTGGCCAGGAAGTTAGGAGCCAACAAAGCTCCACAAATAGAATTAGAAAAGCCAACAAAATAAAATAAAGTAAGGTGTCAAAAAATGAATAGAAAAGAAGAGTGGACTGAGTGGTGCACTGGTGCGGCGGAAATGAATGGAAAAGAATGAGATTATGAGATCCCTAAAAAAACATACTACTGAGGGGGTATGTTTTAATATAGTATATATATATATTTATTTATTTTTATATATAAATATAAATATATATATATATTTTTCGAGGATTCGGGGACGGAGTAGGGCGGGTAACAAACAGGGAACGGGAACGGGGACGGGTAGGGTTCGGGGCGGGGATAGACCTATCCCCGCCTCCTACTTGATCCCCGAATTTTTAAAAAAAAATTCCCCATACCCTACCCAATCCCCAAACGAATCCCCGAAGTTCGGGGATTTTCGGGACGGGGAACGGGGAGGGTTCGAACGGGTCGGCCGAGATTGCCATCCCTAATTATAACCTTTGGGGTTATTGCCACTTGTGTTGAAATGCATTGTGAAGTGTATCCAACAAGTGTCTCTAACATATCGATCAGGAAAAAAACAAGTGTCTCTAGCATGTGCGTGTTATCTTCCCTCTTCCAGGAGTGAAGTTAACCAACGTGTTATTTTTCCCCAACCAAAACTGAAGTTATCATAATTGAGAGTTATCCTTAGTCTGCCTCTTACATGTGCATATATGGAGCTGCTATAAATTACAGTCGAGTCTGGTATTGTACGAATGCTTTCCTTTTCCATTATACTGCATATCAGTCTTCTTTTGAAGTCGCTCTTATCGTTATGCTTTTACATGCAGGCATTTGAGGAAGCAATAGCTGAACTTGATACTTTAGGTGAGGAATCGTACAAGGACAGCACCCTCATCATGCAACTGCTAAGGGACAATCTCACTCTTTGGACTTCGGACATGCAGGTCAGTGCCTCTCTATCTGTGTTTTTGGGTGTGGCTGTGTGTCTCACGGTCAATGTTCGCAGAAAGTAAATGTTAGGACATTCATTGTGATTGCAGAACTAGGCTGATAGAGGATTTTAACATAAATTTGATTTGACTCACGCAGGACCAGATAGAGGAGACCTAAAGATCTTCAAGTTGAAGGGTTTTTATCTTCTTTGAGAGGAGGTGGGCTTCGAATGTCATTTTGTTTTGTGCTGACTAATCGTGATTTGATTTGGACTGGTAATCAGCCAATGAATTGGTGATCCATACTAGGACTAAAACCTGTTTTATAATGTTAAAGTGATTTCGGATGCAGGATGCTCTTTTGGAAGTACGCTATATTTGCCTTTTCTTGCATCTGATGGTCTCTACATGATGCTTTGGCTCGATTTCAAAAAGCTATATCGTGTATCTGATAACCTGTTAAGTTTAGTATTCGGCATTTCAGTGGCTAGGTGTTCTGGATATAGTATGGATCCTTCCACGACTACATCACTTGTCCTTATCGTCATCACCAACACCAGCCCTCGTCACCTCCATCTATCTACCCCCTCTCCCCGCTACAACCACCCCCGCTGCCACCATCACCATCTCTTGCCCACACTACTACATGTAGTCACTACCTTTTCACCACTACCGCCTTCGCTTCTACTACCTTCACCAACACCACCACTAGCCACCTTGATCACTATCTCTCTACCACTCCACCAACTTGCAACCACCACCACACCATGGCCCGCCATCTCTTCATCACAAACATATGCCAGACATTAATAAATTAAAAGAGAATAACTGAAAGTTATAGTATTCAAAAGTCATTGATCTTTGTATCGAATTATTTATTTTAATTCAGTCGTAATTTTTTTATTAAACAACTTTTCAAACTTACAAACTTGAGTATTCTGTTTTCAACACTTAAATTTTTAATTCTTAGTTTTAAATTTTCGGTCATATTCATAGATTATATATCCTTTCGACAATCAATTTTTACAAAACATGAGGTATACAGTACACGGTAAGTGTGGTGAGTGTAGTGACCACTTTTCTATCCCAGTCTTAATAGAGCTAGCACCAAAAAAAAGAAGAGGAAAGGAGAATCTCCTACAACTGGTTTATGTTGCTAAAGCATGAGCAAAGTAGATATCCTTGCGGGAACCTTCGCGAGCCTATAGAGAGTCAATCAATTCGGAATTCTTCTAGGAAAGGCGCCACAAATAAACCTCATCTGGGCTATCAAACACTGCCATTTGCAAGACGGCATCAATACTGTAAAAGGAAAATGGCCAACATCAAAATTATGAGAATAACACTATCTAAAACAAGGAGAAGAAGAGCCATTTGTTTTGCCTGCTGCAGGTTAGAGCTAGAGCGAGGATATGAGACTCGACTAATGAGAGAACCATACGGACGACTAGCTGTAAACCCGATGCTCCTCCAAAGTTTGCTTTCCTTCCAACCCCATCAACCACCATTGTGACAGCAGTGAGCTGCAAGGATCCATGCTCGGGATACTACCACGAAACCAAGGAAATTTCTGCTGGCTCAGAGGGGCTAGGGTGATAAGAATTTGCAGTACCAGATCACAGAATATGTCATCAGACTCATCACTACTAGTCCATCAAATTAAGCATGATCTTATTTCATTCTTTATTATGCCACTCGAACCAAACATCATACTTGGACTTCGTAAGGAAACAGAGTTGGATTGCAAAGTGCGGCAACCAAACATCAGTATTGGTTTCGAAAGCATGAAAAGGCAGTCCTAAGTTATTAGGAAAATGCGAATTACCGTCCTTAGGACAGTGGATAATATGTAGAAAGTTTATCGATATCTGATAAAAGTGTTTTGAAATGTGAGAAGGTGTATTAATATTCGTGAGATGTCTATTATGATTCTAACTTGGTGGACATTTTCTACGCATATTATCCACAGCCTAGTGTGCGGTGGTCTGCCGGACCCTCACTATAAATATAGTTCCTACTGGGAGTTGGCATGTTTTGAGTGTATAAGTGCATTTTATTATTCCCATAACTTGCATATATTTTTTTGCAGATTGACCATGACCTTGCCCAATAGGGACAAGAATCCCTGATCTAGTACAGTAGACTTTTTCCCCCCTCTCCCAGATACCCCAGCCTACTCCGAATAACATTGATCGTGTAGCCAAATCAAACTAGCTAAACACAGCCTTTTAAGTCTCAATTAATTGGAATCGATTACATGAACTTATCCTTTTCATTAATTATAAAGCTCTATCGAGATCATCGTGTTCTGTAATACTCAAAACACCTGGATCCTTTTGAACAACTTCATCTAGTGTCAATTTTGGCTTAACCCTTCCTTTATTGTTACCCTCAATGTACCGTAACCATATTACTCCTCCTAACACTGCGTTGGTCTATCTATAATAGATAAGTCAAAAAACCACCTTAGTCTATTTTCTCTCATCTTACCTTGTATCAGTGTTACCCTTACCATTCCATGAATGTTCTCGTTTCTAATTCTGCCTCATAATTGACAAATATAATTGATATAGCGTTTTAATGTCTTATAATTATATAATCTTAAAATGAAAAGGCACTCCTAAGTTATTAGGAAAATGCTACCCACAACCCTTAGGGCGGTGATAATGTGTAGAAAGTATAATATTGATGTTTGAAAAAAATATTTTGATATTCGCAAAGGTGTATACTGTATTGATATCCATATCTGTGAGACGTGTGTTGAAATTCTAACTTGTTTGATATGACATACCCAATTTTTTTTTGACATTATATGCATATTATCCACGATCAAGTTTGCGGTGGTCGGCAACACACTTACTATAAACATATAATTAGTTGCCAAACTTATTAGAGTTAGCATGTCTGGAGTGTAAGAGTGCAATTTATTATTCCCATAACTCACATTTTTTTTGGAAGATTGACCGTGACTTGCCCAATAGGGACATGAATCCCTGATCTAGTACAGTTATATGAATAAACTTTACTCAGCCTACTCAGAATAACTTTGATCGACATAAAACCAAATCACACTAAACACAATTAATTGGAATCAGTTATATGAATCTATTTTTTTTCATTAAGCTCTATCGCAGGCATCGTGTTCCGTGATACTCAAATTAATATATTTTTCTCTCTATCTTATCTTGTATCGGTGTTCTATTTATCATTCCACGAAGGTTCTCATTTCTAATTTTGTCCATCTTACGGTCTCGGGTTCAATTTTCCTTGCTAGTAACTCTTAGAGCCAATGGCGGAGCCAGGATTTAACTAAGTGCGTGGCACTATTCAATTCGGGTTCACTAGTATATGTTTCAATTTTGGAAATGTGGGTGTCTTGCGTGGGATTGAAATGGCTATCAAAAATTGCTGGCAAGAAAAATCGATTTTGAAACCTTATAAATGAGCAAACTCTTAAGTCTCAAGTCAAGACCACTTGGCCAATCCCTTGGTTTCACCAGTATATGTTACATATTGTTGGTAGTAATACGAAAGAAAAACGTAAAATCGGTAGGGATTAGTCTCATGTGCACTCAGACTCAATTTAGTCCAAACACTCTACATTACTCCCAAAAAAAAGAAAAGACTATCTTATTAAATGACACATGTCGAGTTTAAAAACTCCAATGTGGGCCTATTTTAATCCCTATGGCGGATACCGGAGGGACACAACACACGGCGGATGTTCGGGGTGGCTGAGATCGGTGGCGGACCACGGTGTTGCATTGGTTGCACATGCCCCCCTGCAATTCATTAGATTAGCCAAATGCTAGAGCTATAGCCCTCGATGAAGACAAATTTGTATGTTTATTTACCATTACTAATTTATGCTTTTACTATCATATATACTAAACTGATCCCCCTGGTTTCTATATTTTCTGAGATGCTGAGGTTGTGATCTCAATGTATTGCCAGAGGGAGGAAATGATTTGATTAATGGAGTGCCATGCCTTGGAATTTCTCTTTCATATTTTTTTTAACGTATAGATTAGTTAGAAAATGCCAACCGGCTTGTAGCCCAATGACACTTTTTCACTTCTTTCACATGGATGAAAAGTGAAGGTTCGATTTTCATCAAGAGCGCGAGTGCTTGGTGTGGTGGCTGAAGTCCTTTAAGCTTGCTCCCGCCCGCATGCCTCTTAGCGGTACCCTATTCTCATTCTTTTAGGAGTGGGCTAGATATCCATCGAGTGAAAAAGAAAAAAAAAGGATTAGTTAGAATATGGTTGCAGAGATTAGAGAGCCTCGCGTGCACAGATGTAAGTATAGTTTTTTCATGGTCTAATTTGACCAGAGTTTTATACTTGGGTTTTAATAATGCAATAGAATCCTACTACTATTTGTAGCTAGCTAGAGCTAGACTCACGTTGGAACTAACCCAAAGGGGTAGCTCAAGCGGTAGAAAGGGCATAGATACTGACATAAGGGCGTAAATAAAATTAAAAAAAAAAAAACAAAAACAGATTTGCTTTACATGAACAAGTTTCTAGCTCGAGTCCGATCAAGAGATACTTGACTTTTTTGGTCGAGTTGCAAAGAGTTTCTGTCGTGAATTTTCTAGTATCAATATGAATAATTTGTTATTAACAAAATCGCTTAAGAAATAAGTTGTGGTATGTGTAAACTAGTCAAAACGCTCTTATTGTTGAACCACAAAAAAAACTTGCGTGCTGGTGTGAATCCATATATCACACATAGTAGAAGTTAACAATTTGGACGCTCTGTTTGGTACAACCATGGCTATAGTTTTAATTCCAAGGGGTTGGTCGTAGGGGCGGGCGATCTGAGCTCGCACAACTCCAAATATTACAGCATATTATACTAATTTTCAGGTTAATTAAGAACAATTCTAAGGAATTGGCTCCAGTAAGTCTCTTGAATGTAAAAAAATTCTTAAAATTTTGATAACTGTAGGGTAAAAATTCTTAAAATTTCAAGTTATCAATCATTTTCTAGATTGCATGTATAAAATTAAACAGTGACTAGGCACATACACACAATATCGTCTCTTCGTAAGTAGCAATATATATACATTTACAATGTATTTTATTATCAATATGAAACTACACGTGATTTGGGCTCCTGCTAGAAACAAATTAATCTTGCGTCCACCAAACTCTTACCGCTAAAAAAATTCTTAGGGCCACTAAACGTTATCCAGTTGTTAATTTTATGGCTTTAAGATTAGCAGAAGTGCACGTAGGACCTAAAAATCCAAAAAAAACAAACAAAAGTAAGGCTAAAAAATTCAAACCACGCCCAGCAGATCACTTGTATAGTGTTTGTAAGACTAGGTTTTGGATCAAATTTCGTGTACACATGCAAACGAAGATGGTCAGTTTTCAAACTAGTTTTTTCTGAACGATCAAATGTAGGCAGAGGAAATCCACATTGTTGTGAATAATTGACGTAACAAACGGTGAAGTGAGTGTGAGAAAGCAATATAAGGCTTGCTCCTCAAGGAAGTCGAAAATTTGAATTACACAAAGGTAAATATTATTTCAAACTTTGGGGCCACTAGAGTTATGTCTGACTGTCAGGGCTTCGGAATTAACCAATGTGTGCGAAAACTAACCCGAACATTCGGTTATAGAAGGAAAACGGTCAAGGTACATACCCCTTCGTCCATACATTAAGATATGCACAAATGGAGAGAGAGAGAGAGAGAGAGAGAGAGAGAGAGAGAGAGAGAGAGAGTCATATCATATGCCTAACATTGGGGTTAGAGTGAAAAGAATAAGGGTAGTGGGAGAGAAAGACACTCTGAAGAGCTCGGATCTCAAACAGTAAGACTCCCTTTCTTTTTAGGGGCTTAGTTAGACCCCAGACTTATAAAAAGTCTCAAGCGCCAGAGGGCTCCGTGCTGCTATGCTTTTTTCTTTTTTTTTTGCCCTCAGTGTCGTTTTAGTTTTTCGGATTAGCTCACGTGCATCTCGATTAATTTTTGAAAGGTAAATTCTACAACATAATAGCAGGAGGTTGAATTAAAGTTGGGGTAAAGTCTCGTATCATACATATGGCTCCACAAGAGGAAATAGCACTTGAGATGTTTTGAACTTGAGACTTTAGATGGAGTAAACTCCTAATGAGCCTAAGAGAGTTTTTTTTTTAAATGACCCGATCATCTCAAGATTATTAAATGGACTCGGCCGAACAATTAGTTCGTAGGATTCACCACGAGTCTCATTTTGAATCAAAACCGTTAAACTATGGGACCCTTTAAGTAAAGCTTTGCAAAAAATCGGGTTGATAATATATATACCGGGAAACAAACAGAAATGAACGGCATTTTTCTCGCAAAACAGATGACCTCATTAGTCTTTTCAAGACAAATTGAATCTTAGATCATCCATTTTCCGAATGCATCAATCGATGTTCGGTTAAGTTAGAAAGTTTTACACATCGGATTTTGAAAATGAACAATGTCAAATCATCAAAATGAAACTTGTAATGTATCCTACGGGCCCAATTGCTCGACCCGACTCCAACCTATTTGAAGAGAGTAATGCTACAAACACAGCTTTTTAAGCATAACAACTTTGTATATATCCAAAGTCATTCGATACATGTTAGAAGTTGTGTCCGAGAATTGTGCTCCTATGCGTACGTTTACCACCCTGACAGGCTCCATTTGCCCGCAAGTTTTGTTGTCCAAAACGAGTGAGTGCATGACACTGCAAAAGATAATAGAGACATGAAAAGTTGATCAATTCCCAAAGGAGAGGAAAGGGAAGAAAATAAAAAGAGCATTTCGAGGGAATTTGAGGAAAAAGGGTTAGAGATGTGTGTCCCAAAGTCTCTTTTAAGTATTCGTTTTGGGTGTGTGGAACAAGCATCCAAGGTTTTATTGAAAAACAAAAAAGGGTAATTCCTTTGTTGTTTTTACAGTTGAAGGTGGTGGTAATTATGGTCAATTGGGATTTTGACAATAGTCAATTGTCACAAGAACATTTTCCAAAAATTTGAACCATTCATGAGCAGATGGTCAAAATCAACCATTAAAGGGGCACAAAATCATTTGTTCCAATTCCGTGGAATCTCCGATTTCTATGAACATATTTATTCTTTGACCTAATAATTACTAGAAGGGAGGAGATTTTCGGCGTCGTTCAATGGACCCTTCAAACACGATTCTCTCTCGCCTTCGGCAATGAGAGTAACTTTACGCAATTTGTGTGACGTCCGTTGATCTTGTTTCGATGACCAAAACTAATCATTTTGTGAGAATTAATTTCTTAAGAGGCCTTAGGAAAATTCAACTCAATTGATTATACATAAGTATTTGATCAAAAATCTAATTCTTCTCATTCCAATTTAAGACCCAAAATTGATTTTTTTTTTTTAATCAAGATAAGAAGGTAAGGAATAAAAGACAACAAAATGATAAGGTAACATTAGTTTCGCATTTGAAGCATTGAAGTCTTCTCACCTGTAAAATGTGAGGAGGAGACCTATGAACCAGATGTTGTGTGGAGGACCCTTAGTTTGCTCTAGCACTTTGGTGGAATTGTAATGACGGTCTCACCTTCCCAGGCAATAGCTATGGCTCAAACCAGACATTCCACAATGGATGAAAACCCTTAACGCTCAAGGAAGTTATTATGCTGGTTGCCCTTTTCCATCTTTCTACTTCCAATGTGATTTTTGTATTTGTTTTGTATCATATATTTAACATTAATGTTCCGCTCTTCTAAATTTTTTTAGAAATCGCATACCTACGTTTTTCTTAATGGAAATTGCATGACTATATTTGTCTGATCAATATTATGTTTTAATTAACAATCTACACAAAAGTCTAAAAAATAAATGCGAGCGGGCTCACCAAACATTTAATGCTTTGTTCTCTTTGCAACTTAAAAAGAATTTTTCAAAAAATTCCCCCTAGATTCCCCCTACTTTCAACATTTCTCTTTCTATCTCTCTCTACTTATTACCCCTACTATTTTTCAAAATTTTTTTAAATTCCAATCCAAACAAAGCATTAGTTATTAAAAACACTCTAAAGAATAAATAAACTCATTCACAAGCGGGCCTTGATGAAATGACGGGGGCAATATCGTTCTTGTACTCAACCAAAAAAAACATAAAAGGAAGAAGGAAAATTGATTCTGTCACTCTCTTTTTTTCTGACGGCACTTTCCTTCGTTCACAAAACAAATCCCTAATAGAGACGCAAAGGGGAGTGGCAAAATCACTCCCCCAACAAAATAGCATCATTCTAATCAACTGGGAGTACTAATTAAGAGCTCTGAATCTCTTGTTAAGAGTAAGTACAAGAACATAATTGAAGCACTGTATTCTCTCATTAACCACTAATGGGCTGTCCTAATCCTAATCCTAATCACACGGCAATAGCTGAATTTTAGGTTAAATTTTATGGTACTTTTGATTTTACAGACCCCACTAGGACGCTCCCAAAAGTAAAAGGTTATTTCTTTTTCGTGATTGTTTGTTTGTTTGTACAAAGCCTTTACTTTCGCCCCACAGAGTTTTTTTATGCTGACATTGTGGTGATTTTTTCTCATGAGTAAGTCTACGGGTACCGACCAAGCATGCATCGAGTGTGCACAGATCGGTGTGCACAGTCTTGTTTTGGTTTCAACACGAATGATCTGAAATATATTACTCCCTTTGTCGTAAATTTTATGTCCACCTTTCAGCATACATGTCATTTGTAAATTACTTATGTTCTTTAATCGCAATATGTGAATCTTATTTGATAGATTCATATTGCATATGAATAATATTTTACATTTAAAAATATAATTAATTTTTTAAAAATGTTCAGTATAGCGAAAATGAACAACAAAAATTTAGAACAGTGGGAGTAGTATTTCTATAAAATGTGTATGCACGTAAAAAATCTAAAGAGGAAAATAATTTATTTCGTGCATTTAGGAATTCTATTTTAGTAGGATTAGTTATTTGGTAATTGATTTTAACACTCATTTTTTGGTAACCACATCTCAATATTTATCTTTTATTAGAACACTAAAAGACAAATATTGTAGTGTAGTTACGAAAAAGTGAATGGCGAAAATCATAACCCTAATTATTTTTACAATAAGGCCCCTCCTTTTAAAAAAAAAAAAATGCTGATGGGAGAGCTTCTTTTTTTTTTTGGTCAAGCGGAAAATGATGGGAGAGCTTATAATCGCCTGAAAAGTAGAGTTATGAAAGCAATTTAGGTTAAAAGTTTCCCTAAAGGATTTTTGAAATTTTTGGGCTTTCTTTTATATTGTCTTTATACAAAATTGTTCCTTTTGAACTTGTTTTTGCATATAATTTTTTTTAATTTTTTGATTCCCAAGAATAATTGTAAAGGTAAAAATTACTGTAATGTATTTTTTTAAAAAAAAAAATATTAGCACTCCAAAAATTGATAGAAACACTTCAAAAATATAAAATAAAAATAACCTTTAAAATTACACTGACTCATATTGTCCTTTTAGAAATGTCACTTCAACGTACTATAAAAGGGCCCCACAAATATCAGAAACGGCAAATTCTGGTCCTAAAGCAAAATTCTACTCCTAGTAGTACAGCACTGTAAAAACAAAGAACACGTGTCACTACCCCCCGAAAAAAACAAAATACTTACTGTCCATTGGTCAGTGGTCACTCTCTGTCCAGACTAATTTACCCTTTTATCCCCGTTCTCTATTGTATTATTTACCACCGGCCCCGCAAATAATACAGTACTACTAATATTGAGATAATTTACCCTTGCCTTGTATCCCCGTTCCCATGATTATTTGGCTAGAAGAAGATAAATTATAGCCATGTTTAGTGTAGCTTTTTATAAGCTTATTAAATAGTATAAAGTTCAATTGTTTGGGTATATAAGTTGTAGAATAGCATAGTATTGTTGAAAGAATATCTTCCTTACTTTTTTTTGGATCAGTATAAATTTCCCTTACTAAGAATCCGTTTTGTTAATGTTTTTATTTTTTTAAGTACTTAGTTTTTGTTTTACGAGATAGATCATTATTTCATAATACATCAATTTTTATTCAACAAATAAGTACATTTGAAAATAATTATTGTAGTTAATGAAACACACTCAATTTTTTATTGGTACATTATTGTCCTCCGGTAATTTTGACAATTTAAAATAAGAAAAAAAGCTGCAAATCGGACCTCAAAATAATCTTCATTTGTCGTCAAATAAGTTTGAAAAGAAAATCATATACTTAATCTATAATTGCTAGAAAACACTCTTCGTGAGGTATTTTTTAAGAAAATAGGCTGAATAATTCAGCTTGCAATTGCTAACAAAAAGGGGCCTTCCTATCCCTGTTTTTCAACATTATTTTCCCTTTCCACTTCGCTCCCAATTCCATTGCCTATGTACGGGGCGAAAATTAAAGCAAATGAAGGGTATTTAAGGAGAGTCAAAATTCCATTTCCAGATACGACTGTAAAGCACCCAAAGGGTTAAAACTTTGGAGCAAAATTTATCATATTTATCACATGTTTAATTATCTCGTTATCAAAATACTGTGAAAGAAAATCTCTAACCAAAATAGAAATAAATATATTTGCTAAGATGTAATAAGAAGCAAAAAACAAGAATCCGAAAGATCACACAACAAGAGTATAGTAATGCAGGATCTTGCAAAAGTAAGAACATTTATCTTTTCTTTACTATACAAAATCCATCCAAAACAAAATCGATAGTTGCTAAATCGAAAATCATAGTAAAGGGTTCCAAGAAATCAATGATAATGAATCGT
Organism: Rhododendron simsii; assembly: GCA_014282245.1. NCBI lineage: Eukaryota > Viridiplantae > Streptophyta > Magnoliopsida > Ericales > Ericaceae > Rhododendron > Rhododendron simsii. Next base: position 9,691,847 of record CM024958.1, read on the forward strand.
AGACATTACCAACTACCAAGTTTTATATATATATATATATATATATATATATATATATATATATATATATTTTATTTTATTTTTAGTAGGGACAACCAATCTCATTAGAGGCTTAAAGCGAAATCTAAGTTTGATACTTTTAAGAGTTGGAGTAATATTGGCTATGTTCGTTTTGATACTTAACTTAGTTTTAACTTAGTTTTCTAATCGTTACCCTATATCTTTCTCCAATTATTACCCTATTTATTTAATTATTACTTTCATTTTTCTCTCTATCTCTCTCTACTCATTACCTATCTCTCCAATCATTACTCTATTTCTCTCTCCACCCACTACCAAAACTAAAATACTCCAAACTCTCAAACGAACAAAGCCATTGTCTCCTGCTCAAGAGATGAAAGCTCGATAAAATTGAAAGGTGGTCTTGATGGGCAGTCAGTCAAACATTTTAATCTAACTTTTGTTTTTTATTTATAAATTACATTTCCTTTTTTTATAGATGTAAAGCTATTACTCACGAGAGAGATTAATCTTACGGAAGGATCAATCCTAACAAAAAAAAAAATCCTTTAAAAGGCTTTTTTATCAATTAAAGTAGTTTTTGAAAAGTCAAAACTAATACATGCATTCACGTATGTCAAAGTGAGGTTTCTCAAAATTGGAGATGCTTGACTTATGCTTAATGACACAATTCTTGAGCCGTTCCTAGCATTGAGGATATAATTTATACAGAGTAATAATAAAACAATTTGTGCATTAAAATTTTGACATCAACAAAAATATTTTTGGCATTATCATTTACCTAAAAGTTAAAACAATCTAACCATCTTTATTTATGTTTAGAGAAGATGATTGTTTTTATTGGTTATTTATTTTGAGAAGGTATTTATCGTCACGTTTTACTTCTAACCCAAAAATTAAGATGGAAATGCAATAAAATACTACGAATATATATCCTCGCGTACATCATCCATTGTATTTGTACCTAGGACACTAGTGTCAAAAGAATCCCCCCTCTCTCTCTCTCTCTCTCTCTCACTCTCTCTCTCTCTCTCCTCCCTGCCCTTCTTGATTTTCTTTGTCTATATTTTGCAACCTCATTTTCTTGCATTGGTGCCTCTCTTCCTCATCTCTCTCTCTACATTTGCCCTAGGTCTGATAAGCCGCTCTCTTAAAGTCTTTTTAGTCCACCTATGATATAACACAGAGAGAGAGAGAGAGAGAGAGAGAGAGAGAGAGAGGGGTTCATCTGTTGCCATTAATTGTTGTTTCTTCTTATTTCCTTTTCATTCATTGATTTTCTCTCCATTTTCGATTCAGAAATCTATTTCTACATCTTTAATCCTACTTAAAAATCAATCCAACAAGCACAAGAACTCTGTTTTGTACTATTTATTCCCATTTCATCAGATAAAACATCCATATAGAAAGAGAGAGTTTTTACTTGGAGAGGAAAATATTTTTGGGTACTGCAAATGGCGCCCAGTTTTGATTGTGCAGCGTCAACCCTCCTATGTTCAGAAGAACACATCAGCATGTTTGCTGATGAGTTTGAAAATGGGGACATGATTGAGGATTTTGAGCCTGTTTGGCACCATAGGAACAATGGGACTAATAATCGAAACAAGGAATTTGATGGTGAATCATGGTTAACTGGGTTGCCAGTGCTTAGTGATGAGTGCTTGGCTTTAATGGTGAAAAGGGAATGTGAGCATTTGCCTAGAAGAGATTACTTGAACAGATTGAGGAATGGGGATTTGGATTTGGGGGCTAGAAGGGAAGCTGTTGAATGGATTGGAAAGGTTTGTTCATGAGTTTTGCTTAATGGGTTTTATTTCACCTAAGTTTGTTCCTATGTTTGGATGATTTCAATAAACTACGTTTTGGGTTTTTTGAGATTCATTGCTTTCTTGTTTTATATGGATTTTCTGGGTGAGTTTTTGGGACTGAACTCCACTCCTGTTTTGAGATTTTGTGGATCCGGTTCGAAGCACAAAAGTTTGATTGGAATCGTTCATTTTGTAGAACTCGTTGAGAAGATCATTCATGTCGAAAATCAGTTTGATCGAAACCATTTGCTACATAAACATATTGGGTTAGTGCAGGAAAAAAATGAACGGTTGGAGTTTGATGGGACATCGTTTGTGATGATTTTGATTCATGTTATGTTTGTCTTTTGGAACTAATGCTGGTGCCATCATTAACAATGAGGGGTTACAATGAGAGGATTGGAGTTTTCTTTCATAATGGACCACTTCCTTTTATTGCTTTCACACCTTACATGATTTAGGTTTGGTGAGATCCTTCTCTTTATTGCTTTTTAGAGTTGGAATTTGTCTCTTCCTTCTTTTTTATCCCCATTTTCAGCTGACTAATATTGGATTTGCATTGCTATTGTTTTACTTTTCCAAACAAACTCATCTGAATTTACTGCCCTGATTGCTGTGATTTTACTACCATCATTCCAAAGGCTAATGACCATATTGATTTAACAGGTTGTTGCCTATTTCAATTTTGGACCTCTGTGTGCATATTTGTCAATAATCTACTTGGACAGATTCCTTTCAGTCTATCAATTGCCTGTGAGTTCATCATTTTATCCCTTTTCTGATATTTCAAGAGTATTCAACTACTACAATGCCTAACCAATGATTTGATTTTTGTTGTTGTTTGTTACTTGTAGAAGGGCAAAGCTTGGATGATGCAATTGTTGGCTGTGGCTTGTTTATCCATTGCAGCCAAAATGGAGGAGACTGAGGTTCCTTTAAGTCTAGACTTACAGGTACAAGGCATGGAATTTGGGTTGTGTTTGGATCACTAATGATTAGATGGATTAGTAAATGAAAGATATAACAAAATATACGAAGTTAATGAAGTGAACTAGTTAAGTGTTAAGTCTGTATCTCTGATTTCCGCATAGTTTCCTTTCACTTAGATAGAGTTTGGTTTGCTAGAATGTTTTTGTGAGGTAAACGGAGGCCATTTGTGTGAATTAGGGAGCGGTGATTCCCTTACTTACTAACTTGCATTCGCCAACTAAACGTTGGAATGAGCATCCCGTACGGGTTAACCAAACACGGTCTTTGTTCATCACTCTACAAATCATGATCCAACCATAGCCTTAGTTTTGTTATTGTTTGTTGGTCTAGTTATTCTAATCAGTAGTGTGGAATGACAGGTGGGTGAGTCTAAATTTGTGTTTGAAGCCAGAACCATACAGAGAATGGAGCTTCTGGTTATGAGCACATTAAAGTGGAGAATGAAATCAGTCACCCCATTCTCCTTCATTGACCATTTCCTTAGGAAGATCAATGGTGATAAAATCCCCCTAAAATCTTCAATATTTCTCGCAACCCAACTCATTTTGAGCATAATAAAAGGTACATTCCTTGTCTCCCTATGAATGTAATGCTGTGTGTATCAGTGTCTATTGCATTTAATTCTTCTGTACTAGCAAGAAAGTAGAAAGTGGGATTGGGAACTGGGCTAATTTTGTGGTGGGTGGGAAATTTATTGTAGGAATTGACTTCTTACAGTTCAGACCTTCCGAAGTTGCAGCAGCAGTAGCAATTTCTGTTGCAGGGGAAAGTGAAACAGTAGACACTGAGACATCAATTTCTCTCCTCATTGAGCATGTAGAAAAGGTAAAGTGGGTGGTGGTCCAAGAACCCATTGAGACACAATAGTATAAATGATTTGTGTATGTTGTTGGCCACCTTTAACTTCTCTTATCATTTCTGGTTTGATTAGCTACAATTTCAATTGCTAGTTAGAGGCACCTCCAATGGTGTCTCAGTTCTCTTCCCAATTTTTTGTTTTGTTGTTGCCAAGAGCTCCCAGAACTACTGGCCGATGGTTTGCCTAATCCCAAGCCAAAAAAATGGTTTCCTCATTTCTGAAGCTAAATTTGGCTCAAGAAATGGCTTTGCGATTTCTTGTTGCACCATTGTGTGGGTAAAATCTTGAGGGTAAAATCCATGTGGTCTTGTGATGGGTTGACCAGAGAAACCACTAGAGCAACTTTGGCTTTAGAAAACTGGTCAAATGACTCAAAACCATTGGAGATGGTATTGAACTACAAATCTATAACAATAATTAAATGGGTGTTTTCTAAGTGGTGTTAATTTGCTTTATGCAGGAGAGAGTGATCAAATGTGTTGAGATGATTCAAGAGACATCATTGATAAGTGCAACTATTAAGGGTACAAGTGCTTCGAACCAATCTGTGCCCCAAAGTCCAATTGGAGTGCTAGATGCTGCATGCTTGAGCTATAAATCAGATGACACAACAGCTGGGTCATGTGCAAATTCTACTCATAATACTCCAGACACTAAGAGGAGGAAGCTAAATAGACCCTTTGAAGTGGAGATTTAGTGGGTATATGAGGAGTTATTGGTCATTTCTCACCCAAACCCAAATCTTTTTGGTGTTGAAAAGAGGGGAAAAAAAAAAAAGAAGCTTTTTTCTTTATTAAAGGTAAAATAGGAAATGAAAAATGAAGGAGGTCAATAAGTTGGGTCATGACTGAGGGATGGAGAAATGGCATCACAACATTTCATGCTCTTAGCATGAAGGAAACAGACACCAGCTGTTGGTTGGAAAACATAACAAAAGGGAATGAATGAGAAATCTAGTTATTGGATGATTGAACTGTGCGGCTACTGACGATCAATAGGTATTGAAAATCTCTATGCTTAGGAGGCGCTTAGGAGGCTTAAGGCAGTTCAGTTTTTGTGGAGGATTGGGAGGTCTCATTGGTAGGCTGGATAAAGGAACTAGAGGAAGAAACAGGAGAGGAAGCATGGGAATGGTTCAATGTTCATGTCTATTTTTGATTTGGTTTACTATTTTTTAGTTTGTTTTGTGAAAAAATGATGGAAAAAAGAAACTTTGGAAGTAGGATTGGAAAAACAGACCAAAGGTAATAGGATTTGGGCTTGTTTTTTTTATTGTGTTTATAGTTTATGGTATGCAGAATGTTTTTTGTTTTTCATCTCTGCACTGAACTGGTCATCTGCTTTTGGTGGAGCCCAAATTCAGAAGCTCTCTTTGTTTGACTGTTTGTCTGGTTAGACCCCCCTTGAGTTTTGGTGTTGAGATATAGTAGTAGTAATAAAGGAGCACTGACTCCACATGGGACTCTGGACATGCTGTACTGTACAAATTACTACCTAACTTATAACTTATAGTACAGTACCAATTGGGGGAAGAGGGTAAAAAAACGAATTTTTCTTCCAGCCCCTGCGTGGTAGGGGGCATGGATGCCCCGTAAATATGGACCTTTATGTTGAAAACGGGTAAATCTTAGTCATTAGATAAAAATCACCCACAAAACGATGTGGTTTATGGTTTTTTTGCAAAAAATTAAAACAAACTCGTTGTACATACTAGTATTTATTATGATCACACTTACCAATATGTATGGCAATAGTTACCATAATGTATGACCACATTTATTTACAATGAGAGGGATTTAACCAATGGTTAAAATTAAATAAAGGAGATCCAATGGTTGAAGGGAAATGGGGGCATGGATGCCCCCAGATGACGGAGGCATCATAGTAGAATCACTTGCTCTTTCAGAAATAAAGGTTGTCAAAGGACAAAAATGCCCTCCAAATAATGCTTATTTCTTTCGTTAACATTTTTTGCGAGGGGACAAGATTCAAAATAATTCGCATGTGAGTGCATGAGTGGGATTCAGAGCCAACTTTGGGCTAAAGCTTGTAAAGCTACTGCTTTAAGCTCCCAATTTTTGAGGGCTCATTTTTTATGGTGGAGAAACTTGATTATGCAAGTTTGATTAGTACATTTGTAGCTAAAAAGACAGAAGAGTAATCTTTAAATGACATGTTTTTTATATATTGTAACGGTAATCGATTTTGGGTACTTACACTCTCAAATGATTCCAATGACTTCCTTAAGAAATTATTTTCCCCGAGTATTTTTTACTATGCAAAGTAGATTGAGGGCCTTGTTTGAAAAAGTTCACTTTAGGCCTCACAAATGTCACAGCCAGCCCTGGACTCAATAACCCTGTTTAGCTCCTTTAGGGACTCTATTCGGGCTCATTTCAATGACTGAACAATTTATCTTTTAAAGCTTGTCAAAAATATTAACCACCAAGAAATTATGTTGCTCGAATATCGTTCCATATGTTTTTCCAACGCATTTATGTTGAGAAGATGAGTTTTTAAATTAAGTGTTGCAATCTCTCTTTTTTTTCCCCAACATGTGCTTGGAAAACAATAAAGATATCCAATTAACGTGACTTACTAATCTCAACATGTTCTGCAAAGTGCATGATTTTGATCATTGGAGTGATCCCGAAAGTGACCGTCGAGTGACTTGACTCCACCCCATAACCAAAATAAGAGAGGATTCTGTTCCACTTGTGTTCTAGCAAGTGTTGGTGATTCTCCGTTCGGCTAAATAAGCCAATTGACTTATTTTTTGTTTTTATTCAAATTTTTTTCGTATTTGTTAGTTTTTCGTCAATTTTATGGGAATTATTGCATCGTCATGGCAAAAGGAATCTAAAAAGTAAAAAATTACGATCGAAACCTAATTTTTTTGAATAAAAAAAAAAGCCAATTTTTCGTCTTTATTCAAAAAAAATTAAATTTCGATCATAATTTTTTACTTTGTTACTTACATTACATTACAGTCACCCACTTGTCCCATTCTCAGCTAATATGTTACTTGCATTACAGTCACCCACTTGTCTGAGCCATTAGGTACAGAGTAACACTAGTCAACAAACCCTTTACAGTCCACAGTTTAGTACTCGGACTTGTAATTTCCGAAGTGCCAAAAATAAACATTTTTTTTCTGGAATTTTATTAGCTTGAGATGTCTCACTTGTCCCATTCTCGTATGCTAATTTGTTACTTATGCATGGCAGTCACCCACATTCTGCAGCCATTCAGGTACGCAATAGCATCTAAGTCAACAATCTTTACAGTCCACAGTTTAGTAGGCCTTGGACTTGCCATTGGGCCCATCACTGCAAAACTTCAAAGCCCATCCATCCTCTCAATTGTCTGGGCCGACCAAACTTTTTTAGGGGAAAATGACAGCCAATAACGTGTTTTGCTAAGCAATATCCGTCAAGGACATTTTCAGCATTATCAAATGTTCTTAGCTTACCTTGACGGGTATTAATTATCATAACACGTCCTGGGCCGTCATTTTCCCAATTTTTTATGGGGATAGGCTGGGTTTTTGGATAGAGTCAAAACTGGGACGGGAGAAGCTTTAACCCAACCGTGATCCAATTTGAAACCCAAATGCTTTTCTAAGAAGTGGAGGGTGAATATTGGTCAAATAAATAAAAAAATAAAAAAGTGGGAAGCTTTTTTGTTTGTTTTTTTTAAAAAAATATTTGGAAGGACTAGATCCTAAGACAATGGTATTCCGAAGAATTTCTAAGATAAAATTAACGAGGAAGACTAACTTGCATCTATTTCCGAATCTTTAGAAAAAATTGATATACATGTTTAGTTCATACCTTTTTCAACCGAAATGTTGCTATTAGGATCATACGCTGGTATTTTTGAAAAGGTTATTCTTATTGAGATTACTTGTATCTCTAAAATTAAGACTAGTGGGAAAAATTCACTACATACGTTTACTGTCCTCGTTCCACAAAGATAATTCATCACAAAAAAAGACGTGTAATTTTCAGATAAAAAAATGAACTCATTTCATGCATAATTTTTCAAACTTCTTTAATTTATTGTCAAAAAAATTTAAAACAATTATACACATGAGTACTATTTTTTTAATCGTTCCCAAATTGCATGTCTTTTTTTAGTGGACGTATTTGCAGAATGGAGGGAGAATTTAGAAAGCAAAACAAATCTAGCCCGAAACACATCGAAATACGAAAAAAAATTCAATACACAAATGGTTATTGGTAAGCAAAAAGCCTAGAGTCAACGCATGCCCATTGGGGCCCATTCCGGACCCCACAAAAGTATAGAAAAAATATCTATAAATTTAAAATAATATTTTATGAGGTTTTGTAAAAAATCAGTTTCAACGAAAATCGATAGGTATGTTTTTTTTTTTGAATTTGAACAATTTTAAAATTTACGGATATTTTTTTGAATTTTTGTGGGACCCAAAATGGGCCCTAATAGTCATACGGTGGTCGTAGCATTGTTTTGTATTGGTAACTCGTAATGTTCTCGCACGTGTAACACCTATCTCACATGAGCCACAGATACAAATAACCATGCACGAATAACCATTGTATTGAAACTTTTCTGTATAATGTGAGACGATATTACAAAGAACTGTTGTATTGAAACTTTCTTCCAGAAACACGTTTGTTTTTTAGAGTTGCTACAGGTATAGCAATACGCGCACAGACAGCGCGTGCAACGCCTTTTTTGGCTCGTCTCCTGTCAAGAAAGATAATTTGAGCCATTCATTTTGTTCAATATATTTTGTTTAAGGTTTCCAAAAAAAAATCATCTCTATTTGACATCGAGCATTTATGAAACGTCCAAAATCACTTCAGAAATTTAGCCTAACTTCTGAAGCAATTTTGGACATTTCAAAAACGCTCTTATCGATATCGGATGGAACTGATTTTTTTACGAAAAGCTTATATAAACAAAATGAATGATTTTGATTATCTTTCTTAGACTTGAGACGGGCCAAAAAGCAAGCAATACGCGTTGTTTGTGTGTGTACTGAATCTACTGATGAGTACCAGTTGTGTTTGTTTTTTGTTTTGGTTTTTCCCGAAACACGTATAGAAATCTCCAATCTAGAGAAACGGCGAAGACTTCCGGTTAAAAAACCACGCCCAGAAAGCAGGGCACGCCACTGGCGGCTACTCGGGCCGGAACAGCCGCTGGTACAACTGGACCCCGCAACTCCCTCAAAGTCTGCCACGTGCACGCCATCTGTAAAACTCTAGTCGTATCCCTACCAAATCGCTTTTACTCTCTCTCTCTCTCTCATGGATTGACGAGCCAGGCGAAGCGTGCAGGAATGCATGCGGCCAACAGATGTACTGTACGAGATCCCAAAGAGTGATAGCTACATCACTCACTCTCTCTCTCTCTCTCTCTCTCTCTACGCACCCAACACTTGCCTCTTTTCACGCTTATGATTGTTGCATCCCTTGTTGTTTTCCCCTGCTCTCTGCTGTGGGAGTAGTGTACGTTAACGAGGGAGGTCCTGCCCCTGTCCCCACCATCCGTTGACAAGTGTACCTACTTGCATCACTCTTTTCTTCCTTCTAGTAGTACTACGTAGATTTTGGCGACATGGATGGATCCATCCTCGACCTCCCCTCCCACACATGGATTGGATGGCAGGGCTCACTTTCTAGTGTGCTCGTTTAGGTAACCATTACAAGAAAAATTACAATAGGTGACAAATAAAAATCATCACGAATTTGCATACTTTTTGTTATAAATAACATAGATGACGAAAAAAAATTTGTCGATTAAAGGTTGTTGAGGATTCCTATCTGGTGACGACATCTATTTTTAGTCACATACAGTTCCATTTGGCCACGAAAAATTTCGTTAAGAAAAAATGACTTGGTGACGAAATTTTCTCTGTCACCTATTGTGTTTTTGATGACAAAATTTTTTGTCACAAATTATTCCTTTTGGCTTGTCAAAGGTGACCCATCGTTAACGAAATTAAATTTTGTTGTCACTTTTTCGTCACTGAACATACTTTTTCTTGTAGCGAATGTTTTCGTTAAATTAAATTGACTAAATTAAGCTCATGCTTTTTTATGGGTTTTTAGACTCGTTAATTTCTTCACATATATCAACTAAAATAGTACAAATTTGTTAAAGTAATTTGAATATTATCATTAATATGTAGTCAATTTAGTTTAGAAAAAACACATCCTTAATCACCGTTGAGGACCGATGGGGTTGACTCCTGGGAAAAGGAGGAGGAGTAGGAGTAGGAGTAGGATGGGGGTTGAGAGTGTTTTTGGCCGTGGAGGATAGATTAAGATAAGACTTCGGCATGTTTGTTTGTTTGTTTGTTTGTTTAGGATAGGAATAGGAGATTAGGAATAGGAAAGAGGTGGGATGGGGAGTCGCGTGAGTAACTTTTTCTACGGAAAGTCGTCTGCACTTGCTTTTACTGTCCTCAAGATTTGCTGGTCGGAATTCCAAGATTTTCTCTCTATTTTATACTACTACCGTACTATTCCTCCTATTCTTCTCTCTCTCTCTCTCTCTCTCTCTCTCTCTCTCTCTTCTTTTTATTTTTTACTACTACTACTAATAAACAAGTGTGAACGTGGAATCTTCATAGTTTGGCTAATGAATGTTAACTGTACTAGTAATTATTGTATTAAATTAAGCTACTATCCTTTTCTCGTGACGTGTCTTTCTTCTCTAACAAGTGGTGCAGTGGGGGTGCTCAAAATAGGAGTAATGATCGATGATCATGAACCAAATAAGGTTTTATAGTTTACTTGATTGATCTTTTGCACCTTTAAATGAGATATTAGGGGGGTTAAGTTTCGTTAAAAATTAAGATTTATTATTTCTAATCACTTCAATCAAAATTCTATGGTTATTTATTGGGAGTGATTTTGACACACCCCAAATTGAAACCCGCACTCCCAAAGGGGAGTGCCAAAATCAATTTGGGGAGTGTGGTTATATGAAATTGATTTTAGCACTCCCTTGGGGAGTGTGATTATATATTTAGAAAATACCAAAATCAATTTCCTTACGTATTTATCAACTTTGTGGGGCTTTTATGTCCCTGGTATCATAAAAAATCAAACAACAAGCATATGATGCATGGAAATGGCATGTTCCACTAATTACGTAAGTCAAACAATGCACAAAGGTAATTTCGTAACTAACGTGTAAGGGTAACATTTCATTTGGAGTCGAATCATGATTATGGAACTATTGGGGTTAAATTGTAAATTATTGAACTGTTGGAGTAAATTGTATTTTAACAAATTGTAGGGGTTAAACTATACTAATTTATTAAACTATTGGGGGTTAATCAGTAATTTGTTTACCCATATAGTAATTTCTTAAAACTATAGTGGTAAATATGTAATTTACTAACATATATAGGTAAATTTATTATTTATTAAACTGTAGGGGTTAATCATTTACTAAAATGTCAGGGTAAACTGTATTCTATTAACGCTAAAGGGTAAAATGGTTTTCCTGTACTTTTCTCAAAGTAGTAATGTAGTAAATTAATTTTTATGACTTAATTTAGGCTTGAAACTTCCGATCAAAAGAAAGCTAGGCTTGATGTTTAGTGGTGGTTTTGGCTGATAATCATGGAGGATTATTTTTCCTCTTTATTTAAATTTTCTGCATTTAGTATTTGTTTTGCATTAATTTTTCTTTATTATTGGTTCGCCTCGACTAACTTTTAGATTATTTTTATCTTCATTCAATTGTTAGTAGGTTAAATTTGTCTCAACGAATCAATAATTCACAAATTTATTTTTTGAAACAAACAAATGCGAATTTTTCCTTTGGTTCAGACAAAAAAAAAATTCTTTGGGGTTCAAAAATTGATTTTTATAAGTTGCTAAGGGAAAACAATAATTTCATATCTTGTAAGCGTTAAATAGTCAAAATGACACTTTTTAGGGGTTAAAATCTAGCATCATGTGGTTTAGAGTAATTTTTGCAGTTAAATAAAATGGATTTTTGCAAACAAATCTAACATGTGATTTTGTTAAATACTTAGTATTAATTTCCATTAACATAAAAAAAGGAATATTGCTAGTTTCTATTCTCAAATAAAGTTACGTGAAAAGCGACCGCACAACTCCCCGTCTCCTCGCAGTGAGCATAACATGGGAAATTCGGCCTTCAAAATTTGCCCATTTTCTAAACAAATGCATTTCATTATCTCATAACTAATTAATCTAGCTTTCATCGACATTAAATCATCTTTTAACAATCAACGACCACCATAAATAAGCTTTCATCAACATTTTGCATATTCATTTCCGACATTTGACCTTCTTATCAAATGATCGCTGTTATATCATTAAATATTGTAATAATTGTTCTTTCACCGCGTTTCCTTTTGATATTGATGTGTTATTTGTTTGTTCTCTCATGTTGTGCATTAGGTTTCTTTATTCCTGCCGTAACATCTACATAGTACACACAGTGGGTTGTAATTTTCATAATCAATAAAGTTCTTACTCATCCTACCGAAAAAGAAAACATTAAAAAAAAATCTAATTAGCATAAAGTCATGACATTTGCAGTTTGAAAATGGCTGCAGATGGATGTGAGTATCTCTTAATTTACAATTTAGGAGTAATAATTTAATTAGGGCCACGAGTGTTGCTACTTTTTTAAGGGTGCACGCATGCTGTCCATGTATTCTCTTTCTAATTACTACTTAGTTGTTTTCATGAATGAATAATCAAATCAATCATTCAATAAATGGAATTAGTCAACTCGTATAAACTTGCTTCTTCAACCTCTTTTCTCATATGTTGGGTCAAAGATGGTAGTTTGCCTGGAAATTTCTTGGAATTATCAACGTGGCTGTCCCAAGTGTTTTTGAGGTCAGCTCTCTCTAAAGTCTTATATTCGATTTCATTTGCCAGCAAGACAACAACTTTGGGAACTTCCTCATGCGTAAGCGTATGAAATGGTGAAGGAGCTGTAATAATTAGTTTAAAGTGAGCGCAAAAACTGGCTCGGGACACCCTGCATTACCCAAAAAAAATGTAACTAGCTATTTTATAATCGAGATGGGCACATGATTTTAACATTGGGTGTTCAAACTACACATAAATTACAACATATGTGAGGTGATATTTGTTTCTGCTAAAAGAACTTACTACCCCAAAAAAACTCTAGCCAGCTATTTTATAATCGAGATGGGCACATGATTACAACATTCGGTGTTCAAACTACACATGAATTACAACATATGTGAGGCGACCAAAAAAAACCCTCTAGCTAGCTAGCATTTTATAATCGAGATGGGCACATAATGTCAACATTGGGTGTTCGAACTACACGTAAATTACAACATATGTGAGGCAATATTTGTTTCTGCTAAAAGAACTTACAAAAGTGGATCCTTTCCAATCCATGTTTTGCACTGGAGGAGGCAGTTAAAATCTGTACCGGAGGCAGTTAAAATCTGTACCGTCTAATACTGCAATCAATGGTTCGAATCTGCTCAAAGGCTCTTCGCTAATTGAATTTTTTGCGCGAGTAGTTCCTGAGCACATCCGTACAATTGATTTTTCCCAATGTATGGTTCAAGTTTAGATTGTTTCCTGCGGTCCAAAACTTGGACCGAGGAGGATCCGATCCCTTATGCTAATCCTTTGGGATAACATGCATGCAATATCCATATGTATATATGTATTTTCTCTAGAAACTACAATTTGGTAAGCAGTATAAGTCTGTATATACGTACATGTGTATGCACACCCACATACTGTGGTCTCTTCTGGTTTGTTGGATCAAACTGAAAGAAATAGGAATAGTGGTAGTGGTGCTAATTAAATTTGATGGATCTGAATGAATGGATGGTTCTTCTTGTTCACTAATTTTGGTCACTTTCATTCACGATCTCATTTTAGTTGGAAGTTCAGGAGATTTATGTATCCAATAATGATGCATAATTAATGTCTAGTTAAAATTCTCCTCAGGATTTCTCTCTTCTACAAGCGAGATCGATCAAAGGGGCCAATATCACTTCATCATCATTATTATTACTATGATTATCATCTTTGTTAATTCTCTATTGCTCTTGTAATGGTATTGCGCCATTATATTAGGTTTAAAGTGACTTCCCTGGTATTCGGAATTAGTTGAGGTGCATGTAAGCTGTCCGAACACTTGAATTATTGAAAAAAAAAAAGTGACTTTCTTGGTTTAAAGAATTATGCTTTACCAAATAAACGAACCCACCAAAAGTACGGAGATGCACCAAAGAGCTAGACTTTGTAATTATTCATGCGTGGAAATGGGACTTTAGTTAATCTCATGATACAAGTAGCTGATTTCAAACCATGGTGGATAAAACAATTAATTACATTAATGCTGTGGTTAATCATGGTTTTGACTTTTTTTCACAAAGGTTGAAGAAAAAACCTAACACCCATATCGAACTTTTAATGAACTAATTAATTACTAAGCTTTGGTAAGGTGAAAATAGTTTAAAAAAATGATCAAACCGAATAACTAATCATGGTATGCCCTTTTTAATTAACTTTTCAAACAAAAGACATGAGGTTAGTGCTAAACAAGAATCATTTTGCGAAAACCCAATTTTTAATTACTTGGAAATAGACGCACGATTCCACTCCGTAAAATTCGGCCGACTTTAATGCATGGTTTCATACCACTAACACGCAAATTATGTGTTATTCCCTAGTCATTGGTAACTGAGTTAATTTTTTAATAATGGAAAACATTGGATGAACTTGTTTAAAAAAGAGTTGAAAACAGAGCATCACATAGTGACATAGGAGTAGTATTTTTTATAACTTCGGTGTTCAGGATAGTTTGTGCACGTCTCGACTAATTTTGAGAGATCAATCCAAACGCCCATTGTCGGGGGTTCCCAATTAAAGCTAGCTCCTATATGGACTGTGCCCAAAAGGAGTTTATAGCGCCTAATAAATTTCGAATCATAAACATCAGACCAGAACAAATCTCTAAGTCTCAAGGCTTGAGCAGAAAGCCTATGAACAGAGCAACACATATATATTGGAGCCATTTTGGTAATGTAGGGAACTTTTTAGATATTGCAAAAATTTGCATTGTTTTTTTCTCTTTTCGGTGAATCGGAAATTCAAAAATTTGCATTGTTGTTCTGGTGCAATGTAATTTTGACAAAACCAGCTACTTTGTCAATTCTTGACCCATTTATTCACTCAAAATACTGTAGTTCTCTCGTCATTGGGAATATCATTGTCGCTGAGTTGACAATTAAACTTTGTAGGCCCAGTTGATAACGGTGATAGATGGTTGAAATTTGTAAAGAGATGAGATTAGAATTGAGATTGGTAATGAGAAGAGATTAGTAAAGAGATGAGATTGGTGATGAGTATGTTTGTTTGAGATAAAATTAGATGATAGGATTATTAATATCATGTTTGTTTCACATGGGATATGATTGGATTGATAGTATACATTTCCGTTTTTGCCCTTCAAATGGGATATGATTGGTACGGAGATGGGATTGGTGAAAGCTATTTTCGTATTTGTGCATTGGCAAGGAGGGGATTGGATTGTTAATACCAAGTGAGAGAGGCCCTTCTCAATCCCCCCTAATACTCACCTCGCTAGTCTTAAGGACTAAAAATTTCAACCCATTTTGGGTTACCAACCACAGTATTAATAATCTCTTGAGATTGGTAATCCAATCTTAACTCCCTGGAGGTTTATCAAACGGGCCCTATATTTCATACTAATGAGCTCTTAACTCAGTTGGTACGCATCCCTCAGTAGAGGCAAGTTTGAGCTCTGCGAGAAGTAGTTTGGGGTTCAGAGCTATAGACAGCCTCTAAATTTCCTATGGACTAATATACTAATACCTCGTTAATCTCTATTCATGTATACAATATGGACAAAAAAAAAAAATCTATATTTACTAAATTAGGATGTTTGGGCCACCATGCCCCAACTATTCTTGAGAGCACAGTCTCACCATCAATTGCAAAACGTTTGGCAAGGCTATCATGATGCTTGAATTTGCGTCAATGGAGATCGAGGGAGTATTGGGCCGGGTAAGGTGACATTCCGCTTTCTTTTTAAATTTGTTTATTCTGCTTTCTTTTAAAATTTTTTTTTTAAAAAATAAGGTAATTTTAAATTAAAATATAATGAAAATAAAAAATAATTTTTTAATTTTTTTTCACCATTTAATATATCTCAATGAGATCTATCAAACAAGATACATATTGGTAGAAAAATTATTTGCGTAAACACATGATTTTTGAGCTTGAAATTACCTTCATTTTCTAAAATTTCCTTTTTAGAGAAACCAAAACACCCCCTAACACCACCCAAAAAATGATCAACTTTAGCAAGAGAGGACAAATAATCAAACGGTAGGGACATTATTATTTACTTTCATTAGGTGGTTGCATAGGAGACAACGAGGGACCCACATTGTACGATAACGATCTTTTATTTGCAAGGATTACCACATGACACTCCGGAAGCAGAAATGATACTCACACAGACTTTTTGTGCGCAAATTGTGATGTGAGGCCTACTCTGGATCCCACACAAATGATCCGACCTGTTCATTAAACGTAAAATATTTTTCAAGGGTCCCCGAAAAAAATCAGCTCAATCCCATACCTATAAGTGCTCGATCCAATTATCTAACTTTTCATTATCTTGAAATCTAAATGAAAAATTAGATGATTGGATTGAGTACTTATAAGTATCGGATTGAATTGATTTTCGGGGAGACTCTTGAAAAAATGTTTTGCATTTAATGAATGGATCGGGTTCTTTGTGTGTGACCTGGAGTGGGCTCCACACTGCAATCTGTGCACAGTTATTATGTGAGTAGCATGACTGATCTGGAAGTACCCATTTATCGGCCCAGTTCGGGAGGTAATATGAGAAGTAAGCTACCTGAATTTGACTAGATCGGCTCATAATAGAAGCATACCAAGAGCATCTACAATGTAATAATCAAAATCGAAAGGTTGCTAAAATTAACAATATATGCTAAAAAAAGTGCTCACATTATAATAATCAAACTTAACAACCTCTTTAGCAACTCATCAGATTTTGGCCTTTAGATAATCAAAATTAGCTAGCAAGCCAATAACCAAATTTATTGGACCCCAACATCTTCTCAATCAAGTACACCTATCATGGGAGAGTAAAACTCATGACTCTCCATAAAGCAAATATTTTATTGGTAGGTGAAACTTACTCTCCACTTTGGCAAGTGGTGGTGCATTTAACAATATTGATCACTTATGAAACTTAACAAATGCTCTCTACTTTCACTTATTTTACTAGAATGTCATTCAATGTAGACCATTAGATTGAAAAGAAAAAAAACTAACCATTAGATTTTAAATTTTTGCTAACCCATTTTGATTAGAGACTAAATTCTTTATACCACCTGTGTAAACATTTGTTTTCTCCAAATCAATTGTATTGTGCCATGTCGCCATGTTTTATTAATTGGGACCACTATTTTGACACATATCACATTGCAATTGATTTGGAGGAAACAAATGCTTACACCGGCAGTATAAAGAATTTATTCTCTTTTGATTATGGGCAAAAAGTAAACAATGTGGGACGTGACATTGTTAATTTTAACAACCTCTAAATGGATAATCAAAAGATGATGTGGCAACTTTTGGTTATTCAATTTTGATTATTACATTGTGGATGCTCTAATCATTGACACATTTCAAAATTCATTAGGGAGTTAATTTATAGGTTTAATTTATGGGATTGTGATTTTGACACTCCAAAAATTGATGGAGGGGCTTCAAAACTATACACTGTTGATACACAAAACGATGTTGTTTTGGAGCCCTTTCATCAATTTTTAGAATGCTAAAATTAATTTTCTTATACTATATATAATTTAAGCACTCAATGACAAATTTAAAAGTGCATTCATGACAAAATGGAGGGCAAAAATCATTTCTTTTCTTAAAATTTAATTATAGATTTTTTTTCTAGCCATTTTTTTATTTTATGGTAGGAATGGAAATTTATCAAAGTCACTGATGATCATCTAATAAGTCTCTCCCTGTGGAAAGAAAAAAAGATGGGAAAGTTGTTACCTTGAAGACCGGCCACATGTAATTAGCCACCATGATGAGAAGGTAGCTTATTAGTGTTTTCTTTTCTTGCCATCCAAGGCATACGAAACGTACGTGCGACAACCAATTCCAAATCATGATCCTTTCTCGTCACTTTTAATTTTTAATTCCTATAATTCCATGCAATACCATAAAATCTTGGTGCACCAAATTACCCTCAAGAAGCCACCCAAAAGAAGAAATATTAACTGGCCTTTTCATGGACATCAACATATTGCCCACTCCGTTGATCCTCCAAACGGGAAGGTCTTGGGTTCAAATCTCGCTGTAGGCAAGGTAGTGTTAACTGTTACAGTTGATTTATACCTGACGTCTCCGTCTTCTTCCCCCTTGATATAGAGTAGAGTAAATTCTCCCTACATTTGACGAAAAACAAAAAGCATATTGCTCCCTTCAAACTCTCCAGACATACTTAGGGACGGTTTGGACTAATCTATAATTATTAAAGATAGTAGATAGCTTTGGTGTCTAGTGATCTTTTTTAGGTTTTCGTCAAAATATTTGAAAATAAATATTCGTCTTAACGAGAGAAATCAAAAAAAAGTATTGAGATATAGACGCAAGTTGAAAAAAGTTTAAAAAAGGAAAACAAAATTTGTACTTTTCTTCTGTAGTGAACTTTCATTAGATTGTGGTGAACTGATAATTTTTCAATGTTTCATTTTTCCTCATCGTCTCATCGCGAATGATTATTCCAAAAAAAATTGATGTGAACTAATCTAAAGGATTCAAAAAAAAAAACATAAAACACTTGTAATGCTTACCCCAAAAAAAAAGATATGTCTAACAATTTATGCCAAATCAACCCTATAACTTTGTCCATGTAACAACCGAACTCAGCTGATCATGGATCCTTTTTCCACCTGGACACTTGACCTTAAAAAGTATATATTGACATGTAAGATTAAGTGGGTGTTAGATATGTTAGATATGCCAAGCGAGGTTCTACTCCCAACCAATGTTGGAGTAACCACTCACTCCCCCCAAATCTGGGGTAGTATTACAATCCATGGCGTCATTAACGGATCCCCCACACGGGTTTGATGATGTATTTCCAACCTAACAACACTCTAATTACTTCTTTAATCTCTCTAGCCATTATACAAGCCCCAAACAAAAGTTTCAAACATAGAGAGAGGGTTGACACTCCCTAGTGGGCCGTTTTTTTCCCTCATAGAATATGCCTAGAAGTATATTACTAATGTAAAGTAGAATTGGGGCAAAAAGTCCTAGAAAGTGGGTGGTGGCTAGTGTGTAACACTTATTAAGGAATGGGATTCCCCTACTTTGGTTGTCCTTTTACCTATATTGGTTTGTGGGTACTATTTTAAAAGCATAGGCTTTGTGTTCTTTTTTAGTGGCTTTGGTGGAGGGAGAGGGCATTGTTTTTAGCTTTCCAAGCGTGGATGGTTTTGTTGGAGAATCCACAACCAAATTGGCTCCATGGGCCTCATGCCCCCCCCACCCCCACTCTCCCACCACCAAACTCAAGTTTATGTTGATAGTCTCTCAATGGAACTTTCTGGTCTTTTTCTGAAAACAAATTAGATTCAAAAGCTTAAGTTGTTAAACGGAGAAGTTTATCCTCAATTAGTGACGGAGTTTCTAACGCTTGTGTCTTTTCAAGTCTGTCACGCGCACTGTCTTTTGGATATATTATCCTTCCGTCATTTTTTTTTGGGAATGTGTCATTGCATAATATGACGGATATCAAAAATATGCATTTGTTAATGTGAGCTGGATTAATGGATGGTCATGAGCTGTGTTTAACTCAATGGTCAAACTATTAGGTGGAAAAGACCCGAGAATCATAACGTAGTTGGGGCACCATAGCGCTGAAAACATATTTTTATCAATGGCAACGAGAATACTTAACCAACACAGTTGTTAGTTTTTAACTACAAAGGTCTATACTGCATACTTTTTACAAAAATGACTAAAAATAATACTCCTAACAAAAACTTTAGGAAAGAAATGTCAAATTGATCTTATTAATTTACATGCATCTTATGTACCCAATGATTGAGGCATGTATATGAATTACACATTTCAAGTTATTTATGTGCATATAAACAAATTTCTGGTGGGTAAGCTACCAAGCATCATCCAGCAGCTTCCAAAACCCCAGGACTTTTAAGTCAGTGGTCAACCACCAACCACCAATCTGTTTGTCAAATAGCTTGGAGTATTAACGGATCATCTAACTTCAAATAGGAAAAATGCTTTCTAAAAAAATAGAGGAAAAATTGCTGTAGCTTGAGCAATTTTGTACTTCACCTCCTTAACTTGTAGCAAAGGAAATCTCAAGGGATTGGCCTGGGATTATGTTTCGAAATCTCTCACGTGCTATTAGTTCCTTTTGGGACTAGAGCTGACCCTAGTTTGAAGCTTGTTTTGCGGCCGCTTTAGGCCTCCAAAAAAATTTAAATTTGAAGGGCCTCTCCTACTTTCTTATCCCTTACAATAGTCCAATTAAAAGGGCTCATTTTTTATTTTCGCTTTAAGTCCCCGAAAAGTTAGGGCCGGCTCTGTTTGGGACCAGTCCAGACGGAGCTTTGTTTCGGTTTTAATTGGGCTTTCCGCAAGTAAGTAGCGGAATTGGACCCCTAGGATTAGTTGAGGTGCGCACAGGGGCAGCTGCGGGATTTTAAGTAAGCGGTGACAAAAAGGTATAACCCCCAAGGGGGCAGCAGCGTGCTGTTGTCCCGGGTTTCCGGGCCCACTCCGGTCTCGCTCCGATAATCGGAAACGTTCACTTTGTAGAGCTCGTCGAGTAGAACAACTATGAAAAAATCAGCTTAATTGGATATCATTAAGTGCCTGATCGGAGCCCATATAACTCTCGGTCCATGGGTTATAATGGATTTGATCTAGTGTTTTGGATCCATTCTTTTTAAGATAAAAATGTTCTGATCAGACACTTAATGATATCCAATTAAGCTGATTTTTTGCATAGTTGTTCTACTCGACGAGCTCTACAAAGTGAACGTTTCCGATCATCGGAGCGAGACCGAAGTGGACCCGGAAACCCGGGACAGTAGCCCCCCCGCCTCCCATATTTGGTGAGCTATATGATCAACTTACTCACAAATTTTAGAAAAATTTCATTTAGTATGGTACTTGTTTCGAAAGATCCAGTGCAAACAATATGAAAGAAATATCAAATTGTTTTTAAAAAAATTTAAAATTTTAGTGCATTTTTTTATCCCGACCCTCTGAAAGCATAGTGTAGCCGCCCATGGGTGCGCGACAGCTGGTCTGAACACCAGAGTAAAAAAAAACTTGTAGCAAAAGACCAATTTACCTGCTCTTAATTTTGGCCTAAATTTCATAAAAATACGTATAAACTAGAGCCCAAACATTTATAAATTAAAGTGAGTATTCGAGGATTAAAGAATGCATAAGACGTGGGTTATGGCCTTATGGGGAATCCTTTCCTTGCTTTACAAATGGAGGGAGTGCCTTAGTGCTGGAAAAAGGGTAGACCCAAAACACTACTACTAGTACTATATATTTGTGATTAGGATTAATACGAGATTAATTAGGACTAATAACTTTGATTGGGCGTGTTTAGTGTTCCCTCCACTCCAAACAAAAGGGTATGAAAGTATACATATAGAAAAAAAAGATTAGTATTCTTTATTAATTCTTGAGTTGTTTAAAAACTGGTGGTGCTGTGGATCTTCTTTATCTGTGCACAAGATTTGCTTCAGGTGATCAAAATCATGGGTATCTTCTGGGTTTTTTTTTTTGTTAATTCGACTAAACAGGCTTTAAGTAATCTAATCGCCAGGTTATTTTATTCCCATTTGTTTAATCATTGTTCTCTGTTTGGCTACGTTGCACGTTTGGTTTGTATTATTTGTCCCAAATTAAAATATTATGTTTAACTAGGTGCATGAACGCGTTTACGACATATCCTATAAATGGGTTCAATTTGGATTGGTAAAGTTACTCAAAAAGCTTGCGAATTTATTTGATTTTAAAAGGGAATTGTCTTAGTTCTCGGTTGGAAAAATTGACTCGGACCTGGTTTAATCAATTCAAGTTTATTTTGATTGGATTTAGGATTGAACGTGGAGGAATATATAGTTGGCTCAATTATGAACCGAAAAAATTCAAGAAATTTTTTGATTCTGTAGTTGGTTTTGACTTAAACTAACACGACCAATACCCACATTGACTCGATTTTGTAATCTCAGAGTGGGTATCTTAGTACTCACTCATATCAAAGTAGAAATTGATGCACTTCAAACTATATTTTCAACATAACTATGTTCTTGAGAATTTTTGTTATTTATCATCAAGGCACGACTGCATAATGAATAATACAACTACATGATGCGTTTGATGATTTCTAAAATGGTCAATGATCTTGGCACTCTAGTATTTGTCTTTTAGTTTTCGTGTCGTGTGTATTTTGCACCCTAAAAGACAAATATTGGAGTGTGTGGTTTTATTAAAAAGTAAAGTGTCAAAATCAATTACCAAAGATTGAACCACTGTATGCTTTTTTTACCTTTTGTTTTGATGTAAGTTGTTGTGCGATATGTGAAAGATACAACGAATCAATCTATTAGAAGAACAATAAAGAAGGACGAAATCAGGACAAGTAAGAAAAAACCACCCAAGAACACAAAGGTTCACGTGGTTTGATACACAAATTGTGCATCTACTCCACAGGACCCAACGGATTAGGCCTACACCCACATGAAAAAAATCTCAAGTGGATCAAACTCCCAACAAGTGGTATTTGAGCCAATGGCTGACAATCTATGGGCCGACTTTCCTTGAAGCAACGGAGTTCCTAATGCATGTGGCAGGTGGCGAACAATAAGGTGACTCTCAATGGAGTGGGTATGGTGCGGCTCGAGCCCTTCATCTCCTCAATTTGATCCATTTAACTCCCCCTTAAAGTGGGAGATTGTTACTGCTGTGAAGCCTGAGAGCTATACCGGCTCACGCCATAGGCTGGGCGGGCAGTGCACGAAAAGGAGAAAATAAATACTCCCTCCGTCCCAAATTGGATGTCAATTTTTGATATTCGTGCCAAGTTCAATTCCTTATATATTTCAATATAGATTTAAAAAAATATGCAATATGAATCATGTTTGATAGTTCTCAATTAGTTCTATTATACAAAGTTTTCAAACCCATGAAAAACATTATAGATTGAAAGATATAAGCGACGAAAAATGACACGAGTTTCAAAAATTGTCATTCATTTTGGAACAGAGGGAGTACTATGTAGGTGCTTATGGAATTTCCCCTTTGGTCATTCGGAACGTGGACAAAATGAATAGAAAGCCCTAAATCAATTTTATAGGGTTAAAATATAATACTTATTGAGAGAAAAAGCTGTTGTACCTATAGACAGGAACTTCGAGGGTTTCCTCCATTGATCATAATGAATTGGCATGGCTTTCGAGGAGTAAGTAGTTGTCGAATCTCGCAAATCTGTGTGTTTTGTCTCTCATTCTCTTTCTCTTTTTTCTCTAGTTTGTTTTCTGTGATTCACAGCATCCCAAGATCATGATCGGTTTGTGTGTTGGTGAGTATGAGCGCGTGGTTCAAATAATATCAGAACTACTGGTATTAGAGCCATTGACTAACGATCTATACGTCGACTCTCCTGGAAGCATCGGGGGTCATGAGCTTGCATGGAGATTGGAGAGTCTTGGAGAACGGAAAATTCACTTTGTTTGGTTGCCCTTTTTGAGAGTAACTCTCAACTCTCGGCACAGTTTTCAATAAATCTTTCTCTCTATCTCTCTCCACTTATTACCCCTCCAACTCTCAAAAATAACTTTCTAAAAGTTCAACCAAACAAAGTGATTATAACTCTTGATGAAGGAAAAATACCTGGTGCATGAGGCAGGTTAAGGGGGAGCCAAATGGATCAAATCGAGGGAGAACTAGGCCCAATGCATGGTTCTCACATGGGGGAGAGATTGTTAGGTACATGTGTGAAAAATTGAGTCTCACATTAGATAAATAAAAAAGGTTGAACCATAATATACAGTTCGATATGCAACATTCAATGTATATTGGGTCTAAATAATATGGCGTGGACTCACAGATATTCTCCAACGAAATGGGCCTACGCGCCAATAGAGAAAATCTCAGGTGTACCAGACTCCAAGAAGAGAGGGTGGAGCATTTGATGCATGATTAGAGTGCCAAAAGAAATCATAATGTGATTTATTGCAACATTTCCGTATAATCCATCTTTATGACTCAGCCATCAGCATAATTTTCACTCTCATGCGGAGAGAGAGATTGAAGAGGGTAAAGTGTTAAAGCTTAATGGGAAAGGTAAAGTTAATGAAGCATACTTGTAAAAGTGACACCTCGTGTATAATGTGGTTAGGGGGCGTTTCCGACAAACAATAAGTTCTAGTCAAGTTGTTTTCACTAAACAAGGTTTTAAAAGATGTGGTAAAGATGTTTTAGTTCAGAAGGAAATAACTTAATTTTTAACAATTTTTGTACTTAATTTAATACTCCTATAAACAACTTAGCTATAGCAAAAAAATTGTAATGAAAAAAATTAAGAGAAAATGACGGCCCAGAACATATTTTGATAATTAATACCTATCAATGACATTTTCAGCATTAATAAATGTTCTCAGCATGTCCTTGGTGGGTATTAATTATCAAAACACGTCATTGGCTGTCATTTTTCCAAAATTTAATGGAAACTTTAACCTGGATTTGTCCATTTTGAATTTTGAAGGAGGTTTTAAAAGAGATATGAGCGAAAAGAGGTAGATAGATAGAAAAAATGTATTAATGGCCATTCGCAGAGGTTTTAAAGCCCCAAACAAACAAGTTCCAATAATAGAATAAAGTCATCTCCGTTCCAGAAACCTTCTTAAAAAATAAGCAGCTTATTTCACATTTTCAAACTCAAAAATAAGATAAATAAAAAATAATTTTTCAATTTTTTTTACATCGTATAAAAGATCTCAATGAGATCTTTCAAACAAGATCCATAATGCATATTTTTAGATTTCAATAAACCCCTTATTTTTGAGCTTGAAATTGCCTTCTTAAAAAATAAGGGCTTATTTTGAGTTCCGGAACACACCCTAATTAAAAAATAAATGGCCTCAATCCGTGGTTTTGGGGTCTCCATTGATGACTCTCTCGATGGTTCAGACACGGCCATAAATCACATCAATGAAAAGAGCATTTCTAATCTTTAATTTGGTGGGGGCCATTTCCAAATGGCCTTTTTATTTATTTATTTTTTTATGTGGGAATGTGGGATATTTTTCCAAACCGTAAAGACAGAGGTACAGGAAAGGTTGTACAGCAATCATGTACAGATGATTTTTACGCCCGTTTTTGATCCCGTAAAGATGATCGGAGCCGCTTATTTTATTTAAAACATATTGTTTACAGTTCCTGTTAGAAATTATCTCAATCCGATATCAATAAAGGTGTTTACGAATCATTCAACTTTACTTCATAAATTCTGAAGCAAAGTTGAATGATTCGTAAATGCCCTTATTGATATCGGATTGAGATCATTTTTTACAGGGACCCTAAACAATATATTTTGAATAAAATGTGCAACTCCAATCATCTTTGCGAAACTTGAGATGAGCGCAAAAACTATCTGTACGCTATTGCTGTATAGCTATTGCTGTACAATTCGCAGCTCTCTTTTCCAAATGGCCTTTTTAAGCCCCCAATTTCTTTATATGTAGGTTATTGACGGATAATTCTGGTGTTCCCAAAAATTTTTTTTTAAAATTTTGGATTTTAACAGTTCTTCCTCTCATGTCACCTCAGAATTTAGGTTTTAGGTGTGTATGAAAAAGAAAATAATTGTTTATTTTTAGTTAGGTTGTATATTCTAATCAGATGGAGGTCAAATATTTTAAATATTGGGACCATTGAAAACTTACCCTGGTCTTTAACTTCAGGATACTAAAATTAGTCGAGTTGCGCGCAAACTAACTCAAATATTCGGGTAGAGAAAAAAAAAAGTAACCTCAAAATTGCCAAATATACTCGATGATTAACCAAAAATCTCAGCACTCAAACACCTTAGCTGGTCAGTGGGCCCAACATTGCGTTTATACGATTGGAGTTTAAACGGTCAAGCTCCAAATAATTGGTCTTCATGTCACACATAGGATACCATCTCCTTTGAGGTTATAAATATTTTACTACCTCTTTCATACTTTTCTGTTGGAATGCATAAATAACCAGCTCTTATTTACCGAAAAATAAATAAATAAATAAAATGGCCAAAGTTTGAGTGTTGTGCACCAGCTGCTCAACACCGTGCTGTGTAGCATTCGAGCCGTTCGTTTGACTCGAAACGGACGGTCCGGATGTGCACGGTGCCACACAGCATCTTTTCAGGTTGGTAAATTAATCACACATGAAAGTGTTGTCAAGTTAGCTTAGACGCACCTCTATTAATATTTGTGGAATCAATTTCACTGTCCACTAGCGAGACTCGATTTAATTGTGGGGACAAAATCTGCTATATAATGACCCACAAGAGTGATCTAATTCTAATAGCACTCAAAAGACTATGAACCTGAGATATAAGAGTAATTAGGAGAGAGCAAAATTAATTTTAAATCCCCAGACATTGACCACAAATTCAGTTTCTTGAGGTTTGTAACTATTTAATATGTACTTGATAGGAAAACCTGTAATTCGAATGCAATAGACATGATGGTACCAGCAATTAAGTGTTGAAGGTTCTGAATTCAAGTTGATGGAATAGTATTGACATCTCTATAGTATAATATAGAGTAACTAAAACTCACCGACCAACCACCGATAATTATGACAATTTTTGTTAAAATATCTGTTAGCACTTTAAAGGTAATGTAAGTTTTGGCCCTTATGACACACATTAACAAATTTGCAATATTAATAACAAATTTTTGTTATATTATCAGACAAAATATAAGGAGAAAAATGACAAGAAATTGTTATTAGATTGTGTAGATGTGTGATTTTAGTAAGATAATTAGTAAGATTACAAATGGAGATATCGCTGGTGTTTCAACTCTATCTAATACTCTTATATCACTTGACAAAGTAGTGTCGTGTGATTGGAGTTTAAGTTCTTTCTGGATGAGGTGGAAACTCATGTGCATTCATTTTAATTATCTGAACTGTTCATTTTGTGGGCCCATGAGTAATAGTATATCAACGTAAAAAATTAGCTTGATCGGATATCAATAACTATATCAAAAATTAAATTTTGATTTATAAAATGGACGATCATAGATAGTTTAACTTTAAAAAAGTAGTGACAGAATCAGACCGTCTATTTTATAAACATAATTTAATTTTTGATGTAACTATTGATATTCAATCAAGTTGATTTTTTATTTGAATATATTATTTTACGGACTTTACAAGATGAATGGTTTAAATTGCTGTAATGAACACTCGGTAGGACCCATAATGGGCGGTGATACTCGTGGGATTACTAGAAGAAACTGGCTCCCAAAAGTATAAAAACTAAAAATTTTACTATAAAACTACGGAACATATTTGGAATACAGGAAAGGAAGGGTTGGCGTGCATGATTTTATATAGTTAGAGAGAGAAAAAGAGGAAAGATTCAACAACAATGGATTCGTTTAACCCGAATAATGAAAAGTGTAAACCCAAGTGGGGGTTCGAACTGTACAAAAGAACGGGTCAAAAAGAACCGTACAGGGGACTCTACAAGAATCATTATAGAGCCACCCACGCTCCCTAATAGTACCTTTATATACTTGCATTTCTTTTTAAAATTCGAAAATCGGGTCAGTTTATGCGTACGTTGAATGATTTTGAAACTCTTCAATTAATAACCGGATAAAGTCTATGGTAATCTTTAAGGCTTGAAATATTTAGCCTCTATTAGTTTCAAATGTTTGAACTATAGATGACGAAAATTTAGTATTTGTCTTCTTATATACACATGGTCAAACCATCGGGTTATATACTGGTATCTTGTTATCTTGTATTTATATCAATCATTCTAACACCACAAACACACTCATATGCACCGTGAGTCCCTTGCACACTTCACACTTTTAATGTATGTGGGACCCACGGTACATGTGAGTGTTTTTTTACTTTTTTATATGCATTTGTGTAAGTGTTTGTAGCGCTACCGCCTAACGCATATGTAAATAGTCACATGATTGTACTGTAATTCCAAGCGTGCATTCCGCACGTATGAAAACTAGACTAGAGGCCCCACCACCACCACCACCACACGAACTAGAAGGGGCATTGATGTCAATTCGTTCTTCTATATAGTGCGTGCACTCGCTATTCTCGCCTTATCTTCAACACTTTGACTGTGCGCTCTCTCTCTCTCTCTCTCTCTTTCTAGCTGCAAAGCCTGCAATTGGATCTGGGTTTTCATCGTTCTTGGAAATTCTGAGGATAATCTATTGGAATTGGGTTTCGATTTCTCGGCTTCTTGGTTAGCTCTCATTGTAAGTTCGTAGCTTTTCGATCTTTTCCTGTCTTGATATTTAGCTATGCTTATTATTTTGTCCCTTTGAGGCTGTGATGAGAAACAACGCTTTCTCCTCCATCTTCTTCTACATTTCTTACCATTTCTCACCAAATTACTCGATCCAAGGGAGGTATTGGTGAGAAACCCTACTACTTTCTATTCTGTTCTCACCAAATCATTCAATCCAAAGGGGCTGTTAGTTTTGCTTGACCCCTTCTGCTTTGTTTTGTGTTCTTTGTTTTTTCTTCTCGTTCATTGGTTTATTTTAGATCCGTATTTATTTTTGTGTTTCATCCTGGAATTTTCTCCAGCTTTCGGTTCCTAAGAAGAATTAGGCAACGATATTAGTTTCTTTTTCTTACCATTATCAGGGTTCTCAAATTACACGAGGCCCAATTTTATCGAAGCAAATTAAGTCTTCATCGGTTTCTTGTGCTGTTTTTTCTTGCTTAATAAGAGAGATCTCAGTTTGGTTGGTATTTTCACAATATATTCGGCAGAATACTTTTCACAAACTTTAAAAACTTTTTTTTTTTTTTTTTTGTGGGAATTTTCTGTAAAGAATTCAACTTTTTAGGAAAATATCAGTTTTTTTTTTAATTTTTAAATTCTGTGTAAAGAATTCAACTTTTTTGTTGATGGGATTTTTTTTGGAAGAATTCAACTTCTTTTTCCCCTGGGAATTTTGTGTAAAGAATTCAACCTTTTAGGGAAAAAAATCATATATATTTTCTTTTCCTTCATTTTCTCAGCAAACAACCAGGGAAAATATCCTTTTTTCCGTTAGATCTATTTCATTCCCTCTTGCATCCGTATGTGTACAGTGTAAACACACACGTATATGTATACATATGCCTGATATGTGTTTAACCCTTGCAGGTATTTGGATCAGGTGGTGAGGTGAAGACTTCAAAAATAGTCGTGGCGATCGGATTATTGGAACAGCATGCGGTGGTATTCTCTCTCAGTTGATGTTTTCCGGAAAGTAGTCTCCTTGAATTTGTACTGTCGCGTTATTCTGTAGCAATACCCTTAAATCAATTCAAACACAAACCCTTTAACTCGCCCTTTTCGTCAATACCTTCTTAATCCTCCATGGGATCCAATCTGTTTGTTGTCATTCCTTGCTACGTCCGCTGGATTAGCTGAACCTCTCTTGATTCCCTGCTTCATTGTTGAATCTATAATTTCTACATTTAATCCTATCAATCACCGGTCTTTTTCGTTAGTCCCTCTGTTCAATCCTTGCTGGCATTTTCTTTGATTTTTGTTTATTCGAAGGTAGCGGTGTTGTTTCTCGGTAAGAACTGTTGGGAAAAGTTGTGGGTTTTTCTTTGATTCTCGATAGCTGTGTTGTTTTCGATAAGAAGGGTTGTGAAGTTGTGGGTTTTGCGTTGATTCTCGTTTCGTCGAAGATAGCGGTGTTGTTTAGATAAGAAAGGGTTGGGGGAAGTTGTAGTTATGGTGTGCCAAGCAGCGAGCCAAACAAGATTTCGTGCACTGAAACACGAGAGCGGGATTGCGGGTAGTGCCACCATTATAGTCAGAGTCATAGCATGCTTTCAACCTCTGCAGGATTGCCAGGTACGTGGAAGAATAAGATTCAAATCATATTGGAGTTCTTTTATTTCCTCTTTTCGCTGTCTTTATCTTAGATGCCTTGTGTATCTTTTGATGGTGGAGAATCTTATTCTATTCTGTTTGTTGGGTATGTGCAGGCTGAATATTTTCGTCACTTGCTTAAGCCCGTAACGTAGGTCGATTAGTTTCCCACGCATTTGTGTTTCAAGTTGAGCTGGATTATTTTAGTTCTTTTCTTTGTTCCTGGAAGAAAAACATCAAGTAATCAGTGATCTACAACTTCTGTTATACTGGTAAGTGGTATGTTTCATTTTCTCTATCTTTCCACTTAACTACAAAAATTTCCTCTACGTATTCTGATAGTTGTGTAATGTTCTCTTTCTTGATTTTAGGTGATTGTTGCCGTTGGATGGAAAACGACTTTGGGTCCTGGTTTCATCACCAGATTTCTGATCGTCAATCACCCAATTTGAACGCCTTGGGCGCTCCATTCGACATTGGGCTGCGGAATACTATCCCTGCTCATATTATCCCTGCTCATATGAGCCCTTGCCCTAATGTCCTTCCCACGAAGGAGAATGCTCCAGCGTTTCCATTTTCAGGGGTTCCATATTTTAATGCGGGTCAACAGCTGAACGAACCTCAAGGATGGTTCTATTGCTTACCTCGATTCCGTCAGGCCTTCACGCCTGCTCCAAGCTCCATTTTCAAAGAAAAACTCTCTTCTGGTCCCAATCCAGAAGCTGGGTGTGCTCAGAAGAGGTTCCTTGTGTTTGATCAGTCAGGCGATCAAACAACCCTCATGTTTACCCCTGGGGTTGGGAGCCCCCCTGTCCAGTGCGCCACTACTTTTGGCCCAAAACTCAACAGTGCTTTTGATTCGAACAACATAGGGCTTGGAACCGAAAGAGACACCAGGCTGCACCTAGAGCCCATTTTGACTTGTGAATATGATGAAAATAAAAAAGATGATACGGGAAGTGAGATGTATCATGAAGACACTGAGGAAATAAATGCGTTACTTTACTCAGATGATGATGAGTATGATGATGATGGGGTTTCTTCTGAAGATGATGAAGTAGCGAGCACTGGTCATTCGCCTTGCGGAATGACAGATGATGGTAAACAGGAATTGCTCGAGGAAAGTGAAGAAGTTGCGAGTTCTAGAGGGCCCATCAAAAGGAGGAAACTGTTCGATGGAGGTTATGAGGTGGAACCGCTCATGGACACTGCAACCTCTGTTAAGTCCAAAATATGCTTTAATTTGGAAGATGATGCTGAATCTAGTTGTGCCGATAGTAAAAATAAGGGCTTGGGCAAATTTGGATCATTGTCGGGCAACAAGAGGTCTAGGAAAGATAAAATAAGAGAGACGGTGGATATATTGCAGAGCATAATTCCTGGGGGAGAGGGAAAAGATGCAATTCGGATTCTGGATGAAGCTATTGATTATTTGAGATCCTTGAAGTATAAAGCCAAGGCTTTGGGGGTTGATACGCTCTGAGATGTACTTGTTCTCATATCATTATAAGTAAGTTTGTACGTGGTGTTCTCATATCATTAGAGGCGTTTATGGTGCTGTGCAGAATAACGAGATGTGTCTATATACGAAGAAGTGAAAACTGGAGGTTGTGGATAGAGCTTTGAGCCGTATTGAAGTGATTGTCCAATGATTTCGGTGGTAGCTTTGGTTTGTGAACTCTCTCCTCTCTCTGGTAGAGATATATTAGCATATTGGTGACCATAAAGGGCTGTGAATTGTTAGTTGCCATCTTGGCTTTGAGTGAAGATAAAAGAACCTCATCGTTCATTGAGGAAAGCCGTGTCGATCTGAAAACTGCGTCAAGAAAATAACCTCAAGTAGGGGAGAGTGCACGCTTCGATGCTTTCTTTGGGACTCAAGTGTCGCTCTGAAAACTGCGTCAAGAAAATAACCTCAAGTAGGGGAGAGTGCACGCTTCGATGCTCTCTTTGGGACTCAAGCCTCTCACTTTTTGCTCATTTTATTTTCAGTTACGTGGTATGTTCTTTGTGGGATTTGCCTTTCTATTCCAGCAAAGTGTGAGAAGCGATCACTTCTCTGTTTCATGTATAGTTTCTTTAGGTCTTTCAATGGACCATCCGCCAAACACGCTTTACTCTTCTGCTTCTCTTCCTTCGACGGAATTGAAGCATTGTCATTCGTGTTAGTCCACTGCGTGGAGCGCTCCCTCTGGACTGTTTTCGCGTTTTCGAAGAGATATCCAAGTGTTAAAATGTATGTTTGGTGTTCTGCTGTTTAATCTTATTTGACCTGAAAACTTTATTAGTGGCTTTTGTGGGTATTGATGATGTTGGTGTGTTGTTTTGGATATGTAATTCTATGCCTTTGTTTGGAGCTATTGCTGGTGTCTGTATGTCTATGTACTCACGTCGCATGCACGTATTTATGATGGGAGACAGCAAGTTGTGCTTTTATATTGGTGATTGCAAATTTGATGGCCTCACGAGGGGACCTCAATGTTGTATTATTTGTTTTTGGGGTTTCATTTGCATTGCATGAATGGATGAGTTGTTGCAGCACAAAAACAGAAAAGAAAGAAGGCATTGAAAAACTGGAATGCGTCCCAATCCGGGGATCCGGTTGACCTTTGCATGTGTGTGTCTCCCCTCCGGACTGTCCAAAACATTTGGACGATCCGGAGGGGGGACAACACACATACTTACCTTTGAGGGTTAGCAGGATTCCCCAGTTGAATTTGTCTTGGTTCTATTTGTGATCACATTTTCTATACAGGACCGTCGTTGAGTTCTTTGCCGGTTTTGTTTGGGTATATACTTCCGTTGAGTTCTTTGCGGGCTTTGTTTGGGTATACTTCGTGACTGGGACCGTTCATCTGTCAAAGCTTGTCAAGAACACTTACACCATGTTAATAATCATGCCTACCGGATTTTGATCATTATAATTGTGGGATACATTTTTATTGAAAACATTAAAGTCGTACGTTTAATTAGAAGTAATTTATTTTAAGTTAAATGTGCTCGGATCAGGTGTTATCCGTTCGACATATTTTTTGGCGTGATTGACGTTAAC
Source organism: Rhododendron simsii (assembly GCA_014282245.1). Lineage (NCBI taxonomy): Eukaryota > Viridiplantae > Streptophyta > Magnoliopsida > Ericales > Ericaceae > Rhododendron > Rhododendron simsii. Next base: position 9,724,830 of record CM024958.1, read on the forward strand.
TAGTTGTAACAAATGAACGATTCCGTTTATCAAAGTGAGAAACGAAAACTTTCATAAGCAATTCATTGGGTAATTGAAAAACGAAAACTTTTTATGCTGATGATTTATGGTTGGGGGGTTGGGATATCCCGAGGCCCAGTTCAGAAAAACTTACTGGATTTATGGTTTGGGATCTCCTAAAGGCCCAATCCAGAGGATTGCAGTAATCATTAGTCTTTTTGGAAAATAAGGACTACAGGCCCAAAAACAAAGAAACAAAGGACCAAAATTAAGATCGGTCTCGCTAACATTTGCCTGGTCCTAATTTGGACTAGGCGGAGGATAATATGCTTATAATTTTAAATAAGTTTGGATATTAATGAACATCTCACGGATATTTATACACTTTCACAAATATTCATACACTTTCCTCGGATATTAAAACACATTTTACCTATTACCTAGGCCTGTCAAAGGACCGGATCCAATCCAAATCCGATCTAAAAAGTCCGATCCAAATCCGATAACGTTGATCCGATAATCGGAATCCAGTAATCCAAATATGGATCGGATTGAATTTGGATTGGATCGGATTAAATCCATTATCAATCCAATCCGAACTTTATTTATTTTTTATTTTTTTAAAAAACTGTAAATTTTTTATTTTGAAAAAAAAATGTTTTAAGAAGTTTTTATTTTTATTTTAAATTTGAATTTAAATTTTTTTTGGGAAAATAATATTTTTTTGCTAAATTTTTTGAAGTCAAAAAGTTTTCGGATCGGATCCGTTTTTTCGAATTCCGATTATCACTATCGGATTCGAGTCTTATCGATCTGGTCCATCAACAGGCCTACTATTACCCTACACAATTTGGACGGAGATTAGAATAATCCTAAAACGATTACAAAATCAAGTAGTATTTGAATAAAATACGGCGAATGTCTCTTAAAAAAAATAAAATAAAAGACGACGAGTCAAAAATATCGTCAAAGTGTTTCTTAAGAGGACTTGTGATGATAATGAAAACCGACACTAAAAAATGGTTGTTCTCCTTGTATCTAGTTCAGAGATAAAAGTCTAAACAATGAATAGTCTAATCCATAAAGTATACGAACACAACTCTAAATATAACAATGTTCGGAGTTGTTAGATATATGTAGACTCATGTACATCCAACAGCTCCAAACACAATTGTGTCATGCGTCTTGTTTTGAAATTGTATCTCTAGCATTGGTCACTCTAATCCGGTGCTTTTACTGCCCGTGTAGCGTAGGGATCAGGCCTAGTTTTCCGAAAAAATACAACTTGTCCTTCATTTTTTGTACTTTTTCTTAGATATTTTAAAATATTTGAATAAAAGTCATGATTCTTTATTTTTTCCATTGATAATCACAACTGAGAAATTTTTCTGAATAAGAATTAAGAAGAATAAAAAAAAAGAAAAAAGAAGTTGCCTTTTTTTTTAGGAAAGTGCAATTGACTCATAATCACAATCCACTCAATGCAATAAGCGGCAAGCTTAAGCCCAAAACGTGAACGGAATTAGGCAAAACCGACTCTCTCTTTCTCGTCTCTTCTGCTCTGTACCCAAAAACAAGAATTTATTCTCAAAGAAAAAAGAAAAAAGAGAAAGGACCTGCGCTGCGAGATACCACCCCGGACAGAGATCAGATAACAGTAGGGATAACCGATCGACTGATCGAGCTTTAGGGTTTCCATCGCTTCTCTCTCTCCTTCTAAAGCTTCAGCAATGGAGTCTGTCGGCTTTCACGACGGCAACATCACCGACTTGATCGATAAGCGAACTCTCCACGTCCGCCACGTATGTCGTCCCCCTCGAATACAATTTCAATTCTTTAAAAAATTCGTCAGCTTCACTGTTTTTGTTTTTTAATTATGCATCAAATGGAGCTACACTGCGTTTCCCTTTTTTTTTTTTCTGATTAAAATGAATAGGGAATTGAACTTTGGTTGGGAAATTTCACCATTCATAGTTGATCAAGTTTATCTAAAGAAGCAGCTTGAAACTAGAATTTTAGACCGCATGAATTGGAGACAATAGTTGTTTCACTGTGGTGTTGTTTTTTTTTTTTTTATTGTAATAAAAATAACTCAGGTATCCGGCTCAGTTTATGCACAGCTCGACCCTAATCCTGGGACAAATCCCACTGCCCATTTGCGGGGTCCCACTTAAAGCCATAGCGGACTGGCCCCAAAGGAAACAAAGCTTTTTGTTGTTGTAGTTGTTCATTCTGGATTTTTCATTAATGTACACATAGTCTACTTCAATCAGATATGCTGCCTACTTCTGTATTGTTTACAGCGCCTTCTGTATTTTTTTTTTCTTTCCTTTTTCTCTGCGTTAGAATGTTTTTTTCTTTCTGTAACCAATGCCTGATCATTGTGTAGGACATTAGGCCCAGTTTACAAATGCACTCTTCGTTGATACAAAGGCTTTCCCAGGAAAGAGAATTGGAGGTTTGTGATGACGTGCTTGAATAATTTTGATTTAGTTTGTTATGGTTACCTGTTGCATCTGTTGTACTGTCCTTGTTTTATTTGCATTATCTGCATTTCTGGTCTTTGTTTATTGACGCGATCACATGATGTTTTGATTATGTCAAAATTTAGGTTTTGAAAAGTTCCCTTTGAAGTGACTTGGGAATGACTTAAGTTTAGCTTGTAGCTTATCTTAGAGTGCGGTGGGGGTCCAAGACTCCAAGCTACATGAAGAATTATGGCAAAACTATTGCATAGAATTGAAGAGGAAAAAAGTTCCATTGGGCTATCAATGTTTTGTACAACTCCCACTTCTGTTGTTTTCATTTTGTTTTGTTTTTTTTCGTTTTTTTTTTTTTTTCCGGATGAGTAGTAGAATATGTTCTATAAGTGGGCATTGAGAGAATGCCCCCCTTGTACAAAAATATATACCGAAACCAAAAGACCTTGTACATCATCCGTTTGCATCAAAAAGCTCTATGAAGTCTATTCGATTGTTAACCACCAACTCATCTAAAAGCTTAAGGTGTTAAAGAGAGTGGCAACTTTATTATTTATATTCTCAACTCCCCCCTCACGTGTAGTCAGACTCTCCTCCATAAGCGGGTTAAACACGTATAAATTTTAATCATTAAGTAGGCGGTGAGTTTCGAACCCAGGATCTATTGCCTGCTTTGATACAACATTAGATTGTTAACCACCAACTCATCTAAAAACTTAAACTGTTAGAGAGGGGCAACTTTATTATTTATATTCTCAACAAAGTCTATAAATTGGTCAAGAGAGAGGTTACCCTCTCTTGACTCCTGTCTATGGAACATACCAATAGAATTAATCTAAATTATATATAGAGGGCTCTCACGCCAAATGAGCCAAATTAAGTGCAAATCCGTCGCATTTTCTGGGATCACATGTTGCATACCGACCCAAGACAAAACCAAAGTCTAAAGCTTCAAGTTGCCGAGTAATGCAAAATAAGGTGTGGCACTTCATATTTTTATTTATTTTTGCATGAAAGGCCATTTGAATGTTAAAAGTCTTGAAGCATCCAACCTCCAAAAAAGGACATTGTCCCTTGATACAATTCGCCGAATGGTATAGATTTTGATTCTATGCAAATGTCATCCACCTCCCCAACCCTGAATCTCCCTTTGGAGTCTAATGACTCACACAACTTCTCCCGATGTCTATGTGCATACTCGACCTAGTCACTTGCTATAGTGCCTCTCTCTAAGTATTTATTGCCACTTGTGGTACCTCTGTCTATTAACAAAGGGCTATCCAATGCTCAAGGCTCTTGCTACTGCAGGATCTGGGGAAGGGTTGGATGTACGCAGCCTTACCTCGCAAACGAAAAGGCTGTTTACATTGTAGTGTCTATTAATTAGCAATTTTAAATAGTTCTTTGAGCTTTTCCCCTCTATACCAAACTTCCAACCAAAAACCTCACCCCTTTGGCCATCCCCCACCACAATTTTATAACATGACGTAGTGCTCCCAATCCTTCTTAATTCCCTAAACAATTGCACCACATTAGTCATAGTTTACCTCTTGCAACATCTATCACACCTGTTAACCTTCCGCCCCCATCTTTCCCTCTTAAGTGAATCTCCATTAGTACTCACCGTATGGATCCATGTGGAACTACTTCTGGATTTAATCCCGAAACTGCCTTCTCTAATGAGGTCACACTGTCTCCTAATCTGCCAAATGATACTTGAACTCTTCCCACCCATCCTCGTGCCACTTATGTAGGGATGACGAAGTGGGACAGAAAATAAGTTGGTAGGCTTGATAAAGTAAATTTTTTTTTTATCAAACTAAGTCGTCTCTTTTTATAAAATTAGTGCCTCTTCCAACATGACAACTTCTTTTGGAATCTCTCTTCTATGGAATACTATCATGGCCTAAATAGCTGGGCAATAAATAGATAAATACAAGGGAAGGTCTCAATTTGTAAGTAGAGTAGAAATGTAGCCTGCTTCTCCCACATGCACATCAAGAAAATGTTCCTCTTGGTCTTATAAATAAGAAATCTACCAATTCATAGTGCATGGACTTACGATCCTGAGAGCAAACAGCAAAACATGAAGCGACCCCTAAAAAAGTTGTATATCCACCACTTCGGTAAAAAGAGTATAACTCTCGCAGAGGTTTTCTCCATAACCTTTCTTCAGGGAATCTCACCACGTTGCTCTGTCCTCCCGCATGCCAAGGCTGCATTTGCGGCAGCAACGACCAACTCTTATCCTTAACTCGGTCCTAATACTTTTTAACATTGGGTCATCAACTCTAGAAAAAGCAAAGAAAACCCATCCTCACGCATGTTTAAACAATTAAGAAGCAGAGAAACTATTGGTGAAGTCGATTTGTACTCGCTTGCGATTGCTTGAAGGCATTGTGCTGGAAACATTGACCATCACTCCACTAGCAATACAAGCCCTCCCTCGATTCCAAATTCGGTGCAATGTTATGACAATGGTCGAAAACAATTCAGAAACCTCTCTTACAAAGCTTCTCTTAAATTTTCCATCTACACTTTGAAGCAGCAGAGTTTCAAAAATTGCTTCTCTTTGTTGATTGGTTAGATTTCTTTTTGTTCTTGGATGAAGAGAGGCAATTTCAAGTGCGTGATTCATGATCGATTTTGGAGGAGGAGGAGGAGGAAAGTATTTAGAGTAGGAAATTACCTAGTAAGTGAGAGAGAGAGAGAGAGAGAGAGAGAGAGAGAGAGAGAGAGAGAGAGAGAGAGAGATTTTAGGAACAAGTTATGCTTGCAGAAGGGGAATAGCTGTGATTGGAGAAGGAAATTAAGGAAAAGATAAGAAAACGAGAGAAATGTGGGAATAGAGAAGATTTGGAGAGGAGAAGTGGTGAGAGAGAGAGAGTCACTTGGAGAAGGAAACATTGAATTTATCGTGGGTAATATGCAGAGTAATCAAGCAGCAAGATTTGGCCCCATTGAATTTTCAATTTTCAATTTTGAAGTCACAATTTTTGGAGAAGTACCTTTCAATTGTACATCAAAATTTTTCTCTTAAAAGTTGAAATTCCCAAAAGTGTCAAACTTTGCGGGACGGAGGGAGTATAATCTCAAAATCAATTGGCTATGAGTGGAGAGGTCGCCCAAGCTCATATACTACTTTTGGATGTGATAATTAACTAATGCGGGACAAGCTTTAACACATCCCCATAGTGCGACCCCTAGCTCGCACGTGAAGAGATAAACAAAGGATCGATAGCATTTGGATCATAACGACTCAAGGTGTACTTATGGCACAAATAATGGGGCAATCAATTAAAAGAGTCTCGTCTAAAAGCTTCCGCTTGATACCATGTTAAAACATTTGACTCAAAACCTATCAACTTTTAGTGGAGAGGCTGCCTAGGCTCATATACTAGTTTTGGAAGTGATAATTAACCAACGTGGGACAAGTTTCTAACAATTTCCTTACTGCAGCTCTTCCATAAGAAATTGATTTGAGTTTATCTGGCCTTCGAGCCATAAAAGAGGAAAAGTAACATTTGGTATAGGATAATAGGAAGTTTAGACTATGTGTCTTTTAATAGGGATGTGTTTTCCTCCCTTTGAAAGCTGTTGCTTTTTTCACCTAATCAATGTACTTTCCAAATGTTTTACAACACTATGCTACCTAGCCACTGCACTAAAGGAAAGTCAAAGCAGGTGGCTAGGTCTGAAGACCCACAACCCTCCATTTTAAAAAATTCCCATTTTCGTACGCTCATTTTAATCCTAAGCTAGATATTGCCTCAAAACACAAAAACACGTGTGAGATACGTTGACTGGCTTTTGGCAACAGACCGCTCCGTCGAAAGGTGGCGACTAGTCAACAGATATGGATTCAGCACCTAGTTGACCAACCTCAAGCATCTGGCTTCTAAGTTTACCACCATAAACTGCCGTTTTAACCGATCTACTCATTGTCTCCTATATAATTGTATAAAGCAGGGTAATCAATGGGTGGTCTTGATGTAGACTCCCTGAACTTAAGAGGAAATGCTAGATATCCATCTACTAAAACAAGGAAGTGAACAATAGAGATCCAGAATTTAGTCAAAGAGTAGCATTTGCCAATCATAGCGGCGCCATTTTCTCCAAACCAATTCGGAGAAAATCATATACATGTCGTGTACTCTCCATGTTGTGGGCTGGATAGCGGGTCATCCATTTAGACTGTCCGAATGGGCCCAGCCTCGGGAAGGCCAGTTGGCTTGACGGCCAACGCCCATTGGTGACCAAACAGGTCGCCCAGCTCGGAGCTTCGCGGACATGCCGCGGCGTCGGGTTGTATCTTGGAAGATCACGTATAGAAGGGTCAGCGACACGTCAGAGCCAAGTTTGTTTGGTTCGGCCACTTGGCACTATTCTTGGGTTTGGCCACATGCCACCTGACAGCGTGGCATTCGGCGTTCGTCGTGCATGAGATCAAACCAAGAAGTGGTAATTTGTGACATCACGGAAGACACGAGCTCGGCACGAGCTATCTTGGGAGGCTAAGGCGAGTAACTCTGTATATGAGGTATAGTACTAAACCCTAGAGAGGTACGCCATCCTTAGTTATTCTAGCTCTATACTCACCTTCCTCGAACTGGGATGACTTCGCCATCAGAGTGCCTACCGGTCATCTCCGGCAGACTAGGCACTAACATGGTTCCCTATTTTGAAGAGCTAGGTTGGGAAGAAGGAGCTCTGTCCAATTCTAATTCAAGAGATGCAAGAGAGGAGATCCAACTGGAACACCACCCCACCCTCCATATGCAACTTTTATGCACACCTGGGACCAACACTACACCACCTCATAAGGATGTGACTTTGTCCCATGGGAGGATTTTGATAATAGGAAATAAACCCACTGAGGTACCTGTGCTTATGAACCGTGGAGTTGTTTGTATGCCCACTATTATAATGTTAGAATCTGTTTTCTTATTTTCTTTCCCTTCTACTGGATTTTTGTTTCCTGTATTTCTATAGAGACTCAGTTTATTTTTTTAAGTATTTCGATCACGTAGTCATGCATTTTTGTTTAGGTTATTTACTTAACTTCTCGGTGTGACTTCTTCCTTTCATTGTGTTTGCATGTAACTTATATGACGATCTTTTAGACTGCTAGGGAAGTAGAGAAACCTATGTTTTGGAAAGGACAGCTGACACATCGTTGTTACGCATGTGGTTCTAACTTTGTGAACCCTTCTATATGTCAAGGGAACACATGTCATTTGGGATTCCATATTTTAGGAATCTAAATTGCATTTGTAGAGGAATTCCTACTCTGAGAAAGTGTTAATCTACCTATATTGAGATACTCTTGACATCTTGGAAATATTTAATACTAATGATTCTACCTTTCTTGCATCTGGATGCATGGGATAAGTACTAGTAATATTTACTTCCTTGTAACACAAATTGACATGGTTTTAATTTGAAGCCACTATTTGTGCGGCCTTTGCGCAATGTACCTCCTTGGCTTGTTCTGCTTGCATTTGGAAAAATTCATTATGCAACCATGGTTTCGTTTTGTGACCTTTTTGCATGAGTTTTCTGTTTACAACTATCCAATAGAATTGACACATTTCCCTTGTGCTAGTGATTAATTTTGCATCACTGAATGAGAAATTAAACTGTCATTAGTGATAATCAATTTCTTTGATATGATCAATATCTTCGTCTTTTGTCTATGTTCATATGAGGTGTTTATAGCTGCACACGGTTAAAAAGCTATGACTTATGGTTTACAGGGGCATGTGGGTTGTGTAAATGCTGTGGCTTGGAACTCAAAAGGCTCACTCTTGATATCTGGATCTGATGATACTAGGGTATTATTCTTCCTTAGTAGTGGTTTAGTGATCTTATTTTAGTGTTGGGCAATTTGCGTGTATAGAATGATTAGAGCTGATAATTTGAGGGTTTGTGGGGGAAATTATGCATTGTTAAAGAAGTATCAACGAAATATCAGTAGAAGCATAGACATCGTGAATTGAGGTTGCCTACCAAATAGTGAATCGTAAATTTACGTCATCATGTTTAATTTAGTAGAAAAAGTATACTTTGTGGGTTCCGAATCTAAAGTTTTTTTTTATACATAAAAAGGTAAGATCTATATCAATGGAAATGTTGTTATGGATGAATAGTCATGTGGTCCGATAGGTAAGATACTCGGCTTCTTCGCCAAGAGATTGGGTGCAAGCCCCATTTGTATGTATTATCCTATAGCAACTATGCTACAATTCTAACACTTCATATCATACATTTACATGGAAGAAGTTAACATCGGTTCCTACGTAAGATTACTACCTTACTTCTTTTTTTTTTTTGGTTTTTGTTTTTTCTTATCAACTGTTCTGTATAAAGAAAGTAATCAAAGGTAAACTCTCAATGCCCGAGGAAGGATAACACAAATCCTTTACGACTGAAGTAATAGAAAAGTCACACTCACACCTAAGGGATTCAAGTACCCAAATCTTTCACTTGAGGTTCAAAATATTCCTTTTGTGTAACCACTTGGTTGTCTCTTACAAAACAAGAATAATATATGTATATGTATATGTGTGTGTATATATATACACCAAGCTTCTACTAAGGGCGCCCTTAACGTGTTAAGAACTTCCCTTTTCCCATCAAATTTTGATGATCCAACCGTTCAATGTGTGCAGAACGTGATTTTAAGGGTACATGTTAAAAATCGGCAAAAAATATGACCGGGAAGGGCTTGATCGAGATTCCGAATAGTTCTTCATAAAAATGCATTTATAGCGTTTTTATGAAAAATTGCTCGGAACAAGCTCTTCCCGGTCTATTTTTTCCCGATTTCTTGCGTGTACCCTTAAAATCACATTTTAAACATATTGAATGGTTCGGATCATCAAAATTTGATCAGGAACAATGTCCAACTCATAAGGTTCTTAACAAGTTAAGGGTGCCCTTAGTAGAAGGGAACTGCATATATAATGTTTCAAATGAGGACCTCTTAAAATGCGGACTCCCCTTCCCCGATCGAATTTTGATGAATCGAGTCACTCAATGTGTTCAGAACATGATTTTAAGGGTACAAGCGAGAAATTGGCAAAAAAAATGACTGGGAAGGGCTTGATTTGAGCAGTTTTTTATTGAACCGTTCAATAAAAACCACAACATATTCCATTTTTGATGTGCCAAAGATAAAAAATCATTGAACAAATGCTCAAGGGAATTGATTTCCACACTTCCCTTTTTACAATTCACACTCTTTTTTTTTTTTTTGGTCTTTATTCACTTGAATTTACTATCTTGCCTTTATTCAATACACTTCTTCACACATCCAAGGATAATATTGTAAATTCATGTGGATAAAAACAAAAAAGGGGGTGAATGGCTAAAAGGAGAGTGTGGAAATCATTTTCCATGCTCAATTGTGAATCTCCACATCATGATTTCCCATATCGAGAAACAAAGACTAAATGTTACAGAACGACCCATGATTCCTCAAAACCCATGTTATGATTGTCACTTATATATGATGAATGTACCCAAAATCATGGACAATCTGTCAATTGTCGGTACTGCGTAGCTATTTTCTTTACATTTTTCAACAATTGACTTTGAAGCACGCCAGACCAGTCTGAAGCAATTAAAGTAAGGCTGACAAACGATTTTGTTGAAATTTTCAAAATAGACATGATTTCTCTCCCCCATCAAATTCTCCCTCACTGGGCAACCATGATTATATCCCTAGTATTATGAAAATAGGTTTTGAAGGAGGGGAGATTTAGACAAAAGAACAATTTTGGCAACGGTTGATGCAATGGTTGATGAGGTGGTTATGATATGGTGAGTGGGTTGTCATGGCGGTCATGAGAAGTGGTAGGGTCAGGGTGTGTCAGAGAGAATCTGTTTGGCCAAGAAGAGAAGGGCTCTGTGGTGGGATTCAAGAAAGAAGAAAGAGGTGGTGGAGGGCCTGGAAGGTTCAGTGGCGGAGGGCGTCGTGTCGGTCGGTCTTGTAAGGGAGAGATAAGAAGAAGAAATGGATAGGGATGCACATAGTTATTAAATGCGATAGGTGCACTAAGGGGCCAAAGGCCTATTGGGGCCAAGGCAAGTACGAGCCATATTATTTGAAGGCCATCTTGTTATCCATGTGCGATAGGTGCACTAAGGGGCCAAAGGCCTATTGGAGCCAAGGCAAGTACGAGCCTTTTATTATTCGAAGGCCATCTTGTCCAGCATAGATAACAATATTATATTTGCAAAGATTTGTAGTTTACTTTAGGAAAACTTATTAGCACATGGAAATTAACTTCCTGTGTATGAACACCAATAATAAGAGCAAGTATATAGTCCAAGGATACGTAGGCCATTTAATAGAACACCTGATGCACGATAACATCTATACGAGTAAAAAGCCACACCCTTGTTACCAATACAAGTGACAATTTGCAAAGAAATAGAATCCAAAGAAGTTGACCCAAAAGACAAAAAAGTAAACTCGGAGGTAGAGGCTTTGATAAAAAAGATAAAGGAGTATACCTGATCCACCAACTGAAAAATTGCCCTTAAAGCAGGATCTGCAATCGGTTGAGTCTTGTGACTACTAGAGACTTCAATTGAGCTTGTGGATTGCACCAAAAAAAATTTAACATTTTTTTTTTTGCTTTTAGGGTTAGTATTTTAACTCTTTCTCTACTTTTTAAGGCTACCTGAAAGAGGCGTGTGCGTATGGTGGGTTTCTTACACGTTGCCTTGCCCCACCATCCGTAACGCACACAACCTGAGCCTCTTTGAACCTCGGGTTTTGGTGCATACCTAGGAATGCCTTTAACAACTATCCAGGTGCTGTGGGTGCCTAGTGGCAGTGGGGAGCAGTGATGTTGGGGAGGGAGTGATGAAAATGGTGCTTAGTGGGGAGAGAGCTTATGAAGATGTTCTTTGAAGTGGTCATGCCATGGTGGTCAGTGTTTTCTATGCTGAAACAGGAGGTTGAGGAGTTTTCCAGTGGATTGGGATGCTTAAGGAGACTGATGGTATTATCAGATAAAAAGAAAAAAAAGTAGGGAGAGAGCCCCTACAATGGGATAAATTTTGGGAGGGTAAGTTCCTGCGCGGTAGGCCTATACATTTTATGAAAAATAAATGGTGTTTCAGCTAGTCAATTGGCAATATGAAAAAGATGTAACAATTCTTCTCCATTATGATGGTGCTTGGTGGGAGAGAGAGAGAGCATATGAAGATGTTTGTTGAGGTGGGTGAATCATACTGGTGAGTGGTTTCTGTGCTACAATAGGATGTTGAGGAGTGTTCCACTGTGCTGGGATGCGTAGGGAGACTATGATGGTGATAGTTTTTGAGGATAAGTTCCTGTGTGGTAAGCCTTACATGGTTGAAAACTTAAGTGATGTGTCAACGAATCAAGTGGCAGTGCATAAAATTGTAAAAAAATCTTCTCCGTTAATTGCATCCACCTGATGTTATGGGAGAAGTTAGTCTGTAAGTGTCATTTCAGCAACCATATAAATTCTTGTAGTGTTAGAAACCTCAGGGGAGGTCAGTGATAATTTATGAAAAAAATATTAGTTGATTGTCATACTATGTACACGAGGTGTTTTTGGTAGAATGAAGATATTAACGTATGAGTATTTACCTCTGTGTATCATCACTTTTTTTTTTGTAATGGCAACAAAGTCTTGCAATTTGTGTCTTCTACTCTTCTTGCAACTTATGAATGTTTTTGTTTGCTGCAGGTCAACATTTATAGCTATTCAAGCCGAAAGCTTTTGCACTCTATTGAGACTGGGCATTCGGCCAACATATTCTGTACAAAATTTGTTCCTGAAACTTCTGATGAATTAGTGGTCTCTGGTGCTGGTGATGCTGAAGTAATGTCGTGATGGGTGAACATTCATGGTCAGCACACACTTGTTTACGTTCTCCACTTAATTCTCTTTTATTCTTTCCACTTTCCAGGTTCGACTTTTTAATCTGTCTCGTCTAAGGGGTAAAGGACCTGATGAATCTGATATTAGTCCGTCAGCAGTGTTTCAGTGCCACAGTAGACGAGTGAAAAAATTAGCTGTAAGAACTCGTACTGCCATTGTGGGCTATTGCCGTAACAAAGCTTCAGTGTTGATATTACATTCCTGTTATTGCTTCTGGCTCACTCTTTTTGGTGACTTAAATAACTGTTGCAGGTGGAAGTAGGAAATCCTAATGTTGTTTGGAGTGCAAGTGAAGATGGGACTTTGAGGCAGCATGATTTTCGGGAGGCTTCATCTTGCCCTCCAGCTGGATCGGCTCATCAAGAATGTCGCAATGTTTTAGTGAGTGCTGGATTTTGTTTGCTCTGTAAATTCTCACTCTTTGTTTGTCCTCCCTCTTCTCTAACTCTTAACTTATGCAACTGGATGTTATAAATAACTGTATTAGTTCAACTTGCTCTTGAATAAACTTACCCCTTTCATACATTGATAATGTATTTCCCTGCTGCAATAAAATCTTTGTTGCTGCATATTTAGTTGGACACACAGATCTTCCTTGCTTCCCTAGTCTACTGTTTTTTCCGAACTTTTTTGAATGATATTCAAGAAAAGAATATTTTAGAAAAATTCATAGAACTAACACCTTGGATCCCCTTTCCTTCCTACACCGTGCTAGTAAGATATTTAATATGGTTATTCAAACAATATTTGGTCTTACAGTTTTAGTACTTGATTGCAGCTTGATTTGCGATGTGGAGCGAAGAGGTCATTAGCTGATCCTCCTAAGCAGCCGCTGGCTCTGAAATCTTGTGATATAAGTTCTGTTAGGCCTCATTTGCTTCTTGTCGGTGGGAGGTATTGGTTCCCTCTTTTATGTGTTTGGATCCTCTCCTCGGAAATGCCCTCCCTGAATTGAAGTATTGGTTCCCTACATTCGGTACTCATGATCTAAAACCGTTATTTTTGTAGGGTCACTGAGTAAATTGTCCACGAGTAAAACAAAGTTTGTTTTAGATTTCAGTAGCTGCAATCTATTACAGCAGTTTCAAAGAAATGGATGGCTAGTATGATGCATAGGATGAACTATAAGATAACTGCATTGCTACTTCTTTAAACATGTGAAAGGGCCACCACGAAATGAACGATTCAGCTCATGAATAAAGAATGTAGGTGGACCCACAATTGAGCTCAAGGAGGTTATTTTAAAGGAGAGGATTCAAACTCTTTTTTGCTGGTGGATTTGTTGTTTGCATACTTATCTGTTTATTCTGATCACTCATTGCGAATGCTTGCAGTGATGCTTTTGCTCGTTTATATGATAGACGGATGCTGCCACCACTCTCATCTTGTCAGAAGAAGTTATCACCACCTTCTTGCGTTAACTATTTCTGCCCGATGCATCTTTCTGATCGTGTAAGTCTGTTCTTTCTTGTTCCTTGATTAATTTATGAGTTTTGTTGCTTGAAAATGTTTCACTCACATGCAGTCAAATCTGGAATTCTATGTTTTAGAGAGATTCCCAATTATACGGATTCAGTTAGCAAAGCTTTCAAAACTACAATCGTTGATTATAAAAATCCGTTAAAGTAGATGTCTGAACGTAAATTTATGGAGTATTATTTACTCCAGATACTAGGTGACAGTTACATCAGGACTCCCCCTCTTAAAGGAACTTGCCCTCATATTTGGGCAGCAGGGAAACCCCAAGAATCAACTGCAAAATAGGGCACAAGCTTCTGCAAAATGAAGATGTTAGAGATGCTCATATAGGGAGGCAGCTAGACCATGTAGGCTGTCATTAATCTTGCACGAAATTTCACAATGACCCACTTTTCTAGCATTCAATTCCATGTAGGGACAATGGGGCTATCTTTCTGCAGTCTTTTATTTGACATTAGTCTTCCCAAATTGTGCCCTCACTTCAGCATGAACATGTGCACCAGCAGTGCTTCTTCAACCAAATGGCTTCTCAACCCATTTGCTTCATTGGACAAGCTAGAAGAAATCAGCGTTCTTCTAACTGAAATTAGTCATGTAAGACTGAGCTGCTAAACTGGAACTGGCTACCCGAGCTGAGCGTGCAAGACCAGAGCTGTTCCATGTTGCCAGTGGCACCTCTAACTGATGCCTTTGACCAAGATTCAATTTGTTGGAAATAAAAAAGTCACTGCTCCAGGTCACTCTTCAAAAGTCAGCCATATCTTCCTTCAGCCTTGGAGTGCCCCTTCTTTGAGATTGGTAAAAGATCAGAAGCCACCATGCTAGAAGGCCGGGTACCATAACCACCTCAATAGAAGAACTATTAATGGTCCTATTAGGGGAAGAATTATGAGAAAATTAAGGCATAGGAAGAGTTCCAACTTGAACCTTAGGGCGATTGCCAACTAAACATCTCAAGAAATTTAAAGGCTTTGGTTCCTTGGTTTGACCATCTGGTTGTGGATGAGAAGTACTATGAAATTGCAAATCGGTCCCAATGTGCTTCTAGAAAGTTCTTAAAAATTCTCAATTCGACACTACATATAGAATCTCCATGAAGCTTGTAGACTTCGTGGAAAAAACGAATTGCATTATTGGTAGTATTCACTCTCTTCCGCTTGGTATAGATTGTGCCATCTTTGAGAAATGATCCACCATATCCATGATTGAGTCACTCTTCCTTTGTGTAGAATTGTAGATGCAACAACCCCAACAGAAAAACCAGACTTATGGATTTCATGGACCATTCGGGATGGTTGCAGGCATGTGTTACCCACTTGTTATTCCTCTCTTAAACAAATTTAGCACATTCTCTCATTTTTGCCCTCATCCTTGGTCATCCTAGGCCAGTAATAACACTTTGGCGCAACTTAAGTGTTTTATCCTTGCTGAAATGTCCCAATTTGTGAAATTTAGCCAGCAGTTACTCCCTTAGAGAGCAACTGAGAACTCGTTATTCTAGCCTCTTGAAGAGGAAACCATCCTTCAACATGTAACTAAGATGGGCAGCCCTTTGTCCCCTCTACAGAGCTCGGAGATATTGCTAAAATAGGGATGAACTGTCTAACTCTGCAAAGCCAACTACTTGAGTCTTAATTTCCAACAAGAAATTGACCCGTCACCCGTCTATAGGCTAATATTTGAAGTACCCCAACTTGTCTCTCAAAGGAAATGTAGCTATTGCAAATAAGCCATTTAGCTCGTATTTTGTATAAATATTGCTGGCAATTAAGGTACTTGGGAGCTTCAAGATTGGTGTGATATCTTTGTAGGCTAAGTAGTAGTTTCATTGGTTGATTCCTAGATAGAATAAAATCTGTTAAAGAATCCAAACAAAACCAATTGGTAATGAGTGGAGGCTGCCCAATGTGGTTCAAGCTCTAATACTACCCTGCACGTGCGACACCTGACCCGGATGTGGAGAAATAAACAAAGGATCCATAACATAGGGATCACAACGAACAACGAACAACGAAACAAGGTGCACTTAGGCACAAACAACCGGGCAATCAATCGGGAGAGCCTTTGGCATAGCTCTAATACTATGTTAAAGCATTTAACTCAAAACCAATCGGCAATGAGCGGAGAGGCCACCCAGGCTCATATACTAGTTTTGGAGGTTATCATTAACCAATGCGGGACAAGATCTAACAAAATCTACAATAAAACAATATTAAAAGACCAATAAAGATTAATCTTCTGTCCGCGCTGCATGTAGGTGTGGGTGATCTGGGCCTTGTGCGATCTCCATCATCTTGACTTAGAGCACCATCGTTTCCTTAACCAGAAGCATCACATTGAAGCTCGGAGAGTCTGAAAGTCTTGTCCAAATCAGGTAGTGCTGAATTGGATAAGCTTAATTTTCAAGGATTGAAGCTATCATCGACCTATTGGATCCATCCAAGGGTCTTTTGTTTGAGGCTATTGGTTAGAGGGGCTGGAATGCTACTAAAATTTGAACAAACCACCAGTAGAAAGTAGCAAACAAGGAAATTCCTTATTGGATTCTAGAAGTAGGCCAATCCGCAATGCCCTTGACATTGTCTTCATGCAGGAGGACCCCTTTTCAAAGCTTAACATAGCCTAAGTACACCACTTTACCAACAGCATATAAATATGTTGAAGTGTTTGTCTCGATACTAATATATGAGAAAGATGTTTTCTACTGAGGCAGATTCGTTGCTTTTTAAACCTGTACAACAGTCTAATATTGTAAGTTAGAAGCGGGGAGAAAAGGTTAAAAATTAGAAGCTTGAGAGGTCATTTGACATCCATGGAGTACCCTTTGTTTGTGCCATTTTAACCTTATTGTTAGGTGAAAGCAAGACATATGTATGCATGTACATGTCTTGACTTTCTCCACGAGAAAATAAATCATGAAAACAACTGAATGTTTACATAGACTTAAGGTCCTTTTGGTCCTTTTTGTTCTTATAATGGTTGCCTATATTTGTCTCATCAGCAATTATTTCAGCACTTTTCAGCAACATTAAGGTGTTTCTGTTATGTTGTCTGAAATAGTCACCATCTAGGAAATTAGATATATTGAAAAGAACGAAATCAAATCGGCGCTATGGCTGTTCTGACTCTCTCTCTCTCTCTCTCTCTCTGCCCAGGGTCGTTCTAGCTTGCACCTGACTCATGTTACTTTTAGCCCAAATGGAGAAGAGGTTCTTCTTAGTTATAGTGGAGAACATGTTTATCTAATGGATGTAGGTATGTATTTTGACACCCCACCTCCCTCCTTTTGACTGCGACTGTTGTGGTTTCCATTCTGTAGCCTTTGTATCTGCCGTGTTTATTTGTTTAGTATTTACTAAATGCCTTATATTTTCTTGTTTCTTATCTTCACGTGGTATTTAAACTACTTACTTTTTTGTTCTCTTTTGAGAACTATGCAAACTAGTTACTGTTCGCGTAATAAAGAACTTGCCTTCTTGTACTTTGTGATCAGTTCTACTTCTTTTTATCGAGGTCCTAAACGAACAATGTATGAGCTGACGTATTGTGTTATATTTGCAGCTGGTGGCAGTGCCATGCAATATACACCTGCAGATGCTTCGAAACTCATGACCTTTACTCCAATACTAAATGGAGTAGAACTGCAGTCATCAAAAACTGGAGTCTTACGAAATGGTTTCCCTTTAAAAAGCAATTTCTCTGCCACGGTGAATATTTTCCTCATTTAATCATCTCCGTATGTCTTGGTTTATTGTCTGTCCTTCAAGTAAATTGGATGCTATCGCCTGGTTACTTGTATATAACTTGGAGTCTAATGTTGTTTCTACAGCTTGACAAGTGCAGAAAATTGGTTCAAATTGCGGAAAAATCATTATTAGAGAATACGGATTATAATTATGGAATTGAGGCTTGCAATGACGTTTTGGATTGTCATGGTCGTGAGATTGGACCTATGCTAATGCATGAGTGTCTATGTATACGTGCGGCCTTGTTACTCAAGGTTTGTTATGAACTGTTTTGTTTTCCGTGTTTGAGTCTCAGTTATAGTGATGTCGCTACTGGATATGTTTAATCTGTTATCTTTTTCAGCGGAAGTGGAAGAATGACGCTTTTATGG
Organism: Rhododendron simsii; assembly: GCA_014282245.1. Classification (NCBI taxonomy): domain Eukaryota; kingdom Viridiplantae; phylum Streptophyta; class Magnoliopsida; order Ericales; family Ericaceae; genus Rhododendron; species Rhododendron simsii. Next base: position 9,742,832 of record CM024958.1, read on the forward strand.
CTCTAAGAGATTGCCACCGAGCTAGGAGGATTAATGCTTCTTCATTTAGGCCACTTCATATACAGTCCGAAGCTTTATTCCAGGTAGGTTCGACGTTATTTGTTATGATAGCAAACTAGCAGACTTGATTCAGAGCGCAATTACCAAAATTACTTACTCATGGCCTAGGAATTCATCCTGAGCTGGAAGCAACCTATCGCATTCTATGTATACCCATATCTTGTTATGGCTACTTATGTTATAATTGATTTTGTTCAGTAACCATGTCTAGGGTTGGGTTCTTTAAATTGGGAAGACCTCGGAGACGTGGAAGGGGCAACAGAGTGCCGTAAGATGGAGAATTTGGACCAACAGTTGGTTGTGTGTACATGTCATATTAACATTTCCCTGCTTATGCTCTAACTGCTAAATCACATGTCGACTGGTCTAAACCTTCACTTGGTGTATCGAATAGATGCATTGTGTTGCATGAGGCTTGATAGCATCAACTAGTTGATTTTCTTTTGAGCCTATCAACTTCAAACAATACTCGATTTCTACCATAGCACTGTATTTTTGGCTTTACTTCTTGGATTCTTCCCATGAGTTTCTGGTCCATTTCTCAGATATGCTGTTGTTTTTTAAATTGTATAGCTGTCCAAGCCTTCTCTATGCTTAAACTGACCTGTCCTAGTTACTTTTGACTGTAAACTTCAGCTCGTGATTGGTGATTTCCTTGCTTTCTGGCAGCTAGGGAAACATAAAGAAGCTTTAGAATATGCTATGGCTGCTCATTCAATGGCACCATCAGATTCTGAAGTTGCAGAAACCTTGGAGGACATAAAAAAGCATCTCGCTGCAGGTTTGTCACTATGTTGTTGCATATCGGCTATGGGTAGATACACCTCATTTTTATTTGTGTACATATTATGTAGGTATACTTCATTTTTCTTTTTTGGTGTGTATGTGGGTAGGGTTGGGGGTTGGTGAGAGAGAGAGAGAGGTGCTTTCTTTGGATATTTTCTTTGCATTCTTTAAATCTTTTTTGTTTAATCAGAAATCATATAGTGGAATGGGCAATGATAAGTTGGATCACTTTAGCATGGACACTGAAATCCTAGTAAATTCTTCTCTCCTTTCTCATTTTGACAATACATTGCATGGTTGCACTGATAGCTGAAGCTGAAAAAAATAGTAAAGCAAATGATGGAGCACCTAAGTCTGAACCACGAGCGGGAAGAGCGTTATCATTGAGTGACATACTCTACCGGTCAGAGGCTAATAGTGATGCTTCACAAGATGGTCCGAGGTCTGATAGAGAAGATTCTGATTATGAAGAAGAACTGGAGTTGGATTTTGAAACATCAGGATCAGGTGATGAAGGGCATGACGTTGAAGCCAATGTTCTTCATGGAAGTTTGAATTTGAGAATCCACAGAAGAGGTGATTCTGCTATGGAGACTGGTCGTGCAAATGGCTCTTGTAAATCGCCTACGTCATCTCAAAATGACAAAACAACTTATCTGGTATTGTTATTTTGAACACGGTAGTCAGGTTTTCCCTTGTGATGATTGCTGCAGCCCTTTATCTCTAGTTTCGAATTCTAAAAAGAAAAGAAATGCATTGTCAACATTCTGGGTTGGTTGTAGAACTGCTATTACTTGTAAAAGAATAAATATGAGTGTATTAATCTTGATTCAATCTCAGGTTCTGGGGAAAACACTCATTTTCTCTCGCCTTTCTCTTTGGTTTTTGTTTTTTTTTTTTTTTTCCTTCAATGTTTTAGTTGATTATGCAAGCTTTTAGTTGGCATTTGATTCTTGGTACTTATAAATTTGTGGAAATCAGGGTTTTTTCTTTTGATGCTACATATCCTTTTGTTCAGAATCAATTGTAAAGTTCAGTAAAAGTGATACAAGTCGTTGTGAGAAATTTGATCTCAATCCAAGCTTTTTGACAAAAATGGAAAACTACTAGAAGCTTGCAATGGATTGCTAGACACATAGTTATGTTTATTATGAGATAATTCTCGGTAAATCCGTAATGCATCACTTGTTTATTTTGTCAATGAGATATGTTTTTTGTCATTTGGGCTGCCCACCCCACCCAAACCAAATGCATTCTGTCCATCTTTTCTTTGTTAATATGTAATGTTTTATTTGGTTTTATAAGGATATTGCTGTGCAACTAACTTTGTGTTTGTGTTCATACATGCAGCCTGAGGCTGCGATAGACATGAAGCAGAGATATGTTGGCCACTGTAATATGGGGACTGACATAAAGCAAGCTAGTTTCCTTGGCCAAAGAGGTAAATAACTTGAAAGTTGTGAATATTTTTTATTTGTAAAAGGCATTGGAGGAGGGTTGTTGATTATGTAGCTTAACGGACATGTAAAAGTACCCTGTCAAATCTTTAAATTGAAAACATTTGTGGTTTTCCAGATGTCACATGAACAGGATGAGATTTGATAACATAGGTTGACATGTATTCATATTTACTTATTGCAGGTGAATATGTTGCTAGTGGAAGCGATGATGGAAAATGGTTTATTTGGGAAAAGAAAACTGGTAGACTAATAAAGATTCTTGTTGGTGATGACGCTGGTACTAACCTTTTTCTTTTTTCCCTCCATTTGTATGGATAGTTCTGTTATTTGCTAGTCTCTTATTTGTGTCAACATTGTCATGTATTTCTCCGTGCAGTGCCATCTGTTGGATACATTCCTATTCAAGTTCTTTATTTGCTTTATATCGTCTTACTCTTACGTACTTCTTTCTGTAGTTGTTAACTGTGTGCAGTGCCATCCAGTTGATTGTGTTGTAGCTACCAGTGGTATTGATAATACAATAAAAGTACGTATGATGAATGGTTTTTTTTGCTGTGAAGCTTTTGAGGGTAATTTAGTAATTAATGACAGTTAATTGTTCCAGATTTGGTCTCCAACTTCTCCAGTCCCATCAATTATGGCTGCTGGAGCTGCTGGACCAGAGACTAATAATGTGGTGGACGTGATGGAGAGCAATCAACGAAAACTATGCCGTAATCGTGAGATGATCTTGTAAGCTACTGAAGTAGTTAATTCCCTGCATGTATCCTGTCATGATATTGGTTTTCGTTTTTCTAATGTCACTGAGTCTGCACAAATTATCAATACGATTTTTAGGTCTTTCTCATGCGTGCTACACTTCTGTTGGATAATTTGCAAAGCATGCAGACAGAGAAACAGTTCATTTCATCAGGGCCCATGTGCAGTTGTGAACTTCCGAAGTTTTGAATCCAACCAAAAAGCTTAAGCTATAGGTGGAGAGATCCCTCATGCTCATTCCATACCCAAGCAATGTGGGATTATAGTGTCTAACATTCTACGCAACAGCTTTTTAAGTCAGTCATGTATAGCCTCTTTTTGAGTCTATCATGTGCAACCTTTTTATTGAGTCTGATATCTTGAGTTGTTTCACCTATACTTATTTATTCTTTTAATATCTGATGGAATGGGCCAACTCTGATACCATTTAAAAACTCTGGATCCAACCCAAAAATTTAAGCTATTAGGTGGAGAGGTTCTCGTGCATAGTAAGTGGTCATCCATTCCCTATGCTAGCAATTAGCTGGCATGCTGACACCCATTATTTTTGCCATTATTTTTGTACTTCATCCTTGCACCCTATTCAGTATTTCCCCTCTCCTTGCTGCCAATACATGCTGCTCTTGATTTGGTTGGTGACACGCAAAACCATTTAAATTCACGGTCATAGATGTTCCACATTCGTCTTCCCAAACTTCGTGCAAGTTTGCTTGTCTCTAGTTATTTCTGTATTCTTGACTCCATCTTCTAAATATTTATGGTTCATTGTTATATGCATGTCATTTCATCATTGTCAAATGTTTTGCTTAATTAGAATTTGCCTGGTCTTGAAGTTGTATGACACTTCCTATTTGAATTAAATGTGTGCTTTGGTTACACCATCTTGTTGGAGGCACTCTTTGATTTATTCGTATATGGTCAAACTGTGGGCAAAATCTCATTTAGAAGTTTTTGCTTTATGAATTGAGCAATTATCAAGTGAGGCATCTTTCCTGTAGACTTCTACTTGATCAAGATAACTTGCAAAGAGAACAACAACGTTATGACTAAACTACCCTTAAAATTAATATTAAATAACAAGAGCCCTAAATCCCTAATTTAGGCCATCGAGAGTTTGTGTCGGAGGAAACGAAACCGAGCAGGGGTATGTGTCTTTGTGAAGAAGTCAGCTAACTGAAGAGAGGAGGAGACAAAAGGTAGAGCAGTACTCAAATGAAGATGATGGCAAACAAAGTGACAATCAATTTCAATATGCTTGCACTCATGAAAAATCGAATTATTGGCAATCTGAATAGTGCTCTTATTATCACAATAAAGAGGTGTAGGGGAAGAGAGTAACATCCATATCTGATAAAGGCCAGCGGAGCCAAACCACTTCAGCAGTCACACGGGCCATAGCACAATACTCAACCTCTGCAGTAGAACAAGCAATAACAGATTGCTTAAATGAGAGAATTACCAAGAAAGACACAAAATCCAGAGGTAGACTTGCGATCAGAAATACCACCAACCCAATCAGCATCTGCATGAGCCCTTACAGTCCAGTCCAAACTAGAAGAGACAAATAAACACGGGAACGTGGTCCCATGAACATACCGTAAGATACGAAGCAATGCAGCTCAAGGCGTAGTCCAAGGGGCACAAACAAACTGACTAATAACGTGCACGGCATAGGCAATATCCGGCCGAGTGACAGTGAGATAAACAAGACAACTAACAAGCTCGTGATAGTCGGTAGGATCATCTATCTGAAGCAGAGAACTTAACATGTAGCTCAATAGGATTATAAACAGTTTTGTCATCAGTGAGTTGAGCATGATGAAGATAGTCAATTGCATCCTTAGTTGAGTTATACTCATTACCCGTATGTTGAGTTATACTGTTAGAGAATAGCATCCACCTCACCACCTTGAGACCTTGTGTCTAGCCAATTGATAGGCGGATATAGCGGGGCTTAAAGTCCGTCCAAAACATTGACCTCTTTGGGGGCAGTTCACTAGTCTACATGTTTTGTTTTCTTTATATGGTGGTAACATACGCATGGTATGCGGCGTATGACTACTCAAAGTAGTGCGATATGATATTACTGCACTGCTAAGCGGGGCCTGAGGCTTTACGCCCATTTTGGAATTCTTGATGAGGCTACATCTACCTGATTTCTGCATGGTTTAACAGTAATGATATGTTCATAATGCTGTTTGCAGGCCCTTTGAACTTTTGGAGCGCTTCCGGATGCATGAGTTTTCTGAAGGAACCCTACATCCATTTGAATGCGCACAAAGTTAATTCAGGCCCAATACAGGTAAATATCTAGCTTATTACAAACACATTTGTCTGTTATGTTACTTTTATCTTAAGCACAATATCTTCTTTCTCCTTTTCAACCTCTGGAGACCATCTTAGGGACTGACATTCTTCGTTTGACCAGGAGTTTCCCTCTAGGTTTGGGTTCCAATTTCTATGATTTCCCAATCCCAAATAAGTAATTTTCTCATCACTTGCTATCTCCAGCTTTTTTGCCTTACTTTTGGCTTAGCATTTGGAAGTTATAACACGTAATATACAGTTTGAGGACTTGGTTATATGGCACAAGCCGTTATTTGGAGTTGGGCCAATTGGTTGTTGTAGGAGCGATTACAACCTCTGGTCTGGTTGTTGAAGGGGAATTCTTGTGGTCAAATAGACATGAAAACTTTGTCATTCTTTTCCAACACTTTTTGAAAGTTAACGCTTAGTTGTTTGGAGTTTTTATCCCGTATAAGTTAGGGCAATAGAAAATGTTGGTTTTTTTTACTTTGCCATCGCACGCCCCTCTCTGAATTTCGACCATCAAGATAGGAGCCTTTCTGTCTGTAGAATGAAAATTCAACCGGAAAAACGAAACTGGCCGAAACCGGTGAAAAAAATGGTTCGGTTTTGTTTGTTTTATAACAATTCCCGTTTGTTCCAGTTTTGTGTTCCTGAAAGTTTCTGATTTAGGTTTGGTTTTGGTTTTTGCGATGATTAACTGAGGGTACTTTGTAGTAGCTTATGGATTATGTCATTCCCCGTGTGAATATTTCTGAAGATCCTTCTTTGCACTGTTGCAGCTGCTCATCTCGAGCTTAAAAATGGTGTCGTACATAGGTGGAAGAACCAGGCATACCTGCTGAAGTCGGTGTAAAGTTGGGGATGTGTGTATATTGACTGTAAAAGCTGCTTTGGGTCTACAATAAATCGCAAGGTTTCTATTTGTTTAGTTTTTTGGTTTCTTCTTGTTCATCATCATCGTCATCATCTTCTATTTCTTCCATAAATTTCTTTTGTTAAATAAATTGGAGTTCAATAAAGTACTTAGTTAGTCCACCAGCATAGTGTCTGGTAGTAATCCTATTGCTATAGAAAATGTCAAATTTTGTTTCGTTCTGTAAAATTTGCAAATATTGTGTTCTTGTTATTCTCGTGTAAATCCTTTATAGTTGTGACTTTTTTTCCGATAGGCAATCCTGTGGCGTTTCGTCAATATTTACAGAAAGGTTATTGCCAATATTGTCCGGAAGGGGGTGGATTTTCAGTTGTACAAGGTACGTAGGTGAATGCCCCTGTAGTCCATTCTGGTAAAACCTTAGGTGAAATGTCAACTTATGATGCTCTTTTTGGGCAAGATCTTATTTAAAGTGCCCAGAGATCAAATCAATAACACCCATTGGTGGGGGTCTTAAGTTATCCGGATTGATATACCGTACGACTACTCAAAACGTGACTTCTCTCCTAACTATCTTGCTACCCGGGAAGCTCCTCTGCTCTGACTTCCTAACTAGCTTGTGCAAAATTCTTATATTTATAGAGCATACAAAGTTTCATCCTAGAATGAGCACATTCTCGTGAAGCAAGTGGTTGATTTTCTTAACCCTAATGTTGAAGTCAAAGGCTTCTAGATACCCGAAATATGAAATTCTAATTGTTTCAAGAACAAGAAACTTTAATGACTTATATGTTCCAATGGTGTTTTATGCTGTCATTGTACCTTAGAGAATTTGGAAAACGAATTGGAACTGAACAACAGGAAGGAAAACAGGAAGTGTCATGCGCTGGAAAGGATTTTACGGCATTTAAATGGATTTTGATCTATAGAAAAACAGAGTGTGAGTTTCTATTCGAATACGATGGAGTAAAACCTGCCAACCTGATGTAGGTAAACTCAAGTCTATGGGTGTTGGCAAGCCCTCTGCGAGAAACCTTTGATTCGAAGATAGAAATTGCATTCTTTAGAGTTTTTACAACACGGTTTTCAGGTTTAACCAAGTAAGAATCAAAGTAGTACAATTTTCAAGACTACTAGTTTTGCCAGAATTAGAGATTATCTCAGTTCGAGTTAGTTTCTATTCGAACCCAAAAAAAAGGTGCGAAAATCTCATGCTAGAGTTGCAGAAGCTATCTATTTATTTCTTAAGAGTTTCGATATCTTCAGTTAGTTTTTCTTTTCTTCGGTTTGAAGAGCGTTTGTGTTGTTAGCTTTTGTTGGTTTTGCATCTTTTGGCTCTCTGACTTTCGCTTAGCATTTGGTGGCAGCAGCTTAATTAGAATTATTTGGATGGAGAATCTTCGTCAAGGTGTGGATTGATTGACTTTTGGCTCAGACTAATAAAGGGAGAGACCTCCCAACTCCTCCAATATTGATGGCAACTCTCAACTCCCATCATCCTTTGTTAATGGCAAATCACCCACAAATAACACCCAATGATTTCGTAAAATCAATAAAAAGATTTTGGAGTATATATTGGGAGCTCTCAACTCCCAACACACTTTTATTTTATTTAATCAAAAGTGTGTTTACTACAACTATGTAGTAGTATGCATTTGTCTATGTTCGGTCAGTTTTATCATTCAACTATTGATCAACTAATGTGATAGAGACTTCTAGATACATGGTTCATACACTTAATCGTGGATTCTATGACAGTATGTGGTGTTGGAGTATTCCGGAGTACTACGACGTGGCCTTGCTCCGATTGCTCCGAGAATATAGAATAATTAGACATCTCCCCCATTCTGGTAAAAACTTTGCAAGTCTTCATTAATTTTATAAACCGTTTAGCAGGTTTTCTGCTCGTATCGGTTAGTCGCAGCCCCTCCCCTATGCCTTCCCTATAACAAAGTGTTGGTTGGTATTGAAAGTAAAATATGCAAACTCATGCATATCATTAACCTCGATAATGATGGAATTAAATTTCATATTCCCAAAATTTTCTCCTCAAGACAAGACCAGAATAGAAAAATAATACATTTCGAAGTTAGTTTACAACTTTCAAGTATTCTATCCACCTCTCACTTTTCTTTTCCCCGGGATCTATGCATGTTGTATAAAACTCTCTAAAATCTTTGTTGGAGATTCCCAGCTGCCTACCTCTTGTCCCTTATAGTTTATCTAGAACCACTCTTTCTTCATTTTTCCTCGGACATCAAATTTTTTGGGGTGCTCTGTTCCGCTAAAATTCTTACTTCCTCCGTCCCTAAATAAGTGTCTGACGCGCAAACCTAGGCTTTTAAAAAAATGCATTTATTTTGTTAAAAAAATCAATTTTTTTTCACAAATCGATAGATGGCAATGAGTTCTATTAGATTGTGGAAAAAAATTAGATTTGTTAACGAAAAATATTCATCTTTTGTAAGGCTTAGGTTTGCGCGCTGGACACTTATTTAGGGACGGAGGGAGTCTTTTTTAAGTACTTATTTTTTTGTTTTACGAGACAGGTTATTCTCTAAACATACATCATACAATTTTAATAAAAGATCATACAATTTTATAAAAGGTGGGTTGATGCTACATATCCTTGAAAGTTGCTAAGCATTTTCCTCGGACAGACAACAATTTTTCTAAGCATTTTCGCTAAGAATGTATGTTGTCGTTTTGTTCACAACGTACTCATTAATTAATTCTTATCGATGGGGTTAGCTCGGTGGTCAGAGTTTTAGCTTCAAATTTTATAAGAGGTGGGTTGATGGCTAATTTATTGCTCACTCTTTGTTGAAGTGAATAATTTCAAGAGCTAAATGTTGAAGCGAATAATTTCAAGAGCTAAATAGTAAATATGATGATTTGCGAACATAAGTGGAACGGGAACTACATCTAGTCAGAGATTACGGAAATTAGGACTGTAAATGAACTGAGTCATTTGTGAAATTGTTTGAGGTTCGACTTAGTAAAAACTAGTTCAAGTTTGATTCGTCTACTAAGCCAACCGAACCTGAGCCTCAATTTTAGTCTCATTTACTAATAAATAAACCGAGCTTGTCAAACTGGAACCGAGGGCGAGCTCTAAATTTGTGAAGCCTAAAGCAAAATTTTTTAACGGGCCCTTCAATCTACTTTGCATAGTTAAAAAACCCTTAATATGAAAATCATTACAATCATTTGAGAGCATATAAGTACCCAAAATCGATAGCCATTAGAATCACAGTTTTTATGTAGACCTAATTTATGGGCCTATAAAATTGGGGGACCCTCAAAATTGGTAAGAAAATCAGAGGTTTAAAGCGGTGGCTTTACAAGCTTTAACTCAAAGCCGGCTCTGCCTGAACATGACAACTTGTGAATCTAGAGTATACATATATACATATATATATCAATCATAAGAATACACCACGGATCAAGTGAGGGATTCCTCATTTTGTTAAAATGCGGGATTCTCATTTCCCAATCAAAATTTGAAAATCCGAACCGTTCAATGTGTGCAAAACGTGATTTTAAGGCTTCCCAGGAGAAATCAAAAAAAAAAAGACCCGGAAGGGCTTCATCCGAGTAGTTTTTTTTGAACCGTTCAATGAAAACTGCTCGGATGAAGCCCTTCCTGGTCATTTTTTTGCTGATTTCACTCAAGGACCCTTAAAATCACGTTCTGATTACTTTGAGTGGCTCAGATCATCGAAATTCAATCGGAAAAGGGAGTCCCGTACCGTAAGAAAGTGCGGGATCTCTCATTGGAACCAGACTGCATTAGAATATGCATAAACTAATACATATAAATACGTGATGAAAATTTTATAAAGTGTATACAATTTTGAATGTACAATACACTTACATTTCTATATGTTTTACAATCTTATTTATTTGCAACTAGAGCTGTATGAGAAAGGATTATTTAATAGTATTTTTTACTCATTAAAATTCGTGAACAAGTTCGAGTTTGAGTTCGACTCAAACATAGACAAGTTCAACTTGAGCTCACCTCGACATATTTTCATTGAGCTCTAATTAGTTGAAAGTTAACGAAAGGACCTGAAAATTCTAAAGCGCGACTCGATTCAACTGGTTTGCAACGCTGCGGAAAATCCCTTATGTATATTCTATCTGGTAATCTAGTTCTATTTTATAGTTGAACCATCCTTGTTCTTTTAGCCGACTCCCTGTCCACTTCCGATACCTTCGTTAAGACCTCACAAATCTTGAAGAGATGATCATACACCCTAACAATAGTAGATTTGACTAGATATTGATAATATATAGCGGGAAAGTCTACAATACACACCCTTTAAAAGGGTGTACTATATGCACCTATTTTGTGGTTCATTCTAACATTTGAGTATGTTTCGTAACTTTTGTTTTAGAATTCATAACCTTTCGGCAATATGATTTGTAACATTTTCATTATGATTTATAACATTTTAGTGTATCTCATAACCTTTATACAATTCGTAACTTTTTAGCAATACAATTCGTAACATTTTCTCTATAATTCATAACATTTTGAGAGTGCATATGATACACACTCAAATAAGGGGTGTGTATTATAGTCTTTCTCATATATAGCACTACTGGAGAACACTTCTGAAAATAAAAATAAATGTTGTACTATATTTATATATGCAGCAAGTTTTGGGGTTTGATATTTTCTCCGCAGGGTCAACTAAAACACGGTTTTGATTACAAAAGTGAATCCAATATGGGCCCAGAAATAATAAAAACTACTCGGTTCAATCCTTTCATTTGTTCCCATAACATACATTTTTATAGGGTTAAAATCGAGCTGATTTGAGCGGAGTTGAGTTTTGAAGTATGTAAATTCAGCTCGTTCAAAACTAACCTTGCTCGTGCTCGACTCGAACCCAATTGATTGAGCTTGAGCTTGACTTGTTTATTATCAAGTTGTTCAAGCTTCGTTTTTTTACGAAACGAGTCTCTGCAAACGGACCGAGACTCCACAAACAAGCCAAGTTACAAGTAATTCCATTCTTTTGAATTTAACTTAAATCTGAGAATTTTGTCTTTATTTGAATTTTTTTCACATTTGTTAGTTTTGAGCCAAACTTTTAGGGGTTATTGGTTTGTTTCGAAGAGAAGAATCAGAAAAGTTAATTTTTTTATACTTTTACCCAATTATTTTGAGAAATAACCACTTTTTAGCGCCAAAATGATATTTTTTGGCTAAAAAGTGGTTATTTTGTAAAATATTTAGGTAAAAGTTTAAAAAAAAATACTTTTTCGATTCCTCCCATTGAAATGAATCAATAACTTATAAAAATTTAGCGCAAAATTAACAAATGCAAAAAAAAATTCAAATAAAGATAAATTTCAAATTTAAATTAAGTTCAAGAGAATGAGATAAATAAACTTAAAACTCAAGTTCAAACTCAATTCGTTTGCTGGGAAACTGAGCCAATAACAGGCTGAGGTTCGAGCTAATCAACAGCTCGGTGCGTTTGCGGCCTTAAGTTTTTCACAGCTTGTCAGATCTCGAGGTCCGTATGGTACCTTCTACAATTATATTCCGTACCCATCAGACACGCAATATTAATCAACCCACTACGGTCCACGATACATCACCCCTCTCTTTCTTTGTTGTGTGGTGGACGGCCTACGCCTAAATATATTAAACCCCCCGCTCAGCCCCTCTCTCTCTCTCTCTCTCTAAACTACATGGTACAAGATGACAACAGGCAAGGCAGGTCCTGCACCTAGTCTTGAGTGCTGCATGTGTGGAGATTATGGCCTTTCCACTGAGCTCTTCAACTGCAAAGTTTGCCAATCCAGGACTCAGCACAGGTAACAACCCATCAAATATCTTCGATTTTCTAAATCTTGAATAGATTCAAATCCAAATCCCCTAATTCCTTTGATTTCTATGTTTTTCTCATCTGGGTTTTCAAATTTCACCTCAAATTACCGAAAAAAATTGACAATTTTTGCTTTTGGGCTATCCAATTTTTTCAGGTACTGTAGCAACCAATATCCAAAAGCAGAGTCGTATAGGGTTTGCAATTGGTGCCTGATTCAAACAGAGAAAACACAAACCTCTCCCAATAATTCATCATCATCAAACAAGACACCCAGCAGCCAAGATCACGATCACGTGATCAAGAAGAAGAAAAAGCTTATCAATGGAAGCGCAAGTGATCACAATCAAGGAGGTCAAAAGGGGAGTTCTCCTTTTCAGATTCCAGTCAATACCCCCATCAAGAAACAAATAAGGTCGCCGGAGGATTCGCCGGCGGCGGCAGCAGCAGCTCGGAAAAGGCTCATCACCGGTGGTGGTTTGGAGGGGAGACTTACAAGGACAAAGTCAGAGGAAATATCAAATGGTGGGACCCTCACAAAACACGTGTTTAGAAATAAGGTGAGGAGGTATAAGCTCTTGGATGAGGTCTCAAGCCAGTGATTGAGAAATTCAATAATTGAGATGACTCATTTTGATGTAAGTATATATATGGTTGTGGTTTTCGTTTGGTCTTAAGTTTTTATGGTTCCAATTAAAAAGGGTCAAAGGATACATAGCATGTAGATAAATAAATATGGAGATGGGGGATCAATGTGTGTGTGGAGAACCCTGAACATATGGCTAGGAATTGGGGTTAGAGCTAGCGTCTCTATGCAAAAACTATCTTCGATGAACTAGGTAAATTTGGTCCATCCACATTTCAGAATTTTTTAGTATTATATAATAGTATTATATAATAATATAAATAGATTCTTGTCAAGCCTGGCATTTGGCTAATTGATTGAGAGAGAGAGAGAGAGAGAGAGAGAGAGAGTACATATCATTTACAAATCCCATTTAACAACTCTCTGTCCCACATGCTTACATGCATTTTCATCGAGTTTTTGAATAACAAAATTAACTTCGCCTTCAACACGGTAAGTTAGTTCTTTAGCTATAAAAGAGGTATCCTTCTCTAAACTTTGTGCATTGAAATTTTTTTGTACTCCTTTTGAGAAAAAAAGCAGCAATGAGTGTCAACATGCTAGTTTTAATAATGGTAGTCATCGCAATCTGTCTTATCCTTATGACATATGCAGATTCATCGAAGACTGTTTCATTCAGGCATGCCCCTTTTGCTGGTTCGTGCTAGATTCCATGATGTCTAATTATGCATGTGTATGTATAGATTTGGAATTCACATGCATAATTAGTCATCAAGGTATCTAGCACTTACCAGGAAAAGAGACACGTGTGTATGAAATAGTCCCTTACGAAGCTGCATATGTCATCGGGATAAGGCAGATTGAGATGACCACTATTATTAAAACTAGCATTTTGGCACTCATTGCGGCTTTTTTCGCTTTCCTTCCTACCAAACACCTCTAGAAAGGAATACAAAAAAAATTTCAATGCACAAAGTATAGAGAAGGGATACCTCTTTTATAGCTAAAGAACTAACTTTAAAAAAGAGATCGTGGAAGGCGATATTAATTTTGTTATTCAAAATCCGATGACAATGCATGTAAGCACGTGGAACAGAGAGTTGTTAGACGAGATTTGTAAATGCTTCTCTCTCTCAATTAGCCAAATGTTGGGGTTGACAAGAATCTATCTATATTATATAACTAGGTGGACGCCGGACGGGTCGTGCATGCCAGCACGAAGATTTTTGTGCTCGTTTATTTTTGTGCTCGTTGTTTTGATGGTACATGTATTTTTTTTTTTTATTGTTTTTGTGTGGAAATGTAAGCAAGATATATGTAGCAGATGTATAATCGAAGTCATTGTAATTTACAATAATAAATAGTTCGGAAGCAAATTACAAAAATTTACGCATGATTGTAATTTACGATGATTCGAAGTTTGAAATTTGCTAAGTTGTGAGAATTTTAGAAGTAAATCATGCAAACCACCATGGCCAAGGACCTTGCCCGTTGGTTGTTAATTTTCAAACTTCATATGCACCCAAAGTTTGCAACAAAATAATGTCTCTTTTTCGAAATTTAAATCAATCATTAATTCATAAGCAATGATTTACAAATTTTCATACAAACTGTGCAAAACTAAACTCATTAACCCAATAGACATCTTTTGGAATCTACTTAGGACACCAAAGCCTCATTACAATACCTAAATTGTACGAACGCATTCCGCTACAAAACATCTCCCTTAGGCCGCTACAAAACATCTCCCTTAGGCAATTTGTCGAACAACCATGAAATGAGGCTCGACTTTCTACTTAAAAAACTGCACACTACAAAAGCAATTGAGCCCATTTGGTTGGTTGTAGGGACCTTCAATTATATCCAAAAATACACTACTAAGAACAATTTTACTTGCCCACATCTACGATCAAGTTTAGGCCTAAAAAAATTATGCATTTGAGATTGGAACTACTAAAAATCAAAAAATAGGAAATATAACATTTGAAAAGTCAAACAAGCCTTGAAATGCATAATTTGACAAGCCTTGAAATTACTTTGACATACCTTTCATCAATATACAAGTCCAAGAGGACTATACCTACATCGTTAGCATTTTAAAATGGTCTAAATAACATGATAATGTTGCTTATCATTCCAATGTCAAGGGTAACATTTGCTTTTCATTACAACATTGCTTCATACTAGTGAAAACAAAATCCCAAAACGAAAAAAAGTCTTAGCATGTAACAATTCAAAAAACCACAATGCTGGGAAAACAATAAACAAACTATACCCTCCTAGACCGAACAATGCAAAGAAACAAAAATCAAGCTCAACATAACATATCGCCTCCAATTTGTCACATCTTTGATTTTGAACATAATATTAATAGCTCTCTCTCATATAAATATCATCCTTTCCATGCAATAATACCCATAAATACCGACATCCTTTCACAATATGCATTCGAGGGATCACCGCCCAATATTCAATAAGTTTGAAAAGAGAGACAAAAGATAAATATTTTTACTTTCGTCCCAAATCAAACGGTGTATGAGTAAAGTTACAATTCCATCTACAAAACATGATCTAGACTAGATGGTAAAATAACTCTTTTATGTCAACTTCCAAAAGAATGTCCAACCATGCACTTCAAGCAATCTATGCTATTGACCTTGATTTGTACCTGAAAGATGGAAGAGTTGAGTATATATTTAGATATATTTTTATATATCTAAATAAAAATGTAGTGACAAGTACTAAGTAAATTTATAATACGAGCAATAATGTTTAAAACAAGATAAAAAACATACGGTACCACTGTAACTTAGAGAAAATCATAGAACACACACATTATCACCACTTGTCTCACACCTCAACGTATCACCTCCCTAATTGCTATCGTCAAGTTTCCTTTGTTTAGAGTATGTACACCAATCAATAGGTATTTTACCTACCCAACAATCCACTTTTTCACTTTACCTACTCAAATCTCTGTCAACCTATGGGGGGCTGATTTCACCGTGACCTTCTTGAACCTCTTCTTGCGTTTGGTGAATCATGGGGGAGCAACGGCGATCTTGATGTACCTACAGAACCGGAGGGGGATGTTCCTCCAGGAAGAAGCTCTGACGAACTAGTCAGTAGGTGGAGATGGAGGAAAGAAGTTTAGTAAGAAATTTGCTAGGAGAGAGAAGAGTAGTTTTTAGGAAAAAGATCTGAACCTCTTTCTTGGAAGGGTTCTCCTTTATTTATAGGTAAAGACGTAGAGTGTTGGACAGGCTGGCTCTGCCACCCACGTGCCTCGCCATGTTCGGATGTTGTCGTGAGTCAGAGGTATTTAATGAATGTCGCTTCTTGGTGAATGCTGAGCCGCGTTGCAGAGTTAGACAAGTTTCATCAATCAGAGATGTCACTTCAATTATCAGAGAAGACAACTCACATATCACTAGAAGCTTCTAGAAGGTTTTGAAGCAACGGTCTCCGAGTGTCATGAATGAACAGTCACATCTCTGAACGGTATAATTCCATCCGAACAAATAAAGATCTATGGATAGAATAATATTTTTCGAACGATAGAAATGAATAACAAACAAATCGAGTTCCACGACTCTCGGATAGGATCTCGGCAGGACATCCCGGATCCTCCTATCCTTCGGGAAATGAAGGTTAAGAGATGCCAAGGCGCAACTCAACTTACAGATGAACTGAGACAACTGAACGATGATCCAAACACAGCTTGACTCATTTGACCCATCCGGTCCCATTGAACCTTCAGATATTTTGGCCCACTACAATAGCCCCTTAACTCCTGCTTTCCAGGCTCGAAAAGGAAGGAGTTGAAAAATAGTGGCTAAACAACAACCATGTAAAGAAGATTCTTTTCCGAATGAAAGCTTTGAGCCAAGCTTCAAGTTTGTTAGGCATATGGCTTCCATTCAATGTTTCTATAACCGTCGATTTCAAATTATGCCATGTGTCTTGTTGCCATTGGATAATGGTACGACATGCCCTGTCAATCTCCACGTGTCAATCATCGAAGGGTACATCAATCTCCCGCTCAAATCCAACTGTTGGGGGTTCGGCACCGCTTCGAATTCCGCCCTATGTATAAAAGGCGAAGGATGGAGAGAGAAAATCACTTTTTCTCTTCATCCCTCAATTGCTTCAACTGCAGAACGACGTTCAATACCAGAAAACTACCAGAAATCTAAAGATTTGAAGAGTTTGATCACAAATTTTTCTTGGTTTTCATGTATTTCTTGATTCTCCACACTTTTTTCTACTTTTTGGTTGTTCTTGTGCTTATTTTGGTCAAGAAACTAAGTTTTTCCTTTCCTTTTCAACTGGAACAGTCACCTAAATACTGTAGATAAGGTTGAAGATGTTCATGTGTTCTTCCGAGCGCATGTGTATCTTCAACCTGTGTTCTTTTGAACACCCATAAAAATTCATTCCCTGTTTCGAAGAGAGCGAGAACAAGTTTAATAACGACTCTTCAATTTTTTGCAGGAGCACGATAGAGTCCCTCACTCAGAATTCCAGTACGACAAATCGTCGCTCAAAAAAAAAAGGAACGCATGAAAGAATCTTATCACCGAACGTAGGCACATTAGGAGCTTTGACCATGCAATTCGCTAACGGTCTAATCCCTTGCACTTTTGTTTTTAGGTATGGATTCAGGGCTGGCCCAAGGGTTTTAGGTGCCCAAGGCCAATAAAAAAAGTGTGCCCTTAAAGAGTTAATACTTAACAATTTTTACAGTAACAATCACAATACAAAAAAGCCAAACCAATATAAAGTTCTACTAATCATTACATATGGACACAAAATACAAAGTCTCCAAATAAGCAAATACATATTATCTCAAGAATGCATGAGTGTCACTTGAATATTACTCGTCTTGCATTTCTAGAAGCAAAACTATCAATAAAATTTGTATAATCCACCTCTTTCACCAAGTCATTTTCAATTGATAACATGGCTAACCCATTTAGCCTTTCTTGTGACATGGTTGATCGAAGATAATTTTTGATCAACTTCAACTTTGAAAAGCTTCTTTCTCCCAAGGCAACACTAACCGGTATAGTCAAAAGCACTCTATACGCATTCCATGCATTTGGAAAAGAGTCCGCCATAAGTTTGATAAAATTGAGCACTTCAATTGGTTTCTCCACTCCTCTTGGCAATACTTGTTTCAAGTATTTCAACTGCATAAACAAATCTCTCCCATCAATATCGGAAACCCCGCCATGCTTTAAAACTTCTTCAAGGTTGGTACAATGATTTTTCAAGCATTCATCACTCGAACTTGCCTTTTCCAAATCAAACAAGAAATCAAAATTTTTCTTATACATTTCAAATTGTTGGAACCTATCTTTGAAGGAAGAAAGAGCTTTATCCACAATTACCAAGAAGTAATTCACTTTCATTGATTCTTCAGCAGAGTGTCATCTCGTTCGTAACATCTTCATCAAATTGCTTCTTTCTTTGAATGATGCGCATTTCAACAAACTTAGGTTCAATCCCCATTTCATTTGCCATTTCGGTAGCATCAACCATTGCCTCCGCAAAACCAACCTTTCTGTAATTCTCAAAATAATCAATCAGGCATTTTAACTTCTCGATAGCAAGGTCTATGCGCATGTCTTCACTTTGAAGAAACTTGCTCACAATGTTAACAACAAACAACAATTTGTACCACATAGCCATGGCAAATAAGAACTCAAAATTCTCAAGTTCGTTCTTTGCAAGGGATTTAGCTTCACTTTGTGCTATCGACTTTGTCGTCGTGTTGTTCGCCAAGTCTACCAAAGCATCTCTTAGTTTTGAGGGATGGTATCTTATCGGCTTGATGCTTTCAATGTGACTTTTCCAACGTGTTTGTGACAAGCGTGAGACCCTTCACATCTTTCAAATTGTCTTTTAACCCACCGTTGGATTGAAGAGGAAAACAACACATATAGACGTTGTACCACTCCCAAAAATGTTTTTACTTTAGAACAAGAGTTGGTCATATCACAAAGAACAAGATTGAGACTATGGCATCCACATGGGGTATAGAATGCTCTTGGATTTACTTCAAGTACCCTTGTTTGCACACCCTTATTTTTCCCTTTCATGTTAGAACCATTATCATAACCTTGTCCCCTTAAGTCACCAATATCAAGTTGAAGGCTAACTAATACTTCTTGAAGTGCACAAAATAGTCCTAATCCTGTCGTGTCATCCACCTTCAAAAATTCTAAAAAGAACTCACTCGCCTTCACCTCTATTGGACTTGTTGAAATATCCACACATCGTACGACAAGGGACATTTGTTCTTCATGACTTACATCCCGGGTACAATCAAGTATAACCGAATAATATTTAGCGTCTTTGATTGTTGCAACAATTTTACTCTTCACTTCCGTCGTTAACATCTGTATCAACTCGTCCTGGATTTTGTGACTGAGATAATGGTTATGAATCTCACCATTTTCAATTCGCCTCAAGTGCTCTTGCATTACTAGATCAAATTTTCCCATCATTTGAATAAAACATAAAAAATTTCCATTATTCCTTTGGTAAATCTTCTCATTTTTTCCACGAAATGGTAGATTATTCTGCGCAAGTGCTCCCATAAGAGCAATTTCTCTCAGTAATACCCCTCTCCAATGTTCCCTCTCTTTAATGACTCATTCTTGACCACTTTTGTCAATTGTTTGATTCTTCTAAAATCTTCTCTCCAACTCAATCCATTTGTTCATGCACGTGAGGTTCTCCCTATTAGTTTCATGACTTTTAAGCCTATCACCAATGTTTTTCCAGTCTTGAAATCCATCATTAGCCAATTGAGTCTTGTTACCTTCATTCTTGAATAATTTGCAACAAAAGCAAAATACTTTATTCAAAGCCTCCGAATATACTAGCCATTTTCTATCATGTTTCTCTCCATCAGGTAAATGGCGAATATAGTGCACAGAAGAGAAATGTCTACTCTTCTTATTGTCATCCTTAGAAAAGGTAGCATCACCGTTTCTTCTTACGGGACCTCTTTCAACCAATAAGTCCCTTAATTTTTGATCCATGTTATCCCAATTACATGGATCATCAATGTTCACAGGAGCGCATTTAACATTCAATTCTTCATTTTGATTGACATCCCTCGAACTTTCATTATTGCTCTCATTGATACATTGATAGGCTTCCTCACCCCCAAATCCCCACATTCTTCTTCTACTTGTTCTTCAGTCACCAAGTTTTTAGCGACATCAATCACCAAATTTTCGTGTTCTTTGACTGAGCTTTGTACATTTTCGTTGCTTAAAAAGAACTTTTTAGTAGCCCCTTTTTGAGAATTTATTAATGCTTTTGCCTTTTGCTTCTTTATTTTTTTTCTGATGACCAGATAGTTAACGTTTAGGCATGATGCACGTGCACCTAAGTAAGAATTAAAAAAAGAGGCTTATAGCATTATTATTAATGATGCACTATTTGATAATAAATCAGATATTTTTAAATTTAAGCACACCAACCAATGTCAACTAAATCAACACAAATCTAAGCACCACTCGCCAGGGCTCTGCATTTAACAACATACGTACAAATCTAAGCACCACTCGCTAGGGCTCTGCATTTAACAACATACATACAAATCTAAGCACCATCAGCCAGGGCTCTGCATTTAACAACATACGTACAAATCTAAGCACCACCAGCCAGGGCTCTACATAATAAGAGAATACTTACCGATTTGAAGCCTCGCAAGTCGCAAGCGAATGGGAGATATACTCTAAGACTCCGCAGTGTGTATTATACTAGTATATACTCGTCCTGCATTTCAATTTTCAATAAGCTCAAATCAAGTGGAGAATAAAAGAAGCCCTAATATCACTATCACTACTCAACTGAACTTAATTAAAGAGAGTCTCACTTCTCATAAGCAATTTTTCCCACCTAGCTCGACTAGTTATTTAAGTGATTTAAACATCCATTAAAGTGAGTTTAATTTGTTTAAACATAGCCATTTGAAAAATATTTCTTTCATGAGTGCTTAGCCTCGTTTGGCTGCCTTCCTTTTAAGTTTTGACTTTTGTCGTTCTTTACTCTTTGCTTTCTTTCAAATGGACCCAGAAACAAAAGAGAAACACACACACACACACACACTCTCTCTCTCTCTCTCTCTCTCTCTCTCCAAAAAGCACAGCCATTGTTTAATTGAAAGGATTGTTGGTTTCTTATTTCTTGAAAGGCAGTGGCTATCTAGTTAATTAAATATATATATACCTCGAACTCTCGAAGTCTCAAAGACTCGAACACAGTGGCACATCCGCATAGTGCCCTTCGACGGCTTGGCCCCTTCCCCGGTAATCGGCAGTTCCCCCTTCGGGCTTCGGCAGTTATATCACCAATAGACGTGAGAGAATCGATCGTGAGAGAATCGATAGACGATCATCTTCGGCAAAACGTGAGAGAATCGATTATCAATGGTCCGTTCGTTCTTCGTTTTTCCCCTTTTTTCTTCGTTTGTATTTTTTTTTTGTTCGACGATGGGACTGTTAAGAGAAACTGAGAAAGGGTTTGAAATACTTTGAATTAAAGACCATTTATATCCTCTTATTTACAAAAAGGCCACCGAGCAATTTTTGGGCTCTTAATGGATCCGTGTGGGCCGCTGCAAGTTTTTAATTAGAATGGGCCTTTTTTTCCCTTTTTAGGGCCAAAAAAGACTTCTACTCAAGCCCAAATCAAAAAATTCATGGAGTGCCCTTAAAATTTGGCCTTTTTGGGATGCCCAAGGCCCAGGCCTCTTGGGTTGTGGGGTTGGGCCGGCCCTGTATGGAGTCCTCAAAATCAACCTCATCAGGAGAGTCATACCGTTCGTTGGAGAGCACATCATCACATGCCCAAAGAGTCGCTGCCGAAATCTCTGAAGTAATTGAACACCTTGCTCCGAGTTGCCGAACCCGAGAGGGCGAAAGGGAGCCTAAAGGTAGAGCAAGGATCGATTACCCTGCTAAAGTCATCCCATTCCGAACGATGGGACTCGATAGCGATGTTATAGACCTTGACGAAGAACGCTCAGACAAAGGAAAAGAAATTTCGATAGAGGATGAGGATGAAGTTGACAAAGGAGCCGAGGAAGGCGAATCCGAGAGAGACGCGACTGATAGGGAAACCCATGCAGTCTCGTCGAGCAGAGAGGAGGGAGAAGCTGAAGCTATTGAATCTTCATCTCAAGAGCCAAGGAAAAGGAGGAGGATAGTTCCGCTGGACCCTGACTTGATCCCTGACCGAACCGGGAAAGATCCCTATCCCTACTGGGATTGCTTCGGGGATCAAGAAGGGATTAGTATCTTTCGGTGGTCATACAAAGTTCCGGGTGACGTTGTTATAATGCCAGTTCCAGGTTCCCGAATAAGATTCAGTGACGAACACATAACGGTCCCCTTGATGGCGATCACCGAAGGAGGACTTCGGTTTCCAATGCACATGCATGATCATGAGGGAGATCCTTTACCGATTCGAACTTACCCCATGCCAGCTGAGTGTTAACTCCTATCGCATCATTCACTCAGTGATAAAACTCGCCGAAGTGAAGATGTTCCCACTTGAAGCCACCATTTATTTGAAAATTACATGATGTCGCGGAATGTTAGATATTCCCAGTATTATTTGTGCTCCCGAAGGAAGATGGTAAAAATTCATTCCCGAAGGTATGTACGACTCGGAAAAATAGGCCTCGGACTATGTCGAAGTTCGGGGTAACTATCAATATCCTCCACTTGAGTATGGGAGGTTCGAGGTTGCCACACGCAGGGGGAATCCTTATAAGCATTGTTTTTGTTTGTTTGTTTGTTTATATATTGCATTCTAGCCATCTGGTACTGATATTGCTGCTGTCTTTCTAACTTTTATCTTTATTGTTCGGCAGATACTCCCAAGATCAACAAAGACTTGCTAAAGAAGGTCAAAGGTTGCGGGCTTGCTGCTGCTTTATTGACCATTCCAAGGGAGGAAAGAGACGCTCCAACAATCCTTGACTACAAAGCAACCTACGGTGGTAGGATCCGAGGGAAAGGTGCTGACGAAGAAGAGGAGCAAGTTCCTGAAGAACCAACCGAGCTTCCCAAAGAATATCGTCCGAGTAAGGACAAACCACTCAATGGGCTCATTCGTTTACCCACCGAAGAGGTTCCCTTTGAAGAAGAAGAAGCAAATAGGCCTCCCAAAAGCATGAAAGCCGTTCTTCAGAAGAAGTTAGAGGAGAAGGAGAAAGAAAGGGCCGAGCTCAAAAAATTCGAAGCACCAAGGGCTTCGGGATCTGCTCTAAGCCAAAAGGTTCCACCTCCCCCTCAACCTCAGAAATGACCCCCCACTTCGCCGAAGAGAGCATCGGCCAACAAAAGGGCCAAAACAACTTCGAAGACTCCCGAGGCTGGGGGGGATTTGTCGAAGGAGGCAGGAAAGGAGAAGGAGAAAGACTCCATTGATTGGAATACGCCTTGGATGCCGAGCTTCATTACTCCCAACAAAAAGCAGGTTTTGAGGTCTGATAGCTTGCAGGAAGATCCCTCTCTTGCACTAACTCTCCAATCCGGGCTAACGTTCCCGAGGGATGTTCAAAGCCCCCAATCACTTAAAGCAGCTCTGGGTGACTACTATTTCTATTCTGGGAGGGTAAGTTATCTTTTAATATACACATGATAATTTCCATAAAGATCTTTTCCTTTGTACAGGCCACCCAGTCCATAATGAGCGTAAGCTTCCATCTTACCGAACACGAAAAGAAGAGAAAGTTGCTGCTACAGTCGGGGTACAGCACAATAAGGACGTGGCCGAAGAATACAAGACAAGCTTGGAGCAATCCGAGGCCACACGCCAGTCTTTGGAAGTGCAAGTCGCCAACCTCAATGATTTGATCAAGGGGCTACAAGACTCGGCAGAGAGAACCAGAGCCGAGGGGAAGGATGAAGGGCTCGCCGAAGGGAGAGCTTTGGGGAGAGAGGAGATGAAGAAAGAAATGGAGAAAGAGCTGCAGGAGTGATATGACAAAGGTTTCTTCCAAGCCGAAGAGGATGCGGCAGATGAATTGGTGGAAGCTCAAGTGGAGATCAAAGAGGCGCAACATAAGGAGAGCTTCATGCTCGGATACAACATGGGTCTAGACGATGCAAGGGTTGAGTCTAGTGATGAAAGAAGGACGTTGGTCGAAGTTCCACCCCTAGCTTCAGTCAAAGCTGAAACAGTTGATCCAATAGCCGATCCTGCAGAGGTCCCCACGGTTCAAGCTCCTTTGGAGGAACCTGCTCTATCTCCAACTGTCGTTCCTTCCGAAGCTTGATTGTTGTTTTTGTTTTTTTTTTTGTAAACTTCATTTGACATGGTCGGCGCCGAACAACTGGCCTTAGCTGCACCATAGTTTGTAATTAAGACAGGGTTAAGGATGGCATTGAACGATCACCACTATCATGCCTTAAATTGATGGAAGTTTTAAGAAAAACTTACAAGTCCTTTTACTCGTTCTAATGCTTCTGTGAATGTTCGTATTTTGCTGGCACTTGAATTGTTTGTTTAATGTAAACATACCAAGTAAGTTTACAAGTTTGATTGCTCAATTGTCCAAGCAAACAAGAATTTGAATGTGAAAAATATCAAAAATTTTCCACGTCTGTGTGTTCGACAAGTATATTGTTACAATAGCAGAATCGTAAAACTATCATAAATTTCACAAGTCTTTTTGTTCGGTAATATATCCATCTTTTTGTTCGGTAATATACCCATGTAGGAGTCCCCTGCCTTAGTGGATTGCTGAAGAATAGAACGGGAATCCAGTAAGGCAAATAAATGGGTACCAAACGAATAGCATCAAGCCCGATGATTGAAGGCTATATTGAGGGCTACGAGAATTTCGCCCTGAACGAATAGATTACCGAAGGCTATGAGAATTTTGCTCGAACAAATAGATTACCAAAGGTTACGAGAATTGCGCCCAAACAAATGACGGAATCAACAGCCCGAACGAAGGCACATTAGGTAGAAGTGCCTGAGCCCGAAGGCAAGAACCGAACCAACTAGAATACCCAACAAAGGTAATGTCAAGGAGAACAATTAAGCAAAATGAAGAATTGCTATTAATGAAACGCCTAAAGGCTTACAGCCATGTAAAAACAGGAAAAAGCAAAAGGAAAAATAAAAGGATATCAGGAGGACACATAAGCTATCCATGGAACTTTCGAAGTTTTTGGGCGTTCCAAGGGTTAGCAATCGGTGTTTCATCCATCTCCACAAGTTTGTAAATGCCATGACTGAACTTTTTGACTACTCGGTAGGGGCCTTCATACGGATCATTGAGCTTGGTCAGCTTGCTGGCTTCAATTACCATCCGAAGGACAAGATCGTCGACGTTGAACGGCCGAGCTCGAACATGCTTGTTATAGCCCCTGGCGACTTCTTGTTGGTACGCGGTATGCTGAAGGTTGGCGTTATCCCAGAGTTCTTCGGCGAAGTCTAACTCGGAACCCACAAGAGTATTGTTATCCACTAGGTTGAAATTTTCCGTTCGAGCCGTTGGAATCAGGTTTGACAAGGGGAGGACTGCCTCCATCCCATAGGCCATTGAGAACGAAGTGCGTCCGGTGGAACGACAAGGAGTAATTCGGTAGGACCACAAAACATGGGGAAGTTCCTCGATCCACAAGCCGAGCTTCCAATCCAGACGACGCTTAAGCCCCCCGAGTAATGATCTTGTTAGAAGCCTCAGCTTGGCCATTGCCTTGGGGGTAAGCCACAGAGGAGTTGTGGATCGTGATATTGCGCTTTTTGTAGAAGACCTTGATAGCAGCGGCAACAAATTGGGAGCCGTTTTCAGAAAGGATAGCATAAGGTACGCCGAAGCGAGAGATGATGTGCTTCCAAATGAAACGCTCCATATCGCCTGCTGTTGTCTTGACCAACGGTGATGCTTTTACCCACTTAGTGAACAAATCCATAGCGGTAAGCATGTACTCAAATCCTCTAGGTGCCTTTGGCATCTTGCCAACAATGTCAAAAGCCCAAACCGCGATCGGCCATGGACTAGTGATCATTTTAAGAGGGAAAGCAGGCTGGTGGATGAGCGATGCTTGCTTTTGGCACCGAACACAATGCTTCACATACTCCTCCGACTGTTTGACCATTTTTAACCACCAATTACCCTGCGTCAGCGCTCGTTGGGCCATAGTTCAGCCACCCAAATGTGCCCCACAACTCCCCGAGTGAAGCTCATCCAAAACACTCTCCACTTGACCTTCATGAACGACTCGCAAGTTGGGGCCGGTGAATGTTCGACGGTACAGGTTATCAGTCGGATCCAAGAAGTAATTTGCAGCTTGGCAACGAATCTTGTGGGCTTCCCTTTTGTTTGGAGGAAGGGTCTGAGTTTTCAGGTAAGAGATGACTGGATCCATTTGGTTAGGACTGAGTGTGATTACCAATACCGAACAAACTGAAGGCTCAAAATTATGAGATTCCACTTCATCAAAAACAATAGTGCGACTACCCGAGGTCCTGTATACTGAAGCAAGACCTGCCAAGGTGTCAGTGTGAACGTTATGTTCCCGAGCGATCCACTCCACTTCCACTCAGCCAAATTGTTTGAGAAGCGCCAGAGCGTGACTAACGTAAGCATTCATTCACTCGTCTTTGGCTTGGTAGTTGTCGTTTAGGTGGCCCACAACTAGCTGAGAGTCACAAAACACATGGACCGAGTTCGCATCCAACCAAATAGCGAGTTGTAATCCGGCAATGAGAGCCTCATACTCAGCCTCATTGTTCGTGGCGGGATATCCGATGGAAATCACACTCTCATGAACGGTCCCACTCGATGACATGAGGACAATCCCAGCCCCGGCTCCATTAACATTGGAAGCCCCATCGACCGTCATCTGCCATGCGTCGCCAGAAAACAGCTTCCATTTTTTCTTAGGCCTCTTGGTGCCCAACATATACTGAGCATGCAAGGATTCGGGTGGGGAGTTGCTCTTTTCCACATGAGATTCTTTATCGGCTATCCGAGTTTCTTCTGCAGCGGTGGATAAAACGTTGGCTTCATCTTGCAATCCAGGTGTAAGTTCAGCAAAGAAATCGGCCAAAGCCTGGCCCTTGATGGCAGTTTGGGGCTCAAACTGGATATCAAAATTGGCCAAATCCTGGGAAAACTTCAAATTCTGCTTGACGAGTTCTTCTTCCGAAGCACAGCTTTGAGAGGAAACTCAGTGAGAACCACAATCCTATGGCATTGAAAGTAAGGCAAAAGGCTTGTTTTGGCCGAAACAAGAGCCAATGCTAACTTTTCCATAGCCAGATACCTCGTCTGAGAGTCCATCATCATTTTGCTCGAGTAGAAAATCGGCAAATGGTCCATCCCTTCTTTCCGAACGAGAATTGCACTCATGGCATGATCCGAGATAGCAAGGTAGAGATAAAGATCTTCGTCGGGCAAAGGTGTGACGAGGAGTGGAGCATGGGAAAGGTATTCCTTTAGTGATTGCAAAGCCAGCTCACATTCCTTAGTCCACACGAACCTTCGGTGACTAGTCTTGATTGCTTGAAAGAACAGCTTGCAAAGATCCCTCAAACGTCGGATAAAACGATTCAAAGCAGCCACCATGCCC
Source organism: Rhododendron simsii (assembly GCA_014282245.1). Lineage (NCBI taxonomy): Eukaryota > Viridiplantae > Streptophyta > Magnoliopsida > Ericales > Ericaceae > Rhododendron > Rhododendron simsii. Next base: position 9,770,134 of record CM024958.1, read on the forward strand.
GTGAGCCGTTGTACCTCTTTGATAGAAGTTAGAGCTTGGAGATTCTGCACTGCTGTGAGTTGTTTCGGATTAGCTTCTAATCCTCGGTAGCTCACCATGTAACCAAGGAATTTTCGCGAATCGACACCGAAAGCACATTTTTCAGCATTCAGACGAAGCTTATGTTGTTTTAAAACAGCAAACACCTCGCCTAAATCTTGAAGGTGATTCCGAGCAAATTGACTCTTGCAGACCATATCATCAATGTAAGCTTCCAAAATCCTACCGAGCATTCCAAGAAACATCTTGGTTATGGTCCGTTGAAAAGTTGCCCAGCATTTTTCAACCCAAATGGAACAACGTTATTATAGTAAGTACCCCGAAGGTAAAGTTTTCCTGACCTGGAGGTGGAAGACGATGAGCCATATTACTTGTTTGAAGGAAAGAAAGAGGGGAGAATAAGATCTGGGGTGAAAATCAGGTCCAGTGTGTGCTAAAAGGAAGAAGAATGTCATCCCTAGCAGAGTTGCTAATTGTGGGGGGTTGATTTCACTGTGACCTTCTTAAACCTCTTCTTGTGTCTGGTGAATCGTGGGGGAGCAACGGCGATCTTGATGTACCTGCAGAACCGAAGGGGGATGTTCCTTCGGGAAGAAGCTCTGACGAACTAGTCAGTAGGTGAAGATGGAGGAAAGAAGTTTAGTAAGTAATTTGCTAGGAGAGAGAAGAGTAGTTTTTAGGGAAAAGATCTGATCCTCTTTCTTGGAGGGGTTCTCTTCAATTTATAGGTAAAGATGTAGAGTGTTGGACAGGCTGGCTCTGCCACCCACGTGCCTCGCCATGTTCGGATGATGTCATGAGTCAAAGGTATTTAATGAACGCCGTTTCTTAGTGAATGCTGAGCCGCGTTGCAGAGTCAGACAAATCACATCAATCAGAGATGTCACTTCAGTTATCAGAAAAGACAACTCACATATCATTGGAAGCTTCGAGAAGGTTCTGGAGTAGCGGTCTCTGAGCGTCAGGAATGAACATTCACATCTCCGAACGGTATAATTCCATCCGAACAAATAAAGATCTATGGATAGAATAATATTTTCGAATGATAGAAATGAATACCGAACAAAATCGAGTTCCACGACTCTCGGATAGGATCTCAGAGCTCGGCAGGATATCCCAGATCCTCCTATCCTTCTGGAAATGAAGGTTATGAGATGCCAAGATGCAACTCAACTTACAGATGAACTGAGACAACTAAACGATGGGTCCAAACACAGCTTGACTCATTTGACCCATCCGATCCCAGTGAACTTTCGGATATTTTGGCCCACGACACAACCCCGCGCCAATCCTCTCTATCCCTATTAACTACTAATAAAAATACTACCCAGAGAATACAAATAAGTATATATGTATGTATAGGTTTTAAGCAAAACCCATTTGCAATCCCATTGGACGTACCATACCGCCGTCGACCGGAACTCGCAGTCGTCGTCCATCAAATTGAGAACTCTACAACTACAGTTCTTGTGCTTTTTCACTGTTAATTAGACTATACATATACTGTATGAATATTTCTATATGCAGAGGAAAATGGAATTTGGTTGAGGGCTGAAGCTTTTATATGTCAAGAGAGTCTAATTACAGCAATGAATCGAACTTGGGAGTGCTAGAGAATCAGATCGTTGGAGAAAGAAACCCAGTTTTTCTTCGTTTCTTCGTTGGAGAGAACCCAAGTCGCCGAACCCACCTTTCTTCGTTTATTCACCAGACCCAGATCGACGCCGGCGAACAGTAGAGAGAGAAATCCAGATCGTTGAACCTCCGTTGTAGTCAATTGATTTCAAGATCAAAGTCGATCGTTCGGGCAAGAGAACAAGCTTTTCTTCGTTTCTTCGTTGGAAAGAGAATTAAAAATTGGAAATCGATGAACAGTTCCTCGGTATAGGTAGCGAGGTTTTTTTTTTGAGGTATTTTACATTGCTTTTTATCGAGCCTGGTGCAGGGCAATTTTGTGCCTCTTCCTAGTCAAAGTAGTTAAAATTGCACTATTACTTATCTTGATGTACATGCTCTAAGAGCAAGTTTACCAGATGTTAGGTAAAAATGCTAGTAAAAAGTGCAATTTTTTCATTTTACCTACTTGTAGACATTCCAAACTAGGCTTCCAGATTAGTTTACTTACGGTGTTTGATTCCCTGACAATGAAACGGATCAATAACACCCTCAGAAATGTCAAGTGTTTGAATTTTGAGTGTTTTACAAAACCCTTAAACCTAACCTAATTCTAAGCCACTTTAAAAAGCCAAAAAACCCACTGGCACGCATTGGTTGAGAACCAGTGCGCACGAGTTAAATTGACAGGTGTTGGTTAACGGTCAAAACTTGGCCTTTGACCAACACATGTGTTATTTTGTGAGAGAGCAAGGGACTTGTATAAAAACCTCATTATGTCACAAATATCTAGGGTAGTAGGAGTAGAGAACAACACTGTAGACACCCCAATCTGGTCCTCCGAATAATCTTTAAGTTCCCCGATAATGAAATAAAGAAAATTATACCTTCAAGGCTTGGATTGTTCTCTTTTGCTACTCCTTCTTTAAACCTCAAGAAAACCTCTTTTCTAAATATGTAGGGTGGCCCCCAGTTCAATTGCAAAGAGAAAAACACTTTTGCTTAGTCAAAAATAACTTTTTCCAAGTCAAAAATAACTTTTTCCATGACACACTGATGGTAAAATGGGCACACATTTCAATGTATAAATTGTCTTTGAGTGAAACCAATTGGGTCAAAAAGATGACTCGACAAGATTTCAAACTCTTCGAACCATACCCAAATTCGAGTTCAGGGTGTCTGGGGCGCCGCCGCGAAGTTTAGTTTACTGTGCTATCTCGAAAAATTGCGTGGCATTTCAAAACGTGGCGCGGCATTTCAGAAACGCGGCGCAACATTCCAAAAATCACTTCACTATGCGGCCATTTCCTTTGCGCGGCATTTCAAAAATCACTTTACTGGGCGGCCTTTTCCCTTGCATGTTAGCAGAGTACGTTTTTCACGTTTTTTTGTCTTTGGGTGCACTCCAAGCATATTTTTGCCTATAAATACACCCCTGCTCTTAGAGGAAAAGTACCCTTCTTGATTCTCTCTCTACACCCCCTTACACCCATTACAATCATATACATCTCTTTCTCTCTCTACATCAGCCCACGAGTTGGGCTCTTACAAAATCAGTCTTAAACTAATTTTTTTTCTTATTTTCTCTACAAAAACTCATCAAATCTTCACAAAACTCACACAAATCCCCCCTTAAACTCAGAAGTTCAACTGATTTTAGGAGTGTTCAGTCCAAATCAACCTCCATTCCTTCATTTTCAAGCACATCCAAGCTTCGATCAAAAGGTATAAACAAATTGCTTGAGCTAAATCACGTTTAGCTTTGAGGGGAGCCCATAGAGGCTCTTCTCGGTCTTTCTATACTGAGTTTGGGTCTCAAACGAGTTTTATATTCAAAAAGCACAAAAAATAGTTTCTGCAGTGGAATACGCTACATCGTGCAGCGTTTTACAATACCGCACGAAGTAGTGTATTACACCGTGTATTATTTTATTTCTTGTACATACTTCTTATGTTATTCTGTTTAGTCTGTTAATTACTTTTCTGTACGGGTACATTCTAGAATCAAGTTTCATAGTAAAAGTCATCTTTTTGACTTTATTAAATCTTTCAACATTTCAAAAGCTTTTAACATTGTTTTATATGATAAGATGAACAAAAGGGTCTCGTAAATCATTTTTTAGAGATTCGAAAAATATAAAAAACTATTTTGCGGACCTATGGTTTGTTTTGCCATGTAAAAACGAACTGATTCTAGAATGTGTAGACAGGTACACCGCACGGTGTTTTAGTCGCACCGTGTGACGTATCCGAGTCATCGTGCGGCATTTCACATGATATTGGTAGGTTGCTGTAATGCTGTTATTTCACTTTCTGTACATTACTCGTCCATTTCATACTGTACAGTTCGCACCACAAGCACGCCAATGTGTTATATAAAAACCAATGTCTCTTTCCCGTATATGTTTTAATCAAAGTTAAGTTTTTCAAATGATATTAAATCCCCCATTAAAATGCTCAGTAGAGATCGATTTTTGTCAAACGAGAGGGGTGCTTTTCAACAAAACCTTCCACTCTCGTAATTTGGCTCTCAAACCCAAAAGTCTCAACGTTTTCGCTAGATCAAAAGCCTTTTTTTCTCAAACAAACTCTCAATTTCTCGGATCATTTATCTCAAAAATTTGGGTGGCGACTCTTCAGGCGCACCGGTCGGGAAGCCCACAAACACTTTTTTAGATCTAGAGTAGGATTTTCATTTCTTATAGCTTACTCTCGCTTTGTTCTTCATTGTTCTTAGTTAATTCTGCACCTTTCTACCTTAGTTAGTTGTTGTTTGTCAATTTACTCTTCATTAAAGTTGTAGCTGCACTCTTGATCTATCTAAATCTCTAGTTTATTTTGAGTTTTGTCATGTTTTCAATATTTAGCTTTGTTGATTCAATTACTAGAATGAGTGAGTAGTTAATCAGGCTTGGTCATGGGGTGATTAGCACTCCATGACTTGGATTGATCATGCTTTTCTCAATAAATCATGTGCTGAAAAAAACTCGGGTTGTTACTGTGTAAACTGGCTCTTAGGTAGCCACCCCTTGTATTCGATTGCTGAGAGTGACTAAACTTAAGAAATTGTTTGCTTTTTTAAAATAATTTAAAAGGAGCTACGGTCATAGGGTTCAAAACACTCACAACCAGTCTCGAATTTATCTGCTTCATTTGGTGTTCTTGAAAACGTTTGACTTTAGAGAGAAAAAGCTACCCCGAAGGATGCGAACCTTTATGGTCGCCGTTTACCCATGCGTGGCGGAGAACAAGTTTTGGTCTCCCATTTCCCGCTTACATGAGCTCCGACAATGCCCGGGTTCGTCTAACGGAAGTACTTTAATAACCAAAATTGCCTTTTTATTTTTATTTCAAAACAAGAGCAGAACGTGTCTGACCTGGCCATGGTGTGCTAATCACCTCGCGACCCTACCTTTACAACTACTCACTATGCATTGAACAAGAAACGCAAAAAAACCTAGTTTAAAACATGCTTCTAAATATGAAATAAACAAAAGATATGAATTAAATAAGTACCAAAGAACAACTTTAATAAAAACCGAAAATTATTACGAGTTACCGAAGTATGAAGACTTGAACGAATCGTCGAGAACTTGAAAGAGAGAAACTCTCCAGAGAAAACAACGTACATCTAAAAATTAAGAGGTGAATCTCCATGTAGAACAACATCTTTCTCCTTACACACATTGGTATTTTCCTCATCTGAAGCTACTATTCATGTTTTTCTTTTCAGCGGCCAGAAGACTGAAGTCACTAGGGTAAATTGCTTATATAGGGATTGAAGACCTTAATCACAGAAAGGCCCTTTGGACTTCATGAAATAATACATGAACCATTCAATTTTGAATCATTTCGCATTTTAACCCCAAACTTCTTTAAAATCTTCTTTTTATCCAAAGTCTCGGACAACGGGCTCGAGCAACCTATAAACATAAAAACACATAATAAAAACTGTTAACAAATTTAAAAGACTAATAAATGTAGATTGGAAGGTCAGAATATGAATATTTTGGCATTTATCACGCCCCCAACTTACACTTTGCTAGTCCTCTAGCAAAGAAAATAAAAAAGATAAATCCTAACTATGACACTTTCGTCGGACTCACGATTGTACTTAGCCCGTCCAACAAAGCCTTTTAAACCCTTAGGCGATCTCCAGAGTATAAGTGGAGTTTCGTGAGGGTTTACAGTAATGAACTCCCACAAACATTGTGAATCTTTTTCACATGAGATCTAAAAACTTGTAAGACAACTCATCAATATTTCAAGCAAAGCAAATGAAACCATCGTTGAAACATACTAGGCAAGAGTAGTTCTAGAGGCTATCAAATCATAAAAATAAGCCATGACACATACTCTTAACGTGTGTGAATAAGGGCCTCGGTTGCAAGGTGAATAACAACTAAAAATTCTCTTTGGACCAAGTCTTGATTTCAAATCTCATTGTGTCGTGCACTCAACAAATGAATTCACTCGAAACAAGGTGCATATTATGTACTCTCAACATGTGCGGGTGAAAGTTATGCAACATGAAAACAAAGTATTCCGCACACAAAGACATGAAAGAATGCTCTATAAAATGGACACGTGATCTCATAAACGGAATGCAAGCATCGGGAACTCTTTCTTTCCATCAATCCACATCCCATTACCCTTAAGATCAAATAGGACTTCATTTCAGGTTATAATGTTAGGTAAGGGAAAATGTAATAAGGCTAGGGTAAATATTCAAGTGTCTGAGAATAAGCTCACAATAACTCATATAGGGCAAGTTTTTCACAAAGTGTGCCCTCTTCTCATTCTTTTGTTCTTCAACTTCGCCACATCTCTCTTTCCTATCATTCAACACAATCCCACACTAAGATCAAGTGTTTCTCTTTCGATAATGATTTGGTGTCCCACTTTCCATTCCATTTTAATGTTTTTTATATTTTGTGCATTTTTTTTTCTTTTCAAAATGGGAAGACCACCAACAACCAAGAACACCACTCACCCCCTTTTTTTTTTTTTTCAACAAGTCACCTCCACATGATCCAACATTCCTTCTCAAGACACAATATGGATAGTAGAGCTCAACAAGAAAAGGCTATCATGCAAGAGGCTCAAATGGGCTCACAAGGGACAAGTGTATGAAAGAAAGAAGCGAATTGGCCTAAAGTGTCAAAGATGGCCTATAATCCTCTTCCAAGGGCAACACAACCGTGCAAATTTTCAAACTCTAGAGATAAATAAGTATCTCATTAAGTTCCCAATACTTGACAATAAAGATAATGAGATCAATTACGAATAAGTTCTTCTGTGACAAATGAGAGTTTACGTGACACCACTCCAAGAAAAGATAAAGCTCTAAACTGGCATGGGCATAAGTCTCCACTAAACAAGCCATTAAGAAAAATCAGTATGTAACTCACAAAATGACCAAAGCCCACATGAATGTGATGTGCAAAAGTGCTAAGGACAAGTGCAATGACGAATTTCTCGCGATAGGCTGGCAAAAAGAAGTACAATGCCACATAGATATCCAAGCAATGATCATCACATCTTAGACTTAATCAACCAAGAGCCAATCTCAACAAGTCTCGAGTCACAAGCAAAAATAAACCAACTATTTTTTCCCAAAAATTTCACTTTTTTTTTTTTTTCATTTTTACGACTTAAACTTTGAAACAAGGTGATTCCTCCTGCCAACTTACACCATTCAATGTCCACATTGAAACCATGAATATGAAAAGAGAGGACAAATGGCAAAACGAAAGGAAAAATATCACCTTGAGCAGGAGGGACTAAGCAGGGTACAATATAGTGAGAGGGAGACCCCCCAACTTGGACGGACGAACCTGCAAAATGTTAGCCTCCACAACAACAAAATATAAAAAATAAAAGCAAACAAAAGAACAACAAATTTAATAAAAACAGCAAAAACATAAGAAAGAATCAATAAAGAAAACAAAGAAAACTCAGGCATACAGTACTTGGGTTTCCTCCCAAGAAGAGCTAAGTTTAATGTCTTCAGCCAGACGTCAAATCTTCACACGATCAACGTGTCATATTTTTCTCTCCATCCATCGCCGATGGACAAAGAATGGGTGGCTATAAAAGACCATAATGCTATATTTTTTATGTTTTCAATTTTTGAATTTTATTTTTATTTTTATTTTTTTTAACAAGAAGTAAAAGAACAACTATCATAGATTGTGCCAAAACTCGGAGCGTCCAAGTTATAGTTCTAGGCCTCGCCAACCAATTAAGTCCAGCGCTCCCTCAAGACCAAAACAAGACAAGACACTACAAAGAGCCAAGTGCCAAAGCATGGGAATTAACAGGCTTGTCTCTATGGTCCTGAACCGCCTCCGCGTGGGACTCATCTGGAGGATGTGGACAGTTAATTATAAATTACCCCTATCAGAAGAACTAATTAAAGCCCTATGTCACTGACACAAAATTGCCCTTACTAATCAGAGCTGGGCACATAATCCTTGTTTTAATAGCAGCGTGCAAAACTATAAAACCCAAGTCAATGATGGGTATCCTATCGCTAGGAGCCAGGTCCACTTCTTAGTGAAGAAAGTGGTACGCAAAAGCTACCCGTCGAAACTTAAGACAATGGGGCGCTCAACGGCTCAAGAACTAGGTCCCAAGCGGCGCCGCACACATCCTCTACTGCAAGCATCTCCATCAAACTCCCTACCTTTGGAGAATCTAAAAAGGACAATTCTTCGGCGGTTAAAACTATCTCCAAAGGATCCTTATACAGAATACTATTGACATGCTCCTGCACTAACGTATCGATCAAACTCACCTCGTATACTTCCTCATTATCCTCGACTCGGCTATCCACATTAAACACATTCACCTCTATTTTTAAATCCTCAAATGATATTTGGACTTGTCCCGTTTTGCAGCTCATGACGGCACTGGAGGTGGCTAGGAAGGGACGACCAAGGATGATAGGAGTTTTCTTGAAGACCTCCGGAATCGGGCATGTGTCCAGGACAATGAATTCGACTGAAAAAAAAGAACTCGCCCACCTGAATCAGAACATCCTCCACCATCCCCTTCGAAACACTCACACTCCGGTCAGCCAACTATAGTGTGACCGGTATGGCTCTCAGATCGCCAAGGCCAACCCTCAAGTATACCGAATATGGGAGCAAGTTGACACTTGCTCCTAAATCTAGCAAAGCCTTATCGAACTTCTGGCCTGTGATAGCTATAGAAATGGTGGGACAACCACGGTCTTTACTCTTGATTGGGATATCGGCCCGGAGAATGGAGCTCACCTGCTTTGTCAGGAGCACTTTGTCCTGACTTTTAGTCCTCCGTTTTAAAGTATACAGATCCTTCAAAACCTTCACAAACTGAGGAATGACGTCAATGGCTTCCATCAAGGAGATAGGAAATTGAACTTTCTTTAATAACTTAAAAATATGAAAGTTCACATTGACTTTGGGTTTCACCACCAAGCGATGAGCAACGGGTGGCGATGGAGTCGTGGGGGCTGCAAGAGCAGGCACTACCTCTTCAAGAGACTCTGACTTGTCCTCTTCCTCAGGAACACTTTCCAAGTCTGGAGAAACTGCAGGTGTAGCCACTGGCTCCAGGGGTGGAACCGGTTTTTACTTTGGAAGAATTGTCTTGTCGATCTCCTTCCCACTTCTGAGAGTGGTGATCGCCTTAGCCTCTTCCAGACTGAGGTTCAGATTACTTAGGCCAAAGGGATTGGCCACCAAATGAAAATCAAGGTAGTTCGTGTTTGTCTATCAAAACTTGGCGGTGTTAACCTCTTTGATCTTGCGTAGATAAAAGCAAGCCTTCTTGTCACGCATAATGCTTGGAGCTATGTCATCCCTTGCGTTTGCTAGATGAATACTAGAACTCGCATGGTGTTTCGACTCATTTTCTAGTAAAACGGTCTTAATGATAAATCTTCCGGTTTAGAAGCATATCTCAAACCGAGTAATTAAAGAGAAAAGTTGATTGATTCGAGTTATGGGTGCTAAAATCCCCTAGACCTAGCCGCTTAGTTTAAAGCATTTTCAAAATACACTTTTATCGCACAGTTTCTCCGTTTCAAACTACTTCTAAAGTTGGCTGTCTCAAGGCCGCAAATCTTACTTCTACAAATCCAATTGAGCCGTGATGATATTCCCTTGGGTACGATATCCAGACTTCTGATTTATTATACTTCAAATAACTTATTAGCCCTAGGCTTGGGATGATCATATATATTGATATATCGACGGACGAAGCAAGTAGAAAAATCTCGACCTCAAATATTAAAGAGCAAACTCCGAGACTCAAGCAAGCTCTTGAACAAAATTAAATGGTCAAAACTCACATGGACAAAAAAACTTTCGACTCCATCTTGTTTACTGGAGTGGGAAAAAATTGGTATAAGATCATTAAAAAAAAGAAGGAAATTTAGACGATAAAGAAAAGTAGTCATACCCCGTCAAATACCAGTGCTCACGGCTAGAAAATCATGAAAGCAATTTTTTGTGAACATAACTTAGTAGTATTTTTTTTGATCGGCGACACAACTTAGTCTTACTGAACATCGATCCAAAATTACTAAATTAATTAGATCTTACAAGTTTACACTTGGACATTTCATGTGAAAGGTCTATAGAATATATGCTTAATTCAATTAGCAGGTTTATTGGTAGGATACCGATTTCATGTGAAAAGCCACTAATTTCATCTGAACGTTCTTTTACTTAAATTTTTTTTTAAAAAAAAGGTGAGGATACCAAAAAATACTGAAATGTGGATGGTTATCTTTTTTTTTCACCCACACTGTTTATATAAATTGGCATAAACACAAGACGATGATTGCTCATTCCAACTATTCATCATTCTCCCTTTTTTGGGGCTCAACTTTATTATTCATAAATTTCAAATCTATGCATACATATGCATAATTAGACATCATGAAATCTAGCACTTACCAGCAAAAAAGGGCACGCTAGAACGAAGCAGACCCCGACGAATTTGCATATGTCATCGGGATAAAACAGATTGAGATGACTACCATTATTAAAACTAGCATTTTGGCACCCATTGCGACTTTTTTCTCTTCCTACCAAACACCTCTAGAAAGGAATACAAAACTTTTTTTAATGCACAAAGCATAGAGTAGGAATCCCTTTTTTATACCTAAAGAACTGACTTTTAAAAAAAAAATCATTAGGAAGGCAATATTAATTTTGTTATTCAAAATCCAATGAAAATATAATGCACATAAGCACGTGGGACAGATAGTTGTTAAATGAGATTTGTAACACATTCTCTCTCTCTCTCTCTCTCTCTCTCTCTCTCAATTAATCAATTAGCCAAGTCTTTTTTTTTGGAACACAATAGAAATGCATAGATAAAAGGATAACAGTTTAAAGATCACATGGAAATAAACGGGGAAACAACAACAAAAGGGAGCTTAGAAAACAAAAAACAGTGGTCAATGGTTGCTCCGGTCAAAAAGGAGTTCCTAGTGCAGCTGGAGATGCAGAATGGGACAGGAATGCCCGTTTGGCAGGACAGTGGGCTTGATTTGCGTCCTTGCTATCAACCTTGAATAACCTGCAAAAATCTAGCTTCGAGAGTTCTTGCCGAAAGTTGTGCAACAAAAAAATTATCTGCGTAGTGAGGTTCAGAGTGCCCTGCTAGCTGCAAAATTGCATTTAAACAATCAGAATAGATGAAAATAACATTAAAATGATTTTGCAGTGCCCATGCGATGGCTAGAAGGATGACCATGAGTTCAGTTTGGAGAGGGGTTGAGCTGCAACAGGATACGGAGCATTGTCGAATAAAAGTGCCGTCTGGATTGGAGGCATGGAAGCCCAAACCACTGCGCCGAGCCCCTTCTTTCCAAGTCCCATCCACTGTAATATTTGCCACTCGCTGGGGCGGACGACCGTTCAAACCATAGAGCATTATCGGCAGCTAGAGCTAGAGCGGTGTTGGCTATGAAGCAGTCACCCGAAAAACCGTAGCATTACGAGTTTTCCATATAGCCCAGAGAGTAGCTATAAAACTAAAGAAACGGTCCTTTTCTTTCGGGGATGCAGTCAGGTGAAAAATCAAGTCCATTAACCATTCACGAAAGCACATTGGCTGGGTAGGAAGGGAGAATAGAGAGCGATCCCAAACCGGTTGAGTGACGGGGCAGCCTAGAAAAAGGTGTTCCAGACTTTCATCTGATGCGGCACAAATGGGACAAGCTGCAGAGTGGTGGAGACGGGAGGAAAGATGGACCTTGACCGGTAAGATACCTCTTGCACATTTCCAGAGAAAAACTTTAAGGCGTTCAGGGAGATCTAGGTGCCACAAAGTTTTCCATATGTGCTGGCCGTTTTGCAGATGGGGCTGTGACCCAAGGTCTGCGGACGAGTTCTTCCTGTGGTCGTAGAGAGCACGGTAACCAGATTTTGTGGAATAATGGCCAGAAGGTGTATGGGGCCACACCATTTTGTCATTGCGGGAAGTGGTAGGAAGTTGGATGGCCAAAATCTTTTGGATGATGGGTTCTGGAAAGAGATCTCTGATTTTGGTGACATTCCAAGCGTTGCCAGTGTGGGAGGGACTAGGAATACTTGAAACGGAAGGCAGTTCGGGAAGTGAGGGATCCACCGGTCAGAATAAAGGTTGATGGACTCTCCGTTTCCTACTGTCCAAGATAGGTGGCTGTTAATGAGGTCCCGGCCATAAAGAATACTTTTCCATGCCCAAGATGAGGAGGGATGAGGTTTCACTCTAAGGATGTTTGTACCGGAGCAGTATTTTGGGACAAGAATTTGGGCAATAAGGAGGGAGGGGTTAGTCAGAATGCGCCAACATTGATTAGCCAAAAGAGATTGATTGAGAGGGCGAAAGTCTCGGATTCCCAATCCTCCTTCAGACTTGTAGGCTGAAATCTTATCCCAAGAGAGCCAATAGAGAGGTTTATTGTCCCTCGATTTCCACCAAAAAGCTGCTGAAATGGCATTAATCTTGTCACAGATGGCAAGGGGGATCTTGTAAGAAGAACAGAGATAGGTCGGGAGGGAGGACAACACCGATTGGATTAGAGTTAATTTTCCAGCTTGTGATAACGTGGATTTCCAACCGGCCAGGGCCTGTTGGGCCTTATGAATAATGAATTGGAAGCAGCCTTTCTTATTTTTGGACACACCTAACGGAAGACCCAAGTAAGAAGCCAAACATATGCGGACTGGTATATGGCAAAAAGCTTTGGAAGCGCCAATGGAAAACCCGAGGAATGTTGGGACTAAGGGCGATACAAGATTTTTTGTTGGTTAATGCACTGGCCCGAGAAAAGGCTAAAATGCGCAAGTGTATCTTGGAGTTTGGCGCAGCTTTGGAGTGTGGGTTGGAAGAAGATGAGACAGTCATCAGCAAAGAATAGGTGGGAGAGCGGAGGGCCATTAACGGAGAGTTTGAGACCCTTACATTGCTTTGATTGGTCCAAGTAGTGAAGAGCAGAAGAGACTGCTTCCATGTAAATAATGAAAAGATATGGGACAAGGGGTCCCCTTGTCGGAAGCCTCTCTGTGGGTTGAAACGCGGGGAAGGGATACCGTTGATAAGGACTAAAAAAGATACCGTGGAGTAGCATTGGTGAAGAAGCCGGAACAAATGATCTGAAAAGCCCATTTTATGAAGGATAGCATTTAAGAAATTCCAACTAACCCTGTCAAAAGCCTTGCTCATATCCAGTTTCAGTGCAACCATATATTTGTGACCCCACTTCCTTTTGGCTATAAGATAGGAGAATTCGCTAGCAAGATCTGAACTGTCAAATCTCTGTCGGCCTTAAACAAAGGCATTTTGTGTTGGGAAAATGTGGGAAGGAAGGATATGCTACAGCCGGTTTGCAAGGGTTTTGGATATGATTTTATACAACACCTTGCAAAGACTAATAGGCCAGTAGTCACTTGGGGTTGACGGGGATTGACCTTCTGGGATTTGGGCAATGTGGGAGTAGTTAACTTCCTTCAAGAGAAACCCGGAGTTTAAGAAGGAGAGGGCCGCTTTGCAGATAGAAGGACCAATAAAATCCCAATGGTGATGGTAGAAACAACCCGGAAGCCATCTGGACGAGGAGCTTTGGTTCCGCCGATTTGGAAGGCGGCAGTTGTGATCTCATCAGCTGTAAATGGTTTATTGAGCCAGGACAAGTGAGTGGCAGAGAGACGGTTGTCGAAATGAGACCAACCCTCCCGGCTATCCATGTTAAGATTAGGCTGAGGTTCCGAAAAAGGGTCCTGGAAATAATCGGTGACGGCCCGGTTAATACCGTTAGGGTGTGGGAATACTTTTGTTGTTAATTTTTGCTTGGGCCTACAATAAGCTGACTACAAATATTGGGTTGGACTACAAAGACAAGCAGTTGGGCCGGGCCGCCTATTGAAGCTAGACTAAATTGGAAGTTGGGTAAGCCCAGCATGGTCCCAAGATTAAATGGTTCAGAACCATCTATGTTAATTTGGTATAACCATCTATGTTAAATGATCAGCTTCCAAAGTGGAGACCTCGCATAAGTTGTCCGATGACGCATTATATTCAAAGCCGGGGGCCTGTTGAGTAGTACGGTGCACAATACTATCCGAGCCGTCCGTCTGTGCTTTGAATGATCCCTGGAAGAGTTTTATTTTAATCCGGACCATCCAAAACATAGATGAAAACTCTTCCCTGTAAAGGTTTTATTTTAATCTGAACCATCTAAAATTAACATAGACAAAGGGCTGAGATGATGCACGATAGGGATGCTGTGCAGAGGTGCATGGCAGGCCCCCCGGTTCCATTATATAGAACCTTTTCCCGATTTTAATTGGGCCCTCGGCGTTGAGCGGTGGAATTGGACCATTAGACTGATCAGTTGTGTCGAATATGGAGTTAACAAAATAATACTCTCTCTGTCCCAAAATAATAGTCCCTTTTCGGCAATCGTGCCATTTAATTTGGGACAGAGGAAGTATTTTCTCAAATAGTCGACTGAGAGTTACTTGGGAAGAATTTAAGATGTATCATAAATAGGTAGCTCGGGTTAGTTCTATATTTTTTGCCTATAAAACTGCAACCTGTATTTTCCGTGAAAAAAAAAAAACAGCAGCAAACTGTATGGCTTTCATAACATCAGTTTCATTTCAATTATACAAGAAATGAAAATCATTATTGAAAAGTTGAAATACTTAAGTGGGTAGGTTTTTCAGTTCTTTTTTATAATTCTTCTTGAAATTAAATACGGCCCTCTTTCTCTTATTGCTAGGTAGTTTCATATTTTCATTCACCAATATACCTTTATGAATTTAACTATTTAAGCCATTGTCAACTCTGGTAGATAGGTGCCACAAGTAGAAATTGTTGGAATATATTCTCTGTGTAATCTATTTCTTATGCCTAGTTTTTGTTGAAGTCTTTGCCCTTTTTGTTTTCGATTCATGAACTTTTTTTATTTTTTTTTTCATTTTTCAATAAAAAAATAAAAGAAATTAGCATGCGGTAAAATAGTCAGAACGTACACTTTTTACTTGATTGATTTGCGTAGTGGTTAAACGTTTTAAAATTTTAACTAACATGATGACAAAATAAATCAAAGTTAGTAGTAAAATGGACGCACGTAAGGACACCCACTGACAAGAATTACTAGTTCAGTAAACCATGACGTCATTGTACGACATTATCTAAAGAATAAAGCCAAAAGAAAATATTGAAAATAGTAATAGCATGCATAAGAACAAAAAATCGACAGTAGAACAGACCACAGGACGCGATAGTGAAAGTAAACAAGGACTATATATAAGGTGACTATCAAAATGATGGGTCACTTTTATTTTCACTTGCTTCACCAAAGATATTATTGAGAAAATTCATACTGATTTGACACGTTAGAACAGTAGAGATTGACAAAATTCATTCTTGACGTGTTGTAAAGCCTAGGGTGGGTGTCTGTCACCTATTAATTTGAGCGTTCAAATTAAGATAAATAAATAAAAACAAAATAATGATTCAAAGTACACTACACTAGTACCCCATCTCTGGTGCAGAAGTTTGGCCTTAAGAATTGAAGCCGAGATCAGTTGTACAGGACGAAGGGCAAGAGAATCTACCCATGATGCTAGTATCTTAAAGTTGGAAAGGAGGATAAATAGATCCGAAAGGAAGATCGAAAAGAAGAAACGTATTTTTGAGTTTGGGATTAAGGCAGCCAAAAGTATCACACAAAGTTAAAAGTGGTATATTCTTCTTTGTTATCATCAATTGATGTTCGGAATAGGAATTCTATTTTATTCAAGAATGCTAGTAAGGTTATGAGTTTGGTGCACGGTTGAGAATGCAATTCATAGGAGGGAGGAACTTTAACTTGAAGAAGTTGGTTGAAATGGGAAAAATGAGGAAATTGCAAATAGGGAAAACGCAATGAAAAAGTTTGCGGATTTAGAAGAGGGAAATTGCATATTTTTTGCTAATTTCTCGCTGAGACCCTTAAAATCACGTTTTGATCATATTGTACGGCTCGAATCATTGAAATTTGATTAGAAAAGGCGAGGTCCGCATTTTGCTGTATAAGGTCGCCATTATATGAAGGGGACTACACACACACACACACACACCAGCCTTCACATGCGGATGTCCTTAACTAGAAAAAATGCGGACGTCGAACGCCAGTTGTTGAATTGTATTTTCAATGGTTTGGATCGGCGGACGAATATATTCTTACCGGTAAGAAAGCGTCTGCTGATCCGAACCATTAAAAACACAATTCAACGACTGACGTTCAATGTCTGCAGATTGTATATATATGGACACCCTTACCTGAAACGGAGTGATATACACCAGCCTTAGCCCTTAGGGAATGACACTGCCAATATATATTTTAATAGCACTACCAATCTATTTGAAGCGTTTGGGAATGGCAAGTGGATCTATGGGGAGAGTGTGATTGGTGGGAGTAAGAAAGAAGTCCCCACCGCATTCATTTATTAGTAATTGTCACGTAGAATTCACCGGTGTCATTTTCGGCCCATGAATATATACTCCGTATTTAATGAGGCAAGACTCGTTCTGTGCCGGAAATTTATGTGCATGTGCTGAGGAATTTTTTGGTGGTTGAATTTAGAACTTAGAAAAAATCACAAAATTCAACGGTCAGCCGAAAAATCCTTCGGCACAGACGCTCAGAAATTTTCGGAACAGAGAAGATCGGACCCCATATTTAATGCCCTCAATGCTGTTTCGGAACAGAGATTACAGCAGGCACCATATACTGGTGTCTGGTAGGATCGTTAAAAACTTCACCATAAATGCATGCTTCCAGTGTAAATACTACCATCTCGTTCGTTTTGAGATTTTGAATTTGAATTTGTAGATAATGCGTGTAAAGAGAAATAGAATAATAATTGAAAATATGAGTAATGATTAGATAAAGATAGAGAGAAAAATTGGAATAATAATCGAAAAGAAATAGGATAATAAGTAGAATCCAAAATCTAAAACCCTTATCGAAAATCCTGGTTCTGCCACTAATTTGAAATGCTCTTAGATCATTGGGAGAAATGGCAACAATTTTACTCATTTGATAAGGAATTTAATTTATCTCCAAGAAAAGCTCATGTATGGTAACGACAGTGATCTGCGTTGCATCTCGTGAAGACAAATTATCTAATCGGAATGGATGAAGCAACCAATTTGTCCCATAAACCAAGGACCACACTGGAGCAAGCCCATCACCAGCTCCCACTTTAGGTAAACTGAAAAAGAAAAAAAAACAGCGAAGATCAATAAAAAAATCCAAACGGTATTGATAACAATGTCTGAATCTTTGGAAGCTAGTAGACAATCTAATGGAGGATATAGCCCATGAGTAGAAGAATCCAATGGATGTCTCTGCATTTAAAGCTTCTGGAAATCAACCACCATTGGACAATTACGAGTTGAATGGAGCCCGCTGCCTGCAATTACAAGGTGCGCAATACAATAGACTAGCATTTTTGTTACCAAAAAAAATTAAAAAAATAGACTAGTACTTTAGTTTAAAGACTACAAACTAGTTGTTGCCTGGTTCAAGAGCCATAACCGAGATCTAGTTCCCCCAGATCTAGACTCTTGACCCCCAAAATGATGAAGAGAGTAAAAGATCTGCTACTCAACCATCTCACAATCATTAAAGTAAGGGAAAATAATGGTCCAGGACATGTTTTGATAATTAATACTTTTTAATGATATGCTAAGAACATTTGTTAATGAACAAAATGTCTTTGACGTGTATTAATTATCAAAACATGTCCTTAGCTGTCATTTTCCCTTAAAGTAAGAGTTAATTTTGGGCCGGTCCTAATATTAGATTCTATAGCCCACCAAGTCCTATAGGGTAAAAGTGCAATGCTTACTAATTCCTGTGGGTGTAATTTTACTTCTTTATCCCACTTTAAATAGTAACAAATGAACACAGCCCATCATTTAGGGTTTCAAATAAATGCAGCCCAATTCCCACCGCGCCACCACCACCACCACAACAACCGTCGCCACCACCACAATAACCACCACTACCACGCCACCCTCAACACCGCTGCCGCCGTCGCCACCACCACCACTACGGCCACCACTGCTGCCGCCGCCACCACCACCATCATCATGCCACCACCATAGCCGCCGCCGCAACCATAGCTGCCACCACCACCACCACAACTCCGCCACCACCACCGCCACCACGTCGCCACCACCACCACAACGCCACCGCCACCACCACCATAATGCCGCCACCATAGCCACCACCATCACTCCACTATCACCACTACTCCACCACCACAAAAATCACCACCACACCGCCGCTGCCACCACAACCACCGCGCAGCCGCCGCAGCCACCCCCACGCCACCTCCGCCACCGCCACCGCCACCACCATTACAGCACCACCACCACATCGCCGCCACCACAATGACCACCACCACCACCACCATCACTCCACCATCACCACTACGCCGCCACCACAAAAATCACCACCATGCCGTCGCCACGGCTACCACCCCCACCACCACAATAACAGTGTTAATTTTTGTCTAAATTAACAGTGTTAATTTTCATATAAATTCATACCATAATTAATAGTGTTAATTAACAGTTGGCCCATATAACCTCCTACACCCCCACTCCACCGCCGCCGCCACGATTAACAGTGTTAAATTCTGTCTAAATTTATAATTAACAGTATTAATTTTCATTGTCTTCATTTCTTAGCCAATTATCAATTAAGGAAAGGATAATATATGGAAAAATCTATAGTACACATCTCTATATATGAAGGATTCTTAAATTTGGACAGAATTTAACATTATTAATTATAAATTTAGACAGAATTTAACACTTTTAATTGTGGCAGTAGTGGTAGTATATGACGTTGTATGAGCCAACTGTTAATTAACACTATTAATTGTGGTATAAATTTATATGAAAATTAACACCGTTAATTTAGAGAGAAATTAACATTGTTAATTGTGGTTGTGGTGGTGGCGGCGACGGCGACGTGGTAGTGGTGATTGTGGTGGTGGCGTGGTGGTGATGGTAGAATGGCGGTGGTGGTGATAGTGGTGGCGGTGGCGGCGTTGTGGTGGTGGTAGTGTAAGAGATTGTATGAGTCGATTGTTAATTTAGACAAAAATTAACACTGTTAATTATGGTGGTGGTGTAGGAGATTATATGGGTTGACTATTAATTTAGACAAAAATTAACACTGTTAATTATGGTGGTGGCGGCGTGGTAGTGATGGTGGTAGTGGTTTGGTGGTGGCAACATGGTGGTGGTTGGTGGCGTGGTTGGTGGCAGAGGCAGTGGTAACATGGTGGTGGTGGCGGCATGGTTGCGGTGGTGTTGGTGGCACGGTGGCGATGTGGTGGTGGTGGCGGCAACAAATAAAAGACTTATCATTCCGCGCCTGCAGTTCGACTCTCACCAGCAAATAACCCCTAGGAACCATGTACTGACGGTTCATCAGATGGTTTCAAAAACTTTCAACTCCATTGATCGAAATTAGTCAAAGCGCTCTTTATTATCATAAAAAATCTCTCTCTCTCTCTCTGAATGCATTAACAGCAGAGTACAACAAATCCAACACATAATTGTACAACTCGATCTCTCATTCTGGGGCTTGTTTTTTTCAAAATTATATATATTTACTCTATTATGATTACTGTAACAACTTGGACTCCTCCTTTTCCTTTCCATTGGGGTTCTTCACTAACAATAACCCATTGCTGCTCACCAACTTTGAGCTTTGCAACACTCCCATTGATCTCGACTTGTTCAGCCTTACCGTAGGCACCTTCACAGCCAATCCCGCCCTCCTCCTCCCCAAGTGAATACCATTACTACTACTACTACTGTTACCAACCAAATTCGAATCCAACTGCCCCAATCTAATCTCGCGAACCGACCCCACAGATCTAGACCGTCCCACCTGATCCTTATCGCTCAAACGAACAACTTCCCTCCACGGTAACGTCTCTACACCCGGCACACTAGATACTTTCCTATTCCTCCTGCTCCCAACCCTCGAAGTTGTCTTCACAATCTCCGTGGTAGTATAACTCTCATCCAACGGCTCGTATCTAACCGATTGCCACGAATTGCACGCGCCTATACCCACGCGCCGCCCTAGGTTATTCCAAATCGGCGACGACACTCTCTTGTTCACATCCCTCAGGCACTCCACCGCTTCCGCCATTTCCGGCCGCTTCTCAGCCTTCGACCGGACGCACCTCGCCGCCATCACCGCCAGCCTCCGCATCACCACCGCATCCTCCGGCGGCCCGATTCTCGGATCGCAAATAGACTCGTACTCGCCGCCCCTTATCAGCGGCGCCGCCCAGTCCACCACAGACGGCGGCGAGTACCTCATGTCAATCGCCTTACGCCCGCTTAAGATCTCCAGCAGAAGGATTCCGAAACTGAACACGTCGGACTTGGTGCTGAGATCACCCGGCGCAAGATAGCCAGGGTCCAAGTACCCCATCGTCCCCGCCGGCGGCGTGCACTTGACCTTCACGTCCTCCACGTGTCCCCTCAGAGCCAAGCCGAAGTCACCCAGCCGAGCGTTATTTTCCCCGTCGATTAAAACGTTGGACGACTTTATGTCGCGGTGGATAACGGGCGGGTTCGACGAATGGAGGTGCTGGACCGCCCGGGCCACTTGTAACGCGAACCGGACCCGGGTGGACCAGAGCAGGGGCTTGGGGCGCGCGTGGAGGAGGTCGTGCAAGGACCCGTTGGGCATGTACTCGAACACGATTAGGTTCCGGCCGAGGGAGTCGGAGGAGAGTCCGAGGAGGTTGACGAGGCGGGGGCTGCGGAGGCGGGAGAGGATTTCGATCTCGTTGTCGACGGTGGCGGTGGGGGAGGTGGTTTTTTTGACGGCGGCGAGGAGGGTGGGGTTGCGGAGGGAGGCCTTGAAGACGGAGCCGTGGCTGCCTTTGCCGAGGAAGTTGTCAGGGGAGAAGGCGTCGGTGGCGGATTCGAGGTCGGAGTAGGAGAAGTGGGTGATTTTGAAGGGTTTTTTGTTGGGTTTTTTGCAATTGTGGGGATCGCAAGTGGCGATGACGGAATCTGCATTGCAAGAGAGATAATCCATTCAGTGGAATTGCAATCTATGAGTGAGGAGGAGGAGGAGGAGGAGAAGAAGGCAGTGTGAGATAGAGGTTGAAGAAGGGAGAGGTTTAATAGAGAGAGAGAGAGAGAGAGAGAGAGAGAGAGAGAGTGGGGAAAGGAGAGCGGCAAAAGGCCATAACGGTAGATGTTGGTGTCTACTACGGTGAATTTACAGCTTGACGAAAAGAGAGAAAAGGGCAAAAGCAAAAGCAAAATTCAAAGTTGATTTGGTGATTATTTTACTATTTTTTTGACTTTTTTTTGGGGTTCTTTTTCTTCCTTAACATGCAAAGGCGTGCCGAGCTCGGCGAAGAATATCTTGGAGGTTGGTCTTCAAAAAGGAAAATTGTTCCATGTGCTGGTGACACATAAGTTTTTGAGTGCTGCTATTTGCACCGACCACCGGGGAGGGAAATCGTACCGACCGGCCGCGCCGGGCCGTCTCCGGCCACCGGACGGCCGATCCGAGCCGTCCAAAAATTCTAAAAAAAAAAACCGAGGGGCCCAGCGCGGGAATAAACGGCATCCGAGATGTGTAAAATGCTTGATCTGAGCAGCCTTTTTTCATGCATATACACGTATATACATATATACACGAAAAAGGGGTGCTCGGATCAAGTACCTTACACATCTTGGATGCCGTTTATTCCCGCGTTGGGCCCCTCGGTTTTTTTTTTTAGAATTTTTGGACGGCTCGGATCGGCCGTCCGGTGGCCGGAGACGGCCCGGCGCGGCCGGTCGGTACGATTTCCCTCCCCGGTGGTCGGTACCTATATCTTTACTGTAAGTTTTTTTACTACTTCTTTATGTGTGAATGAATTCATTTTGAATACCCTTGTTTTCAAAAAATAAAAAGTACAATTGATGCATTTAATTTTTGGAAGTGTGTAAATCGTGTATTGAATATATATTTTCGTCAAATTTTCACAAGTTGACTTAGGGTGTGTTAAAGAGATGTACATCAATGTAGCTATATACGATAAATTAAGTAAAATACCTAATTAAACTCACAAAAATCAATTGCAGCAGAATAGCAAAACTTGGCAGGTAAAATAGTGGAATTGCTAGGGAAAACTACCGAGGAACTGTTCATAGCTATAAATTAATTTATTGTTTTTTTTCTCTCTCTTCCCCTCAGTCTCTCTTTCTTCCTCTCTAGTTTACTATTCATAGAGCACTTTATATTATGTTATAAAAATAAAGATAATTGGTGTGATGTTGAGAGAGATTTGAGTAGGTAAAATAAAAAAAAGTGAGTTATTGGGTAGATAAAATACATTTTGTTGGTGTAGTAGCCTACTTTCTGGCTTTTTATTTTCTACTTTTTGATTTTCTGATTTTTTGAATTATGGTCATAATGAGTTTTTGAAATTTGGTAGAATGTTTGGATAATATGCGCAATATATATTTTGCAACATTAGTAGTGTTTGAAAAATATGTGATGAAAATGAATTATGAGTTGAGTTTTTACTATGTTGCCCCTGATTATTTATTTTTTGGAATAACGATCATATTTGTTGGTTTGAAAATCCTTTTTGTTTTTACTTTATTTTTAGATAATTGAGAGCCTCCACAATGCTTTTTAATTTTTTATTAAATAACAATAACGTTATTTTCTATCTGCGAAACCCACATCTTGTTTTTTTTTTCTTTTGCCAACCCACCAAAATATTCACTGTAAGTTATGCTAATCGACCCTTCAATCCTTTCTTTCGTTTTTTTTTTGTTTTCATTTTTTTATGTAGACATCTTTTCCACTGTTTGGTACTTGAGAATTGAGACAATTATTTTTCTGTGGAACAAAAATGATTAAAACTGCCAACAAAGGTTAGATGAGGGTCAGGTCATCTATGATAAATTGCTAGTACAATGTTAAGAATGTAGTAATTTTTTGAGAAAGGTAGTGGCAGTTATGTCTTTTTTCCTTGCACCCAAGTTTAATTGGAAAATGAGAAGTTGAAAAACTCCTCCTACCCTCTTTTTCATTTCAGCTTCTAAATACAAAATTTGAGAAGTCATTTTCTCATAATGAGGTTTGAATTTGGGTTGCCAAAATCCAAAAAGTAGAAATGAAAAAGTTGAAAATGAGGTATCCAAACAAACTACGTACACATGGTTAGAATTTGAATGTGAACATGGGCTAATTAAAATGCTATATATTAATAATAGCCACCTATGGTACAAGTTTGATGAATTAATAAGTGACCCAGTGCTTCAAGAGCATTGTGGGATCGCATGATACAAAAGTGTGGGCTACTAAGAAGCAACATGTAAGTACAATTATAATGAGGGTAACTAAAGTAGGAATGCTTATAAATGAGTGTGTGTTAAAACTTTGAGGAAAAAAGAAAAGAAATGAAAACACTCGAGAAATGATATGGGTGACACTTAGAAAAAAAAGATGAGAGAAAACATTCGCTTATCGTAGATTCGATAGAGGCGGTAGTTAAGAATGATATGCTTACAATGGATGGGAGTCAAGGGCGAAATCAGAAATGAATTTTACACTGGCCGGACTAACCTAAATTACGTATATGTTTTTTTCCTTCTCCCGGAAAAGCCTCACATCCTGGTGGTTGGATAGTGCCAACAATTGCAGTGCCAGCCGTCAAAGCAAGAAGTCTATTGGGTTGAAGTGGTAGGGTAGGATTCAAGGGGAATTCCCCGCTCACATTAAGCAGGTTTTTATCCAGCCTTGAAAACGGCAAAAAAATAAAAATAAATTACACACACACATATATAAATCAAAAAGAGGCAAACTTGTACATAAATACGTAAATGTTCAATTACAAACAAAAAAACGCACAATATTGAAGTTGTACCCTACGATGTTTCACAGAGTAGAAATAATCTATTATCGAATTTGAGTCGATATTTTCAAGATGTTCTCTTTCAATGTAGATCATAGAATCCATTAGAAAATCATTCTCCATTTTGTTACAAAAATCAATTTTCACATGCTTCATAGCTGAAAATGCTCTTTCCGTAGTTGCCGCGGTAATAGGATTAGTTTTCAACAAGGCTAATCAACCTTTCAATCAAATAAATGGGTTGGGCTAGAATCACTTGGACTAAAATGATAGGGGAAGTGCAACAATACACATCTTTATTTGGGTGTGTATCATATGCACCATCATTGAAACACACTAAAATGTTACGATTCTTAAAATGTTACGAATCTATTGCTAAAAAGTTACGAATCATATTGATAAAAAGTTACAAATTTTTAGTATTAAAGTTACGATATGAAATAAAATGTTATGACTGATCAGTCCTACAAGTAATTTTTTATGAGGTGACACAATATGACCGCACAATAGGTACATACCTTAAAGGGATGTGTATTGAAGATTTTCCCAAATGTTACACCTGATAGAGACCCTTAAAAAACTTCTAAAAAAACCCTCCAAGTTTCCGATCAAATTTTGATGATTCGAGCCGCTCAATATAATCAGAACGTAATTTTACTCGCGAGAAATCAACAAAAAAAATGACCGGAAAGGGCTTCATCCGAACAGTTTTTTATTGAACTTTATTGAACGGTTCAATAAAAAACTGCTCAAATCAAGCCCTTACCAGTTATTTTTTTGGCCAATTTCTTGCGAACACCCTTAAAATCACGTTCTGAACACATTAAGCGGTTCGGATCATCAAAATTTGATTAGGAACTATGAGATAAAGATTTTGAGGCATTTTTTAGTGGTTTTTTTAGGGGTTCCCGGAACCGCATATATATATGAATTTGGTTTTCTGAATTTGGACATGGCGCTGTAGCCCAAGGGTCGGTGGCTGTAGTTCCGGCCTTGATGGCAGTAGAACGTACGAGAAGAGGTGTGCCAAAAGTTAACCTTAAAGGCGGTTGTTTGAAAGGATTTAGAATTTTTTGCTGATCAAAGTACGTATGACGTTCTCGCCTAAACTGAATACAAACGAATTGAATTCATGAGGCAATCCAAATTAGTTGAGACTTGAGGCTTGATTTAACTTTATTTACTCACGTTTTTGGCTACGCTTAATATTTCTTGTTATTCATACTATTTAACATATCGTCTTGTTCGCAAGCCTTTTCACTATTTTGAGCTTGTTTACTAATTTAACATATCAAACTTCAACTAACTCTTACCGAACCACAACTCAAACCATTTGCGAACAACTCATTTTATTTGCAGGATGGGTACTCATTAGTCATTACTATCCATTAGCGCTCATATTGGTCAACATTAATGTAACATCCGTTAATTTTAGAATTAAGAATTTATAGTCCTTTTTGCCATTAGTCATTACTATCCATTAGCGCTCATATTGGTCAACATTAATGTAACATCCGTTAATTTTAGAATTAAGAATTTATAGTCCTTTTTGCCATTTGGAACAAAATGGAAAAAAAGAAAGAAAAGAGATGGTCCCACATTACCATGTTTTGGACATGTGGCTGGAGAGGAGGTGACTACGTTAATTGCTTTGGCTTCATTTTGACACCTAATATCCACTATTAACACATCATGCTTTAGGAAGCCAATATAACCCAAGAGGCAAGAGTTTGCTTGTTCTATTTTGCTTTGCACCGAGAAAATTGAGAGAGATGTTAGTAAATATATTCATCTAATTGGTGTGAGAGGTGGAAGAAAACAGTTGACTCTTAGAGTTGGAAAATTAAAAAGTTCAGATCATTTAGGCTCCATAAGGATCTGATGGTGAGATGGAGTTTGGTGAAAATGGAATTTTGGTATATAGTTCACAGTGCCAGAAGATTGTGTATTCAACGGTCATGATCAAGATTTGAGGTATCGGGTAGTGTGCAATACATTTTAAACTAAATCTCTTTGCAAAGTTTGTTCTTTAATTCTCTCATATTTGTACTCATTTGATGTCTAAGTTTCTTAATTCAGTTATTGTCACTTCTTGTATCGTGACATGAAAAGTATTTGGCTGAAAGTCATGGAACAAATTGGTACGTGTACAAGAACATCAGGTCACAGTAATGAAAAATGTACGATGGACTACTCTATGGGGAGTCTAGAATGTTTATGGGGCCCAAGTGCCCAATACAAAGTTTTGACCTGGGTGGTGCTTTGCATGTTATTGAGATGAGCCGGATATGAGACTACAAATAAAAAACGTTTCAGAATGATCCTACTTGATTTGTTATCCTCGTTTATTGAGCATAATCTTTATCGCTAGCCATGTTTATTGTCCTTGTATTGCATATACTACCTGGGCGTTTTATATTTTTTAGGTACAGAGAAAGTTAGTGGAGACCTGAGTTGGAGTATTCAAAGGATTTTTAGTTTTAGAGATTGTTTAGAAAAATGTGTATCATTTTGAAGGTTTTAGGTCCACCATGTATACTTCTGTTGGAGACTTGTAATTATTAGAGATGTATTTATCTGAGGCAATGTGAAAAATTCGGGTAGTCACAATTAACGCTGTGTGGCCTGAAAAAGAAGAAAACCATTAACACTGTGGGGAGTATATGTTTATGCAGAACGGGTACTTGTCCATAAAGTAAGTTGTTGCACCAACTGCTTTGAGATTTAGGTCCATGGTGATTATTTTTCGATGGGAATAATATTTTTGAGGAATTGGATGACTGACTCATTACCATTCTCTTGTCAATTTCCGGGGCATTCTTTATGAATGTCTTGGAATCAAAATTATTGTGATTTTCTTAATCGTTCGTTGTAATTAATTTGTTTTTAAAATAAAAGGATTAGGTGGATGCGATCGATGAGGACATTTCAAGGACGTTTTAAAGTTGATGAGAAGTCGACTTCATATATTTGCTTGGTGGGAACAGCAACGTTTGTGAGTACTGTTTGGTCGGGCTTTCGAAATGGTTTTGAGAGTGCTGTTCATTTCCTTTTCTTTTTGTCGTTTGACGATTAGATTTGGGGTGTTCTGGTCAGCTAAGTGTACTTGGACTAATCCTCAGACAGACCATTCACGTTGTGACTAGGGGACTCGCAAGAAATTCAGCCCGACCCCAAGAATTTGTCCACTCATACTCATACAATCGAAAAGAAAAAGTAGAGAAGGGATAATTATGAAATGGATAATCAAGGACCATTTACGAAAATCATGGTGGGATATTTTCCAAAAAATAAAAGAAGAAGAAGAAGAGAGAGGAGGTAAATAAATTAGAAGGTGTTTTGTATAAATAGTTCCTGGTGGGGATATTTTCCATTTGTACATGGGAGTTCATTTCTACTTAATTAGCTAGTCTAAAGGGATCGATAGGTAGGTTATTTTCTTGTCTTAATGAAGAAAGCTGGAGTAATTTGTTTTTTTTTTTTTGGAATTGATTTTCACACTTTCGATCTTTTTATAATTCATGCTTCTTTTTTTGTCTTTATCTACTTGAATTTACTATTTTGCCCTTTATTCAATGCACTTTTTTCAAACATTTAAGGACAATATTGTAAATTCATGTTGACATAAACAGAAAAGGAAGCGTGGATTGTTAAAAAGGGGAGTGTGAAAATTATTATTATTATTATTATTATTATTATTATTATATCTATGTTTCACATTTTACTTAATTATGCAAAATGACACCGTAATCCTAATGGTCTTTGTTTTGACTATTCATTTCTTCTGGAGATGAATAAGATTTAATCATACGCATACAAATAACAAATTAAATTTTTTATTTTCCGGATAATCCAAATAGTAAGACTTGAACGGTTCAAATCATCAAGCTAAAAGTGTGGTGAATCCACTTTTTTCACACGCACATCACGGAATCCGAGTTTTTCAACCTCTTAAATTTATTATATCCGTTAAACTAATTTATTTATTATTTATACTTATATGCCCCCTAAATTTGAAATGCGTCTGTCCTTGATTTTACCCAAACAGAACACTATGATTCCGAGCTAACTGGGCTGGACTTTCAAAAACGCCTAAACGGTTCGGTTCGCGTAATCAGACTGTGGGCATCGAAATATGGACAGCCCAATCAATGCACCAGATGGGTATGGGCCCAAGTCCATGATGTATCTATATACAAAAGCTTGTAAGAAAACTCTAGAAGAAAAAAGAGAGTGAAAAAGAATTCTGAAAAACTTGCGGCAATTGATTATGCTTGTTTAGTTTCTAATTTACCCCTTTATGAATCAAAGGGTTATAAGGCTAATCTCAAGCTAAGAAAGTGGTATCAGATCGAGCTTGGTTCGTCAAATATCTATTGGGCGGAAAAAAAATTGTTACGGGAAAAACGAAACCCAGTGAAGTAAGAGAATCAATGGTGAGTTATAGCAATGAAGATAGGTTTTTTGTTTTTGATCGGTGTTGGAAATTTATTTTTTAATATTAAATTTATGTACATTTTTTGTACTAGAGTTTTACAAATCACGTGTATATCTGTGTGAGAGACTCTTATCTTAGCGGGTGTTTAAATATGTAAGAGTAATCTAGAAGGATTAATCTAGAAGGATCAAGCATATCTTTCATGTTTGTCCATATAAATATAGATAAAATCAAAATCATATCTAATTGGATTAGGTCATTAATGATAAGATATGGTTTAGATTCATATCTATCCTATAAGATTTAGTTATTAATGAAAAGATATGGTTTAGATTCATATCTATCCTATAAAATTTAGTCATTAATGAAAAGATTTAGTTTGGATTCTTTCTTGCCTATATAAAGGCTTGCTTGGGAGGCTTTACATACGTAAGAGAGGCAAGCCATAGAGCCATAAGCCAACTTCTCCTAAACACTAAGTATTTTCCTCCATCTTTGTCCATTTTTTCTCTAAACAAATAGCTTGTAAATTTAATTTGAGAGTGAGAGTCTTGGG
This sequence comes from Rhododendron simsii, assembly GCA_014282245.1. Classification (NCBI taxonomy): domain Eukaryota; kingdom Viridiplantae; phylum Streptophyta; class Magnoliopsida; order Ericales; family Ericaceae; genus Rhododendron; species Rhododendron simsii. Next base: position 9,799,229 of record CM024958.1, read on the forward strand.
CTAAGTGTAAAGGTGTTTTATTGTGGAGCTTTGGGTTCTCCTACTTGTGCAGAGTAGGTCCGAACCATACGATAAATTATTCGGCTGTTATATCCTGGAGGGGACAAGTCAGAGATTTTCTACTGCACCGGTTTGTTACCGTTAGAGGGCTTGAATCTCCTTAAAAAGAGCGAGATTTCCGCGACTCAGCCTGTTAATTTGTCCATTATAATTTTGTTCTTTGGTGTAAATTATTGTAATATCTCCAACAATCGGCAACAAAATTTTATTGAACTCGACAAAGGGTGCATCGAGGTGGTCCACTCTAGATACAAGAAAAACTTGAATCATAGAGAAGGCCAAAGAAAAAGGAAAAAAGAAGATGAAAATTACGTTCAACCTCCGTGGCCACTATTTGACGATGAGAATTATGATTTTTGGAACGTGAAAATGAAAACTACTTATCTTGAATGATTTGTGCGAGCATGTTGAAGAACCTGGAGATGTGGGTAGTTTTGAAGGATGCTCGAAAACAACGATTGAATGCACATAGAAACGAGGATGCAATAGCCCACTCAATGATTCAACAATGAGTTGCAGATATTATCTTTCCAATAATCATTAATGAGACAAGGGCAAAAGATGCTTGCAACATTAATATTTCTTCGGAATGAGTATCGTGGCTTCTTGAGTAGGGCTGTAAATGAGCCGAGCTGCTCGCGAGCTCGGCTCGGCTCGGCTCAGCTCGGTAACTGCTCGGCTCGACTCGGCTCGAAGGGTAAATGAGCGAGCTCGAGCTCGGTTTTGAGGCTCGTTAAACAAACGAACCGAGCTCAAGCCTAGTTAGGCTCGGCTCGATAGGCTCGCGAGTAGCTCGATTCAGCTCGGCTCGGCTCAGCTCGAATATATATATATATATATATATATATATATATATATATATATATATACCTTTGTTAATTTTAGGGTTTCTTTTGACCATTTCTTTTCCACGTTCTTATTTCTTCCGCCGTTTTGAGAGAGAGAGAGAGAGAGAGAGAGAGAGAGGAGAAGAGGAGGACGAAGAAGAAGGGGTGGGGCGGCCAATCTCTCTGATTCACTGTCAAGTTTCAGCCATCACCTCCGGCTCCGGTCTTCGATTCACCCCCAATCCCAGCCATCACCTCCTTTCTTCGATTCACTCACGCAGCCACGCCGGTCTCGCATTTACGCCTTCGTCAGGCTCTGGTATGATTCGTATGAATGATGAATCTCTCTCTCTCTCTCTCTCTCTCTCTCTAGAGATAGGGATGTTGTAGTTGTTGCTTGTGGTGGCCTTCTCTGCAGTGCCATTAACTCTGCACGTGCCTCCATTGAGGAATTTGACCCTTTTCGTAGAGGCAATGGGGGAGTTTTTCACGGATTCAAGTTTACACACAGCCAGATTCTACCAGCGTCTACGGTTCGTTTGTTCAAGGCTCTTGGCTCGTTTGTTTGGCAACACCAGATCCATATAAATTCTCACACTAATATTTCTGGACAGAGATTTGGAACAATTGTTTTCTTTTTCCAGAAAAATATGTTCATTATTCTCCTCCTCTTCTCTTTTTTCGAGAACAATTATGTTCATAATTCATGCAGATGAATGCTAGAGGATTCAAAGGATTTGTTGTGTTTCCTTAATTTCCTTCTGTTTCCTTTTCCTTCCTACTTGATTGTGATTTTCCGCCTTTGGAATGAATGATGAGCTTGTTTGGAGTGATGTTGAATTAGCCTCTTTTTTTTTTGGATAAAAATCATGAAATTTGCCAGTTTTGATTAAGGATCTGTTGATGAATTCGAGCTCGAGCCGAGCCGAGAACGCTCGTTTATTCCAAACCGAGTTCTAACGAGCCGAGCTCGAGCTTTGTAATGTTTATCGAGCCGAGCTCGAGCTCGGATTTTTGGGCTCAATTCGAGCTCGAGCCGAGCTCGAGCCATACCGATCCTGACCGAGCCGAGCTCGAGCATGCCGAGGCTCGGCTCGGCTTGTATACACCCCTATTCTTGAGTAACTTGAGGATAAGAGCTCCTTGTCTTTTATTTGCTCATGTATGTCATGTAATTTATATTTGACTTGGATTTCGTACTTGATGTACCCATTATTGAGTTATCAATAAATTTTGTTGTTGATAAAAAAAAAAAAACTTGATAAAAGCAACCAAACTTAATCTTTCAGAAGGAACTTTGAAAGTATGAATTATGAATATCATGGAAGTTATGAATTCATGGGGAGAATGATCACTAATCAAAGAATTATGAAGAAAATTTTAATCGCTTTGACAGGTAAGCATTAAACCATTGTAGTTGTCGTTTTTGAAAATAATAATATTGTTCAATCAAGCGATCGAGTTTCTTATTATCACTGCAAAAGAGTTTACATAGAGTATTTATATCTCAGTTTATTCCTAACCCTAATCCGGGTAAATGACCTTCTCTTTCCCAAAAATACCTTTACAGTGTTGTACCATACCGCGGGGGCATAGCCCCTTGCACCCCCCAATCCACAGGCCTTCGGCCAAGTCCACTCCAATAGATTCGTGATGGGCTAGTTGTCGTCACTTCCCTCCACTCGTTACGCTTCGCTCCACTCGTTTCGCTATGACAATTGACCTCTTTCTAAATTTTTTTTTGATATCTCTTCATATTTAACATATGAACCACAAATTCTAACAATCTTTTCAAGTGTCTCACACACTTTTGTGATTTGGAATAATGCAAAAGTTGAGAACTTTATTTTCGAGTTTCCAATTACAATCTATACATCGAATGTATGGTGAGAACATGTAATTCAAAAAAAAACATGTAATTCAAATTTTGCAAAATGTCCATGTGTATGTGGCAAGACATACTCATTGTAACCCAACACCCACCCACACCCACCCCACCCCCCCCCCCCCCCCCCCCCCCCCCCCCCCCCCCCCCCCCCCCGCAATTGTAATTCTATTCTAGACACGTGTTCAGTTAATTTGGTTACCCCAACATGCATAAGACCATAACTCCAATCCAATATTCTCTAAATCTTCATTTCACACAATTAGAATACTACTCCCTCCATGTCAAATTTTTTGTCCAGTCCGCAAAACAGAGTGTTAAAAATAATGCAATTTTTTCAAGAAAAATTTCAAACTTTTTTCACAAATTAAAAATACTCATGATATCTAGTAAGTTATTGAAATTTTTTTTGATTTTTTCTTGCAAAAATTGTATTATTTTAACATTTCGTTTTGCGGACCAGAGAAAGAATTTGGAACAGAGGGAGTACTAATTACAATTAAAACGTCATAGATTTAGAGGGTTTTACTATTCATAACAACTCCACCCTAATACTCTATTTGTTTCTCTATATTTTAAAAAACTCACTTCAAATCTCAAACTTCATTACTTTCCCTCCAAAATTCAAATTTTCATATTTCTCACTTTTAACAAAATACTCAATATTAGTCTTATTTTAATAACAATGTAGTTATCTTTTGATTGGTATCAATTTTACAAAAAATGTCATTGGAAACTCGGATAATAGCAAAGAGAGGTCTTACCCTTCAAGGTGCTTGCCGGGAAGAAAGTCTTTGGCTCGATCAAATTGGATTACCTTACTATAACTATGTGAGAAGAGCTGAGGAGGGCGGATAGGGTAGGAGGATAAGATAGAGTGGAATGGTATGATAGATAGGACCAGGCGCTTTTCATCATAGCCAATTTGATGAGTAAAAGAGATTTGGAAATTAAGAGTGAATAGTGAAATGTTAGAGATCCTCCACATTTTTTTGGTACTTCATAGTTCATATGTGGAGGATGAAAGCCAATCCTCCCAAATGGAGGAAAATATTGAGGGTGGGTAGGTATGGCGTTTTTCTTCCATAGATGGATGAAATTTTGGAGATATGAAGGGCAGGTAGGAGATGCCCTAAAGCATTGAAATCCTCCACCCTCTACAAACTTAAATTAAGGGTAGCTGATCGATCATCAACTATATATGATCAATTTCTTCCAAATTAAGCATTTCTACATGCATCCACATTAAAATTCATCGCAATAAGATTACCAATAGGTTCACCATCTTCTTTATTGGATCCCAAACACACACACCCTTAATTAAATCTCGACATACAGCTTAGTACTGTTTGGTACGTTAGAAGTTATTGCGGTCATACAAGAGGTGCTAGGGGCAAATCACCTTAGAGACACATCAACCACACCCCTCTCACATACATGTGGGTCGCGTTGAAACGGGACCCACATGTATGTGAGAGGGGTGTGGTTGATTTCAACGGAACCCACATGTATGTGAGAGGGATGTGGTTGATGTGCCTCTAGATGATGTACCTCTAGCATTTGTGCGGTCATATATATGAGGACAAGGAATCACAGGCATGTACAAGTTTGTATATAGTTATATGTATATTATAATGTGTGTGTGTTATATAGTCCGGGCCGGCCGGCATTAATGTGATTGAGAGGGAGAGAGAGAACCCACATGTTTCTAATTCTAGCGGAAGAGAACAAAGCGAAAACGAGAGAGAAGCCCCAGCCCCAGCCAGCCTAATTTTGCGATGACTTTTCCGACAGCTCCGCCACTAGATGGCCTTTCTCCGACATCAAACATGCTTCTCTTCTGTCCCCACATATTCCCTTCATCACTATCCTCTCCAAACTCCTCTCCTCTCTCTCTCTCTCTCTCTCTCTCTCTCTCTCTCTCTCTCTCTTACCCTTTATCACCTAGAAATATGGAGTTTAAGGAGTCAAGATACTCTCATGTGATGATTCTTTCTTTTGGTCCCACATGTGATGCGAAACCCGAACAATCACGGTTGTATTTCACGAACCAAATAATTTATGTAGTAGGTCTCAATGTGTTTAAACAAAATCATGCCAAAAATCAAGTTTATCATATTGATAAGTGCTTGGTCTAATTATTTTTGTCGAAAAAGAAATAACTGATCAAATTGTTTATTAGTCTATTGACAAATACAATTAGTTAGAATGGATATCGATGTCTAATGAGCTTGACTTACAAAACAAATTGTTCGGATCGTCAAATCGACATGTGGTCGATCCAGTTTACGTTTTTCACCATTATTACTGAATTCTGAAGAATTATATGCGAAGCTAAGCCTAAGAAATGTACTCAGGTAATTTTGATTTCCCATGTTAGTTCAAGTTTTATTCCGAGCTCCCCTATTATTTCCATTTGCTAACCGTACACAATAATATAATTTAAAAAAATACTCAATATCGTTTTCCGTTTTTTAGAAGACAAAAAAGAAAGAAAAGAGAGTACATATTCCGTAGAAATATATATTTACATTAGAATTCGATGCATTTTTTTTTCCTTTCCATTCTATTTGGTTGTGCACGTTATGTACCCCTTTGAATCACTATTATAATTTATAGCATTCTCCATAAAAATTCATAAAGTTTGTTTTGAAGTATGTAACGCATCTAAGCACATAAAATTATCTTAGAAATTAATTTGTTATAAAAAGACAAGTACTCCTTAGGTATCAATGTTATGAATTCAACTATGATGTGATAAACTCCTGTGAACATATATATTATACTAGTAACTTCTTATACAAAAAAAAAAAAAAAAAACTTCTTATACAAGAGCAAATTGTTCCGCGATTTTATGGAAAATATTAGCATGAATTTAATGTAATTCAAGTAATTATGTAATGCAAATTGGCGTGTGTATGCGTTTCCCCTAGATCAAAAAAAAAAAAGGAGAGTACATTTCCCGATTAATTAAAGAGACTGTCCCAAAACAAAACATCCAACAAAAAATATCAACATGGGGGTGTTATATCCCTCTTTTATGCTTCCTCACATATTCTTTGTCGAGTTTCTAATAATTTTTTTTAGGTATAAATTTTCCTACATCAAAGAAAAATAGTACTAGGATAAAATAAAATAAAAAAAAGTAAGTAAAATAGTACTCCTAGTAGAAAAGAAAAGGACTTGCGGTACAGTGGGAATAAGAGAAACCTGCAATTTAAACACACACACCGCCCCAACCCCCACCCCCACACACACGCACAAAAAAAAGAAAAAAGAAAAAGGAACACCGTAGGGGAACTGCAGCACTGCAAGAAATGATCTGACGAAAAATAGACCACACACGCAAAGCTTTTTGTCCGGTTGTTCCACAAATATATAAAGCTGAAAGGCACCATAACGATGATAATGAAAGCTTTACTACTTACTTAAAAGGAAAGGAAAAAAAACAATTAAACAGCCTTCTAAAGTGAGAGAAGATGAAGTTCAAGTTGAACAAATTCATCAGTTCAAAAAAAAAAAAAGGGTCGAAGAATTTAATGAGAAAACAGAAGGACTCAAATGGGGGGGAGAGAGAGAGAGGGCTATGATTCGTGAACAATGTATTGATGGGCATAGTACTGTGTGTACGCACAAATGGACCAGTACTGCTCTTATTAACTTTTCTGATCCGTTATATTCGGCCTTTCAATTTTTCGAATGTAATTAAACAAAAAAAATATAGGACAAGAGAAATAAATGCGACTGAATTAATTTATTTCATGGTACAAGTGAAAGAGGTATGGATGGAATGAAGGGGATGAAGACAGAGGTTGTTAGAGAGTTTGCATGCCAAACACGTCTCTATGCTTTTTCTGAGTTTGGAACTCACTTGGTCCTCCTTCATCTTTACCATCAGATTACAGTGATCACTTACACCACAGAGAGAGAGAGGGAGAGATCTTGAGGATCTTTGCAAACGTACAAGCAATTAAAACTAGGTTTTCAGTGTACAAAGAACATTACTTGCGGTTCAATGACGCTCATTAGTAATTAACAAATTGCTTAATTAGTACTCCTAGTCTCCTACTAGTTTGATACACACATGATCATGATTAATTCTTAATTCAACACTACAAACATAAATTACTAAATAATATGTCAAACCGGAATTAATTCAGTAGAGAGAGAGAGAGAGAGAGAGAGAGAGAGAGAGAGAGAGAGAAATCAGTAGATCACAAGTCGCAACAACCAGACTAGCTAGCTAATCAGAAAGAAAAAAAGAAAAAGAAAAACCCTAATCAATAAACAGTAGCCCAAATCCCCATTAAATTCCCAACACCCACATTTCAATTCACCAGTCACCTCACAACACCATCAAATCCATTCTCTCCCTTGTCTTTTGTGAGGATAATTTAATTCAGAAAAGAAATTAATTAGTAACAAGATTAGGGTTTTTTACCCAGGGTGTGTTTGTTGTTGTGCATCCAAACCTTGAGCACCTGTCTCCTCACCCCAATTTCCCCACAGAATTGCTCCACCGCCGCCTCGTCCTGCTTCTGGATCCTCCACCCCACCCTCACCGCAAACTCTAGCATCTTATCCTTCTGCTCCTGCGTAAACCGCGTCCGAAACCGCTTCCTCGAGCTCCCCCCTCCTCCTCCCCCTCCGCCTCCGCCGCTACTACTGGGATTCGACATGTCCTCCTCGTCCCTCGATATCGAGGGCAGCGCCAGCGGCCGCTGGTGCATCGCCTGCGGAGGAGGCGTGGGAGCCACGTGGTGCAGGTAACCTGCCGGGTGGGTCGACCCGGCTCGGTAGAAAGGGGACAGTTGCGTTTGATGCTGTTGCAGCTGCTGGTTGTTGCCGTGTGAGTGGTGGTGTGGATGGAGGAAGGGTTGTCCGGCTTCGGGGTCCTTGCGGTGGAAGTTGCGGTGGCAGGTGCACGCGGCGCAGATTAGGGCGTCCAGGGAACCCTCGTCGCCCGAAGGCATGAACTCGCCGCACCCGTCCACCGCGTGCCCGCCGATTCCCACCGCGTGGTTCTTCTGGCACTCCCTGTACCTGTAGCTCCCTCCTCCTCCGCCGCCGCCGCCTTTCCTCGACGGAGCTCTTCCCAGCTGCTGCGGCGGCGGCGGCGTCTCGTAATTTGGCTGCTCCTCCTCTTGCTCCTCTTCGGTCTCTTCAAATTCCATCTTCCCCCTCTCTCTGACTTTCTCTTTCCCTCTTCGTTACGCTAACGATTTACATCCGTAGAAACTCTCAGCAGATCGGAAACCCACCGCCGCCGCCGCCGCCGATATAAGCTCGAAATTTATGCATACTCTAATTAACTACTCCATATAAACACACATATATATAGGTAAAGGGAAACTAATACATAAGAGTAAGTTGGGAATTAAATAAAGAAGTTTATCCTAAGGGGGATTTGATGATAAGAGGGAGAGGAGGGTGTGGACATGAATTACCCTAAGCCTGCAAAAAAAAAAATTTGAGGAGAGAGAGAGAGAGAGGGAGTGGGTCTTTACTGGAGTGTTACTTTTTTCATTTCCACTCTCTCTCTCTCTTCTTGTGCCCTAAACTCGGGTCACTTTTGGTTCCGGTGAATAAAGGGTGCGTTTTACCGGTTGTGGCCGGTAAACTTTGCTCCCTCAGCTAGCGGCATCCACTGTTTTCCCGAGAGAGAGAGAGAGAGAGAGAGAGAGAGAGAGAGAGAGAGAGGGGTTTGGCATGTTTTGGTGGACTGGGAATGGTAAAAGTGGGGGAGGGGACTGTGAATTGCTTTGCAGTAAGCATGAGAAAGGAAATATGAAAGCTGTAAATGGTGGGTCAGTGCAGAGTGACGTAGGGAACAACAGAAAAAGTCTGTCCGTGCGGAAAAATTATTTGGTGCACTCGGGCACTGCCACGTGGACTTGGGATGCTGCAAAGCAAGGTGCTTGGCAAGGATGCCGAACGATCTATCCGACTTGGCAAGAGTGCGGAGCGATCCATCCGATTGCTCATCTCGACAATTCAGATCATAATCCGAGCAATAGACGATCCAGATTTTAATGCACTCAAATTAGATCTAAATTGTCGATGCCTAAATGAACTGTCAGCTCGGCTCCCATTCCCCGCCATGTAGTTTGCCAACGTCATTCTCTATTATCACACATTTTATAGAATTATCAATCATTTTACAACCACAAATACTTATACAAATATTTACATAAATTTACTCACATTCACATTGGAGCCCACACACACTACACCTCCAGTGTGTGTGGGTCCTACCAAAAAATGTAAGTGTGTGTAAAATATTTGTGCAAATATGTGTGGTTCTAAACTTATTTTAGAATTACTAGTTCCACAAAAGTTCTCCGTATATGATAGGGAAGATGGGTTGAGGCAGCACCACAGATGCCCCTAACACCACTGACTAAATCACACTGTTCCGTTTGGCTTTTTAGGTAAGTTTTTGAAAGTAATATGGGGATAGATAGATAAAGAAATTTAGGATCCGTTCCAGAAATCTTCTTATTTTATAAGTACTTATTAGCTTATTTTTACATTTTCAAACTCAAAAATAATGTAAATGAAAAATAATTTTTTAATTTTTTTGCATCGTATTAAAGATCTCAATGAGATCTATCAAACAAGATCCATAGTGATAGAAAAATTATTTGCGTATGCACATGATTTTTGAGCTTGAAATTATCTTTTCAAAAAATAAGTACTTATTCACCCTTTTATGGAACACACCTTATTATTAGATAAAAAATAAGTTCTTATCCCGGTTCTGGAACAGGCCCTTTTTTTTTTTTGCTCCGCCCTTAATTAGAGACTATAGTCAAGAGTTTTGAGAGAAATAAATGGAGAGAGATACATATATTTGGGAACACAAATTTTTTTACTCTTTCAGATCAAAACCAAAAAAAAAAAAAAAAACTGTTTTTTGGTAAAAAGTTGATTCCCCAAGTTGATAAAAAAAAATTTTAATTTGAAAGTGAATTTTTTTTCTCTCTTTTGTTTCTTGCTGGAATAATAAGTGGAGACTGGAGAGAGATACATTTGGCTATATATGCTTGTCTCACACACGTAAAAACTAACTTCAAACAAAAAGGGCCATATATTTTCTGCACTCTCTTTTTATTGTAAATGTACTTTAAATATTTTACGCTGTGTTTGTAAAAAAGTGGTACTGTTATTCTGTTAATACAAAGGGAATTGATTTTCACACTCATTTTTTTTGTTTTTATTCACATGAATTTATTATATTGCCCTTGCATGTATGAAGAAATGTATTGAATAAAGGGTAAGATAGTAAAATCAAGTGGATAAAGACAAAAAAAAATTGTAGATGACTTTAAGGGGGAGTGTGTAAATCATTTTCCAACACAAAAATCACTTTGGTGCAAAAAAAAAAAAAAAAAAAAAGGTAATGGGATGTGTAAATGTTGAAGAAAAAGTATAAAGTACACCCCTGTACTTTGTGCTTGGTGGCACTTTGCCCCCTGCACTTTTATTTTCCCTTGTCAAACTCTCACACTTTCGGTTAAGTGTCAATATAGGTCTTACCATCTTCAGCTTTTGCAAGGGAAAAATATATTTTGAGTTGTACCAGGTTTACATAATTTAACCATCATACAAGAATCTTTTAATATTGCTGCAAAAATGAAAAAGCATGGATTTATAAATATCTTTTCAGTGGTACGTACTATATTTATATAATTTTACCATCATAGAAGTATCTTTTAATATAGCTGTGAAAATGAAAAAGTATGGACTTTTTTTTTTTTTTTTTTTTTTGCACTTAACATATTACATTTGCACGCCTTCATGACATTCTTGCATATTCTCAAAAGAGGTTGTTAAAATGAAATATGATCGCACTTAAGAAGTAACCTTTTTATGCACCCGAAAGGATGGATATTTTTTGGAAATAAAAGGTAAAAAAATGCGTCCGGCCAATTAATGGGCACATAGACCTAATATGTGGCATTACATGTACAAAGTGGTAGTCCTTGCACTCAAATCACAATATGTAGGTTGGTATATTAAGTTTTTGACACCTGAATCAATACATAAAAAGGTACAAAGTTAAATTTTTTATGATAAGTTTTTATTTTAAAAAATACATGTTGATTGCACTAAAAATTATACGTACAAAAAAATCATTGTTTTACAAAACAATATGGACACTTTTTCGTTAGAAAAAAGGCACATGGCCGATTGAGAAAATATTTTGAAACTTGTAGAGACAAGACTATTCCACTTGAGAAAATAAGGGGTTAAGTGACCAAAAGATATATTGAGGGCTTGACAAGTGAAATAACAATTGTGATGGGTAAAGTGACAATAAGTATTAAGTGTAGGGATGCCAATTGTAGTTTACCAAAAAAAAATGAGGAGAAGATGTGAGTGTACTGTATAAGTATTTGTGTGTGTTGAATTTTATGTCTTCAGTTCTTAAATTTTGTTCCTGTATTTTTATTAATATTTTCTGAATTATTTTTGTATTCACATATTATTTTTTGGATTAGTCATTCATTTCAACGAGAGAAGTCTAAAACGTAGAAATTTGCACCCAAAAGCAAAAAAACAGGTCCATATTTTTATGCTTTTTTTATTCCTCTAGTTAATTGATAGGAATGTTTAATCCCCAAAATTAGGACAAAAGTTAAAATAAATAATTACCAAAAGTAAAAATATAGAAAAAATTACCAGATCAAGAATTTTGGGAGACTTATTGAATAAAAAAGTTATCTATGATCAAATCCCAATGGAATACCTTTGTAGCTGGGTGCAGGTTAACTCCGAACAAGATAGGAATGCCATGTGGTTTAATTCGATGCAAAGCGAAGAACGTCGCCAGAGCTTGTGACGTTCCTTTTCAAATTTTGTATAAATTCTCTACGTTTAAGCCAAAAAAAAATCTTTAAAAATATCGTGTTGAATATTTCTAAAAACTAATTTTTTATTTAATAAAATTTAGCTGCATGGAACACCAACTATAAGAAATGAAGATTCTCAAATGAGATCATCTCGTTTGATAGATCACTCTAGAAAAATGAGGTCCTCCTTATCCTCATTTAATTGGAATCGATAGCCCTCAATTAATCTGTGGTGGCGCGCTTTCTCCGATGGAACCTTGAAGAGCGACACAGTAAGTTTGCTAGCCTTGGTCGAAACCCTGCACAGGAAACAACCGTGTTAGTGCCCAAACCCGGGTGGTGGTGATCCGGGATAGGCACTCCGACGGTCTAGTCAGTTCAAGAAAAGGTTATATCTCGTATGTAATTAGGTTACCTTTCTTACTTGCCATCCTTGTCCCTTATATAGGTCGAGGGAGTGAATGGATCAACCCACCCCCGAAGATCACGCATTGATCATCACTCCCCCCTCAAATCAAGCAAAAGATCTGGGTTGCCGAAAACTGCTTCCACGATTTGCTCCCGTTGTTTAGGGAAGCAACACTACGCCACCTGTCCCCCTATCCAACACTTCCTTTTCTCATCAGGGAATAGGGGTGGTTCGGTGCCCAGGCACCGCGCCGGCCAGGCCACTCTGGCTGACTGGGAACTATGGGTTCGGCACGCCGTCGCCGAACCCATTTCTTGTCCTCGCGGTGACCACACACGAGGCTCGGCAAGGATCCGCCGAACGAACCACACCGCCACGTCCGCCGAGGGATCTAGACCACGTCATGATCAACGATGATCCGCCGAACTACTTGCCGTCCCACCCGTCTAATGAATCAGTTCAATAGAGGGGCGTCAGACAATAGGCTGACCCCAAGTAACCGAACCGTACCTCCAGACGACCCTACGAGCCTCGTCCGCCACAATAGCCCCTCAACTCCTTCCGGCCCTGGTTAAAGAACGGAGGGAGTTGACTGGCGGTCTCCGTGCCTCGGATTTCCTTATAGGATCCCGCCGAACGCCACGGGGAATATGAAAAGATGGTTTGAACTCAGAACAATGATGTCCTACTGCAGAAGGGATTGATGGGATCGTTGAGGATCAGAGATCGAACGGTTGGGGCGTGGCGTAGGACGATATTCGACGACATGTGGCACAAAAGGAGGATCCCATGAGTACGGATTAACGTTGGCCTCCACGTGGCGCAACGGGACTGGACGGTTGTGGTGTCGCTTCGGTTCCAGCGCGAGATCCTCCAAGTCCCATTTCCCCCCTTTTCTACCATTATATAAGAAAGGGGGGAGTGAGGCGGAATCACTTTCCCCGCTCTCACTCTCTCGCTCAAGATCGTCAGAGCGTTCATTCCTGCCACCAGCAACCCGTCAATGCTCCGCCTCTCTCTGTCTCTCACCGTCCGGATTTTCAGGTATCTCCGCTACATACTGGTTATTTTGTCAAATCCTACCATGCTTTAAGGCCCTCATTATGCCAAAAATGCCCGTTCCTTACTTTTCCGGCCGCCTTTGGCCGTTATCTTTGACCTGGAACCCCCAAGACGAGGGCCCTTGCTGCGTACGGCCCGGTGCCCATCCTCCCATCTTGGGAAATCAGCCCCGTCTTTGTCCGAGGGAGATCTAGATGGATCTCCCTCGGCGGGAGTCTGGTGCAAGAGAACAGCCGTGCTGAAGTAGGAATTCTCACCCCTTCCCCCTTCTCTTTTTCTAGGTCTTCAGCATGGTGGACTCGAGCATCAACTCTCCAGACGTAGATCCCGAAGCCTATCCAAGCCTGTTGGAGACGATCCAGGGCCTCGGCAGAGGATACAGGAGCTTCAATGAGAGCTCCAGTAACTTTCCCCGATTCCCTGGAATGCCCGTCATCCCCGGAATCCACATTCCGCTCCAATCGGATGATAGTGCAGTGAGGGGCTCTCAGATAGCCCGGGGGACTTCTCCATGCCAAACCGCCGGAGCAGATGTTGACCCAGAAAATCTCGCCGAACGGATGGCAGCTGGTGCCCAAGCTGGTACCTCTACATCGTCCGCCGATCGTCTGAACTCATCCGAGGCAGGAGGATTAGACGCCCCTCCAAGACCACCACGGGACATCGACATTATTCCCCCATTGCCGTCCGGGCTTGGTCCAATGCCGTACAACCATTTCTACGGCGACGGACCTGGGGCCTTCACAGAACAGTTTCGGGCGAAATATTCGATCCCTGACGACGTCCTGGTAGAGAGGGTATCCACCGATCGAGTCACCTTCGGCGAAGATTTCATCGTACTCCCCCTCTTTGCCATCACCGAAGGTGGGGTTAGATTTCCTTTGAGCCCCTTCTTACGCTACTTCCTGTCGGACTACAAGCTTGCGCCGATCCAGGTTGCGGTAAACACCTGGCGAATTCTCAATTCGGCAATAAGGTTGGCCGAGTCGAACAATCTGCCGTTCACACTGGGGGACCTCATGTTGATGTACATGGTGTCGAGGAACCCCAAATACGACAAATACTACCTCACCACCGGTCAATACTTCGATCACCTAGTCGACCGCCTCTATGACACCGAGAAATGGGGCAACGTCCTGGTCAAGGTGTCCGGCAATTTTGAATGGGGACCGATCAACCCTCTCCTTGACTATCCCTTCCCAACCAGAACCGGATCGGCGATTGAGAGGCCTTATAGAATCCCTCGAGTACGAGGGTCCCCCGGTAGCGGGGACAAACCTGGTACTCTTTTACTCCATTTGCCTTGCATGTTTCCCGATTTCTGCATCATTCTTAACATTTTACTTGCAGATTGCTCGGCGCCAAACAAGGGACTCTTTGTTACTGGCAAGTGGCCGAACCTGATTGCTTTGCTCCAGTGCCCAAACCGTGACGCGCCGACCCTTCTCGACTACGAGCCGACGTACGCCGGATTTGCTCACCGAAAGGACAAGAGCAAAATGGTAAGAAAGACCGTCGATCTGGCCACTGCTGCTGGAAAGGCATTGCAACAGCAGTACCAAGCCCAAGACCTGTCAACTTCTGGACTGCCGGAGCGAAAAGAGCAGACAGAGCCCATCCCCTCCAGCCAACAGGAGAAGCAAAAATAGCCCAGTGCAACGGATCCGGCCGCCGAGGGAAAGGACCAACGGTCCACGAAGAAGGCAAAAACCGCTGCGGATGTGGAGGTGCTGTCAACCCGCCGATCCGAAGACAATCCAGACGAACCCTCGGAGGCGTTTGTTCCAGACTTCACATGTTCGGATGGCCACGTGATCGCCGCCGACGACAGCCTAGAGGAGAGCCCTCTCCTGGCCATGACCCTCCTGAAGGGCCTAGCCCTTCCCAAGGACATGGAGAACCTTCAAACGGGGAAGGCCAACAACATGGCCGAACTGTGTCTCTTCCTTGCCAAGGTACGTGTTTTTCCGACCCTGACTCTTGAATGATTTCCTTTTCGTGTACTAAATTGCTGACTGCAGGCCGGGCAATGCGCTGGCAAGGCCTTCGCTGACATGCATGCCCTCCTGGATACCAAGAGATCGATGAGGGTGGATCTGCAGGCCAAGAGGAAAGAGGCGGATCAACTCGCCGACCGGCTTGAAGAATTGGAAGCCCAAGTCGCCGAGTCCGAGAGCGTTCGGCAAGAGAGAGACCGGTTGCTCCTCCAACTGAAAGATGCCGAGGAGGAGAATATCCAACTGAAAAAGGAGAAACAACAGGCGGAGGAGGAGCTCCCGAAAAAGCTGGAGGAAGCTGGTGACGCCGGCTACAACGAGGCCGGTGAATACTACCAAGAGCAGGTGCAAAATCTGGTGACCAAGGCCTTCAGAGAAGGGGAGCTGAAGGGAATGAAAGATACCCACCACTCCTCCTTTCTCCGGGGTACCAGGTCGGCCTTGATTATGCCGAAGTTCCCAAGGGAGATCACCGAAGGGAGCCTCCAGTGGTGCCCCCTATGGAACTGCCGGAGACGCTGCCCCACGAAGAAGTGCCGAGTCCGACCACCGACTCGCAGCCGGACCTCGCTGATGTGGCCAACAACTAGACAGTTAAATGTGATGGGTTTTGTTTGTTTTAAGGCCCATCCTTGTAATGACTTGTAATGATGTTTAATCGTCAACGTTTAGTCTATCATGTTCAACTGATCGCACTTCATGCCTGTCAGTTATTGTATTGCACTTCATGCATCAGTTCATGTGTTGCACTTCATGCCCATGAATTTGTCTATGCCCACTACACCCAGCTTGCCGTACCCACCCCCTTCTTCGGCAGCTTCTTACAATCGAGTAGGATCTGCCGAAGCAAGGTACAGCCGAAGCTGGGAGATGCACCCTTCAGGTTACAAAATATCGGAAAAACACAATTGAAGCAAAAAATTAGATGGAGCACGATGGCTAAGAACTGTACCGCCGAACATTATTCAAAATTGAAATAAACGAATAAGCAAACATCCGAAATCAACTTTAAGCATAAAACTTTCTGAGCAACTGCGCATTCCAATGATTCGGTTTCGTCGTGCCATCCATCTCTGAGAGCTCATAGGAACCATAGCCGACCTTCTTAACCACACGTAATGGACCCTCCCACTTCGGCATAAACTTCTTCAGTTCCTTCTTCTGAACCACCTGCCGAAGCACAAGATCATCAATGTTGAATGGCCGTGCGCGCACATTCTTGTTATAGCTCCGAGCCAGTTGCTGCTGATAGGCCGCATACTTGACGTGAGCGTCGTCTCGGAGCTCGTCAAGGTGATCTGATTCGGTAGCCAACAGAGCATCATTTGTCGGAACATCGAAGGTTCTGGTTCGACTAGTCGGTCTGGTCACCGCCACAGGAAGCACAGCTTCAACACCGAACGCCATCGAGTAGGGGGTCCGGCCAGTTCCGCGCCGTGGAGTAGTACGATAGCCCCACAGCACATCAGGCAGTTCGGCCGCCCACTTGCCACGTTTATTGACGAGTCGTCTCTTCAACCCGCTGGAAATTGCTTTGTTGGCAGCTTCGGCCTGGCCGTTCCCCTGCGGATAGGAAACGGAAGCCGTCTTCATCTGAACTCCCCGTTTCTTGTACAAAGCCTTGATGGCGTCGGCTACGAATTGGGTACCATTATCCGATACAATGGCATAAGGAACCCCGAATCTCGTGAAGATTTGTTTCCAAAGAAAACTTTCCACGTCGGCGGCCGAGACTATTATGAGCGCCTTGGCTTCCACCCACTTCGTATAATAATCCGTGGCAGTGATGATGTGAGTGAAACCACCGGGGGCCCTTGGCAGTTTACCAATAATATCTACCCCCCACTGGGCAAAGGGCCAAGGGCTAGAGATAGGTTGCAAAGGCAGGGCCGGCTGGTGGAGGAGAGGGGAATGTTTCTGGCATGATTCACATCGCCTGGCGTACTCAATGGTCGAATGCACCATCTTTTTCCACCAATAACCTTGAGAACGAGCACGATCTGCTAAGGATCGGCCACCGGTATGGCAACCTGCACTCCCGCCGTGGAGTTCCTGAAGGATGCCCGGGACCTCTCGTTCATGGACTACCCGAAGGTCCGGACACGTGTACGATCGTCGATATAAGACATCTAAAGGATCGAGGAAGTACGAGGCAGACTGGCACCGAATCTTGTGGGCTTCCCTGCGGTCGGCGGGAAGCGTACCGTGTTTCAGGTAAGCAACGAGAGGATCCATCCAACTTGGTTCCAATTGGATATTCATCACGTCTAATGGTGCCTGAATGCTCGGTGAAGGGATCTCCCCGAGATGTATCGTCCTACTGCCGTCGTACTGGGCGCAGACGGCTCCAAGACCGGCCAGTGCGTCGGCATGAGAATTTAGATCTCGTCCAACGTGATCAAAAAACACATTCTGAAATGTACCGACCAAACTGTTGACTTCGGCCACATACCTGCTCATACTTGAATCCCTCGCTCCATAGTCCTCATTGAGCTGGTGGACAATCAGTTGCGAGTCGCTATAGACTTGGACCTCCTCGGCGCCAAGATGTCGAGCGGTTTTAAGTCCCGCAAGCAGGGCTTCGTATTCAGCCTTGTTATTGGTGGCAGGAAAACTAATGCTAAGGGCATGCTCATGCATCGTCCCGTTCGGCGAGACCAACACTAGCCCGGCTCCAGCACCTCGACTGTTCGACGCCCCATCTACATGAAGACGCCAGGCATGCCCGGTGAATAATTTCGCTCGATGAGGCGAAACAGGCCGTTTGGTGACGTATTCGTCGTGGGTCGGATGACTCAGCCGAGGTCCATCCGTTGCGCCGGCAGAATCCACCGAAGCCACATCTTCCTTATCAAACGGCATCCCCGGAGAGAACTCGGCGACGAAGTCTGCCAGCACTTGTCCCTTGATCGCCGTCCGCGGTTGATACCGAATGTCAAAATTGGCCAGTTCAAGGGACCACTTGCATAGCCGATTTGATAAGTCTGCCTTCCGGAGTACAGTCTTCAACGGATATTCAGTGACAACCACAATTGTAAAGCCCTGGAAATAAGGCAAGAGCTTCCTCTTTGCCGTGACTAACGCGAGCGCTAGCTTCTCTATCGGCAAATAACGGGTTTCGGCGGGCAGAAGCGTTTTGCTGATGTAGTAAATTGGTTGTTGGTCGCTGCCCCCTTCCTTGGCCTCTTGCCGTACTAGAACCGCACTAGTGGCGTGTTGGGATACGGCCAGGTAAAGATAGAGCTCCTCGTCGTCCTTGGGCACAACTAGCAAGGGGGCCTGGGATAGGCACACCTTCAAGTCGGCGAGGGCGCGATCGCACTCTGCCGTCCATTGAAAGCTCCTTCGGCTGTTCCCCTTTATCGATTGAAAGAAAGGATGGCAAATATCTGAGGACTTGCTGATGAACCTGTTTAAAGCTGCAGCCATGCCGGCGAGACGTTGCACCTCTCTCACCGTGGCCGGGGCTCTTAATTCCTAAATGGCCTTGATTTGGCTTGGATCGGCCTCAATTCCCCGGCGTGTTACCAGATGCCCAAGGAACTTGCCAGATCCAACGCCGAAGGCACATTTCTCGGCATTGAGCTTCAAACCAAATTTCTTAAGTACGCCAAATATTTCGCCGAGGTGGCGAATATGATCGGCTGCATCCTCACTCTTCGCAACCATATCATCGATATACGCTTCAAGGATTCTGCCGAGCAATCCCTTGAACATATGAGAGATCATACGCTGGAACGTAGCCCCAGCGTTCTTCAAGCCAAAGGGCATCACCCGGTAACAGTAAGTACCGCTGGGAGTAATGAAGGCGGTCTTCTCCTGATCTCCCTCACTCATAGCTATTTGGTGGTACCCCCTGTATGCATCCATAAAGCTTAGACGAGCATACCCAGCGGTGGCATCTACCAACTGATTTATCCACGGGCAAGGAAAACAATCCTTTGGACATGCGTCGTTTAGATCGGTGAAATCGATACACACCCGCCATTTTCCATTCTTCTTCCAGACAACTACCGGATTTGCCAGCCAGGTAGGGTATTGAACCTCACGAATAGCCCCAGCTTCAATGAGTCGCTCAACTTCTTCATTGACGGCGTCCACGTGCATCGCCGAACTGCGGCGTGGCTTCTGCATGATGGGCCGCCTCCTCGGATCGACGTTCAGGGAGTGTGAAATGACATCGGGGCTCACGCCGGGCATTTCATATGGCGTCCAAGCAAAGACCTCCATGTTATCGTTGAGAAACTGGATCAACATATTACGCTCGGCTTCGTCGAGGCCCGAGCCAACCATGAAGAACCGGGTACCGTCCTCGTTGATTGGTACTCGGACCAGATCCTCCACTGCCTTTTCTTCAGCTGGCCTGCCGATCTCATCCGGGCCTTGTAACGCTTCGTCCATATCTTTGCCGGGGACGCTCCCTTCTGTTGACTCGGGGACTTCGACCCAATGAACTTCCTTTGCTTTGCCACTGCCGCGAATGGAGTTAACAAAGCACCTTTTGGAAACCATTTGATCGCCCCTAATGGTTTCCTGTTGCCCAAACTTGCCTATATACCGGACGCACTGGTGGAGAGTCGATGCGACAGCCTTCATGCCATGCAACCAATTTCGACCCAGGATTGCGTTATACGGGCTCGGCGAACTCACCACGATGAACTCCACGTCCAGCTGCACCGACCCGGCAAATACTGGAAGCACTATCCGGCCAAGCGGATACACCAGAGTCCCGGCAAATCCGACAAGAGGGGCGTCCACCGGGGACAACTGATCCCTTGAGAAGCCAAGAGCCTTGAACGCAGAGTAGTAGAGAATCTCTGCCGAGCTTCCTTGATCGACCAACACCCGGCGAACCATCTTCCGACCTACAGGAAGCGAAAGGACCAAGGCATCGCTATGAGGCTGTGACAACCCCTCCATGTCCTTCTCGGTGAATGTAATCGCCCAGGTTTGACGAGCCTCCATCTTACGTTTCATAGACGGTTGTAGCACCATCACCTCAGGTGACGAACGATATAACTCATCATGAAGTTTGTTGGCGCGGTTCCGATCCATAGGTCCGTAAATACATTGGACCACTCCGTCCAGCGCTCGGTTCTGTGGCTGGATCCCCGCATCCGGAGACTTATTTCTATCTATCCACCGATCCATTCTCCCTTGCTGTACAAGCTCTTCGAGATAAAGTTTAAACGGCTGGCATGCCGTCGTGTAGTGCCCCTGCTCGTTGTGATACGAGTAGTATACTCTCTGGTTTGGTTCCCGCCCATCGGCGGTTCCGAGCTTCTCCGCCTCCCCCGTTGGCCATCGAAAACCTGGTAGGCGTCCGCATTCACGGAGCATGCGATAAATCGGCTCTTTGAAAAAAGTGGTGATGGCGAGGTGGTCCCGTCCGTCGCTCGGCGGTTTGTCCCATGATCTGCCGCCGCCCCTATTTCCGCCGGACCCGTTGCCCTCCTTCTTGGCAATGCTGTTTACTTGTTTCTTCGCCTCTTTGACTGCCGATTTAGCCGGATCGGCAACCGCTGCAACCCCGGAGCCACCGATGTATTCTTCGAGTTCAATATACCGGGCAACAGTTTGCATCAAATCCGACATATCGTTCGGCGGCCGGAGCATCAATTCTTTGGAGAGATCAGAAGTCCGATCTAGACCTCGCTTGAACGAGGTAGCCGCTGTCTTTTGGTCGCAATTTTCGACCAAATTGTACACATTGTAGAAGCGATCCGAGTAGTCCTTCAGCGACTCACCGATCCCTCGTCTCAGGTCGGTGAGTGCCTCGACCGTCTTCGGCCGCCGATTGCTCGCGACAAAACGGGAGGCGAAAGAACGCTCCAACTCACCGAAGCTGCTGATCGACCCAGGTTTAAGTTGCGTGTACCACAGCATGGCTGCATCTGGTAGGCTTAACGAAAAGGTTCGGCACATCATTGCCTCGCTAAGTCCGCATAGAGCAGCCATTGATCTGAACTGTTGCACGTGGGTCGGTGCGTCTGACTTCGGGTTGTAGGTATTGAACTTCGGGACTTTGAAGTTGATCGGTGGAACCTCTTCCATTATGGCCTTCGAGAAAGGTGACCCTACATCTCCGGCCATTGTTACCACCGCTCCTTTTCCTCTCGGTGGAACTCCTGCCGAAGGTGTTACACAAGCCTCGTGGACGGCGTCCCTTGAGCGTTTGTCCGACATCGGCTCTTGAAATCCCCGACCACCGACGCTCGGCTCCGGAGAACTCCGTTTCCTAGATTCTGTTCGGCGGGCCTTCCTAGGGATGGGTTCCTGTGGCGGTTGCGTCATCTGAAAGGCTGTCCTTTCTCCAGTCCGGGTGTTTACCACGGTTAGGACCCTCCCGTCACTGCTGACCTCACACCTTTCCTCCGGGAGTAGCCCCTGGCTGTCCTTCCGAACATGGCTTGGGTCAACAGAACCCCTGGGATGCCTCTAGGAACGGCGCTCAGAATGCTCCGGAGATGATCTTCGGGGATTAGCCCTGTCCCGTCTGTCATTCTGTTGTTCCTCAGCCCTGGCTGGGGATCGACCGCCTCGCCGATCCAATTGTCCGGAGGAACGGCTATTACGGGGGTTCACGTTATTCCTTACGTCACCGGCCCGGGGCGCCACCTTGGAAGGGGTTCGCTCGTGGAATCTGGTGCGGGCGCTAGAAGCCGTGGCACTCATTTCTGGAGGTGGGACCAGACGGCTATCATCGGATCGACCACTATGAGAGGGCGTCCGGTGACTGGATTCCAAATGAACGCGTCCGCTAGTATCTATACGACACAAAGGGCCGAGCCTTGTAAAGGCGGAGGCCCGAGCAGTGTCTGTAGTTCGATCCGGATGGGCTGTACTCCTTCGACGCCGTCCCCTTGATCTCGAGGAGGGAGAAGTATCTCGACGCGTTTGGAGTTCTTCCACCTGTGTTCTCAGTCGCAGCAACTCCTCCGCCATGCTCACCGGGAGATCTGGCGGAGGGGGTGGATGGGGAAGGAGGCTAGCTGTCGAACGGTTGACCCCATCGATGTGGAACGACGCTGCTCCCACTTGGTCACTTGTTCCAGCTATGGTCGAGCCCGTAATTATGGTACCGTCAGGCCTCCTAGGGGTTCCCAGAAGTCCTAGGTCCTCCCGCACCCGTTGCGTCGTCGGGGAGTCCTGAAGGGCTTGAGGGTTCATGAAGTGGGTAAGGCCAAGCCGTTGTCCGTTCGCGCCAGTCATCTT
The DNA here is from genome assembly GCA_014282245.1 of Rhododendron simsii. Classification (NCBI taxonomy): domain Eukaryota; kingdom Viridiplantae; phylum Streptophyta; class Magnoliopsida; order Ericales; family Ericaceae; genus Rhododendron; species Rhododendron simsii. The sequence continues at coordinate 9,821,539 of CM024958.1, forward strand.
TGGATATAGTGGAGAAATGGGGAGAGGTTCCGAGGAGATGTCACCAGAAGCAGTTCCTGGAAAAAGAGTCCCCAGCGGAGTCGCCAATTGTGGTGGCGCGCTTTCTCCGATGGAACCTTGAAGAGCGACAGAGTAAGTTGGCTAGCCTTGGTCGAAACCCTGCACAGGAAACAACCGTGTTAGTGCCCAAACCCGGGTGGTGGTGATCCGGGATAGGCATTCCGACGGTCTAGTCAGTTCAAGAAAAGGTTATATCTCGTATGTAATTAGGTTACCTTTCTTACTTGCCATCCTTGTCCCTTATATAGGTCGAGGGAGTGAATGGATCAACCCACCCCTGAAGATCACGCATTGATCATCACTCCCCCCTCAAATCAAGCAAAAGATCTGGGTTGCCGAAAACTGCTTCCACGATTTGCTCCCGTTGTTTAGGGAAGCAACACTACGCCACCTGTCCCCCTATCCAACACTTCCTTTTCTCATCAGGGAATAGGGGTGGTTCGGTGCCCAGGCACCGCGCCGGCCAGGCCACTCTGGCTGACTGGGAACTATGGGTTCGGCACGCCGTCGCCGAACCCATTTCTTGTCCTCGCGGTGACCACACACGAGGCTCGGCAAAGATCCGCCGAACGAACCACACCGCCACGTCCGCCGAGGGATCTAGACCACGTCATGATCAACGATGATCCGCCGAACTACTTGCCGTCCCACCCGTCTAATGAATCAGTTCAATAGAGGGGCGTCAGACAATAGGCTGACCCCAAGTAACCGAACCGTACCTCCAGACGACCCTACGAGCCTCGTCCGCCACATAATCGTATATATTTTGAAATTTGAAGTTCAAAATTTTGATAGTTTGTCGCAATTTTGACATAGATTTCTTTTGAGACGAACGCAATTGGACCAATTGCTCATTGATTATCCATTAACTTACTTATTTAGAAAATATTTGGGAAATAGATGTCTGCAAATGATGTTTCCCGAATAATTACTTCAACGTGTGAAATTATTTTGAATACATCTGTATCTAAAGTTATGTGTAGGCCAGGCATTTATTTTTGTAGCGGTATCAACTAATCAGCCTATGATCATATGAACCACTTGAAGTATCCAAATGACATATTGAAAATGTCAAATTATGTGTGGGTCCTTTAATTTCTCAATTAATGTAACATATTGTAAATGTCAAATTGTTGCTTTCTTGAGCTTTGACATTAGTTGTTGTTCTTTAGAAGAAGAGATGCAATGGTTCGATACAAACTGCATGAAAAATATTGGTATCTTCATATTCAGATTTAGATGTTTCACGTATCCTGAACATTTTCTTTTCGCGTTTGGTTGCAACCTTGAAAATGGTGTGATAATGGCTATATATAGCTAGTGTACGGTACCATAGTGGTAGCGGCGTTGGTTGTAGGAAATTAATTCATTTTCCGTTAGAAAGTAGGATGATTTTCTTAAAAATTAATTCATTTTCCGTTGGCTTTTATTTTTGGGAGCATCAAATACCAGAAAGTAAAAAAAAAAAAATTATTTGCCAAAAAACTATTTTGCTGAAATAAACAGAACGTTAAACTAAAAAATAACCAATTTTGACCTGAAGGTCGAAAAAACGTAATAGAAAAAATAATAGTAGTATATCAGTTGCCCATACCCAGGCGCAGGCCCATACCATGTGAGTGTCCAATCTTTTTGTTCTTTTTTCTGACTATTTTCCTCACTTTTTGTACGTGCGATTTTGAAAGTCAACTGTCAATTTATTTGGAAATTGATATTCGCGTTTTCAAAATTATTGATGGCGCTCCACTTTGTTCATAAAATTACTAGTAACTTCACATTATAAGTGGAGGCGAAAGCTCTGCTGCCTCAACGGGACAGCAGCCCCTACCCACTCCACTAAACGACAAAGTTTTGAGAGGCAATTGCCGGTCCCTCTTTGATTTCTCATTTGTCCTTTTTTGACACTACTATATATAAAAGACACCAGTTTATATATAATAAAAATATAAGTGCTCTAATTTTTAATTTATTTGAATTAATGTGAATATTTTATTTTTCTGATTACATTATTTTGAAGAGTCATAATTAATTTTTATTTTTAGAGCTCTCATAATATCTACTATTTATTTAGGACACTATAGACAGAAACTTGATTATATGAGCCGTAAAGACAAAAATTAATAATGACCATTTAGAATAAAATGATCAAAAAAATAAAATCTTCTCATCGGTTCAAACGGATTAAAAATTGAAACAATTGATTTTTTAACTATATTTTTTAATATATATAAACAATCTAAAAAAATTAAGTGGTCCAATTTTCAATTTGTTTGAATCGGTGTGAAAATCTTATTTTTCTGATCATATAATTCTAAAAGGTCATAATTAATTTTTGTCTCTAAGGCTCTCATAATGCATAATTAAGTATTTGCTATTTTTTTAAGACTCTATAAAGCAGAAACTCGATTATAAGAGTACTAGAGACAAAAATAAATTCTGATCCTTTAGAATAAAATAATCATAAAAATAACATCTTTACATTGATTCAAATGGAATGAAAATTGGAACATGTAATTTTTGAACTATATATTTTTAATATACTAAATATAAACTGGTTTCGTTTATAGAGTGTCAAAGAGGACAAAGGAGAAAACAAAGAGGGACCAGCAGTTGCCTCTCAAAACTGTGTCGTTTAATTGTGTGGGTAGGGACTGCTGTCCCTCTGAGGCAGCAGAGCCCCCGATTCCGTTGTAAGTGAAGTGCCATCAGTAATTTTGAGAGCGTGAATATCAATTTCCATTTATTTTTCCATCCAATATTTATGTCTCTATGTGCTGCCTCAGGCCCTCAGTTACTTCTTGCTCGGGGTATGCATTGCCTGGTTCATGGAGATTTTTTTTAGTGCAAATAGGTTACGTGGTACTCATACAGCACATCCGAGCCGTCCAAACATACAATCGACGGCTCGGATTGAAAGATACCAAACAGATTTAAGAAAAAGGAAAAAAGAAAGAAAAAGAGCGTTTCAATCTGAGCTGTCGGTTGCATTATTTGGACGGCTCAAATGTGTTACACGGATACCACGTGTTACCCAATTTGCAACCAAACATTTCTCGTGGTTCATGTATACGATTGAGGAGTCTAGCCGTCTAGGTGCATGTACATTCGTCGTCCGCGGAGAGTCATACTTGTACGTACGCATGTGAAGAGTCAACCGTACGTAACAACTAGGAGCCTATATATAACGACTGCTTATTAAATAACAACATTATTCGATCCAAACACAACTTACACAACCTCTCACATACATGTGGGGCCCATATATAGTAGTGTGTAGAGTCCACAAGTCTCTCTTGTGCACAGATTTTTTTGGTGGGACCCGTGGCGATCCAAACCGTTCATTAAATGTAAAGCACTTTTGCAAGAGTTCTTGTGAAAAATCAGCTTAATCCGATACTTATAGATATTCGATCCAATCATTTAACTTTTTATTATTCTGAAATCTCTCAATGAAAAGCTAGATGATTGGATCAAGAACTTAAAAGAATTGGATTGAGCTGATTTTTTTACGGGGACCCTTTAAAAAGAGTTTTACATTTAATGAACGATCGAATCGTTCTGTGATCCGTGATGGATCCCAAAAAAAAATTGTGCACAATGTGTACACTTTTGTACGTGTGGATAACAACTTTCTTTCTGTCTCTTTTGTGACTTTGTTATTATTATTTTTTTGATGTCGGCATGCTGACAAGATTGTAGGGTATGGTGAAGTCAATATTATAGGGTCGTGCAATGCAGCTACCCTTTAGACCTATTCTGGTGTGCTTGAACTCTGTACAAATAGTTAATGGAAATTAATTAGGGCCTTCACACGGAAAAGTAGTGGTCGCAGACTCTCTCTCTCTCTCTCTCTCTCTCTCTCTCTCTCTCTCTCCTGGGATGTCCCTTGTTGAATTCTAATTTGGCTAGAGAATTCTGTCCGGACAGAGGGTTTTTCGTCGGCATCCCTGTGGCTTCCTTGCGCAATTTTTTTTGGTAATTTAAATCGTGAATTTTGTAGGGTTTGTAAAATAATGTATTTTTGCAAAAAATCAGCTTGCCCGGACATTGACAGCTATGTCAAAAGTTGAGTTCTAGATGAAAAAATGGACGGCCTAGATCGGTCAACTGTTTTTTAAGTTAAACTATCCACAATTGTTCATTTTTTCGTCTAAAAACTCAACTTTTGACATACCTATCGATATCTGAACAAATTGATTTTTTGCATGGATAAATTATTTTACAGGCCCTACAAGATGTACGGTTTGGATTATCCAAAAAAATGCGCGAAAGAAGCCCACAAGAGTGACGAAAAATCCCCCTTTTCCGGCTCATCTAGACAGAATTTACACTCATTTGGCTAACCTTGACACACACACAAGTGAGGAATCGAGGACCCTGTGCTGGGCAATATCTCAGCCATGTAAAAGTGGAAGGGTCCTTCTTTTTTTTTTTTAAATTCTTTGGAAAAATATTAGTTTTTAGAATTCAAACTATTAATTATTGAGATTGATGGTTCAGATAAAAAAATAGAGTTCCCGAATTTGCACAAATGAGTGGAGGGGTCCATTAAAATAAAATTTTGTTGTTTGAGGATTGAAAAAAACTAATAGTAGTTTGAGTTGAATATCAGACATTTTATAAAAAAATTCACGTCATAAAATGAAAAGAAGAATGGACAGATTAGGAGGTTTTTTTTTTCATTGTTTTAATTTTAGGGATCTTTTATTCGTTCCGTTTTTGAGCTAAAGCTCAGAGGACATAATTTTTATGAAACCGTTTTTATTTTCCTGATTTTCATAACTCACGCAATCGACATCTTTTTAAATTCAAGGGCAAACTATACATATACCCCTTGGCGATTAGTCGATGTACGTGTGGGTACAGTACCCCTGACCAGTGGCAGCCGGGGAGGTAGCTAGTGGAGGGAGGTGGCACCATTGGCATGTGTCACCACCATTTCAAAAATACCAACAAACATCGTTAATGAAACCTACTAGTTTTAACGAAACCTACCGGTATCGAAACTTGGTCGATGTGCGGCTACAGTACCCCTGGCCTTTAATTAAAGTGCACAACAAACATCGTTAGCGAAACCTATAAGTTCGTTTTACTACCTTCGTCTTTTTTATCAGATCAAATACACCTATGTTCTATACGTATATACGGCATAGTCTCTCTCTCTCACCCGCCTTGCAGAATCAACAAATGTGTTAAAATTTAACATTTGTTATGTTGTAGACTGTCTAAAAGATCTCAAATTCGAAACTTTTTAAGTACTATCAACTATTATGAGGCCATTGCGCAAGGAACTTTGTTCAAATGACTTCCCGCTAAAAAGTTACAAAATTTAGTTTCAAAAATCAATCTAAATTGACACGAATATTCTAAATCAATAGAGAAAGGGCAAGCTAGGAGACAAGGATGCTGACAACACGAGAGGAGAAAGGGCACCTTCCATTTCCCATATCCTTGCTTTAAGTTGCAGCCTTTTTTTTTTTTTTAATTTATCATTCTGCAACTTTAGCTTTGTTTACAAAGGGAAAATTTTCAGGATTGCAATTGTAAGAAATTTTTAAAAAAAAATTATACATGTATTTTCACCTAGGAATAAATAATCGTTTACAAAAACCATAAAATAGTAAATTTGTGTTAAAAAAATTTGTTATCAAAATGCACCGACATTGACTGCAGACTTGCAATTCTTCTTGGTTGTCACTATACAATGGACTCTTGAATTTCTACATCTAATTGTAAATACCCATTTGTCCCACCACTCCGGATCATTAGAAAACATCACTAGAAGTATCGATAGATGTCGCACGTAATAATACGTTTTCGTCCTTGAAAAACAATGACCCGCAGATTGCTCATCACCAATGTCAACAAAATCAAGCCGCGTCAACATCACCATAATGATCCACGCAGCGATACGAGAATATTGACACTCCAAGGATTAATCGGACAACAACGAATAAGCAGTCCAAAAGTGCTTTCAAACAAGTGCTTGCAATGATGGTCACAAATTTAGCATTCACGGTACTATCCAAGTTCGAGAGCCACTAGAAAGTACTGTTAGCTTTCGAAAAGATTTTATAAGGGATTAGCATAATTCGCGATAGTGGAATCAAATAAATATGCATTTGTATGTCTAGATTCGAGAGTACGAACTACGTACGAGGATAGAGATTTGCCAACACATGTAATATGTACTATTGATAGGAATGCATAGATGCCTATGTTTCCAAACTTGAAAATATGAAAGATAAACATTTGGGTGTTTTGCCCACTTATCTTTTATTGTCAAGAGTGAAATTCATAACCTGAAAACCAAGAGATGGTGGTGACATAAATAAGGCATTGCAAACACCTGCCACTGTACAATTCACACTATATATTTCATATAAGAAGGCAATATTCACATTATTTGTGAACTAAAGAAATGTAGATTGGAAACATATATGGTCTTGCCAACTCTTGCTTTCCACATTTCCTAGTTCTACATTTGATAATTTATCTTGTAAGTTCTAAATCTACAATCGACTTGATTCTGATTTGAAGTGAAAATGCAACATAAAATGGCTCGTCATTGTGATCAGTCTGCATTTTGTATTTTCACGCAAGACTGTCATAATCACCATCCTTCTCCTTTACCAAGTCATAACAATTTCAAAACACCTAACGCCACTAAATTGAGTATATATTTGATCACAAGGAGAATGAAATAGGGCGTGGAAGAATACATCAAATGCCAACTTACACAGAGAATTTTCACGAGTTAATATTATGACTACCGAGTCAAAATTTATATATGTTGGACCTGAATTTCCGATGTCATTATAATCAAGTATTATTCAGCATTCGCTACTGAATACTTGAAATGCGTCATCAGGTTATCCCAACCCGCGTTTCACATTTTCCTGATGTGGTTTAACCTAAGTTGTTTTGACATTCCATTTTAATTACATATCCTTTGTCGAGTTTTTTTTTTTATTTCCATAGCCAAGAACAACTAATTTGAAAAGGATATGAGAAAATGAGTATTAAAACAACGATGGAAGGTGCCTTCCATTCCTTAATAATAACACTAACCCATCTCTTGTTTTCGTAGGCCCTTCTAACAAGAATCATTTACAAATAATATCAAATTAAAAAATAGTACTCCGTAATAATTGTCTAAAGATAATTGTTTGCAAAAATAGCAATGTTGTCCGATCGTTCCAGCTCAAATACCGGCCGTATCGGTTCATACCGGACGGTACTAATCAATAATGGGCCAGTGCTAAATTTATTTTCTTTTTAATGAATGAATATGTATTGTATATGTGGATAAATACCAATAATAGCCATAAATCCGAAACGGTATCCAGTATATCATCGGTACTGATACGTACCGTACCAAAAGGAAAACCAGTATTGAGAATCATGGGCGGAGCTACTTGGAGGGTGGGGTAGGTGTCTCCCCCACCCTCCGTTTGGTTTGAAGTTAATTTTTTATTTTACTCTAGGTAATTCAATTAGGCACCTACGGGTATTCAAACAACTTCATATTTTATACGGATAATGATAATGTAAAAATCGATTTTTAAAACATAAACAATTTAGATCATAACGGTAATGTCTAAATGGCTTTTATTTGAAGACCACAAGAGAGTTGATCCGAATATTCTCCTTTATATACATAAAAAATAATAATAATAAAAAAAGACAAAATGTAATTATACGAATATACATGCTTCCTCTTCACATCTTTGCAGACAACACGAAACAACAATGACTCCTATCGAAAAGTGCTACTTGTAAATTTCAATCACGACTCCGCTACAGCTAATAATAGAGTGCAACTACAACGCAGTCAAGGGCCTGGAACAGTCGCAAGTTTTTCTCCATACTCTTTCGCCCCGCCCCCCGCCCCCCCCAACACCATGGAGGAGGAACAAGTTCTCATTTGTGTTAGCATTAGTAGAGTATTAGTTCTCCAAACTCTCTCTTTTTTTCTTCTTTGACAGAGGAGTAACATAAGGACGTGTTTCAGCATGTTTTCGTAGTCAATAAAGACACGAAATCGCAAATGTACCATTGCTTGCTTTGGATTTGAGATGGCCTAGTGTGTACTGGAGTTCTTGGGCTGTTGTGCACACACACTTGCCTAAAAGAGGTGTTTAAGCTGTTAAGAACAAGTCCACTCTTTAGAGTCAAAATGACAATGGCAAATCCATTGTTACCGATGTTCAAAAGAAGAAAAAAACCCATTTTCAGCTGTATAGTCATTTTGTCAAAAAATGGCAACGTTGTTCAACCAATGCAATGTTATTTGAATATAACCGCAATCTCCTCTCACTTTGCAATGACATTTTCTAGTTTGAAGGGGACGGGACAAGTTTCACAATCACCGATTTGTCACCAAGAATGACATTGCTAAATTTAGCATTAAATATGAGATGAAATGGAGAAATTCGTCATTCTTGACGCCAAAATCTAACCATGGCATTTGACACAAGAACAAACTTGCTCTAACATGCTCTAGAGTCTGTACGGTTATGAATGAAGTTACTCGGTAATAGTAGCAAATTACAGAGTGAAATGAGATTGCGGGTCCAAAATCAAATGCACAAAATTACCTTTGTTTTCGGCTGATGAAGCAGCTTTCTGCATATTCCAGGAGCCTTTGAACTCAAATGAGCAGGTTTCAGGTTCCAGGTCACCTAACATGCTTAGTTATCACTATTCCATATCCTTCTGTGATCCTATGTCAAACTTTAACCACCCTAGGCATTTGCATTGTCTAGTTTTTATGCTTCTCAACCAAATCCAGGAACTTTAGAACCCATTTTTCATTGCAATATGCCAGTCTATGCAAACACGTGTGACAGAGAGAACATGCAATATGCCAGTCTATGCAGCCCAATTCTGTAATACTATGAATATCTACAGTTCTAAAGCAGAAAAAAGAGACTGTAGTACTAGTGCATAAAAATCACAAAAACTAATCAACCTAACCAAGTAATAGGTCATCTACACACAAAATGAAAGTGCCATGAATCCTGGACAAATAAACATCAAAGGAAAAGATACCATAACAGCTGATCAAAAAAGAAGAAAAAAAGAAGAAGCAACCATTACAAGAATCAGCACCCACTTGTTTTGGTCCTGTACCCATAGAATCTAGACCTACACATGTATAACTCCTCAAACCAAAATATAATGAAATTACATCATGCCATCTAAATTCGAATGTGAAATACAAATCAACCAATAAAATTATATCAAACATGCCATGTCCCTAAAAGTTCTCACAAATATGACATAAGAGTACATACACATACAAGAGCATCATAAAATTTAAAAATTACTCTCCCAGACGTCAAATTTCCTCACCAATATTCTATCTACATAGCGATCTTAAAGCGAAGTACCTTCTGTCACAGGGAGGGAAATATGCTCCAAATAGATCATGAACTGTGTTCCTCCAGCACGCTTTTGAGTTTTTTGACAGCACTGTCGTAGTTTACAAAGCCCAAGAACCAGAACTCGTGATTGTCAACAGAGATGATCTGAATGTATTTCTCAGAAGGGTTGACTTTGCTTGTCGAAGGATTAACTGCTTTAAGCTGATGTAACGGGATAACCACCTATTTATACGTGAGGAGAAAAAATTGTGCACAATAATATGTCAGTAATACCAAAGCAAAGGTTAGCATTAGATGTAAGACAAGAGTGTCAATTAGATGTAAGACAAAGCCTGGAGTCATTAACATGATAACTTTATGATCAATTACTAGTTTATGGCAAATTTTAGATCACTAGCATTTCCCAATGTACTGCACAAAAAGGGTTACTGACAATTGTGCAACAAATTTACAATCAGAACGCAAGATTATATGAGAATGACCGTATAACCAGGCATAGTTAATACTTATCCTACAATGGCTGTCTAATCTTCAAAAGCAAATAGGCCCAAAGGTAATAAGAGTGAAGTATGCCTATGCAGCTATGCTTGAACATCAACATCTTGGAATTTGCCTAATTAACGAATTTTCATTGATATGCTATCATATAATGATATAGTTCAACTGGTACTGGAATATCACATATAATTTCTCACTTACACAAACCACTATAGGCCAACCTTCTACTCCCTCTGTCCCAATTTGTTTGTCCACTTTTCAACTTTTACTTGTCCCAAAAAAGTTGCGTTCCCTAAAAAAGGGAAATTGACTTCTACACTCCCCTTTTTACCACACACTTTTTTTTTTGTCTTTATTTGGCGTGAATTTTCTTTATTGCCCCTTAATGTGTAAAAAAGTGAACTTATAAAAGGGTAAAAGGGTAAATTCATATGAATAAGGACAAAAAGTGGAGTGTATGTGGTAAAAAAGGGAGTGTAGAAATCAATTTCCAAAAAGGGAAAGTTGCATTCCCCAAATTGGACAAACAAATTGGAACAGAGAGAGAACTAACTAGGTTAATTGATGTATTGCAGTCTGCAGAGGGAGACCGAAAGGGACAAATTACCAGATCAACAAAGTTAATGACGAAATATAGACTAGTTGGACCCACCCATATGCTCGTTTTGTTTCTTTGAACTCCAAACTCCAAGTTATCAAGTTTGATAGTATAACTTCCAATCTCCTAATGCAAAAACTCAATTTGACAAACATGAAGCAGGCCTATCAAGCCAACCCCCTTACAGTAAAGTGGCACTCCATATAATTCAACTACATATGCCTTAACACCATTAGCCACAACCTACTTCAAACTCAGATCATATATCCCTTTCATCCAGCTATACAATCTCATACGACATACTAAAGGCAAATTGCGAAATCTTTTTTCATCCTCCAATGAAAATAGCTCTTGCCTTTCAAAACTTTACACAACTAACGGCAAAGTGGTAGGGCATATAATACGAGATCATCATACAGTGATAATAACCAATCAACCTTCCTTGGCCACTTAACGACAAAGCTCACCAAATTCAAATGGAATCACTCCCCAATGCCCCATAGCTAATCCTAGCTCAACTGGAAAGTTACCGCACGGTTTATAACAGATCTAGGGTGTCCTGCAGAGGCACATCAATCGCCATCTTTTGCCAAATTTAATCAACAAGAAGAAGCATCTTTGTGTGAACCAGAAATGACAGCTTACGGCAACCTAAATGCTTTGGGAAAGTGGTAGCAATAGATTTTAACATACTGTAAATGACATGTTCTCTTTGACTTCAACCAATAAGCTGGTCACACTTTGATGGTAAAAACACAAGCGGATCAATTATCCCTCATTCAGCACAAAACAATTGATCAACCACCAAAATCAGAAGCACCAAGTAGTCTAAAAAGAAACGTTCTAATCTACTCCACCTACTAAAACAATTTCTAATCAATTGGATTCATGAAAGCATCTTGCCCTGCACGGGGGCCAGGTAACAGGGTTGTGCTACATGGCCCACATTCACATGCGGCAAGCAGAAACTTTTGCCTTAACTCTATGCCTATATCTCTAGACATAATTCTTTCATGTATTCAGAAACATCTTCAAGTTATGCAATCAGCGCAATACAAACCAGTATACCTTATAAAAGCTCCATTGAGTCTGGTCACCAACTTTGTACGAAAGAGGATTGTCGCTACAAAATGCTAGCTTTGCCGTAGACAAATATAAGATTCCCATAACTGGACCTGCAGAGGTGGATAGGTAGCATGCATATGGATTCACGAGTTTCTCCTCTGGAACGGTCTCAAATGTTTGTCGGAAGACCTTCTCATAACCACCTTCTGCAAGAACTTTTGTTCCCTGAGCAATTCTTCCAACAGCTGCATCAGCAAAACTGGGCCCTGTTTTCACTGGTTGAAGTAAGAGTCAGTAAATTAGCCCCACAGTGGACTTATCAACAAGAAAGACAGTGCATGGACAAACCCCAAATAAACAACAACTACAACAAATTATCCAAATACTTAAAAGTTTATTAAGTCTACGTAATAACAGCACTACAACTGGAAAGATAGATAAAAACACTAACAAAAAACAGCTCAAGAGTGATGAAATATGGAAAAAAAAAAAAAACTGTGTTCTTAACTTCCACATGCATAAGGGGATAAAAAGAAGATGAACATATACTAGAATGAACAGCTAGTACATGATTCTAAAGCCGTCATATGCTTTAACATCATGCATAAGCAACAATGGACAGCAAGTCAAAGTGGACTGGAGCCTGGAAGATGAACTGTGTTCTTAACTTCCACATGCATAAGGGGATAAAAAGAAGATGAACATATACTAGAATGAACAGCTAGTACATGATTCTAAAGCCGTCATATGCTTTAACATCATGCATAAGCAACAATGAACAGCAAGTCAAAGTGGACTGGAGCCTGGAAGATGAAAAGATCCCTTCTTATAATAGATTTTTTACCGGACTATTTCAATGCAAATCTCTTTACTGCACAGAATATTATGTTTATACGTTCCTCTTCCGTAATTTTCCGTAGGCAATCAAAACCGGCATCTTTTAAGAGTTACAGACCAAGACCAGACACATAGGGTTTGGCTTGCGAGCACAGGGGATAAAGTACAACCTGAGTGGTACACCAAGGTGCATCAAGACAGAGGGATCCAGTAATCGAAGGATAAGAAACTGAGAAGTAAATTGGCCGCTACTATTCACAGCCTTGATCAATCATGCTAGTGTAATTGCTTCACCATTGTCAATGATGGCGGTTGGTATCAATTTTACTTTCACATATATGCAGATATATGCAAACACATGAATCATTTCATCTAAGCTCCAAATGATGATAAAACAAACCAAGTCTTTGGTTCCAATCCATTGGAGTCAACTACATAACTCCCTCATTGCATACATCGTTTATCGCCATCATTAGTCATTACCTCCTCGCTCCAAATATTGCATATTACAAAATATTACCAATACATAATCGGGATTGAATGAGAAGCCTCCTTAATTTTGTCTTATTAACATCTCATAAAGACAACAGTGAACTTCAAGCAAAGGTGCCAAATTGGTGGTTTTGTGCGGATTTGGACAAGTTGAAATGGGTCGTGGGTTGAATGTGGGCTGGTTGAATATGGGTCAACGGTGCACGGGTTGAATACAGGTCTAGTCGGGTGGAACAGGGCTGCCTAGCAGCCGACTAATCCGCGCCTAGGCTGATTTTAATCTAGGTGTTGGATCCCCGCCTAGACCGACTTTTAGAACACTGCACTACACGTCTAATTCATGTAAAAATATTACATAAGAATATTGTGCCTCTCAACTTGAATTTATAATGCTTTAACACCACAAGGGTACTTCTAACATCAAAAACTTTTACAAAAAAGCAACAACTACTGCATCAATGTGTTTAATCCCAACCTAATCCAGTTTAAAATAGTCGCAGCAATTCGGGATCTACATGTCTATAACAGCAAGTCAAATTCATCAATGAAGCATATAGTACAACTAGGGATTTTTTTTGGTTAGACTTTTGACTCTATGCTTTTGATTTCTTCAAATGATATATCAATTTAATGCGATAACTGTGGGTCATTAGTAGAAGTGTATGTGGTGAATTCTAAAAGATTTAAAAGTATACAGGGACACGGTACCAATGAATTTTATTTTTTTCTGCCTTAAAAGTTTTTGTTCTCAGTGATCATTGATCAATTTTCAAGTTCAGTATTATCTCATTAGGATTGGGTGTGAAGAAAAAAGAAGCCAGGCAATAGGTAATTGGTGCCCCACCTATAACAAATTTCTAGATCCGGCACTACCTAACGTACAACCAGGAGTACAATACGCAGAAGCAAGCTTGTTTTCCTATAAAGATGCAAGTGCAAGGACATAATCTTCCAATAGATTTCCAGTCAAACCTCTTGACATTGACAGTAAAAGATGCAAGGCAAGGACATTTAATTGAAATAGACTTCGAGTCCTACCTCAAGTTATTGACAGTAAACAGCCTCCTTATAAATTTCAACCTGGACTATTGCTAATCTCACAAGTCACCACAGAGTGAACTGTCTTCTTATGCTACTCTAAATATTTTCCACAACAGTTAATACTTTAACCACCCAAAAAATTGACAGGACTAGGCAAAATCACATTGGAGACACTCGTAAGTCCAGTGAAGCTCATCTTAGACAGTATTACAGTAATAAGGGATCGTATCCCCCAATCTATACTATATCCTAAGCACCTGCATGACACACAGCACGTTCCCCTTTTTTCCTAGTAAAATTGGAAAATCCCACAAAAATCCACATCGCCCACTAATATTCTCTCCCTCTGTTTGTTTTCCACATACCAAAGAAAAAAACTTTCGAACTTCCCCGCACAATTTTCCTCGCATTCAAATTTTCTCTTTTAATACAATTTTCGTACTTAATTGTTAAACCGTGCATTGATGAGACCGTAAATGTATGTCTAAAATGTATAGAGTAAAGAAGACTTACAGTGCTGCCACATATTCCCAGCAAGATCCTCGGCCTTCTTCGTCGCTTCGGCCGCCTTCTTCCCCCACTTCCCCAACACATCCTTCACCGAATCCACCTTATCTGAATCACCAAGCAACGCAACCAAATCAAATACTACTCACATCCCTAATCACTTTACTACTACTTATAACTATTAAACCACTAGAGCTCAAAAATAAAACACCAAATCAATCAGATCGCAAGAGACGAAAGCGGACCTAACACTTACTCTTGACGGAAGACGCCGGCGCTGGCGAGGGAGAAACGTAAGGGTTGGACTCCGGCGGCATGGAGGTGGCTGATTCGCCGGAGATCGGGGCGGGGCCCTGGGGAGGAGACGAAGACCTCGGATGTTCGGCGGCGGGCTGATGAGGAGGAGGGGGAGGGGGTTGGGAGTCAACGGGGACGGAGGTCCAGTTCTCGGCGGGGGGAGCGACGTCGTTGGGGTCGAGCTTCGGGTAGGGGGCGTAGTCGGAGTGGTGGTGGTCGGATTGCGGCGGTGGATAGTCTGGTTGATCGGCTGGGGCTTTATTCTGGTTCATGGTGATTGAGCTTTGTTTGGAATCGAATATGAGAGAGAGAGAGAGAGAGAGAGAGAGAGGCGGGGGTGATGTGAGATCTAAAGAAGGTTCTGGTTTGATTGCTGTGGAGGATTGATTGGGGTTGGGATTCTTCAAAATTTTGAATTTATGGGTAACAGTTTCAAGGGTTAATTAATTCGTACTTAGCAATTAAGAAAAGAAATGTGGAGTCGAAACAAAACAAATCTCTTTATTCGTCGACGACGACGCGTTTTGCCTGATCCGCCACCATTACGTGTTAGAACAACGATCCAAACACAACAACTTACACAACCTCTCACATATATGTGAGACCCATACATAGTACTGTGTGTGGAGCCCATATGCATGTCAGAGGTTGTGTAAATTGTTGTGTTTGGATTGTTGTGTGAGTATTATTTTTGATAAAAAAAATCTTAAAATATTCCTTTTATATGGAGACTAAGGGTCATCATTAAGCCCGATGGCCTGCGACCTGTCCAAAGCCCGCTCGGTATGCCGGGTTTTTACCCGGCCCGAGCCCGTAAAACGGGTGGGCTAGCCCGGCCCGTAGTTTGTAATGGGCAGGCTCGGGCCTATGAATTTTTACTCAGCCCGCCCGCAGTCCCGGCCCATGAGCCCGCTCGGCAGCCCGCCTGTGGTACCCATCCAAAAGCCCGCCAATGGGCCCGCCTATTAGCCCAAAATCCCACAAAATCCTTTCTTTTTTTCCCTTGGTTTAGTTTTGCCTAAGGAAATTTAAGCCCGACCGTTGGCTCGCCCGGCTTTTGGCCTGCCGGTCTGCCAATTGGGCTAGCCCGTGGGCCGGGCTTGGGCTTCAATTTATGGTAGGTAGCCCGGCCCGCCCGGCCCTCCAAAAAGAAAAAGCCTGGTCGGCCTCGGCCCGTGGGCGGACTCGGGCAGCGACTTGGAGGGTTGGACCGGCCCGACCTGATGATGACTCTTAATGGAGACTGGAGAGCAGACCTGGGGCTATGCCCCCTGGGCGTAGTAGCGCCTACCAGGCTCCAAAACGGTGCCCTTTTTTTTTTAAAACAAAATTCTAACCACCAATTTGTAATTTTATGGAGCAAAAACGTTATTATGAGAGTCTTAAAGACAAAATTTGATTATATCTCTTTAGAATAATATGATCAAAATAATAATATCTTCACACCCGTTCAAACGAATTAAAAATTGGAGCACTTAATTTTTTAACTATATTTTTTAATATATAAACAATCTAAAAAAATTAAGTGTTAAATTTTTTCACTCCGTTTGAATCGGTGCAAAGATCTTATTAATATAATTAAAATAACAAGCTCTTTGCACCGATTCAAACGGAGTGAAAATTTTCACACTTAATTTTCTGAGACCGTTTATATATTAAAAAATATAGTTAAAAAATTAAGTGCTCCAATTTTAATCTGTTTGAACGGGTGTGAAGCTCTTATTATTTTGATCATATTATTCTAAAGAGACATAATCAAATTTTGTCTCTAAAGCTCTCATAATCACGTTTCTGCTCCATAGGATTGCAAATTAGTGGTTAGAATTTTGTTTTTAAAGAAAACGGCACCGTTTTGGAGCCTGGGCAGGCGCTACTGCGCCTATGGGGGCAACAGAGCCCCCGAGTCCCTAGAGAGCGGCTTGGTGATGTGCAGTAACGTATATAATAGCGTATTGTGCATCTTCGAGCCGTTGGATTGTGCATCCGACAACTCGAATTTTATCTCGACAATCAACGATCGTTCATTATCGAGATGAGATCCGAACTGTCAGATACACAATCTGATAACACAGAGTTATGCATGCACCAAGCTGCGCACACCAGCAAGTCCAGCACCATCCCCCAATTCAGTTTCTTTCCCATCTAGGTCTCTATTTCTTGTTTTTTTACTTCGTTCCACTTAACTTTTAGTACTCTTTAACATTTTTTGAAAGGTTTTTTCACTATTCAAAAGATAATTGTGTTTGTTAGTTTGACGTTAAATTTTTGTAAATTATGGATTCATCTCAACGAGAGAAATTGAAAAAGTAAAAAGATTTTACTTTTAATCAAATATTTTTAAAAATATCCAATTTTAAGCCCAAAAAATTCAATTTTTACATTTTTTTTTTTGCTGAAAAAATGGTTATTTTTCAAAATATTTGGACAAAACTATCAAATACCTTAAAAAAGCGAGGCATAAAACTAGAACTTATTTCACATTTTTAAACTAAAAAATAATGTAAATAAAAAATAGTTTTTTTTATTTTTTTTGCACCATTCAAAAGATTTTAATGATCTATCAAATAAGATCCATATTGCTAGAAAATGTATTTGCGTAAATACATTTTTTTAGCTTGAAATTACATTCTTAAAAAATAAGTAATTATTTTGGATTCTAGAACACCTAACACCAGCTTTAATAATGCTATATACAAAGCATGCGATCCCCTACATGTAAGTAAGGGATTGTGAATGATATTGTGTTTGAATTATTCTGTATCTAAAGTTCTCTGTTTTTTTTGTGAGCTCACATCAAATTGATAACGATGACATCAAATTGATAAGATGACTTGAACGCTAGATATTACCGATAATTGTAAAGTACTAGCAGGATTAAACTATAGTAACTTTTTTTTACCAACACTCGTAGAATTCTAAACAACAAGATTTAACCAACTGGGCTAATTCATTGGCCAGAATTCTTGTATTTCATTAGTAAGTCAGGAGTTCAAAGTCTCCTCATCTGCGTGTGGGTGCTCTTTTCTTAGAAGACTTTTCTATTCTTTTTTTGTTTCTACCCTATAATGGACTTATTTCTTGTATTGTATTGGTTGAGTAGCTGGGCTTAATGTAGTGTCCCGAATTTGTACTCAGTACCTCATATATTTGATGTAAAATAATTTTCTATCTATTGAAAAAAAAAAAAGAAAAAGAAGAACAATTGGTGGATTTGGATACGAGTGGCTTTGTACTAAGAGATTTAGCCGCCCATTTCTCCTCTTTTTAAAAAAAACTTTATAATAATTTTGCAAACGCCAAAAAAAAAAATGGAACTGAAATTGGACCAGATTATGTGGTTGAAAATGGGGATATTATCTTGTTTTCTTTTATTCTTTTGCCCAAATTAATAGCTCTAGCTAGCTTGCTAATTTCACTTTCACTGTTGAAGTTAATCCCTATACATTAATCTCTTAATAGACCAAGTGATGTAATGGGCAAAACTATCACAACCTATAGTAAAATCTGATCAGATATTTTATAGAAATGAATTATGCATTTTGTTTATGACTCTGATATAAAATGCAGTGCATAGACTCATCAAAAAAAAAAAATGCAGTGCCTAGTAAAGTCAGAAAAGTTCCACGTTTTACGCAGAAAATTTAGAAAATCCTCCAAAGTCCACACATGAGGTCAAATTTTCATACCATCAACAGCGTAGAAAGAAACAAGTGTAGAGAGAGAGTCTGGGGTGGGTTCCTCCCCACCACCTCCGCCCCCGCGGAGGTGGGGATTGTGCTATGCAGCTTTGTGCTGCACAGCGTGCTGCGCAGCTGCAAGCGAGGCCTTTTCGGCATTGGTCCAACGATCGGAGACGTCCATTGCCAAGAGCTCGTCAAGTGCAACAATTTTACCAAAAATAAACTCGATCAAATATTGTTAAGTATCTCATCAGCACTTAACAATATGACTTGAAAAAAAGTGAATCCTAATTGATGCGAAACACTGGATCAAAATCACTAAATTCATTTTTTTCAAGTTATATATGTGTACCGATGAGGTACTTAAACGATATTTGATCGAGCTAATTTTTGGTGCGCATGTAGAACTCGACAAGCTCTATGTGGTGAACGTCTCCGATCGTCGGACCGATGCGGCAAGGCCTCGCCGTCGGCTGCACAGCATAGTCCCCCAGTTCCCCCTCATTCCCCGCCTCCGCCACACCCCACCCCCCCCCACACCCTCTTCCTTCCTCCTATCCTTTCAATCTCTCATTTCCGGACTCTCTCCTCTCCTTCTCTCTTCTCGTTGGGCCCACGGTTGTGAGGTGATTGAGGCTCTTTCCTTTGGGAGTTGAGATTTATCACTCTTCCCTCCATTTTTGGACTCAGGAGCAAGGTCTGGGTTCTAGATCTGGTTTTTTTAGAATCAGTGTACCGGCGACGAAAACGACGTCTGCAGCGGCTTCTACCTCCAATTTGCGGCATGACGAGTTCGAGTTGGTGCGGTGGGTCAACCAGGAAGGCTTGCTCTGTATTCATACTTGGCCTCTCAACTTCGGCCTCTCCAACATCTCTTCGTGTTCGACGGGTCCGGTTCCGACGTCGTGGTTCCATGCGATTTTTTTTTTGTTTTTTGTATTTTATTTTGTTAGTTTCTATATTTTGGGACCGATAGTGTCCCCTCGTATTACTGTGGTTTGCTTATATATAAATTGAGTTTACTTTTTGATTTAAAAAAAATGAGGTCAAAGGATTTTTCTTTTTAATTCTCGAGGTCAAAGGTTTGGACAGAAGAAATGTAGTGATGGAATTTTGTTTTGTTAGAAGTCCGGCCACACTGCAATGCGTGTTTGAAAAATTATGACAGACGATTTGACAAAAATAAGTCACTTAACTTCTTTTTTTTATTTTTATTCACATTTTTTTGTATTTGTTAGTTTCGAAATAAATTTTTATAAAGTATTAATTTATCTCGACTAGAACAATTGAAAAAGTATAAAAGGACGACCGAAACTCATTTTTTTAAATAAAAAATAAGCCGAAAATTGAATTCACGAGTTCGGTATGGTTTGAGGAGACCTAGGGAGGAAGTTCGGTTTCCTGGCATGGTTTGGTATGGTTTAAGCACTGTATCCCTCGTTGGGCTTTGATTCGTTTTCCAAGGCTAACTGGTTACAAAGGATTTCCGATGCCCCTTTTCTGCAGCTGTTTGACACCTGCTTTTGTCAAAATGCAGCATCTATAGGGTGTTGGAGAAAGTAAGCCTGTTCCGGAACGTATATAAGTACTTATTTTGTTTAATAATAAGACATGTTTTATAAAAAGGAAATAAGTATTTATTTTTTAAGAAAACAATTTCAAGTTCAAAAATTATGTGCTTACGTAAATAATTTTTCTATCAATATGGATCTTATTTGATAAATCTCATTGAGATCTTTAATACGGTGCAAACAAAATTGAAAAATTATTTTTCATTTATATTATTTTTGAGTTTGAAAATGTGAATTACGTACTTATTTATGCTTTATGGAACAACTCTTCTTATTTTTCTTTGAGAAGTTCTAAAATAAGTACTTGTAATATAAGGTTTATGGAACCCACCCTTAAGCATTATTTGAGCTTTGTTTATAGTGGGTCCCACATGTCCATGTGGTCGAACCCACGTACCATTGTGTTCATCTTCATATAGAGATTAACATCGATTACTAGGTTGGCTAAAATCAATTAATGGTGAATGAGAAATTGACAATAAAAGTGCCTACATGAACATTGGTAGATGGAAAAAATTCTTAGTCTCACATTGGTGTGAGAACTAAGAATACTTGGAGTATTTTTATCCCAAGTTGGACATAAGGGCATGGATAAAGTGGCCTTTGACTTGGCCCATTTACTATGCATGCGCCACCGCCATTAGAACTAGGTCATGTTAGGTCATTAGATAAGATGGGCTCCAATTTGCTTAATTCTTTTTACAGAAATTAAGTTTAACCCAATACCATTTTATTTCCTATCCCTAAACGTTTTCCCTTCCTTGTGTAACCGTTCGGAAAAATAAAGAACACAAATTTGCTTTAAGACGGTTAGAATCGGGATTCGTTTATCAATACAAATAACAAATTGCAACATAGAGCCCCTTAGTTTTCGGCGGGAGGAAATCCCGTGGACTTGGAGTATCAATTAGTATTGTAAGAGGAAATCAATCAGCCGTACTGCACTGTCAAATTAATTAGTTTAATTTTTGCAGCAGGTGCCATCTACCATCTCTGGAGAGTGGAGAGAGAGAAACAGCACGATTTTTCGACAGAGAGGTGTGGAGTGTATTAAAATTTTGGTCCAACAGACACATGTATTTTCTCAACAAGTACAGTACACACATGTTATCAATACACTCATGACTCACAAGCTAGGCACTATTGTCTTGATTACTCTGATTTTCATTTGGATTATTAGTTTGACAATGAGCGACTAAATGATTTTTATCCATGCTTCAATCGAGTTAAAATTACTGTGTTAGAGGAAAATTCGGTTGATTGGTTGCCTAATTGATTGACTGGAGATCCTTGATTGTAGTATAGGAATATGGTATATTTATTTCCTAATTTAACTTCTTTCCTAGTTTAGCTTCTCTATATGTATATAAGGAGCTTTGTATCTTTGTAAATGATTCATTCAGAAATAAACCAATAGTCTCTCAATATTTCATTCTCCTAAATTCAACATGGTATCAGAGCTAGAATTCTATACCTAGCTATTTTTTTGTTGCCCACCGTGGTTATTTTTCTCCATCAATCTTTTTTGTTTAGCTTTCTGCAACAACCATTAAATCACCACTTTCGTATCATCCAATCATTTTATCAACAATCGATTGATCAATCGGTTCAAATCAAAACTGGATTCAGTTTGTGATTTTTCTGACGCCTTTCATCTTCTATACCAGCCAACCATGGAAGATAGCAGTATTTCTAGTTCTAATCTGCCTGACCTGTCAAGCCGTTATTATTTTCATCACTCAGACACTTCGGCCAACAAGGTTGGATGGCGGAAATTGGGCAACATAGAGCAGATCTGTTGAAATTTCTCTTTCTGTTAAGAACAAATTGGGCTTTGTTACTAGAAAATTCAAAAAGCCTTCCTAGTCTACCGATCCAGATGAGTTTGACCTATGGGAAAGAGCCAACCATATGTTGATCTCATGGTTTTCTCATTCAGTTTCACAAGATCTAGTTCCAGGTGTTCTTTTTGCTCCCACAGCCCAACACTTTTGGGAGGATTTTCAAGCCCGTTTCGCTCAAGGTAATGTGCCCCGAATATTTCAAATCAAAAGTTCCATTGGTTCACATGTTCAGGGAATTATGCCAGTTGCAAACTACTACACAAAGTTGCGTGGATTTTGGGATGAGTTGGACTCTTACCGCCCTTTTTCCACATGCGATTGTTGTCAATGCGGTGAAGGGAGTAAGAGGAATGCACATCATAATAAGGACCGTCTCATGCAATTTCTCAAGGGGCTTAACGCAACTTATAATCCCATTCAAGGCCAAATACTACTTTTGAAGCCCGTACCCGATATTTGGGAAGCTTATAACATGGTGACCCAGGACGAGAAACAGCGAGAGATTGGGAACAATTCACCCGTTGAAAATTTCTCAGTTGCAGCGGCTGTGCGATTTCATAAAGGCTTCAAACTAGACAACAAGTTCTCTGGTAACTCGTCCTTTTCATCTTCTACTTCCAATACTGAAGGATTATTTTGCAAATATTGCAAAAAGGATACACATTCCATTGAAAGTTGCTATAAGTTGCATGGCTTTCCAGTCGGGCACCCACGCTATGATCCCACTTTAAACCAAAATATGATCCCAATTTTAAACCACCAAGCAACCATCCAAGACACCAAAATCAGCAATATGGTGCCCGATCCAATCCTACTGCTGCACATGCCGCATCTCCCAACGGTGCTATGCCGCCTCTCTCAGGGCTTTCTGCCGAACAGTATCAACAATTGACCATTGCAATGGCACATGCACCACACTTATCCAAGGGTAATAATGATGTTTATGCAAATGTCGCAGGTTTGTATAATCATCCCTCTGTTAATTCTACCTCCTCAAATTGTTTGATTTTATATAGTGGTGCTACGGACCATATTGCTTCTAATTCTTCTTTATTTTTTCTCTCTCATCCGCCCCATGCACCTTGTGTTAATTTACCCAATGGATCTGCCGTACCTATTAACTCTACTGGCACACTCCTCTTCAACAAAGATATTGTTTTAAAAGATTTTCTTCATGTGCCTTCCTTTCGATTAAACCTTTTGTCTGCCAGTAAAGTTACCCAATCCTTAAACTGTTGTGTGATCTTATTCCCGAATTTCTGTATTTTGCAGGACTTGGCTACGGGGAAGATGATTGGCTGGGGTAAGCAAAGTGGCAACCTCTATTACATTTCATCCGATCACACCTCGCCAACTGCTTGCCATACTACCCATCCTGATTCTACCTGGCACCATCGCCTTGGCCACCCATCACCTGCCTGTCTGCGCCTCATCTCTAAGTCCAATTCTTCTGTTTCTGTTTTTTTTGATAATTTTTGTAATGTTTGTCCTTTGGCCAAACAGACTAGATTACCGTGTCCAACAAGTTCTATTTCTTCTACCATGCCTTTTCAATTAATCCATTGTGATATTTGGGATCCATATAGACATCAAATGCATTCTGGTGCTCGTTATTTTTTAACCATTGTGGATGACTTTACTCATTGTACATGGTTATTTCTTATGTCTCATAAGTCTGATGCTTCTTCTTTACTTAAATCATTTTTTACATTTGTTCACAACCAATTTCACGCACACATTAAAATCTTTCGGAGTGACAATGGTAGTGAATTTCTTTCTCTCAAATCGTTTTTTATAACTAAAGGTGTTGAATTTCAGATCTCTTGCGTCTCCACTCCACAACAAAATGGAGTTGTCGAATGTAAACATGGTCATATATTGCGAGTTGCTCGAGCTCTTCTTTTTCAATCTCATATGCCCATTCGTTTTTGGGCTGATTGTGTTACCACTGCTGTTTATTTAATCAATTGATTGCCTACTCGGCTCCTTTCTAACATTACACCTTTTGAGCGCTTATATGGTCATCCACCCACTTACGACTATCTTCGTATTTTTGGAAGTTTATGTTATGCTACTAGTGTCAGACCTGTTTCTAAATTTGCTCCTCGTGCTAAGCGTTGCGTTTTTTTGGGCTATCCTACAGGCCAAAAATGTTACAAATTGTTAGATTTAGATTCTCACACATTTTTGGTAAGTAGGGATGTCCGTTTTTATGAGCATATCTTTCCATATAAAGGGACATCTTCTCCTGATTTTCACCCCGTTCCTGCACCTGCACCCAACCTCAACTACACCACACCTTTACCCAATTCTACTACCCAACTTACCCACGTTATACCAACCGATTACCCAACCGATTCAACTACCCTTGTTACTCCACCCAACCCCACCGATCTGCAAATCGATCCCCCCACTGATTCCTCAACCGATCAGTCTGCCCATATTCCATCACCAATCCCTCAAGCGATTCTACCAGACCCATTACCTTCCATTATTACTTCCACATCAGCTCATGCTCCTCGTCATTCAACTCGACCTCGAGCCCGACCTGCGTAGCATGCCGACTATCACATGCCCTTTGCCAATACTGCTTCCCCACAATCATTCATTCCATCACCAGGTCTAACTTGAGGTACAAGGCACCCTCTTTCTACTCTCTCTCTTATTCACGTCTTTCTCCTACCCATTATTCTTTTCTTACTTCTATTTCTGGTCTTCGTGAGCCCACTAACTATGATCAGGCAATTCTTGACCCAAAATGGAGGGATGCTAAGCAAGCTGACCTTAACGCCCTTACTCGCAATAATACTTGGTCTCTTGTTCCTCTACCTGTTAGTCATAAGCCCATTGGCTGCAAATGGGTTTACAAGATCAAATACAATTCCAACGGGTCTATTGAACGTTACAAGGCTCGCCTCGTTGCTAAAGGTTACACTCAAATTGAAGGAGTTGATTATTTAGAGACTTTCTCTCCCACTACAAAGTTGACCACTGTGCGTTGTCTCTTAGCAGTGGCTGCTTCTCGCAATTGGATCCTCCACCAAATGGATGTTCATAATGCCTTTCTGTAAGGCGATCTTGATGAGGTTGTTTATATGGACCTTCCCTCTGGTCTTCACCGACAGGGGGAGAATATGGTATGTCGGCTAAATAAGTCATTATATTGTTTGAAGCAAGCTTCCCGTAATTAGTTTGCCAAATTTTCTTGTGCTATTCAAAAGGCAGGTTTCACTCAATCAAAGGCCAACTATTCTCTATTTACCAAATCCGAAAGCAACACATTTACTGCAGTACTTATTTATGTGGACGACATTATTGTCACCGGCAATAATGAACAGGCAATCAAATCTCTCAAAGGCTTCCTCTTGTAACAATTTCACATCAAAGATCTTGGCAATCTCAAATATTTCCTCGGTATTGAAGTCTCCCGATCCAAAAAGGGAATTTTCATTTCTCAACGGAAATATGCATTGGATATTCTGAATGATGTGAGATTATTAGGATCTTGACCTAATTCTTTCCCAATGGAGGCATATTTGAAATTCAATCCCGATGATGGCGATCCATTACATGATCCAACCAAATACAGAAGATTGGTTGGGAGATTGATTTACTTAACAGTAATAAGGCCAGACTTAGTATACTCTGTGCAAATCCTAAGTCAATTTATGCAGGATCCTCGAAAACCACATTGGGAAGCTGCTCTGAGAGTTTTACGTTTCATTAAAGGAAATCCTGGTCAAGGATTATTCTTTCCTTCGTTCAATGATCCTACGTTAAAGGCTTATTGCGATTCAGATTGGGCGGGTTGTGAGACAACTCAACGTTCAATTACAGGATTCTGTGTATTTCTGGGAAATTCTTTGATTTCTTGAAAATCAAAGAAGCAAACCAATGTGGCTCATTTTTCCGCTGAAGCCGAATATCGAGCCATGGCTGCAACATGTTTAGAAATTACATGGATACAGCACATTTTGGAAGATCTCAAAGTTCCACAAAGCCAGCCAGCATCCTTATTTTGTGACAACCAGGCAGCTCTCCACATTGCCAAAAATCCCTTTTTTCAAGAACGCACAAAACATATAGAGATTGATTGCCACATTGTTCGGGAAAAATTGCAAGCTGAAGTAATTGCTCCATCCTATGTTCAGTCAAAATCTCAACTTGCAGACATCTTCACCAAACCTTTGGGAAATGAACAATTTCAATATTTAAGTGCAAGTTGGGACTTCATGATATTCACTCTCCAACTTAAGGGGGAGTGTTAGAGGAAAATTCGGTTGATTGGTTGCCTAATTGATTGACTGGAGATCCTTGATTGTAGTATAGGAATATTGTATATTTATTTCCTAGTTTAACTTTTTTCCTAGTTTAGCTTCTTTGTATGTATATAAGGAGCTTTGTATCTTTGTAAATGATTCATTCAGAAATAAACCAATATTCTCTCAATATTTCATTCTCCTAAATTTAACATACTGCCACAATCAAAAATGAAATTTATGTGCAGCCAATGACGGACCGAGGGGCGGATGAGATTGGGCGACCGTGTGTGCCCTATCCAAGTTTCAAAATTTCTCTAGGATCATAGTAATTTTTGTCTTAAAAACATTGACATTATATTAGTTCGTTAGCTCAACGTTTTTCAAAAGAAAATCTAACATCCACCCATTGAAGATTCTTTTTTTCAAAAGTATCATGAGTGCCCTCTTAAAATTGTATGGATCTATAAAAGAAACTTAATATTAGGTTGAGTATTTTATTTTATTTTTTGAAGTTGCTATGTGTACAATATTTATGCATCTATAATTTATTCTCAAACCCTTGACCTTGAGGATGAGAATAAATTATATCTGCACTACCGGGAACCCTTTGAGTTTCCGTTTACCCATTCCACACTTGACACGTCATCCTCATGCCTGATAAATGTTGACTAACCACTGCACATTGGGGTCCTGCTTAGTAACCTGTGGTTTTTAACCCTACAAAGTTTTATCACACATTTTACCGCACGCGTATGAGACCTATTTCGGGTCTCGAAAAATATAAAAAAACTCATTCATTTTAAAATATAAAAGGCAGGATTGCCTATAAAAAGAAACCCTGCCTTTTGTTACTCAGTTCACTCACAACTACTTGCAACTCACCCAGAAGTAGGCCTGTCAATGTACCGGATCCAATCCGGATCTATTCGGAAAATCCGATCTGGATCCGAATCCGATAACGTCGATCTAATATCTGATAATCCGGTATCCGATAACGTCGATCTAATATCTGATAATCCGGTAATTCAAATACGGATCGGATCGGATCGGATCGGATTAAATCCGTTATCAATCGAATCCAAACTTATTTTATTTTAAAAAAAGGAAATTTTTTATTTTAAAAAAAATGTTTAAGAAGTTGTATTTTTCTTTTTAATTTTTAATTTTTAATTTTTAATTTTTTAAATTTTTTTCGAAAAATTTTTTTTTTTGAAAAATTTTTTTTTGCTAAAATTTTTGAAGTAAAAATGTTTTCGGATCGGATTCAAATTTTCAGATCGGATCCGAATTACTACTATCGGATTTAAGTTTTATCAGATTCAGATGGAATTCAGGTCTTATCGGATTCGGATCTGTTGGATCCGGATCTAATCTGACCAATAGAGAGGCCTACTCAGAAGATATATGTTGCATGTTTCTCAAAGTATCTCCACCCTTAAAAGATACCAAGACAGCAGCGAAAAATCCACCACTACTATTGGCTTCTGCATGTAACTTCTTCAAAAGAGTTGTTTTCATAATTCCAGCTAAACCCCAAATGCCAATCCTCTTCACCTTTGCATCTCTAAGGAGATTCATTACCTCTTGCACATTTTTAGTGATTGAAGTTAATTCAACAATATCAGTAATAGTTGGCTCTGCTCTCAATCCCTGTCAAATCCACATAAAGTATTTATTAAGAAAACTGAATAGGGTACATCGAAGGAGGGAGAATGGGGAAATCCAACCAAAAAGTTGGATGGGAGAGAGAGAGAGAGAGAGAGAGAGAGAACAAGAAAAAGCCAATCAGCACAAACACCCAATATAAATAGCAAAAAAGCAGCACCAGCAGTATCAGGAAACTTCAAAACCCAAAATTAGGACAAAACATCACCAGAAGCTCTCCAAACCGTTTGCAGATGCAATTTCTCAAGAACTGGAGAATATTGAATACTTGGTGCTTTTTGACCAAGTTTTGATCTGGATGAAGTGGTAATTCAGAGCTATCACGAGTGTAGTAGGGTTGTTTTTGGCATACAGATGACTTAATATTAAAAGAAGGTCCAAAATAGCCTTTTCTTTCATTCCTACCAGAAGTGTCTTCAATCTTCATGACACCAGAGTGCACTTCATATGTTGGTTATCTTTTCAAACTAGTTCTTCACTAGTTTTGTGACATAATCTGCATGAAAAGGTAGGTACAAGATAGGGAAAAAAAAAACCCAACCTAGACTATGAATGCAGGACCAAGCCTTCAAAAGAGGAGGTTTACTCCTTCGAACAATCCATTGTCATCAAGAGGATTGGAATGCAAATCTACACAAGTCAATTCTCCTCACCCAAATAGGTCTAATCTTGACCTTTTAAAATTTTCAATAACTTTAGGCGCATGTTTAGGCATCACATTTATATTCTTTCCATGAGAAATCACCCTACGCCTAGATTTTTGGGTTCTATCACAATCATAACCAAAATAATTGTACCTGCCCTCAATGTTATTAATACGATTTTCTCGTTCTTCCTTCTCTTGCTTCCTCCTCTCGTTTTTTCTGGTGCACTACCCTGCAGATCTGAAATATTTCAGTATTGTACCAACTATTGGTTGTGCTGCCCTCTCTCGGCCGAGTAGTTTATACTCTAAATGATTTCCGGCTGGTTTGTTCATGGACAACCAGTGTTGTAGCCTAACGGCGTGGCGATCTGGTGGAGTATCGAACCTTGGTCGATGTTGCCTCCCCCCGTGTGTCACTGTTGGGTGTCGCGGTCTTCGCCTAACGGCTTTGGTTGAGGCTCACGTCCAGTTTTTTGGGTTGCATCAAAGTTTCTGATCATCGGCATGGGTTGGCTTGCGGTGGCCGTGGTGGGTTGGTGATTGTTGGTACTGGTGATGCTGGTGGTCGACTGGTGGAGTGTGGTGGTGCGGCCGGTTTTCGGTACAGTTCTGAAATTGTATAGATTTTTTAGGGTTAGGTTTTGGGCTTCTTTGGGTGTGTGCTTGATTGTAATATTTGGATTTTTTAGGCCATCAGAAGTGTGCTTTAATGTTGTATCTGGGCTTTTTGGCCCTTAGGTGTTGAGGGCTTTGTCCCTCTTTGTATTTCCAACTTTTGGTTTGAATCCATTTTCCCTAACCCCTTTAATAAAATTTAATTTTGCCGATCAAAAAAAAAATGTTATTAATACGATGATAATTGGGAGGGGCAATAGGGTACCCATGGAGCTTAAAGCAATTTGTCTTAATGTGACCTTTCACCCCACAAAAATGACAAATTGGTATAAATTGGGCATGTTTACGCAAATTCATTTTTTCAGGTGCGCGCATTTGAAATACAAAGAGCATGTAATTTCTTGCAATATGGTCTTATGTGGCCAATCACTTTACATTTATGACAAGTAGGTTGAAACCTTGAAGCTCTTATCTTACCACGCTTGGTGGTGGAATATTTACCACTGACATCTCTTTTTTATTCCTCACATTGATATATAGGAGTGGGTTGTTGGAACATATTGGCCGGTGTCGTCGATTCCCTTAATATATACTTGTCGTGGCTATATCATTTGGCAAGACATTTTGTTTTTCATTAGTCTTTACAGATATGCAACCGTGCCTTCTGCCTTTGATTTTGAAGAACTTCTTATTTTATATCTAAGTCCACTTCTATTCGATGTCACCTTTTTGAGATGACAAAACTTCATCTAAAACTTGTGAACCTACATTTAATTTCTTAAAAGTAACATTGGCCTTGTCAAGTTCAACTTGCATTTTTGCTATTTTTGATTCAGGAAGCTTGTTAGTCTCAAAAAGACTAAAGGGCTTATCATTTTCAAGATTCATATTTTTGCGTTTAAGCACGTCAAGTTCATACAAGGTATCGATTCTATCATTCTCACACTATTTTAGCTTGGTGGCCGGCTAACCTAAATTATCTTTTTCTTAAAAGAATGTTTGAAAATTTTCATAAACAAAGCCATAGCTTCCATGTCATATTTATCCTCTCTATCACTAGTTTGGTTAGTCTCAACCTCACAAAAAATATTGCTTGTACTCACTATCAGATTTAACACAATTCGCATTGAAAAACACAGATGAAGCACAAATGGTTGCTTCTA
This sequence comes from Rhododendron simsii, assembly GCA_014282245.1. NCBI lineage: Eukaryota > Viridiplantae > Streptophyta > Magnoliopsida > Ericales > Ericaceae > Rhododendron > Rhododendron simsii. Next base: position 9,851,769 of record CM024958.1, read on the forward strand.
CGAGTCCAATAACAAGGCGGGGATTGGAGGGACTTTTAGAGACCACAAGGGCAGCTTGATCTTTGGTTACTTTGGGAAAGACAACTATTCTTCCAATTTGGACGTGAAAATATGGGCAATCTACATAGACCTTTCCATCATGCTAGAAAAAGGGTTGTTGAACGTTTTTATTGAGTCGGACTCAAGTGTTGCTGTGAAACTATGTAACGAAGGCGCCCCTTTGGACCATGCGCATCCCTATATAGTTGAGGAAGTAAGGAAAATTGCAGGCAGGCAAATGCTATCATTTTTCATATTTTCCGACAAGCTAACCAGGTCGCGGATTGCCTTGCTCGTCTGGGGTCACAACAAGAAAATGAAGATTTGTTTGTCACCAAGGCTATTCCGTTTGCGGCAAGGGAATTTGTCCTTGCGGATCCCATGGGAGTTGGCCATCTTAGAACCTAGTTGGTTCTTGTTTATCCTATTTTAGAATGGTTTGTAATATGTTACTCGTAGTATGACTCTGTTTCGCTAGTGTTTTAAATATTTCCGTTTGAAAAAAAAAAAACACATAGATGAAGCACATGCTACATATTTGGAGCTATCGAAAATTGGAGGTTTGATAATAAAATTGTTTTCTCTTGGTAAATCCATACTAACAAATCAAAAATAATGATAAGGATCCGCTCGTAAAAAAGATTTCAAAATCAATTTGAGCGACCAGCGCTGATACTAATTGTCGGACCATTTTCCACCATGTCTCCTAAAACCAATTGTGTTAGAGAGGACTTCAGTTAAATCTTTTACAGCATTCAACATCGCACCCACAAGTTTATTTTTAGAGCGGTCGTAGAGAGTGACATTATGTAAGGAAATCTATGGGGTCACTCCAGCCCAACACCTGCAATACTCCAACAATAAGGAAACTGAGTCAGAAAATAAGTTAATTCCAAGCCAAATTTTAAAACACGCCCTCTCAAATTTAAAGAAGAACCCTTCCTCAAAATCCTTGTCATCAACAATTTCTAATTGACCAGAGCACCTCGCAAACAACTGTGGACATCATTGTGAGACCCACCTCCTCTGATGTCCATTAGGGTGTGGAAATGGAGAATTGCTTTCTTTGATGGCAAACAAATGAAACACAGAGTACGTTCATAGAATAGAATACAATAAAGTGCAAAATATTTCACTGGCCAGGCTCCACCTCATCATCTGTTTCTTTTCTTATCATGAAGATCGCAGGAACAGAATTCAAACTATGTAATGACGCAGTAATTAAAGTATATCCAATGAAAGCATCCTCTAGCTGTTCACATGATACCAGATATGGAAGTCGGAAAGTTGACAAGTAAAGAATAGCTGTTGAAATAAGAGTATGGTTTCCTATTTTAAGATTCATAATCACAACCAGCTAACTATGCATACATAACCAGGATAGCTGGGAAAAAAGGAAGAAAGTTCAATGGCGGTTCATGCAATATCACCTCCGAGGGAGCGGGGCGTCATATGCTCCTCCCCACATGGGAGCTCCACCACTAGTAGGCAGAGGTGCACCGCCAACACCACCTCCGTATGGACTAATTCCCTCCACTCTAGCTCCAAGACCCTTCTGACCATGGAGTCCTCCATAAGTCTCAGCATAAGCACCCCCACCATGCATAGGTGGATATAGAGAATCTGGATGCACATAGGGACCACCATAAGGGATTGGCACTGCATTTCCAGCGCACCGTCGTTAGTTTTGCAAAGAACAAAGACGGAAAAGTATTTAAGCACTCGAAGAAAAGAAATACTTACCATGTGCTCTCTTCTCCGCATTTAACACCTCACCACGCAACTTTTCCACTTCTCGTGCCATGCCGACCAGGTTTTTCTCCATGGCTTGCATTTGCTGAACTTTATCTATGTTCAAGCCTTTCTCATACTCGAAAGTTGTCCTTCATGCCCAAATGTAAATTGAAAATAGTTTCAGTCTCATGCATTATAGCTTCTTCGTTAACCAGAAAGTACAGTAAGGATCTAGACAGATAAAACTAAAAGCTTTCAGTCATCTGGTTGACATTCAGAATCATAAAAAGTTCCCACTGGCGTGGCTTTTGATAATTTGCAGAAACAAATTTATCTTAGCAAACGCCTTCCCAACCACTCTGGTTAGTTTCGCAGCATCAATTCTAATATAGAAAGGGCCTACCAATCTTTGGTGTGAACACTTTTGGGAAGCTGTATCACAAAAGTAATTTCCACAATTGTCCCTTAAAAACAAAGTTTGCACACTTATTTTAAATGTGTAATCAACCAACCGTTAGGGTAGGTAGGTAAAAATATTACCCCAATCAACCGCCCCACACCCCGCTTCTTCCCCAAACCCATAAGACACTTTTCCTTCCATATTTGCCAGAGATCATTCCTACTCTGTAAGTTTTGTTTGTTATTCTGTGGTAGTCTTTCGTTTCTCTGTATTTGTGTTCTTTTATGCTTCGGCCTTCTTCATCCTGTTATAGTAAAGAGTTCCTTTAAGAGTCAACATTTTGCATCGATGGTGACAAGTCATGTGTTGTGCGACTTTACTTTCCGAACATTTTCTCCTCTTTTATGAGTTAATGGCTTAGTCTGTGAATACTGAATACAACATTTGAAGTGAGACGAGAAGAAAGACAGAGAAGGAAATGTGACTTCCAAATTCCAATAAGAAGACAAAATAGTCCAGTGTGCCACATACATCTTCCATGAGGTCATTCCCTTTTCTCTTCTTTCTTTATATGTTTTAGGTATTTTCTGTTTTCTTTTTAACTTCACATGTAATTTCCTTCCAATCCTATTTTCTTTTATTTAAGCCCTTCAAATTTCTTAACATTACCTAGAATTCAAAGGCATAATTAAAGATGAGAAAGTTAATGTTTGCTTAAAAAAAGTGGTTATAGAAAAAGACTCAGTAGTTTCATATTAAATTACTTACCATCGCATGGTAAACTAACATTGGGTGTTGAAAGAGTGAAAAATACCACCCTAGGGCATTAGCTTCAAAAGGAATTCGTTTCCTATTTTTTTATTCGACTTCTCTTCAAAAATCATGTTTTTATATGTAGAATTTACAATTCATAATCCAGTGCTCATGAATTGGCATCCAGTAATTGAAATTTTTTTTTGTTACTTACATAAGCATGTCTTTCTTCATTTCGACAATTCTATTTTATCTAACTCCATCCTACGTTTGTCTTGTGTTAAATGCACTATGGCATTTCCAAACCTCCGCACTGCCATTTTTTTTTTTAAACTTTATATTTACCATAGAACAATTAGTCATTGACTTGTAAACTTTTGACAAACACTAACAAAGATTACAAATGAAGGTGGGAAGGTATCTTCATATTGTAGGATGACTTGACTTGCACACGCATTGCGTGTGCTCACTGCCCAGCCTCTAGTGCTATATTATATGCGTGTACCCAGCCTCTAGTGCTAGATTAAAGAAAAGCACAACAATTTCTAAATCTTTGAGTAGTGACAGATACATTGGAAGGACTGTGAAATGCACCGGTAGAATGAGTGAGGATGACATTGGTGTCTGGATAACTCACTAGTCCAACAGTTTTAGGTGTACGCTAACTTTTCATTGGTGGCATGGTAGGTTAGGTTGAAGCAGGTTGTTGGTATCTTGTGATTATAAAGATTACAGTACAGGGGAAATCAGAACGTTGAACATTGCTACAGTATCCAAACTTAGGATCACATCCTGGGTTGCATGGACTTCCTATTTTTTTGTTGTTTGCATAAGTGTGCCTGTTGTGCACCGCATATGACAACTGCTAAGGGCATGAGTCCTCCAAACATTTTTACGCTGTTTGCAAACAAAGATCACATGCAATACTAAACTAAAATTTCATCCTTTTACATGGATTGCAGATAGTAAACCGTAGTACTTTAAACACCATTGATTCAGCTTTTAATAATTTGCACAATGTTATGTCAATACATGTAATATCTTTTAATGTTCATGGTCTGTCCATGTATCCATACCCAACTTTCCTTTTCAGCACTATCCTAACAATTAGGGAGAAGAAGTGCAAGAAGAAAACGTTAGTTATTCACTCACCGTAATCTCTGATGTTCTTGCCTTAAAGAATCAAGTTCAGCATGCATCTCCGGTAGCTTTTTAAGGTCAGCACGGGCTTGGTCCAATTCCGCAGTGGCCTGTCGAATTTGGGCAGTCAGCTCTTGCCTAGCTGCCACCAAACCCTGAGCCTCCATGTGTGCCTGCTGTAGCTCCTTCTTAACACTCTCCCCAGCTCTGATATCAAATTCCATTTTTGCAATCTTCTCCAGCAACACACGAATCTGTATATCGCCCTCTGTTTGGACGCTTTTTATGTGTGCTCTAAGTCGTTGTATTTCCTGCTGAGCAGCAGCAAGATCCTGCCTCAAGGCCCCATGAGTGGCAGCCAGTCTATGGTTATCCCCAGCAAGTCGCTCTATTTCTGCCACCTGGACAGCAATTTTGGCCTCCATACGCTCAGGAGGAGGAAGTGGCTCCATGGCGCGGTGACCAGCAGGACTTGACCCTGGGAATGGACCATGCCGCATCATTCCTGGAGCTTGGACAGATCGTCCTTCATATTGCGATGGTATTTGACCTCTTCCAGCCATTTTGTCCGTTAAGTCACTCAAATTAGAGCATTCCAAGTAATTATTGCAGAACTAGGCTGCCATGGTCACATGTATGTCTACTTATGAGCATTGGAACTATGAAATACAATATTCCCATCACAAATATAGTAATAGGAGAAAGTGTGCTAGAATAGGAACCCTCGCTGGGTGCCAGTATTCAAAGCCCACTACATCCAGTGCTAGAATAAGATAATGTGATGAACTAGAATTGAAGTGGTGCCTTGGTGGCAATCAATAATGAGAAGCCCCATCCAATAACTTCTGGAAAATGTTCCTAAGACGTTTCAAAAACTCTAGAATGATTGAAAGATACATGTCAAAATCTCTTGAAAAATGTTTCAGAAGTCCCTAGAAACATGCTTCTCACAATTTCTGCAATTTTTTTTTGCAAGGGTCGAATATTCAACATTGTTTGGCCCAAGCCTAGTGGATTGAGCCCTGTGAAGAGAAGCCTAGAGGCCCAAAGATGGACTTCTGTGGGCCTGCCCACCGGGACAGGTCAAAGAGCCCGACCGGATACATGTGGCGCATGAAATGGCGGGCAAAATGATGAGATGTGGGACCGGGTTCAGTCCGGCGCACGAGTGGGCAAGATGGAGCCATGATGGCACCGAGTCGCACGGCTCAGCCTCATGGCGTCCACTCACTCGTCAAAAATCGTCACGCATGACGTCATTTGGAAAAACAGTTACAAGGGACATCATGGAGGGCATGAGCTCAGCATGAGCTTAACTTGAAACCAAGTACAGTCTTTCTCTTAACGGGAGGGAGCCCGCTCCCTACGAAGATGGAAGCTTTTGTATGATCATTGTATTGAAAAATAGGGATTTATCACTTAGCGCTATTAATTGGTCTTTGATGAACTTATATATCTAACCCAAGTCATGTTATCTTGAAACAAAACCCATATATTATAACACTAGCCCATTTTACAGTTATGGTAGACTTGGCACATATTTTTACTTCCTAAAATGATTGAACTTTTAATGTGAATACTCTATGTTGCATTATTTTTCTAATATATGTACACTCTCCCAAAGATTATTCATAAATTTGCCGAGAGCTAAGGACGTTTCTCAAGTGTATAAAAGATATTGATTCAGTGGTGTTGGTAAAAGACGAGGCGATCAGGGATAGATGAAAGTCGTATTTCGAGAAGTTGTTAAATGAGAAATATGGAGGAGGCATTGGTGTGGAGGAAGAGTATGTACCTAGCGAGAACATAGAATATGAATTTTATCAAAAAATAAAAAAGTTTGAAGTGGTCAAAGTTTTGAAAGGATAAAACCAGGTAAGGCCTTAGGACCAGATGGTATTCCTATTGAAGTGTGGAAAAGTTTAGGTGACCTGGGGGTGACTTGGTTGACGAAATTTAACAAGATTATTATCACTAGGAAGATGCCCGACGAATGGAGAATGAGCACTCTAGTACCTATCTATAAGAATAAAGGGGATATCCAAAGCTGCAACAACTATAGAGGCATTAAATTCATGAGTCATACGATGAAGTTGTGGGAAGGAGTTATTGAGTATCACTTGAGGATGGTGACTACGGGGTCAGAGAAATAGTTTGGGTTCATGCCTGGAAGATTAATCATGTAAGTTATCTACTTATTAAGGAGAATGGTAGAAAAACACAGAGCAAAGAAGAAGGATCTCCCTGTGGTTTTCATAGACTCAGAAAAGGCTTATGATAGGGTGCCTAGAGACATCATATGGTGGGTTCTGGAGAGAAAGGGAGTGACCAAAGAGATATCGAGGTGATTAGAGACATGTATGAAGGTGCCGTCACTACCATTTGATCACCAGTAAGGGTGATTCCAATCACTGTAGGATTGAATCAAGGGTCAGCCTTGAGCCTATACCTTTTTGCCTTAGTTGTGGATGAATTGACTAGACAATTTTAATAAGATATCCTATGGTGTATGATGTTCGCAGATGACATTGTCCTCGTAGATGAAACCGCTAGAGGTGTTAATACGAAACTAGAAATTTAGAGGGAAGCATTAGAGTCAAAGGGTTTTCGAATAAGTAGGAGTAAAACTGTGTATATGGTGTGCAAGTTTAGTGGTACCAGCAGTGCGCACGAAGAAAGAATGATGATCCAAGACCAGGAGATACCTAAGAGTGATCATTTTAGGTACTTAGGTTCAATCATTAGTAGAGACAGAGAGATTGCCGATGATGTGACCCATAGGATCCAAGTGGGGTGGCTCAAGTGGAGGAGCGCTACTGGTGTACTGTGTGACAAGAGGGTTCCCATAAAATTGAAGGGAAAATTCTATGGAACTGTTATCAGACCAGCGATATTTTACGGGACAGAATGTTGGCCTATTAAGAAACAACAGGTGAACAAGATAAGTGTAGCGGAAATGAGAATGTTGAGATGAATGTGCGGTAAGACTAGAAAGAGACAGGATTAGAAATGAAACGGTTCGTGAGATGGTAGGTGTAGCACCCATAGAAGAGAAGTTGAGGGAAAATAAGCTAAGGTGGTTTGGACATGTCTACCGTAGACCAAGAAATGCAGTAGTTAAGAGAGCGGATGGGATAGCTTTGGGTAGCAATGCCACTGGGAGGGGTAGACCTAAATTGACATTAGATATTGTGGTGCGCAACGATATGAGTATAGTAGGTTTGTGTGAACAAGTGGCCCTTGACAGAACTCAATGGAGGAAAATGATTCATGTAGCCGACCCCAAGTGATTGGGACTTAAGGCTCGGTTTGGTTTGGTTTGGTTTGGTTATGTACACTCTCCGAACCTTGCGAGTTTCTATATTCCCCCGCTCCCGCCACCACTTCCGCTCCCGCTTCACGCAACTAACTTCTCCCTACAAAAGGTACATGATAAACCCTACACAGGTATGTGGTTACTAGTTTTACTTAATGCTCTGTACTTCTTCTCCGTCGATTTGAGACTGACTTAGACATCCGAGTCCCCTCCGGCCGGTTAGGGACTATTGGTGGTTGCTTTTGCAGGCTTTGATCAAGTAGGAGAAACAAGCTCACATTGGAGCCAATTCACTTGAAGGGTCCAGAGAAGAAACCGGACCAACACCCCCACATTTTTCATGCTACCAAAACTTATTTCCCAACAATATCCAAAAAGCTCTAACAGGTTTTATGAAAAAATTCAAACCACGTTTCACATTTCCCGTTTCCATGTCATTCCCATATCCATATACCAAACAATTCTGACTTCAGGCACAGAGCGGAAGAGGATAGTCTAGGGCTCAAGTTCTCCATGTAACTTCGAAGTTCACTCTACATACAACCAGATACACAACTTACACACAATCTCTGTACATAAGTACGTAAATATACACAAACAAGGGCATAAATTCACAAAATAAACTGCAGAATACCAAAAGTCAACCATAAACTACATCCTGTACCCAAAAAAAAAAAACATTATCTCCAAAATCTAGCCATTAATTCTACAATTAAACAAATTGGAGATCGAGATATGAGAGATGGCATGCCTTAGTTCGTAGTTGTAATCTGGTATATGCTTGTATCAAACTCTGAAGCAACCGGAATGGAAGTCTTTGCGGGAATCGATGGTCACTGGTGATGAAGTTAGAAGCAGATTTGACCCGTTTCGGAAATTTGTCTTTCTAGGGCACATGAAAGAGCTCTTTATGTTTTTTCCCCCTTTGGCACATGAACGAACGAACGAACGAACGCCTAGCATTTAAAGGGTCCGTTCCTTCCAAAAAAAAATAAATAAATTGGAAATTGATTTTAACACTCCAAAAATTGATGGAGGGGCTTCAAAACGACGTCGTTTAATGTATCAACACAGTTCAATTTTGGAGCTCCTCCATCCATTTCTGGAGTGCCAAAATCACAATCCAATAAAAATGGAGTCTGTTTTGACCTTAAATAATCTTCCCAAAAGAGAGTGAACATTTTATTTTTATTAAGAGTGTGAATGTTAGGCCTATTTTGGCCTAATAAGCCAAATGACCCCCTCCGTTCCGATGTGTTTGCCCACTTTTAGGCTTTTAAGTGTCCTAAAATATTTTTCCATTTAACTTTTAATTTAATCAATTTCTCCTTTTTTCCCCTTCTTTAGAGGAATAAAGTAACTTTAAAAAAAAATTAAAGGGTAAATGTGAAAAGTTGTATGTGTAATCATTGGATTTTTGAGATTGGACAAACAAATTGGGACGGAGGGAGTATTTTTGTCTTTATTAAAAAAATTGCATTTGTTAATTTTGACGAGAAGAATCTAAAAAGTAAAAAATTACGATAGAATCCGAATTTTTTTGAATAAAGGCAAAAATAACCTAATTTTTCGTCTTTTTAAAAATATTGGGTTTCAGTCATAATTTTTTATTTTTTAAATTTCTCTTATCATAACAAAGCAATAATCCATTAAAAAAAAAAGATGAAAAATTAACAAATGCGATTTTTTTTTGAATAAGGACAAAAAAAATACGTCATTTGGCTTATTAGAGCATCCACAATGTAATAATCAAAATTAAAAGATTGCTAAAGTTAGCAATATGTGCTTAAAAAAGTGCTCACATTGTAATAATCAAAGTTACAACCTCCAAACCAATAATTAAATTTGGGCATTTGAATAATCAAAAGTAACATTGTGGGATTTCACATTGCTAACTTTAGCAACCCTCTGAATGAATAATCAAAAGCTGACGTGCTAAGTTTTGATTATTCAGTTTTGATTATGATTATTACATTGTTGATGCTTTTAGGCCAAAATAGGCCGGATGTTGAGTGATTTGTTTAATTAATATAAACTGGGCTTATATACTTTTAAAGTATTCAAACTTGAGAGAATTCAATTTCTCTTCTTTTCTTTTCTTTTTTTTGGCAACAAAAAGATCTCATAGAAAATTAAAACAAAAAGGATTATTATGGTTGCTAAAAAAATTCAACGTTGAAAATAACTTTGTCCAGAAATATGGTAGGTATATCTCCATTGATACTTATTCCGGGAGGAAAATTGCATTGAAATTATGTATGTACACAATTTACCACTAATATCATGTATTATCGACCTAAAACTTATGACTTCACGTTCAATCCGCTTTACTAGAATGGTGATCCATCTGTTTGATTCCTCGTTTCAAAAAAAAAAATCTGTCTGATTCCTTTTTCAGTTTCTGATTTACAAATGGGGAAGTTGTAGTGCCCATGAAGTACAACAGCTTTGTTGTGGCACTATAATAGCCCCTTTCGAACCACAAACATGTAATTCAAAGTGTTCATGTTGTAAGACTCGTCAAGTAAAATATCCTTTGCGAATGTTTAAATTAAACAAACATTTTGTAACTGTATATTTTTTAGTCAAATTTGTCTTCAACAAAATAGAAAACGAGTATGTCTTTGAAAATGAACTGTAATGTCAAAACAAATGTGCATGGATCATGCGATCATCAATATCTAACCAACTTAACTTTTTGCAGAGTTGTACGGAGTATTACTCTACGATCACTACATAATTATTGAACAGGTCGAATTATGTTTTGGGGAGCGTAGCAGGCAATTGTGCCCACCTCACACAAGTGAAACAAGAAATGTTCCTCCGTCTCTTTTTAAGTGTTCCGCTTCGTAACTCAAACTTATTAAGAAAACATCATCATTACACATTTCACATCAACTTTTACATTCACTTTTCCAACTTATTCTCTATGGAGACATCATCATTACACTTTTGTTCACAAACTTTTCAAAATGAAATCTATTTTAAGGGGCAAAATGAAAAATATACAAACTTTATCTAATAACTTTACAAAATGAACACTTTTTAAGGGATAGACCAAAATAAAATACTGAATTTTAAAAAGGGGACGGAAGGAGTACAATATATGCCTTGAGTTTGGGAAAGTTAATTTTCCCTTCTTCTGTAACTTTTAGTTACCTCCACTTATATATGTCATCAACATTTATTCTGTCATCCAATTGTCTCATGGTGCATATAGCTCCTGTGACCCTATCTCTAGTATCACCTCGCTTCAAAGGCCATTCTAGATAAGGAATGACATAAAGATTTCTTTTGTTCAACCACCACTTTGTGATTTGAATTTTCTCCTCATTGGAGAAGGTGTGGAATCCATGGAATTGCATAAAACTTCACATTAGCTACAGTATCATAAGTTCCACTTCTAGAGGGGCTTAGTACTTGATACTCTGTCTTTAGTTAGAGCAAGTGCATTCGTTGTGTCAAATGACTTTGTCAAAGTCATGTATGGCTATGATTGCACCGGTTGTGATGTCATATATATTGGCTTAATATCAAATTCAAATCATTAGATTACATCCATCGATCTCATTATCCGATGCATATTTATTGGCCTTGATGATGTGTCAGAATTAGTAAACCCAAAGCTACTGCCAGATTTGGGTAACAGGTGGAGCACCACGTCGTATATTTAGTTGCATTCTCTAAATGCGCCTTTTGATAACGATGATCAGTTTCAAGTCTCTGAAGTAGAAATACGTTCAGTTTGAAATTTTCTGTGAAGTAAACCATTTAGAGGGTAACTAATACTTTCTTGTTTCAACAAAGAAATTCATAGTGCAGCAGCTTTGAGACAGTAACCACACGAACTAAACTGCTCGAGCTCTATTTGTACTTGGCTTATTATTAATCAAACTACTGTGTAAATGAGATATGCAGAGAAAAAAAGTGAAAGACAGATTGATTCCATTTTGTATTTTGGTCAAAATGTTGGAAGACCAAAGGGGTATTTTTTATCCCCGAACTTTGTACCCTTAGGCTAAGTTTGAAGTAATTTCATTCGACCAAAGTCAATATTAGGTTTAACGAATGATAAAAAAAAAAAAAAGTAATTTCATTCAAGTGTTTGGATTAATTCAGTAATCTTATGCAAGAATCTATTATTTTGAAAATTTATCAAGGTCAATAGTTTCTTTTTTTTATTGATTGAGCCAAGAATCTAAAATTCTCATGGGATAAGGGTGGGATCAGATTTTCACTCAATCTAGTAATGTGATTTTTTGGTCGGATGTGTCATCGTGAATCACAATCCTATTCATGTTTCTCCCAAATATGGGAATCCTTAAGAGTGTTGCATCATATTCCTATTCATGTTCCTTCCAAACGTCGAAATCATGGAAGTATGGTATCACATTCTCATTTCTCCTCAAGATTCCTACCATCCAAACTAAGCTTTTAATGATTTATGCTCGGAAATGCTAATCAATGCCCCTGAGATACAAGATAAGATGCAATAAATATGAAATATGCACAAACAAATAAGGAAACATTGATCAATGTGTAGTATTTCTACGGAATACCCCTTATGCTTATATGTCCAATGCCCATTCATGCCATATTGCTCTGATCTAGGCCATAGAAGTAATTTCGTTTATTTGGGATTAATATCCACTTCATCTTTTCTTTTCCACTTCGTCTTCACGTTTCTTTTCCAATTGCTAGGAATGAATTTTTCGCCATTTTTATTTGGCAATAGTGTTTCAAATTATAGGGCAATGGATGAAGAATTTTTGGACAGTCAGTTCACCCAATAAAAAAGAAACAATTATTTTGATTTGAACAAGATTCCTAATGAAGAGAAAAATGTTGTACAAATTGGAGAAGATATATTACATTTGAATGAACACCCAAATGAAATTGGAAAGTATCTATTACTATTATGATAGATATTTAATTACATGCTAAAATAGTGGAGGTAGTACCGGTTATTTAGATTGTTGTTGACTTTCTTATACAATGTAAAGTTGATATTTTGTGAAAATTCTCTTACATTACATGTACAACCAAAAAAAAAATGACAACCATGACTCGCTTCAAAAAAAAAATGAAAGTCATGATAAAAATTTCTGAAACCGCCAATGTGACTGTGATGATCAATTGTATTCATGTAGTAATTGTTTGTGGTTTATTTATTTATGTGACTATCCAATTAGGTAAAGTAAAACTAACTAACATCATTATCATCATCATAAGATCCTCTCCAGTTGTTATGCCCTTCATCATGATCTGGTGGTGCTGCCCTCTCCTTAGCTTCCAGCCGACTTCTTACCGTCGTCCTCTCTACTGTGTTCGCCCTCTCAGGCTTCGTCTGTCATGTTTTGCTCTCAATCGACCACCGGCTTCACTCTTGAGTGTAGATGGTTTTGCTTAACAGCTAGGTTGTTCCTAGCGGGGGTGGCGGCGAAGTTTCGTGTGTCTCCCACCATCTTATTCTCCTAGGTTGATTCAGTCTTTGGCCAAACGGCTTCGTGGAGTTCGCAGCTAGCTTGCGTTGGCTGCTCATCCGGGTCAGACATTGGTGTGTTCGGTGGTGGATGTGGTGGTGTCTGTCATTCCGTAGTGGTGTGGCTATGTTAGATGGGTTTCTGGTGGTGGTGGTCGGCTGAGTTCTGGTGGATATTGGTGCTTGACGGCGGCGCGGTTAGGGGTGCTAATTGAGCCAAACACAACATTGTTCAGGCTTGGCTTGACTTATTGTTACAAGTGTTCGAACTTGGCTTGAGCTTGAGAACTCTCTGGGACTAATTGTTCAAGCTTGACTTGCATTTGAAGTTTTATATTCTAAGCTTGGCTTGGTTTGTGAAATATGCAAGTCAATCTCGAGTTTCCAAGCATTAGCTTAGGCTCATGAATTTTTGAGCTTTCAGGAAGAACAAATACCTAGAAAAAGCAAGCTACGTAGAGTTTAAATGGAAGAAGGAAAGATGAAGAATGTGATAGCAACCCCAAATTTGTTCAAGAAATCCTTTGAATTGCTCCATGAAAGAATTATATACGATTTAATGTAGCCATATATTTCCATATCTCACCTAGGAGGTTTCCTTTTTGATGCAATAGTACTATATAAAACTTGTGAAATATCTATATTGAATGTAACTTATATATCATATTTTGGAATGAATATAATGTAACCCTATATGTTTATTATTTACAGAATGACCCATTGTTCATGAGCCTATCGAGCCAAACACCCGTATACTCAAGTTTGGCTTGAATTCATAAACAAACGAAAAAATATGATTGAGCTTGGCTTATATTTTTTATAACAAGTTTGAACAAATCAAAATTCGAGCCAAGCTCGAGTTGTTTGGTTTGTTTAGCAACCCTAGGCGTGGTTGTGCTCGTAGCTAGGGTTTGTGTTTGGGTGTTGGGCTTTATTGGGTTGGGCTTGTCCCATTGGGCTTTAGGCCTTATAGGTGTCTGTGAATATTTGTATGGACTTTGTCTCTTTTATCTAGGCTTTAAGGCCATCAGGAGAAGGCTTTGTCCCAATGGGTGCACCCTTGTTTGGCTTCTTGCTAAACTTGGGCTTGAGTCTCAAATGGATATAAAATTATTCTTAGTGTTGTAACTCTGATGAGTCTCGGGTTAGGAATTCGATGTCATCACTTCTAGTTCCTATTAATCTTTGTAACAATTTCTTCTTGTTCCTACTAATCTTTGTAACAATTTCAGAGATTAATAAAAAAAAAATTTCCTTTCAAAAAAAATAATTTATTTGTTCATCCAATATAGGACGCCGAATTTGTTGAACGTTAGTCTATGGAATTAAAATAGTTTGATTTGCTTTCAGAGTCTGGGTTCGAAATTCTGAAGCTAGAGAAATTATTGTTTGAACCATTTATATTTGAAATGTAAAAGCACTACGCTAAAATTGAGCTCGCAACCTAGCATATGAAGGGTAGAGAACTTGTATTGAGACAAGATTAAAGTAAGAAAAATAAATCGTAACTAATTTTCATTTATGTTAGGACAAATTTTGGGCAAAAAAATAGGATCCCTAAGCAGTTGCCGGGACTGCCCCAGGAGATACAGGAAGCATTCACATTCACTACCAGAAGCACATATCCACAATTCAAACACCGGCTAAAAGAGACTTCCAAAATTGCAAAAACCATGTTCAGGACCCTTTCCTTGTCAACGAGCAGAATGGAAAAACAGTTAATCATCAATTTGTACAGTTTTTTTTTGGTAGTTCACGCATTCTTGAAATGCTTTTTATTTCCGTTGGCCATGCAGATTAACTTTTGGTCGAACCCCAATATTATGCAAGTTTCGAAAATGCAAAAATCTATAGGCATGTTTCTTCCACTAATGTTCTACAATCTGCATTTTGACCTTCTATAGGCAAAAAGAAGCAGCTGCTACAGCCACACATGTTGGGGCTACCCACCATGTTAAGATGTCAATTGACCAAAACACTGATCAAGATAACACTACTCTGCCATTTCACTGTTTCCTTGTTCAATAGGGAGATTTCATACTCTACATTAGGCTTATTACTGCAAGTTACAGATTCTGTGTAGACAATAAGTTGATTCATCTGCAAAACAAGGTAAAAAAGTTATGTAACCCTCTAATCATGTCACTCAATCATAAAAGAATGCGATGCATGAGTCTCACTACTTACATAACAGATACCGAATGAGCTTTACAATGACAAATTTGCTAATACTAGTCATGGGGCCAGTCGGTCAATTTTCCATACTCTCTTTCCATCAATCACTTCAGGAGAGTATCGTATCCTGTCAAACGGGCAAATAAAGAGACATTACAAGGGAAATCCAGTCATATGAAGAAACAAATGTTACTTGAGGTCCTTTCCCAGGTACAAATTCATACAAAATAGATCTTGTAATTGTCTAACTTGTACTGTCTTGCCATTGGACTTAGGGGTGAGCAAAAGATCCGTCAAACTGCGAATCTAGTCCAAATCCATGCAAACCGAAAGGTTTGATTTGGTTGTTTAGTAGTACGGTTTGGTCATGGTTTAAAAAAATTAGAAACCGCGTTATATGGTTTGGTTTGTGAATTCACATTCATGGTTTTGGTTCCAAACCAATCCGAACCATATAATAATTATGATTCACCAAATAAATATGGGAGCCTTTAGTCAACTACTTACCTAATTTATTGATCGAATTAAATTCACCGCAATATTTAGTTTTTCTTCCCTGTCAAGATAATTTAGACTAAACTTCTATACATCAAAATTATTCCTCATTTCCTATGATTATTTATTTATTATACAAAAAAAGAACATGGGATCACCAGATCAGTCAACTTCCACGACCCAATTCCTAAATTTCTCTAAATTTCTAAATTTTTTATAAGTTTTCTTTTAATTTTAATTTCGTAATTTTAAGTACTTAAAATATATTTTGAAGATCATAGCTTAGTTCAAAGCAAACTGTGGTTTAAAACCAAAACCAAACCATATTTACATGGTTTGGTTCTATGTCTTTTGTGGGTTGGTTTGGTTCTCCAAATTCATAATTTGTAGGTATTGGTTTGGTTATTGGTTTACTATAAAACTGAACCAATCTGGACCAAGCTCACCCCTAAATTTAGACTTTTCACATATGACTATGAACCAAAATATTGAACAATCGGAAATCTTCAAAAGCATCTTCAAAAAACAGAAATCTTCAAAAGAAACCAGATTTTCTAATGTGAAACATCTACACTCGATCTTGAAAAGAAATAAGAATCTAAAGTTTGAGTAATCTTATCAGCAAGGCGCTTTTGTTGAAGGCTCGAGTTTAGTTTCTTTTCCCCCCTCTCCCAGGTTTTGTGCCTCTGGCAATTCGTATTCAGTGACCAGGTTACAAAATTCTTTCCTATAGGTATTCAAGTCACTCTCGTGTATTTGAAACATTGGGTATTCTTCCAACACTCCAATTGGCATTTGGAATTAGTCTCACAATTTTGATCCCAAACTGGATCCACTGCACCATTTCAAATCCTTAAGGACATCAGAAGGGAACAAAATTTCCGAACCCAGATACCTTGGGGCCAACTCAATCGTCCATGCTAGGAACTCAACAATGATCCACATCTGTACGTTCTATGCATAATGTTGGGTTATAGCTTTGATAAGGGACTTGGGCTTATGTTGGGCCACTATCAAAACCAATTGGTATGCAAAAACCAAAGGGATGATTTCACCCAACTAATAATGTATCCATACTGAATTCTTCTTGGATCCTATGGTTACATATGGGTCTATAGATCACACATATAAAATGGTAGCACGGAGAAGGGAAAAAGTACCTGTCATGTAAGCGTGATTGCTGTCCTTGCCAAAATTCAAAATGCTCTGGCTTAAGCCTGTATCCTCCCCAGTGTTTGGGTTTTGGGATCAAACTTCTGCAGATTCAAGTTATAGTATTGAAATTGTTGACATAGTGCTCAGAGACAGTTCAAAATGAGAAAAATGGCATAATATTCACAAGAAAGAAAAAAATAAATCAACATTTGATTGCGACCTGTCAGAGAATTTGGCCTCCAATTCTTTGTACTCTTGGTGGAGAATATTGCGTCCGGGAATTACAGCGCTCTGCATAGAGTGATCAGAGAAATTTAGTAGTTTTCGCAGACTTTATTTACTGTTCTTTGAAAGAGGAAGTGGGGACGAAAAGAAACCTGCTTGCTAACTATTGCTCCAATTTGACTTCCACGAGGACGACTGTGGAAGTACTGCTCAGATTCTTCTTCAGAAACTTTCTCCACAAGTCCTTCCACTCTTACCTAGAAATCACCATATTGTCTTTCAATCTTCATCAGAAGAGGTATGCACTTTTATGCATTGTTATCATCAGTAAATTGTCAAATAATAGAGCATTTTGAAAATGAAAGGTTCAAAATCATCCACTTCTCTATGATTCCTTCAGGGTTCATACTCATCCATCAGGCGTGAAGGTGAGATGAGACTGAACAAGTCAAAGGTCTATCTTGGCCCGAGTGGAGATAGTCTCTCTCTTCTGAATGTCCATGTACTTATGGACTTTCTTATTCTGGAAAAAAAAAAAAAAGAAGATGTGTGACACTATACTTGCTTTATTCAAGTAGTTCCAAGTTCCAACCTTAGTTTATGGGGACAATGATCCTTCATTGAGGCAAGTTGTCTGGAGGGAACGCCTATTGGTTGACCATAGATGCCAACCGATCGACTATCTAAGAGAAGATAAATAGTTGTATCATTCCAGTTGTCTGGAGGGAAGGCCTATTGATTGACCATAGATGCCAACCGTTCAACTATCTAAGAAAAGATAAGTAGTAAGAACTGATAACTACAAATGGTATGGCAAATAAACAGGAAAAATGTTCCTTTGGAGTATAATTATGATATCATACTCATGACGAAGCCCATTCCATTCATTCAGGACTGAAGAGCCAATTTGATCTGTAGCTTCTAAAACATTGACTCCGTACTTCTTGCAACTTCAGAAGAGGTATGCACTTTTATGTATTGGTATCATTGGGAGCATTTTTTTAAAAAGAAAAAAAAATCAAAAGTTCATAGTTCATACTCGTCCATGGTGTTTCCAACATTGACTAAACCAAATAGTCTTTTCATTTTAAACTCTCCGTGAAGATGTCGTGGATAATGGAATCCTGGTTCTAATATCGAGTTTAGGTTCTATTTGAACTTTTTCGAGCAGGTAGTTGAAGAATATTTGATTTGTTCAATGCCCCAGCTAGGGCAGCATTCCTAATTTGATTAGCCAATGGCCGCTGCAAGGCTCCTTTTCATAATATCTAACAAAAATTAAATGGCTATGCAAACAAAGCACCACTTTTCTCTGTCTATTCCTTTTGGGCGTGTTTGATTGCAGGTTTCGTTTTGAGAGGATTTGTAATGAGGTGGGATTAGGATTGAGATTGGTAATGAGATATGATTATTAATGAGGTGACTCCTTCATTCATGTTTGTTTTGCACAGGATTAAATCATGGGATTGTTAATAACATGTTTGTTTAGATTAGAATAGGATGGGATTAAAATTGTTTGTTCCAATTTTACCCTTAAAATTAGAACATCATTTTTCATTATTTTTATCAGACTTTAACTGTTCCAAAAAATATGAGTAAACAACAAAACGTTAAAAAATGCAAATAGTAAAATCGGATAAAAAATTAATAGAAAAAAACCCGATTAACTCTCTCTCTCACCCATTAGCCTGTCTCTCTCCAATTAATGAAAACCAAAAAACCTAAACCCATATACACAGTTCCTTCTGTCTCTCCCAGAGACACCCAAAAATGAAAACCCACCGTCTGAAAACCAAAAAATGAAGACGACAAGGGGGGAGAGGGAGAGAGAGAGAGAGAGAGAGAGAGAGAGAGATTCGTGGCTGCCGGAGTCGGAGTCGCTGGAATCGTTGAAGGAAGATCGGCAGAGAACGACGGAGAAGATTCAGTTGCTGGAGCAGCTCCTGCTATCGTTTAAGCCCTAGATCTGAGTTGTGGTATCGAGTTTCTGATTTTTTTGGCAAGCCCAGAGAGCTTGTTCTGATTTTTCTGGTAAGCCCAGAGAACTTGTTCTGATTTTCCTGGCCGGTGAGCTTCTTGTTATGAAAATGGCGTATATACAGTTGGGGTAATTGTGTCTACAGCTAAACAGGGGAGGTCTTCCACATTCAATCCCATGGGATAGGATTGTTAGTAAACCAATCTCCACCCCCCCTTTCCCGGATTAGCAATCCGGTGAAATTGGGGGATTCAAAATCCCCTCGGATTAGCAATCTGGCTTCCCTATCCCATCTCTGAAACCAACTATCAAACATGCCTTTTTCTGTAGTAGGAACTTACATTCCAAGTTGGGGGACAACTGTAGATCCTAATCTGCCGCTGCTAGGAATTCTCTTTAGAAGATCATATCTTTGCAGGTTATCCAAGAACTGCAACCTCGGATCAAAAATATATATATACTGCAACCTAATTAGGCATCTGCCATTTATTTTTTTCACAATAAACACCCAGATTACATACTCCAAAAACACGGGCCATGATTACCAAAACAAAACAAACCGAGCCTTAAGTCCCAATCTATAGTGGTCAACTAAATGAATCTATTTTCTCCATTTGAGCTCTGCCAATGGCATTGTGTTCCATGATATCCGAAAAACCTAGATTGTTTTGAACTACCACCACCAAAATTAATTTTGGTCTACCCTCTCCTTACCGCTTAGTATAGAAATGTCCAAACCAACTTAGTCTATTATATCCAATCTTCTATAGGTATTACCCCTACCATTCTGCAAAAATTTGCATTTTTAATTCTATCTCCAAGGCCTTACTACATGCCCATCTCAAAATTCACATTTCAGCAACACCTATCTTACTCGCACGTCGTTGCTTAGTAGCTCAACACAACACTCTGTGTCCTACAACATGATTGGTCTTGTAGCAGTACCAAAAAAAAAAAAAAATCCCTTCAATTTGCAGCTATCATGCGTTCGCACAACACTCCCAAAGCACACCACCACTTGATATGTCTCTATGTGTTACATCATCCACAATCTCTCCATCCTTTACCAACAATTGAGCCAAGATATTTAAAACGCTCACTTCTTGGTAATTCCTAACATTCTGGGGTCATTTTGTAAACCCTAGCACTTTCACTGCTACTAACCAAACCGAGCCTTGTGTCCCAATCAATTGGGATCGGCTACATAAATACTATTTCTCCATTAAGCTCTGTCCAAGGCAACCTGTTCACTTAGATTTAGTAAACCCAAATCCTCCCGTATCACGTTATTTACAAATTTTTTAAACACCATTTGCCTATTACAACAAGGCTTAAGATATAATAAGCACACAAGGTTACAAGTCCAGCCCAACTAATTTTAGATGGAGATGAAACATGGCAATAAAATGAAAAGAAAGGGGTTACTTGGCGATTTAGACCATCCCAATAAAACAACAGCGATGCACGAGGATTTTCAGATATTTCACGAGCCTTTTGGCTTTCATAGTTTGTATACCTGCACAATTGAATAAAAGAGATGGAACGATCAGCATTGACAAAAGGACCAATGCAGTATTGTAGAAGTCAAGCACAACACTTACCATACAAAACCATCTTTATCAACTCCTTTTAGCAACACAATTCTTGATGAACTGTATAAAACAAAAAAAAAAAAAAAAACATGTAATCGAATAGCATCAGAAGTTGATATACTTTTACACAACTCACTACGTTAAATATCAAAGATATGAGGTCCAAATCTGACATAACCTTGAAAATTTAAAACTTTGCCAAATGGCATTATATTCCAAGAATTTGATCATTCTACTTAACACCTCATATTAACTCAATCACATGTATTATCATTTGAAATGTATAATCATGAAAAGTACCATCATTTGAGTAACATGGATACTTGAGCTGTTCATGAATGTATTATCATTTGAGCAACATGGGTACTTCAGCTATTCAGACCTATTCTTGCAACTTCAATTACCATCAAATATGAATGAACCAGAAAAAAAAGAGAGCATAATTAGAGAAACTTACGGTTTCCCAGATTTGTCCGCAGTTGACAGAGCCATAGCATTTGGTTCCTTCAAGCATGCAGCTACTGCATCAGCAAACCATTTCTCAAACTGCAATATAACTAAATCCTTCAGTATGACACAATGAAGTAGCTTGCATCAGTTACGGCCCGCTTGTTTGCCCACTTGTGAGCATCCAATTGGACTACAAATCCAAGGTGGTCATATATCTTACAGTTGGTTTGGTTGAAACTTTTGTAGGCTTGTAGCCAAGATAAAATATCATCAGAGATGAAATCCCAGCAACATGGGATAGATAATACCTTAGAGGGATAAGGTATTGTTTTGATCCACCACTACTAGTTCCATGAGAAGTTAAGTAACCTAGGGCTAAATATCACTATTTGTCCTGTCAAACAAACCCCCAAGGAGTAAAAATAATACAAACCTAGACTAAAAATCAACCATGCAGCTCTGAATACATTACCTGAGCAAGGGGGTCCGCCTCCACTTGGTCCTCACGAAACTCTGGAGAAATATAGTTCTCTCTCAAAGCTGATATGTCAACTTGTGGAGGCTTTCCAATCCGAACACACATAGAAGTGCTAGGATATGGTGGAAGTTTCAGGTTGAATTTTTCTACAATTGATGGCGGGACAAATCTTCCTCCTAAGAAGTGGTGTGGACCACAAAATCTCTTCGCACACAACTTTGGAGCAGTCAATGAAACCTAGAACATCATAAAGTTGCACTCATGACGCTGGTGGAGGAGTATACGTTTATGATGAGAACAATTTATGTGTCTAACCAAAATTTCTGAGCAGAAGGTACACCCAAAAAGTCTCAATCAAAGGTTACCAGCATATCAGGTTTAATGCCACCTCCACTGATATCTCCTTCTTCAACATGCCACCCAGATGGAATATCTATGGAGATAACAACAGGTGATTCCTGACGCATGCGATATACCAGCCTTTGGATTAGACCATCAAAAGGAGGCCTAGGGGTACCTGAAGGATTGGAAGTTTAAATTTTATAACCTCAGATACCATTTGGTAAAGGTAAACAATACCCTAACCACATGCACCTTGTAACCCCTACTACAGTCACATATATGACAGACTAAGCAAAAATACAAAACACCATAAAGGTGACTGCAACCTCCACAAAAAGACTTGGGTTTGTACTAACTAATAACTGAATGAAAGAATCTGTAAGACTTCAGTGTTTAGCTTTCAGCAAGGGAGAGAATGTTTACAGGATTCATTCTAGCATATTTTCATGCTTGCAATATCATTTTTGCCTTGTACTACAGAAGTGTTGACGTCGTATATCTCAATAAAGTCAATCTGAGAAAAGGCTAACATAGTTCATGGAAATTAACCCAACTATGGAAAAACTAGTAACAATGAGAGTATTATTCGTTATAAAAAAAAAGATAGTATTGTAATTAGAAAATCTGGAAAAATCTTTTTCTTTTCTCTGCCCTCTCTCTAAAAACCAGTCGCCCCATCTTGGTTTCTCCGGGGGGCGGGGGGGTGCCGCCCTCGCCGGCACCGCGCCTCCTCCTCCCCCCTCCGTTTCCCTTCTCTCTCTCTCCCTTTCTGGTCTCTCTGTCCGTTTCTCCTCCCCTCCACCCTTCGATTTCTAATCTAGGCTTTTTCTTTTATTCACAAAACCGTTAGGCATCTGTAACTGATATGGCGTGAGGCGGCAGCGCTGGTGGTTTTGGCAGGGGTTATGGCTCTCGACATCCGTTTTTCCTTCTGATCATTTGTGGGTACCAAATCAGCGGCTACTTGGTGGTCGTTTTTGAGGGCTTTCGGTTGTCGACGAGGGCGGCAACAGTAAAGATCTCTGGTTCTTTTCGTCTCTCTCTTTCTCCCTCTCATTTTTTGACCCCCTAGTTTGTTGGTTTGTGTGCATCCGACTCCTGTTTCACCCTCTGTTTCCCTTGTTCTAGTTCGTCAAGCTGCTTGTTTGCTTTCCCCTTCGGTTTACTGCTGGGTTCTCCGGAGTGTGCCTAACGGCTTGGGTGGGCAAGCGGTGGTGTTGATGGATGGTGTTGTGCGTCCGCCATATCACTGTTGGGTGGTTTGGTTCTTGCTTAACGGTTGTGATGCATCCACGGCAGTGGGCGGGGTGACGGATCTGTCCATGGATTTACCGATGGTGGTGTGGTGGAGCGTGGGCTGTGATCGGTTTGGATGGTGGTTGTTGTCTGTTGCAGCGGGCGGCGGCGGGTGGGGTGGCTGGATGTGCATAGATGAGTGAGTTAGGTTTAGGGTTTTCTTGTTATTGGGCTTATTTGTTTAGATCTGGGCGTTTTGGCCCATTTGGGGTTGTGCTTGTATTGTTTTATCTAGGCTTCTAGGCCTTCTGGTGTTCTGGGCTGTGTCCCTATGAGGTTGGGCTTGTCCCATTTGTCTGTATTTGTCTAACTTTTTGTTGGATTCCCTTCCCCCTTTCCCTTAATAAAATGTTACTTTTGCCTATCAAAAAAAAAATTGATAGTATTATTGATTAAATATACATTTGGAAGCCCCAAGCATGCACTTTCGTGAATTTCCTTTGGCCATTGCTCTGATAGATGTCACCTTAATCTTCCTTTGAAACCTTCCCGTCAAATTTGGAAGGAGAAAGAGAGAGGGACTGAGGCTAAACTAAAGGAAGGCCATGCTTTCATAAGGACAAAGAAAAAGCAGTTTGCACATCCTCGCTTTTGTTCCACAAAGGACAGGAAGCATCTCTTCGTCTACTATAGCTTATATCTGTCTCTACACATCCTCAAGAGCTTGAATTGTAAAAGTTTTCCAAAGAAGTGGAATTTGAGAAGAAAGACTCCGAGAAAGAAACTCAAATGATGACCCCCTTCTTGAGGATAAGTTCTAAGTTTCAAACTAGGGAGGAAAATAAGAAGAGACTCAAAGAAAATTTGCAACAAATGAAGGATGCTTGTGCTGGGTGGGAACTCAACAAAGGTAATTGTTCCCACCAAAGTCAAAGAAGAAAGAACTCATGAAGAGAAACCACAGTACAGTTGAGTTGATGTAAGCTATGAATTGAAACCATACCATAACAAACTGCAGTTGTATTAAAACTAAAACTCTCAAAAAAGACATGGACAATGAAGGATAGAGAGAAGAAGAAAGAAACCCTAGAGTTTACTAAGGGAACCAAGGAAAAAGAAAGAGGGGAGGGGAAGGGAAGGGAAGGGAGGAAAATGCTAGAGTGACTAGGGCGCTTGAAACCACAAGCAGAAGAAAGAAGAGGCTACCATCTTAACAAAATCTCTAGCTTCTCACATTTTTGCCTTCCTAAAATGACAAACTTAAGTGCTATACATAGACTCTTAAAACCCTAAAAGCAAATTTACAAAACAGCTGTACGACAAATATGAAATGGCAACTCAGTCCAACTCTGGTGAAACCAATTGTTTCATGAGTTCATGAGATGTTAGGATTTGCCTCTGTGATTCTATCAGATTGTTGCTTACATTGTAAATGCTTTACTCTTGTTTGTGTGCTTTGTGCTAGTTCAACCAGTGTCAGCAATGATTGAGTAGCATTTAAATGCATGTATTGATCTTCATTGTAAACTTTCTTTCTTGGTAATAAATTACTCAATTACTGGGGGAAAAATATACATTTGGAAACACCAAGGAGCAGCTCCGAAAGTGACTCAGAAACTTAGACCTGACAGAATTGTTTTGGAGTAGAACAAATCAAAAGCATCACACTGGCCCTACACACACACACAGAGCAGGTGCAGGAAGAAAATTATGCAAGTGATGAAGAAGAAATTACCATGAAATGAAAATCCAAACATTGCGTCTACTAAAATATCAAAGTTGTTTGATAAGTCCATGGGCAGATCTTCTGCCAATAGGAAGGGAACTGAGAGAGATTCCAGCTACAAAATCATTGCACCAACTCAGTACTACTATGAGAAAAAATAAAAATAAAAATTATTATCTAACCTTGCACCAATATTTCAACTTGAGTTCCATTGCCATACCTGAGTCACCAGACCATCATAAAGAGGTTTGGGAGTACGCTTTGGATAACAAACAACTGGTTTATACCCAAAGTGGTACAAATGGCGAGCAGCTACAAGACCATCACCGCCATTATTCCCAGGACCGCAAATAGCAAGAACGCGATTGTACTCACTTGACCTGTACACCTGTCATAAGATTAGCAGCACAGATAAAGCCTCAGACAACTTGAATCAGGTTGTTTACGATTCCAGAAATAATATTTCTCACGCAGAACAGTTCCAAACATTATGACCCCAGATATATGATATGATTAGGTGTATATAAGGGGAAAATAAACCACTATATCTCCCAACAATCTTTACTCTGGTCAAATTCAGCCACAATACTGCCAATTCCTCAGCATTAATCTCCCAGCATCAAGGACCACCATGATGGTGAGAATTGAGAAATGTTGAATTGCCATAAGGTATCAATCTAATGATTCTATTCCTGTTCAAAAGGTAATGTATTTAAGTTTTGGAAAATCATCAACTCAACTACTAAAGAGATTTTTTCCATCAAGTCGTCACTTAATTCTAGCTCCAAGTGTACACATGTATCAATTCCAAGTTTTATCCTATCATGTCACGTTATCATCTTGCTCTCTGAATTTAGTTGACCAAAAGCGAATAGCTGAACAAATAAATGAAACCAAAAGGTATACAGGCAATGATGAATCATGCATATGAAGGTAAGCATCCCACAAAAAGAGAGGATTGCAACACCTTAAAGGCAAACGGGCAGCGGTGGACCCAAAAATTTCCATTGGTGGGGAGTGGGGACACATATTAGTAACAATGTTGTTAAAATCTTTTACGCAAGAACAATAATAGTGAACCTTACTCACTATGTTTCATTATTCCTTGTCCTGTTTAAGTATACTTAACCCATATACTTAAAATTTCCATTTCTGTAGGTAAGATTTAAATAATGCATATTGGCCACTACTGACCTATGTTACATGGATCCTTGATTTTGGCTCAAGTACCCGTGTCGATGTGTCCGACACTCGTATCCTTTTGGACACTCGGATCCTCTAACTGTTAAGATACTTACAGAAAAGGACTATCAAATCAACTAGAAAAGCGATATTTCCAGTATTTCATAGAGACAAGAAATAGGGAAATAGCAAAAACATAATTTTCTTAACCCTTTCTTGTTTAATTGCATTTGTAAACATAGTTTATAGAACATAATCTGGGAAAATTATGCAATATATAATACAAAAAAGAGTTCAGGACGTGTCCCCGTACCCGTACCCGAGTTGGGGACACATATCCACGTATCCTAAGATTTAAGTTTAGGAAGGTCCGACTCTTGGACTCGCACCCGCACCCAATACTCGCACCCGAGTCCATGTAACATAGCTACTGACTATATATGTAACTTCACGTTATTAATTACTAACAGAAAGGGGTGTTGCCACACAAAAAAAAAAAGAAGGGGGTATGAAAATTGAGCACTCTAAGAAATAATAGTCCGCGAAATATACATATAGGGATTTTAGAGTAATTTATAGAACACTGCCATAAATTTATTGGATACAATTGAAATATGTAAGGATATTATTGTAATTCTACAAAATCTAGTTGGGCCACGTGGGATCAATCCGCCCATGCAAACAGGGTCATCATAAAAGTTGTTCACAATCAATGACAAAAGAAGTTAGACTCCAAAATCATAACATTGAGTTAATACACAAAATACACACTCTCTCTAGAATTACCGAATGTCATTGTGATAACACATTGTCGAGGATTAAGTAATAAAGTTACCCCTCTCTCTAACAACTTAAGATAAGTTAAGTGGTTAAAAATCTAATAACGGTATCAGAGTAGGCAATAGATCCTCCATTCGAGTCTCACCATGCACCTAATAATTAAAATACTCGTATGTGTTTAGCCTGCTTATCAAAGAGAGCTTGGGTAGGCATGAGGGGCTGTGTCGAGGATTAAGTAAAAAAATTATCCCTCTCTCTAACAGCTTAAGCTTTTAGATGAATTGGTGGTTAAAAATCTAATACACACCATACCACGCTAAACCATGTCAACGAGCGAGAACAAATCCAATGTTTATGTTAAGTTCAACAACAGTTGAAGCCTGTGTGGGAACTAAATTCTCGTGCACTAATAAATAAGAGGAAACATCCAAAAAAAATTAACAATACACATGTAAGCACATAGATGACACAGATGGAATCATGGAATACATCTTCCTTCAAACTCGCTTCTATGAACATTGAACTAGACCTCAAATCACTCAGGAGAGGCATCATTATCTATGCATGGAGCTAGTGTATCAACACTCTCTTCATGGGAGATATACGAAGCCTGAAAAGATCTTGCAAAAGGGTTATCATTATGTTATATGACAAAATGTCAAGAAATAATTCAACCTTGGTTTCTCATTCAGGGTGTGGACAAAGTTTAGCATCAGTGGCAAATTTCAGTACATAAAAAATTGGAAAGAAGGAGGAGCTAAGCTCTTTTTGATATTTCATGCTTTCAGCAGTCCATCAAAGAGCTCCGTAAATACAACAAAAAATCTAAAACCAAAAAAGGTGAAATAATAACCAAGAGTCACAACAAGCAATAAGATAACATTGTAAAAAACAAGTGCATCATGGACAAGGCTTCTGTATGTGTGTTGCAAATGATTCTCTTGTACTTACTTCAATCAACTTATCCGCTCTTTGTATCATTCCTATTTCGTCAGATTGCCCGACAGGAACAATCTAAATCTACCTTTAGTGCTTATTAACAACCCTAATTCCATAAAGGAAACTTTGTTGCTATTTTGGTGCTGCATAAACAACAGAAGAAATCCTTGTCATGTAAAACACCCCATAACAAACGAACACAATAGGACATGAGCTATTAATACCTACAACTGGACACTATCAATCAACTTCAATTTCTTACTACTGTTCAACTCCATGACTTAGAGGCTCCATTTGTTTTGACGTAAACTATTTTACACTTAAAAATATTCTTACAACTTTCAAAATTCAGCCATTGCGCGGTAGTAACTTCAAACTAGGGTGGATCCTCTTCCCCACCTTAATATTCCAAATTGTAAGCTGATTGTACAAAAGACTACCCTGAAATCGGTAGCATGATCAAATCCCCTACAAGGCTACAACGTTAAGTACACGTCCAAAACTACACTCTGCTAAGTTGATGATCTGACAAATCGATGGGGCCAAAGCGGTGTTTAACTCCAATTTCAAAACGGAATGCATCTTGTAAAATGACTTCCTGCTTTGTCCTCTCTATGAAGCATGGGTACTTCTAAAACCTTGTGTCGTACTTGTTAACTCATACCCGTAACGTATCGGGTACTGGTACTTGGCATGATTCTTCTAACTACGTATCGGGTACACAAAACACGTGCCGAAATTTTTCCCTATGATTTTTCTCGTACCCCAATATATATCAACCGTACCCAATACAGAGATGAAGTTACATTGACAAGACTTCGTGTTTATATGCTTAGCATGTTTTTAGAATAAAGATTTTGGTCCATAGGTTCTTAAGTATAATCCCATTAAACTTTGATTTACACCTTAAAGTTGGCAGTACACAGTTATTTGATGTTGGATTCTTAATAACCCAAGTTCATTTAGTCATTTCTTTTATTTGGCGTGCAATTAATACATTTAATACATTGCTCTATATTAAAAGTACATTTGTTATAGCTGTACCATAGCTGTAGCGGTACTCTATAGTCTATATTTCTTAGATTTCGCCATACCGCTGTACCCGTATGGTTCTGGCAAATGCACTTATACCCTTCCATTTGCTTCTTAGGTTATCAGGTTCTCTGTTAGTCAATTTTCCCCATTTACTGTAAATCATTTTCCTCCAAAAGATATTTTTCTAATGGGAAAACCCAAAGACTCGAAAACAGTTTACATGGAACAAAACGAAGCCTCGATTGGAGGGCAGACACCAAAGGAAAACGAACGCAGCCCAGAAACTCACCTCTGCAATGGCGGTAGCGACACTCAATCCGGCCAATTCCTACGAACACATTGTCAAAAAGTAATCACAAAAAAAATTAAATGAAGTATAAGAGGAATACAAGGAAATTGAACAAACTGACCATTAGCTGATCGATGCTGAACCCTAGAGGCCCCATGAGGGTCTCATCGATCTCGGCTGCCTCTCTCTGCGACAGGTACGTGATCGAATCCGAACTTTCCAAGCTTTCAACTGACGAAACCGGTCTACTAGCCATCCCTCGCACTTCGCCGAAGCCCGAGCACCACCGACGAAACCCCGACCTCGAATACAAACCCTAGAATTAACAATCACTAGGTAGTTACTCCTATATTAGTCACTCATTTTGCAAAAGTCCTTTTATGTAAGTATAGAAAGTAGAAACTCAACGGAATTAAAACAATGGTCTTTTTTTTTCAAATATTGCTCAAATACTTGATTCTATCGCTTAACAATTCTGGTTCCGCCCGCTGCGTACGGTACCAATCATGAATATAGATAGATATAAGATACAAACATATACATCTTGTATGTAGGGAGAGAGAGAGAGAGAGAGAGAGAGAGAGAGAGAGAGAGTACCGAGAGAAGAATTGGATTTGGAGGAGGGTTGTGGAGGGAGCGACGGTGGTGGTTGACAAAAGAAGTGGGAGAAGGGAGGAGTAATAATTGGGCGAGTAGGGATTGCATAGTTTTAGTTTTGGCTTTGCGTATCAGTGAGCTCATTGCTCTTTACACTAGTTTTCGGACCGTTGGTTTACACGTCCGCCATCTTTATGGGAACCCGGACTGGAGTGATTATTCGGTGCTCGTGCTCCTCCTGGGGCGTGTGAATTTCGGACTCGATTTTGGGGTACCAACTCTACTGAAACTCAACGTGGGGTTCAGGAGACTTTGGTCAACCCTGTCCGATATATCTCCCTGTTAGGGCATCCACATCTCCCTCTCTACTCTCTCTTATAAACTAAAGTAGCGAGCCCTCTCTTGAAAAACCCTCAAAAACCCTACGTTATCAGCCTCTTGGAAGAAGCCTGAGGAGTAGCAAGAGCTACAGTGCCTCGTGTGTTTCACCAAGGGACTGTTCACTCGCATCCTTCCTCCCGCCCAATCTGTTCACTCGCATACTTCCTCCCGCCCAATCTGGAGCAGCATCTGGTGCCAAAATGGAACATATAGCCACAACTGATCCTTATTCTCTCTCCCTCGTTCTCTCTCTTCCATCTTTGAATCTCATCAAACTGAAGGTATTCTTGTTTATCTCCATCTCCCTATACAGTATTATTATTATTTTTTATTTTTTGGCTTTTGACATACTGTGTGAAATTGGTGATGAAATAGGCATGTATTCACCCTTCCCTGTGTATGATTTTTTTTGGATAATTCCTCTATGATTTTGCGGTTGGTTCAGTAAAGATTGTGTTCTACTTACAAGGTGTTTGTTATAAGGTGTCAATGACATTTTTCTAGTAAAATGACCACTAAATGCTACGCAACTTCTACAAGGAAGAAGTCCAGTTTAGTGAACAACAGGAAATAGGTTTTCTATGCTGACTCTGGATCACTCTTTGTCTTTCTTGTTGAGTGTTCAATAAGCGAAAAACTTGTAACGAATAGTGAAGGACTATGTACTGGGAGAAACTTTAGTAAATATTCATTGACTATTTACTAAATAATGATTTTGGAACATCTATATGATTATGAGAAATTGGTTTACTTTACTTGTAATCCATATGTTCATTTTTAGATGTTCTAAGTAAATTGTCCATGTTGCAAAGGCAATGGGTTATTATTTCTAAAGTTCTGACCATGACAACACTTCATCATGATATATATCACAAACTTGAACACAAATTGCATCAGGGAACAATTGACCTATTGAAGTATCTTAATCTAGTAAATGGGTGGAAATGATTTGGTGCACGTGTATTTTCAAAGTGGGCAGTATGTTATCAATGGGTAGAACTATAGAAGAGTGAGTTTTGGAACTTTTGTTCGTCTCCCTGTCCCACCCTTTTTGTCACATGCCCTCTTGGAACTTGCTTTAGCTACATATATAGGCAAGATTAGGTGATATATGGTCATAGGATAAGGCAATGAAAGGAATGTATGATTCATGTCAAGGACTAAAGGTTTTTGAAGAATTGTTTGGAGACATGGTAGTTGTCTAAGTCTTAACTTTTGTTAGTCAGATTAGATGGAACATGATCACAAGAACATGTTCTTAAGTTGGTGCATCAGTAAAACATCAATAGCCGTAGGGGCAGATCAGCAAAACATCAATAGCTGCCATAACATAGCTGCAGATCAGCAGCTATTTGCTGCCATTACAGCACAATGGCCAGCAGCAAGCAGAATGCAGCAGTAGCAGCAAAGCAGAAATTAATAGAAAGCAGAACAGCAGCTGCAGCAGCTTACTGATAGGCAAAAAATGTTACAGCAGAACAACAGTTGCACTAGCAGCAGCACAACAAGTAGCAACTGCAACTAGCAACATACAACAACAGTATCAAACAGAAGGATAGGAGCCACTAGCAACAAGGGACAGCCCCTTAGAAAAGCATATACATTCCAAGGGACAACCCCCCAAGGATAGGCCAAAAAAAATTACAAACCCAGACTGGTTAATACTACAATAGCCAACACAAAAGTGCTAGACATAGAACAATATACTATTGCTGTGAACAGTATACTATTAAGTTGTGTTTTCTATATTCATTTCGAAGAGTAAGAGTTGCTATATCAATCATGTCATTTATATGTTATAATTATTCTTTTACTCTATTATTGTAGCAAGGATGGATTCACTTCAGGACCCATTCTTTTCCAATCTCATCCATGATGGGTCCAACCTTGGCAATCAGTTTATGGAGTCTCAGTATGTGAGCCAAGTTGGTCAAGTGGCACAAAAAGAGTGTCAATTCTCTATCGAAACAGAACCAGTAGCGAGGAAACGCGGTGGCAACTTTAGCATAGAAGAAGACAATATACTCGTATCTGCATGGCTCAATATTAGCTTGGATGCAGTTCAGGGAAATGGCCAAAAACATAAGACATTTTGGATAAGGGTTTGGGAGTTCTTCCACGAGAACAAGACCTTCACTAGTGAACGCAATGATAATTCACTAATGAATCGCTGGTCAACAATTCAACTTAGCACTAACAAGTTTTGTGGATACTTGGCCCAAATTGAA
This sequence comes from Rhododendron simsii, assembly GCA_014282245.1. Classification (NCBI taxonomy): domain Eukaryota; kingdom Viridiplantae; phylum Streptophyta; class Magnoliopsida; order Ericales; family Ericaceae; genus Rhododendron; species Rhododendron simsii. The sequence continues at coordinate 9,883,916 of CM024958.1, forward strand.
GCAGCGCATCAAAGTGGTATGACTGAGCAAGACAAGGTATCCATTAGTTGTAACTGCTTTTTAGTTGTGATTGCACCTTCAATTAACTGATCATTTGAGAATACGCTTTCACTAATAGATTTTTTGGTTTTTACTCTTCAGATCAGGGAGGCAAAAATCATGTACCAAGATCTGGATGTGAAACACTTCGCATTTCAATTCGAGCATTGTTGGGATGTGTTGAAGCATCAACCAAAATGGTTTCAGGAATGTGAAAAGAAAAAACCAAAACGAGGTAGAACTGTTGCAACACCATTAGCCGAGCTAGTCAACCCAAAAAATCATGTACCAAGATCTGAATGTGAAACACTTCGCATTTCAATTCGAGCATTGTTGGGATGTGTTGAAGCATCAACCAAAATGGTTTCAGGAATGTGAAAAGAAAAAACCAAAACGAGGTAGAACTGTTGCAACACCATTAGCCGAGCTAGTCAACCCAAAAGAGGATGTTGCAGACGATATTATCCAAGTGGAGAGACCGATAGGTAATAAGATTGCAAAGGAACAGCGGAAGAAAAACAAGACTAATGATCATGCAAGTGCTCCAATTGTGCAGGTTCTGAATGAGCTAAAAGAAGATAAGAAAACAGCAAATGAGAAGAAGCATCAAATGCTTCAGATATCATATGGTCTTCAAGCTGAAAAGCTTAAAATGGAACAGTTGAAAGAGGAGGCGAGAATCATGATGTTGGATACAAGTGGCATGCCTCCAATGCAACAAGAGTATATTCATCAGCGCCAAATGAAAATTGTTGAGAGCCGAAAAAATAAAAGTTAAGTGGAGAAATTTGACTACCAAGGCGTATTATGATAGTTACTCTATTTTGGAACATATGTTTTTGGGATCCTTAACTTCTTACTTTTGAAATTAGTATGATGCTAATATGTGTTTGAATGCTAGGATGCTTTTGTATTATGAAGACCTGATGCTTATGTATTATGATCAGATGCTTATGTAATATGATCATGACCTTTTGTATAGGTATGAAAACTTAGAGATGCTTTTATGTATTATGATCACAATGTTTTGTGTGGGTATGAAAATGACATTGGAATTGCAAATTGAGGCTCTGTTTTTTCTGTTCCTTGCAAGAATACGAGTGCATGTCATTAGGTATCTTATTATTATTATTTATTTAGGAAACAGAAACATAACTACATATATGAAATACTAATACATCACAGACTTAACAACACTACAAACACTCTCCTGACTTTCTTCTCCTGACTTTCTACTCTTGAACAAAAGACAAAGTTGACAAGGAAGCACAAGCCACAGCTCCTCTCCTTGACTGATTGCACCAAGCTCCATATATCCCTAGTTAAAATCTCCTATGATTCACTGTGTAATTGCCACAAGTGCTCAATGAGGTCCGCTTTGAGTTGAGAATAAGCTCCTCTGTCTCGAATACGACGATGCCGCTGAATGAATTCCATAACGTCAGGCAATTGCTCTTGCAAAACTTCTATTGGAGGAACTTTATCACTTTGTTCATAGTCCATATCTTGATCTACATATTCATCTCGCTCATCCTCGACAATCATATTATGAATTATTATGCAAGCCTTCATAATATCTTTAATAGTCTTGAGACTCCAAGATCGTGTAGGTCCACGCACAATCGCGAAACGTGCTTGAAGTACCCCAAATGCTTGTTCTACATCCTTTCTATTTGCCACTTGGGCCCTGGCAAAAGATTTTTTCTTGTTTCCTTGTGGACATGGAATTGTTTTCACAAATGTTGCCCACTGTGGATATATACCATCAGCGAGGTAATATCCCATTGTGTAGTCATTACCATTAACAGTGTAATTAATCGGAGGAGCACGCCCTTGAGCAAGCTCACTAAACACAGAAGACCTCTCTAGTACATTGATATCATTGTTGGACCCAGGTAATCCAAAAAAGGCATGCCATATCCAAAGATCAGATGAAGCTACCGCCTCTAAAATAATAGTTGGTTCATGAGCGTGTCTAGTATATAAACCTTTCCATGCCGTTGGGCAATTCTTCCACGTCCAGTGCATACAATCAATGCTGCCCAATATTCCAGGAAAACCACGACTTTCACCAATCGCTAGTAGTCTAGCGATGTCATTGTTATTTGGTGATCGCAAGTACTCGTCAGAAAAAATGGCAATAATTGCTTTGGCAAATTTTCTGAGACATTTTAGTGCGGTGCTTTCCCCGATCCTTAGATATTCATCAATAGCATCTGCAGCTATTCCATAAGCGAGCAATCTAATTGCTGCAGTTATCTTCACGAGGAAAGACAAACCCAACACTCCAGCACTATTTCTTTTTTGGACAAAATATGGTTCATGAGCTACCACCTTCGATACAATACAGAGAAAAAGTGATCGATTCATTCAAAATCTCCTCCGAAAAATCTTGGGTGGAAATACTGGTGGATTATTAAAATAGTCGAGAAAGACCCTCCGATGTCCTCCCAAATGATCACGCCGAATGAAATTGCGAGGTTGAGTAGAACTTCGTCACGATGATGAACTCTCGGCTTCCAACCGTTGTGCTTCCATGGCAGCTATTGTAATAATCTCCAAATCATCATCGGAGTTGGAGTCGGAATCATATAGAATCATATTATCTAGAGACTCAAGATCCATGTTAAGAAAATGAAGCTAGAATCGTTCTCCTTGATGGAATGCAAGAACAAGTGGTTTTTACGAGGAAATTGATTTTTAGATGGATGGAGAGTGAGTGGAAGTAGTAGTATATAGGAGATGGAAGACATGAAGAAATATATATGGAGGAGTTCTGATGCCACAAAGGACCGTTGGGATGCAATAAAAAATCCAACGGTAAAAAATCCCAACAGTTGGGTAACGGCTACTCCCAATTTGTTTCCAACAAAATAAAATAAATTAAAATAGAGAGTCTAATAAATATAAATAGAGAGTCTGATGCAGTAGACATTTAAAAAGTGACTAGTTAAAGTAATAAAGTGACTTTTGAAGGAGTAATTTGGTCTGAAATTTGCTAAGTCTGATGCGGATGCTCTTACACTTTAAGACTAATCTTTCTCAATCACTTAACAAATCAGTTATGTTTCAAGTAGGGTTTAATCTTTCCTTAGCGAGTTCTTCGTCAATGGAGGGGTAGTTGCTATAGGCTCGGCCTAGCGTGAATATCACTCTATGGCCTAAATGGTCCAATGATTCTCACACCCTATAACGTCCCGATTTTCGGACACGTTGGTAAAATCATTTTTAATTAATTTAATAATTCATAAAACTGTTTTAAGAAATTAAATTTTATTTAAACAGAGTTTGGCAGCGGAAATCTCAAATACTAAATTCAAAACTATTTTATTGTCTTACAACCCAACGAAATAAAACAGAGTTTGACAAAAGTGATAACACTTTTTGAAATTTAAATGACAGTACTTCAAATTAACAGAGCAACTAAGGGTAAGGCAACCAAGACTCGACAAACTCCCCTTCTTTAGCTGGGAGGTCCTCACCCTGGTACTGATCATCTTGTAAAGGATTCTGTTGTTCGATCTCCTGATTACCTGGCATGAAACGCCAGCCCAACGGCACTATAATGAGTTTTGAAACTCAGTAGATAAATCTTACCCATTAACCCTTACTTTACAAGCAATCACATTTATAATAAAAGGAGGTAAGAATTGTAGAGCACAAAACTTATTTCACTGTATAACCATCAACTTAAGTAAATTCCAAAATCTCAACTTCTATAATCATTCCAACACCGCAGTATTCACCACGTTCCAGACTCAAAACTTCATTGGACATACTTTTCAGGTCCTACTAGGCTACCCTCAACATCCAGAGGTCCTAGTAGGTTACTCTCACAATTCTAGGTCCATCAGGCTGCCCTCAAGGTCCTGCTTGGCCACCCTAGCTACACCGGGTCTTTCAAGCTACCCTCAAGGTCCTACTAGGCTACCCCCGATAACACGAGGTCCTGTCAGGCCACCCCTGAGGTCCTGCTAAGCCCATAACCTTTCATCCGTTTCCTATTTCCGTTAACCAGAACAACATCCATATACTTTCTCTAAGCCCACAAATCATCCAATATCCATAATGTCCTTCCTATATTCTCGGTTCAATCAACAAGCAATTATTTTAAACGATGAGTAAACAAATCATACCATCACCACATACACAAGATAATTGAACCACCATAGGTCACCTCCAGTGAGCTTAAGTCGAAACTAACTTCACAACAATTTCGATACGTTTCAATTCCAAAGTAATTGCAAGTGGATCAATAATAACAACAGTTCATAAAGAGTCATTGGAACAATACATTATCGACAGTTCAAAAGACACAAGAATGTTTCACATAAAGTATTCAGACTTGTCCCGATGACTTTTGGGTTTCATTAGGATTTTGCACATAGGTTCATTTTAGAAATTTCCATTTATTTTCTAGTAACATCTTGCAACTATGTAGTTATGGTTTCCAATACAAAGTTCAGTAGGTAGTGTTCAATTAGAACCAAAATCATTTGTACACTTGTTCATGCATTTGTTTAAGGAAAAATACAATGACATTAACAGTTAAGTATACAAATCCACGTCACCTACGGAACATTACAATCAAACATTAAATCTAAGATTAAAATATGTTTTTGTTCTAATACGGCTACTAGGTGGATGGTCGACACCACGAAATATTGATGGGTGCGTTCAATTTTTGATAGTTCCGATTTCTCTTTACATGGGTTCGATTTGAACCGCAAATATACTATGAAAATATACATAGAGTTAAGGGGTAATGAGATATCTACTTACCATGTAGTTCAAAACAAGATATATACTACAGGCTCGTTATCTATCTATATAATTATGTCAACCACATTTTAGCACAATTTAATCTAGCACCATACAATCATGGATCGGTAAAGAATAAATTAATAGTATCAACACAACTCATGAATGATCACTAATCACCGTTTAGAACTTAAAAACATAACTAGTCAAGTCGAACATTTCGATCCCGATATCAGAGATATATTAGGCGTGAGGTCCATGGGTTGTGGCCGCGACATCGAGTATGGGCTTTGATTGTTTTTCTTAAAAATATATGGTTTGTCAATTGGGGTCCTGTACAGATAATATAACACATAAAAATTTCATAATATACTTAGAGTTAAAGGGTAATGAAAAATCTACCTTTATCCTTAGAGTTCTAGCTAGGACGGATGAAAATGGTGGGTTCAGAAGCGGAACTTGGTGGCGGCAACGGTGGAACTCGATAGTCCTCCTCTTTTTCTTTTTCTTTTTCTTTTTTCCTTCTTCTTTCTGTCTCTCTCGGCAAAAAAGAAAAAAAGAAAAGGGAGGGAGTTATTAAGGCTCTCTCTCTCTCTCTCTCTCTCTCTCTCTCTCTCACACACACACACACACACACACTTAATGTCTGCCGAAAAAAATAATGGGAATGGGGGAGGCTTTGATTTCTTAGGGGAGTAATATAGAGAGATGGGAGTGTTGGAGGACAAGGGTGGAGGTGATGGAGTATGGGAGGGAAGTGGAGGTTTAGTTTCAATAGGATTCTAGCTTGGTTTTAGATAGGAAGGGTAAAGGATAAATGTATATCTTTAAAGATAATATATTTCGTTAATGATTTTCAAAGTAATATCAATTATACGCACAATGATGTATTTTAATTAATTAATCTAACTTATTATTGAATTAGTATTTAATATTTCAAATTTGTATAAAAAAAAAATTTGGTCAAAAATCCGGGTCGTTACACACCCGGATATCAAAGTTTGTTTGTGTATGATCCGAGTTTGAAACTAATCCATTTTTAACACTCAAGGATGTTATATTTTTTATTAAGTGTCAACAATCACCTTGGCACATTATAATGCTTAAATCAATGTCACTTTGAGGGTTCTCGGGTTCATAGCTAATCAATTCTAAAACTCGGGGTTGTTATGTTTTTTTATTATGGGTCGACAATCATATCTTTGCACACATAGTGCTTGAATCGATGTCATCTTGAACGTTTAATAAATTTCCAATTGAACCGGGATCATACCAAACACCATTAGAGTTAAAAATGATCTTCAATGTGAGCGCATAATTACCGTATAGCTCAAGTGAATAATCCGTGAGACTTTCGGACTTACTTAGGCTATAAGTGGTAGTATAGATCTTGGTTTGAGCCTTGTCGCAAAATGGTTGCAAATTCGTGGCTTTTATTAGTTAGGAAATCATAGTTTGAGTTCACCAAAATCCAACACCCGAATGATTTGCTACTTATAGCTAAAAGCTCACATAGCCCGATAAAGGTTTTCACTCCGAAAATTCCACTCCTTGTGGATCGATCTCTAACTTCCCGAGTTATAATACAATTGAAACCAAAACCCTACGATTAGGGCTAAACACTTAGAATTACAAGGTAAAGTCGCAAGCATGGCACAATTTTACACAGATTGGATAAGTATAACAATTTTACACAGATTGGATAAGTATAACGACTATATTATGACAAGTTTAACTTAACAGTTGTTTTTGATACAATCTCGAAATGACACGATGCGATATGACACCATGTATACCCTACTCTTGGAACACTACCACTAAGAAGTTCGTGGTCCTTTTTCCTTGCATATATATCAGCGTGGGAGCTCCACAAAGTTTGTTTAGCTAAGTTTTGCAAATCAGATGTACGTGCCTTCTTCCCTCATATGTGGGGCAACTGGCCTACGGATGCATTTTTGCATATGGATTAGTTTGTAATCCATGTAAAGTTGGTCTTAATTTACCTTTTCCATATTTAGCTTATTTTTATAATTAGCAAACAAATTGTAGAGGAACAAATATCAGAAAGTATAATTAAGTTTAATAAAAATCAGTTTATTGACCATAGTATTTTACTAATTTTTTATTCTTTCCATGAAGACAAATTAGAAAATCTATTGATTTTCATCAAAAACTAATAAGAAGCCAGTCATGTTTGGTAAGACGGAATCAGACAACTTAAAAAGAACAATAAAGTCAAGAACTCAATTAGCTTGTTGTGCCCAAGGCGCATTAGGATGGCTATGCCCAAATAACAAGCATCGTCCCGAGCTAAAAAAAAGTATGATCTGAACCATTCACTCTATAGAGCTTGTCGCGTAGAACAAACCTATAAAACCACAAGCGATATAAATAACTCAATGAACGAATCTCGTTTTTGAGCAGTTAATAAAGGTCCAAAAAATTACACAGAGGACAGATGTGATTTATTCACTGATTAATTACGACTCAACAGCCAACGCAGCGAAATTCGATTAATCTGACTTTTTATCTGTAATTAAAACGAGACTTTCAAAATGTATCATGTATGGCTTGTATTATCCCCATGGAACTCCTCGCATAAAGATCACATGAGGAAATTACACGAGAAAGTCTCATGAGAGGATCCTTCTCTAACGCAAGTATGTAGTAACTGTGTTACTCCTTGGTTATTCTATTGCGAAGCTCGCATCCCTGCCTTCCTCAGAAGCCAGAATGCCACTCTCCTAAGAATAAAAATGGAACAGGGCACCAACACCTATTGAAGCGCGTCTGCACGCTGAAAATTGAGCATCTAAATTCGTTTCCAACGTATGAAACGAAAGTCGGAAGCCTTATTGGTTTTAGTCTTGTTGTATAGCTACAAGGGTAAACAAATCATAATCTTAAGTAGAACAGGTTTTCTGCTATTACGTTACTGGAGCCTTCGCTGACCATATCTGGGCGAACTCTTATTCTTCGTTCCTGGTTACTGCCTTCTGAATCCGTTCGACAAAGTTCAGCATGGTTGGTAAACCTTTTTCATCTGAAAGAAAGAGTAGAAAAGATTCAAAATCCGAATATCGCCAATCTGTTGTTGAAAAAAGGAGTGGAGTCACAGGGATTCAGGAAATTTTTACCAAGTCTTGGAACTGTGTGGCCCTTGGGATGATGAATCACTACAGGATCTACAAATGATTCCAAGAGTTCAGTTCCATATGGCTTTAGGAAATCCGTCTCTCCTGCACCAATCAGCGGGTTGCAAATATATTACATGTAGCATATACACGTAACGAAGCTTCGAACTATATCCCAAAACATCTACAGTACTTAAAACTTTTTATGTTCGGGGCGAATGCAGAATTTTTGCTGAATAGGACCGAACTACATCAAGCTTTTTCTGAAATAGTTTAAAGCGATAAAGAAAGAAGGGAGTTCAAGATAAAAATAAAAAAGCATGAAGTAAAAATTAATTAATCCAAAGAGTGAGGAAAAAATCAGACTCTGATAGAAGAAAGACAGATAACTAAATGGAAAAATCTCAAGTTTGTGGGGACAAGTTGCCCAACATGCGCCCACTCTAGATCAGTCCTTGTTTTAGAATAGACATAGTAGAATGTTTATTTTCAATTTTATGTAGCTTCCATATGCTAAAAAAAATATGGACATTCATAAACTCTCTATACCTAACAAATTGTGATTAGCATATCAAAAAAAAAAAAAAAATTGTGATCCATTATTTACCTTTATAAAAACTCCATAAAAATTTCAACTCTCTATACCTAACAAATTAATCATGGTCAGCAAATGAAAAAATAAATTGTAACCACGTTTACCTACAACCCTTTTTTTTCAGTCAAACAGAAATTTACCTAAAAATTTACTTACAACTTGTTCGAAAGTGGTAGGTATATTTTCCGTTCGACCGAAAGTGGTAGGTAAATTTTCCGTTTGACCAAAAAAAAAAAAAGGTAGATAAACGTGATCACAAATTTACCTACCACTTTCAAACAAGAGCAATGGTAGGAACACAATTGTAAATCACAGCTCCGAACACAGTGTATTTAGAGCCGTTCGATACACTTGGGCCCGCACATACATCCGACGAATCCAGTTACAGATGTGTTCAAAAGTTGTTTTCTCGATTTCTCCTTCGAAAAATGGGTCCACAGTCCAAATAGAAGGCAGAATGAGCGGAGGAGAAAGTTTCCACTTTCCAAATTTTAGCCATCGCACATTAAATTTATATGCCGGTCAAACACAATTCCACAAGTAACAGGGAATTTATTTATATAGTTTTAATTTTTAAAAAAGGGAAGGGTGTCTCTTTGACTCCAAATTGAATAAGAAAAAAACACGAAAGAGAAAAGGGCGTCTCTTTGAACCCAAATTGAGCAAATATATATATACACACACATTGTTGTTGTGTTGTCGTTGATATCGTCCTTGTGAGACTCAAAAATTTGAATCACGACTTAACTTTTACGGAAAAAAAAAACGTGAAAAACATGCAAGTGATAAATATATAATAGAAAAAAGACCGTCTATTAGCAACTTGATTTCTTGTTATAGCCTCCGTGAAGAGCGAAGCTACATAGAAGAATTTGCCAATGGCAGAGACACACAAAAAAAAAAACATGAACCAGTGGAAGTACCTAAAAAGTGGAGGGATGGGCAACGAATCGAACACGAATATGCCTTCTCTGCCAGTGAGGGCTCTTTCAGCTTTGCCCCTCCAATTATTATCAAGAAATTTATCTTTGGTACCTTCGTTAAGGCCACTCCCTGCAAATAAAACATGAAAGAAATTTAAAAAAAAAAAATCATTTGACATGTTGTCATTGTCATCTAAAAATTTGGCAAAAGGTTTCTCGTAGGGTCGTTGAACTTGCCTCAAATGTTGGCAATGTCATTTTGGTAATAAATCTAAGAACGTTAGGTTTTGTCAAATTAAGCACGCCAAAATTAATGCTGAAAGCGTCAGTTTTGACACCATTGATAGCTTTGCTCTTCACGTGTTTAAAATGTCACCGGGTTTTTATTTTTTATTTTTCCATACAATAGGATGTAGTAATTGACGTCGATCACTTCCTCCATGAAGACTTCAACTCAAGACCTCTCCTTTAAGAGAGAGAGAAAGAGAGTAAGGAACCAACCACACTAAGTGTTATTCCTTAAATGTCAAGGTTTGACAAACAAGCTTTAGGGCCCGTGGAGTACAAGGGAGGGGGATAAAGGGTAATCCGGACGGACTTATCCGAACTCATTATGTTCGGAATTAGTTAGAGGCATCAAGCCAGGATAAACAGGATAAGCAAGACCCTTGCAGGGATTTTAGCTTATCTCACCCCACCCACCACTCACCGAGTGTGAGAAATTACTGTCGTGCCTCCGAACTCTCCAAAATTCCAAATCCTTTCTGTATTCTTATTACAAGAATTATACAAGGGCAACTAAGTAATTTCTCACATTACTTCTTTATCTACTTACGTCAACCCATTCAACTATCAATCTAACTCCTTCGCTGAATCTCTTGCCTTCGTAAAAAATCTCCCGACCCTATCTCTCTCTCCTCCTCTCTCTCTCAACCCTAGCCACCACAACTCCTCTTCTCCCTTCCCCTCCTCCCGTGGGTTCCATAATCATGTGCGGCAGCGGAAGGGAAAGGCCATGGTACTATTCTGACTCATTTTCTTTACTCTCTCCTTTTTTCCTTCCGTCTCTTCAGATCAACGACTTATCGTCTGATCTGTGAGAGTTTAGTCTCTCATTTTACGAGAGTTGTTAGTTTCGTCTTTGGACGAATTTTGTTTATAGATTGGGTTCTCTCAATCGAGCTTCACAACGATATATGTGCTTCAGTGTTCTATTACTACACGATATCCTTGGCGGGACAACTCATGGCAGCGTGACAAATCTATAGTTCTTGGGAGTTTATTGGTGCATTCATCCTTGGTTGGAGTGCATCTGATCGTCTGAGTATTTAGTGTCTGCCATCATTAACTTTACACTTTTTCTCGTTTGAGACTCCAAATTAAATGTTAGGCAGTTTAAAAATATCGCTTTTGTGTTAGATCACACCTGGATTAGGATGAAAGATATTGATTTCCTTGTGATTTGCTCTTTTTTATTTGTTAGACGATTAGTTTGGCTTTGTCCAAATTCTTTATAATGATCTCCGTTTTGTAAGTGCTGCTAAGCGTTTATCAATACAATCTTCTTACTTTTGACAAAAAAAAAATCTAAACTCCTTCGCTAATTGCCTTTACTACCTAATCCCTTATCCACCTCCTATCCCCTCTAATTCCTTATCTGCCCAATACCATATTCGGGCGCCAAACAGGCTGTTAGTGTTGTAAATGTCATTTCTTCCATTTCCCTTCATTAAAAAGAACTAAACATAAATGACAACTGTGATACTAAGAGCATCTTTAACCCTTACTCGTACTTTTACTCACAGTTGAGTAAAGTTTCTTTGAGTGACATATATGTAAAATTGAGAAAGAAGAAATAGACGTCTAGTCTTCTTTTTTTTAATTTATTAAAAAAATTTGATTAGAGTCAGTTTGTTATAGTTTTGTGTCAGAAATTGAAGTGACTTTTAGGCTGTTTTAACTCGTAATTTGATTCTGAGTAACAAAAGAGTCAAGGCTGGAGATGCTCTCCATTATTTGGGTTTAGTAGCTCCTTTCAGCAGCTGCCCCCGTTTTAGTACGGGTTTGGTAGCTCCTTCATAAATTGGAGCTGATCTAAATACTACTTACTCACATTTGTATCACTTTTATTCGACCGGAAAAGAAAGAAAAACGAATAACGAAACAAAAACAAAAACAAGAACTTTTGAATTGATTTGAGTTGACGTATTTGATCAATGCACAAGAGTACCTCAGCTTGCAGCCCCGGCAAAGCCGCAGATAAAATTGCGCCCTGAAATTTTCACCAACAGCTCCATTAATTATTAGTACAAATCACAAAGAAGAAAAAATAAGAATTAACGTGGTAATAAGAACAATAAATGATGAGTGGAAAAAAAAAAACGGAATGCAATGGCCTGGACACTCTGACCGTCAAACTATGTAAAAAAAATTAAATGCAAAAATCACTAATGAAAACAATATGAAAGATTGAAATATACAGAGTACTGTACCTGAGAGAAACCAAGAAGACCATCAAATGGTCCGTGCTCTATCATGTAATCCTCTATATATGCCAGACACTCGTCAAAATTGGTGTACTCTGTGAATTCCTGAAAAATAAAAATAAAATTCAAAAGCTATATAACTAGGGACTTAAGCTTACAAACAAATTTTATATCGAATCCAAGAGTTCTGTTAATATTCTTATTTTTTTAATATTTATTTTTTATTTTATAAAAGACCAGTTATTGTCTCAAAATATATCACATTCATTAAAAACAAAGTACTACTTATTTAAATAGGTACTGTAGAACACATGGATCAAATCCACATAGACATTTGCTCCCACCGTGGTGTTGTTTCCAACCAACTACGCAAAACCAATTGACACGGAGTTTTATTCGTCAGGCTATGAAATTGGTCCCATAATTGATTGGACCCGGGATGGTGTAGCGCACCTTTCGCACGTAATGCAGTATAATGCAGCCAATTCGGCTATCCATCTCGGCAATAGACGGTTCAGATTTTCATCCAAACAATGAGCAGGTAAAATTTGTAGAAGCACGGATTATATCTAACCATTTATTGTCAAGATTAATGGCATGTGTACGTTCTACAGGTACCTTGCAAAGCCACACTACAGGATTGCAACATGCTTAAACTAATTCGGACACCTCAAGTTTCCGACTCGCTGAATTATAGTAAGACATTATATGAATGAAGAAAAGGGAAAGTTGACCTTGTTGAATTGGAACCATTCGTAGTAAGGAGGATCGAAGATCCCTTCGACGTCGGATTTGCCGTTGGCCGGGAAAGGCGCGTCGACGAACACGAGATCGAGCTTCTCGAGCACGGACGGGGGCCATTTCTCGATCTGCGTTTTCATAATCTGGCCATTGGTTCTGAACCCATGTAGGCACAGAAACCTGGGCTTCTTCCTCTCGAATTTCTGCTGATTTTGTTCTTCTTGCTTTCCCATTTTAAAATACCCGTGTTTCTCGTTCCGGAATCTTTGGGGGAAAACTCTGAGACTCTGTTTTGAATTTGCTGGCTGGTTTTCCGCTGGTTTTATAGAGGGGGGAGATAGTGGTGCCTGATTTTTTCTGCTGCGGGATTAATTAATTATTTAATGGGAGGTTCATAGTCCATATTGACGCGTTTGAGAAATGACTCGCGGGGAGGCCACCACCGTCCACGCAATCGAAGGAAAGCCGAAGTTTCGATGCACACGTGAAGTGTGAGAATTGTTTGAGGGGAAAAATTCAACATATCCCCCAACTTTTACACCAAAATTCAATTAAACTCTCAATCTTTTAAAAAAATTTCAATTTTACTCCCAACGTTATATTCCGTTAATCAAAATGCCCCATTTCGTCCGAATTACTAACGGATTCCATTAATGGCTCCGTTAAATAGTCTTCCGATCGAATTTCGACGATCCGAGCCGCTCAATGTGTTCAACACGTGATTTTAAAGGTATTCGCATGAAGTCAACAAAAAAATGATTGGGAAGGGCTTCATCTGAACATTTTTTTATCGAATTATTCAATAAAAATTGTTCAGATGAAGCCCTTCTCGATCATTCTTTTGTTAATTTCTCGCGGGCACCCTTAAAATTACGTTTGAATCATATTAAGCAGTTTGAATCATCGAAATTCGATTGGGAAAGAGGAGGTGTGGATCAATCCGGATTTTGTTCAAGTTCGGATGTCCGGATTTTGCTTCGGTCTACAACTCCCTTTTTCCGATCAAATTTTGATGATCCAAGCTGCTCAATGTGATTAGAATGTGATTTTAAGGGTACATCGTGAGAAATCAGCAAAAAAAATGATCCGAAAGGGCTTCATCTGAATAGTTTTTTATTAAACTATTCAATAAAAAAACTGTTCAGATGAAGCCATTTTCGGTCATTTTTTTGTTGATTTCTCTCGAGTACCCTTAAAATTACGTTTTGAACACATTGAGTGGCTCGGATCATCAAAATTTCATTGGAACATTATTTAACGGAGCCTATAACGGAATTTGTTAGTAATTCGGACAGAAGGGGGCATTTTGATTAACGGAATATAACGTTGGGAGTAAAATTGAAATTTTTAAAAGGTTGAGAGTCTAATTGAATTTTGGTGTAAAGGTTGGGGGGTGTTTTGAATTTTTTCCTTGTTTGAGAAACAAAAAGTGAAAACCAGATCTAGAACCCTATATCTGGTTGCTTGAAACCAGTTCAACGGTGGTGGAGGCAGCAACTTCAACCTTCAAACTGCGGCGGGAGCGAGTTCATATTGGTGTAGCAGGTCTATTCAAGAGAGATTGCTCTATATTCATACTTGGCCACTTCAACCTTCCTTTACGAGTATGATCAACGGATCCGACTCTGGCGTCTTGGTTTCAGACGATTTTTTTTTCTTTTGTTTTGTTTGGTGTATTTTACTTTTATTTGTTGTTTTCTGTATTTTCGGACTGATAATGTCCGCTCATATTATACTCTATTTTTCGTATGTACTAAATGCAATTTATATTTGATAAAAAAAATAGTGAAATCCTTTTTTACAATTCAAACTCCTTTTTTTTATTTTTATCCACATAAAATTTATAAGGGAAAATTTAAAAAATTTCTAAACTTACGCCTCAATATCTTTATAAACACTTAAACTTTGCAATATTTCAAGTAAGCAACTAAAGCAAACACCAGTTATCTGATGCTAAATTCAGTCCACTTGCTAACAGAAATTGCACAACTGGTCCATTTTGACGATGTGCTCGGATGACTAATCCCCTAAAGCAAACAACCATTACCCGATGCTAAATTCAATCCATTTGCTAATAGAAAAATGGGAAAATGATTGCCCAAAACGTGTTTTGATAATTAATACTTGCCTAATGTCCTTGGTGAGTATTAATTATCAAAACACATCATTGATCGTCGTTTTTCCAACAGAAATTGCACAACTAGCCCATGTTGACGATGGGCTCAGATGACTAATCCCGGGCCCACCTTATGGCATGGTTTAGCAAAATTTTACCCAACCGGATGACAGGATGACGCCAAAAAATCTCCGGGGCAAGGGGGATTATTTATGGATGGGTTGAACCCAGTCCATAAATAGTCTAGGCTTATCCGAGTGTATTTTTTTACCATTTTACCCTTCCTAATCCCCCCTCCCCCATTTGCGCTGCAAGGCCGTGTTTGGTGGGCAAGAAATGGGTTGATTTTTTTGATTTTTGTGAGGCTAATTACGAGTACTATAAAAATGATTCAAACCACAAATCATTGTTTTTTTTTTCTTTATGTCTTCTTGAAAAAAATTAGCTCAATCGGATATCGATAAAGACTGTTTCAAAATTCATAAGGTTTTTCTCAGAATTCGTAGGGTGCCCTATGAATTCTGAAAGAGACCTAACCGATATCGGATTGAACTAATTTTTTTCAAAAATTCATAAAATTATTTTTAATAATTATTTGCGGTTTGAATAATTTTTGTAGAACCCATAATGGGTCCCAAAAAATCAAGCAATGTACTTCTTGTAGGGATCCACCTCCTAAATCTTCTTTTGGTGGGTAAGTTCACAAACTCGGCAGATCAAAAAAAAAAAAAAAGAAATTCACAAACGGAGTTTTTAAATAATCATCCTCTTTAATTATGTCATGTAAGTATTCATCCTGTCCTTTTTTTATGTTTATGTTTTCATTCTTCTAACATGTGGGATTTTCGGAGAGGTACGTGCTTTTGCGATCCAAACAATGCCTGGATTAAAATTGTTCAACCCATCAAATAAACCATGCGTTGACAGAGTTGGTTGGGGTTGGTGAGGCAGATGTGTCAGGTGGTGGAGGCGGCAACGGTCTCGATCAAGAGATAAATAGATCAGATTTGATGATGGGTTTGAGTGTGCTGGTTGGCAAAGATTTCTAACGGCGACAATGAGGTTAATCGGCGACGGTGGGCCGGATGAGAGGGGTGGCGACAGTGGTTTCAATTGGTGTGGGTGTTTCCGTTTAAATTCTGGTGTGGATGGGGATGAAAATGGTTTTGTGGAGACTTTGTCGAGAATTTCGGAATGGAATGACGAAATTTATGAGTTGAGTTTTGTTCACTCTCCATTTAAGAGGGTGAACATTACCCTCCTTCCTATTGATTGAAATGGTGTGGACCTCATCACAAAGTGATATTATGCTTACCAAAAAGTGTATTGCATGGTAATCATGAAATCAGTTTGTGGTGGAGTCCACACCATTTCAACCAATATGAATAAGGGTAATGTTCACCCTCCTTAAAGGAGGGTGGACAAAATTGCACTCGGAATTTATGAGCTGAATGCCTGAATCTGGGGGGGGGGGGGGGTGTTGGACTATGGTGTTAACTCTCAA
The DNA here is from genome assembly GCA_014282245.1 of Rhododendron simsii. Classification (NCBI taxonomy): domain Eukaryota; kingdom Viridiplantae; phylum Streptophyta; class Magnoliopsida; order Ericales; family Ericaceae; genus Rhododendron; species Rhododendron simsii. The sequence goes on from CM024958.1 coordinate 9,900,215, forward strand.
TCCCGTAATTCAGTGATATATATATATATATATATATATATATATATTTATTGGGATTTAAAAAAAGTGCGGTACTATTGGGATTTAAAAAAAGTGGGGACGAAAACATAACTATTTAAAATTACCGGGATGGAAACATTAGTTGGAGTGGGTCTGAGGATGAATATTTAAGTACACTCGATTTTCTCTACACCAATCAACGATTTTTTATCTTGTTCATGTTTTCTCTGAATTTCTGAGTTTGGTTGTTCTTTTGTTTTGATGTTGGATTTTATCTGCCTTTTTTTTTTCTTTTTTCTTTTTTCTAGTGAGTATAAATTTAGGTGAGCTGAAACAACCTTTGCTTAATCCATACAAAACTCATCTTGCATCCAATTGGCCCCTTAAACCGTAATCCAATACCCCTCCAAAGCCTCTCTTTTTTTCTTTTTGTCTTATTCTAGGGCCACAATTATAAATCAGATTGTTCACCTTGTTGATCATGCAAAATATAATACTCCTATCTCAAAAAAAATAAAAATAAAATTTTAACTGAACATTGATCATAGGTACATAAACAATTCATTTAAATTGTATAGTTTTTTAGTTTTGGGGATCAAAAAAATACAGATAGTTTTAACACATAAGCCCAACCGCTACATATATCTTTTTTCTCTGTTCCCCTCCCTCCTAGGGTTTCTCCCCATTATACGGCGGTGGGAGGAGAAAGGCTCTATACTTTTTTATTTGTTTTGTTTTTCTTTCGTCTCTTCAAGTCAATGACTTGTCGTTTGATCTGTGAGAGTTTTGTCTATTATTTTTTCGAGAGTTTAGTTTCCTCTTTGAACAAATGTTGGTCTATAGATCAGATTCTTTCAGAGACGATATTGCTTGACAATGATATTTGTGTCACCATTGCTTTTACCATACATAAGATCTTTGGCGGGCCAACTCATGGAGGCTCGTCAAATCTATAATTTTTTTTGGACAAACAAGATCATCCCATATATACCAATAAAAGAACAAGTACAACGAATAAAACAAAATTCACCAAACAACAAGCACAAGCAAAAAACAAAAACAAACAAACGAAAGGAAAAACCGCCACGAGATCTATAAATTTTTGGACGTTCATTAGTGCGTTCATGCTTGGTTGAAGCTCATTTGATCGTCTGAGAATTTGTTCTTTTTTGTCTTTGGGTAGCATGTTATCTCTTTTGAGACTATTGATTTTAAGTAAGAATATACAACAGATTGTGAATACCGCTATCTGATTTACTAGATGATTAGTTTGGTTTTGTCAAAAACATTTATAATAAATTTATAGTTATATAAGTACCACTGGGCTACTATTAATATAACTTTCTCCATTTTTAAAAAAAAGTGTATATTTAAAGTTTAAAATTATATTCACTCGTTCATTTTATAAATCAAAACCGGCCCATTTTTTCGGTTTCAAGCAAAACGTATCGGTCCGGTTTGAAATTATCCTTAAAATTAAAAATTAATTTGGTTCGGTTTCCGATTTATTAGTCTTTAGGACCGAACCGATTCTATGCATTTATGTAAAAATTGCATACAGTGAGGCTCAAACTCAAGATCCCAATGCTTTTCCACCTCACTTACACAATGGGCAATACAACAGGTTGTGTTAAAATTATATAATCAAAATATTTACTACATAAATAACTCAGAATATATAAGAATCAGATTACAAACCCTAAAATCAGATCACAACTACTGCTGTTGCTGCTCTCTCTCTCTCTCTCTCTCTCTCTCCACCATCTCATCCCGAATCCACCATCTTCCAACAGTAGCACCACCGCCATGTACTGCAAGTCTCACCGTCCCAGATCATGTACCACGCCGATGCCGTTCAAGTCCCTCTCATCTTCTTCGTCGAACATCAAGGCGCCGTTCAAGTCCCGTAGTTCACATATCTAAACTCTTTTCATCTATGTTTTCTTTCTTTTACCTATGTATTTGCTTTTCGTTTTTGGGGTTTTTTTGTTTTTGGGGTTTGAAATAAATTTCCTGAGGTTTGATTTCGAAGGTTTGTGTTTGTTAGACCCCGTTCCGCTTTCTTTAAAAATTTTATTTTTTAAAATGGAGATAATTTTAAACTCAAATATAAAAAAATAAAAAATAAAATTTTAATTTTTTTTTGCACCGTTTAAAAGATTTCAATAAGATCTATATTGATTGAAAAATTATTTGCGTAAACACATTATTTTTTAACTTAAAATAGTCTTCTTAAAAAATAACCAATTTTGCTAAAAAGTGATTATTTATTAAAATACTTGGATAAAAAAATTTCAATTTCTCTCGTTGAGACAAATTAAAAATCTCCCAAAATTTGGCCCAAAAGTAACAAATGCGAAAAAATTTCAAATAAGGAAAAAATTTGCAAATTTAAGTTAAGTTCAAAAGAACGCAGCCCTATACGGTCTCTAAGGCCTTGTTCTTTTTGTCTTTATTTAATTTTTTTGAATTTGTTAGTTTTTCGTCAATTTTTTTTAAAACTATTACTTCATCATAAGAAAAAAAAATCTAAAATAAAATATTACAATTAAAATTCAATATTTTTTTAATAAAGACGAAAAAATTGATTTATTGACTTATTTTTTTTCTTTTCCCAAAAAATTAGATTTTAATTGTAATTTTTTACTTTTAGATTTTTTTTCCGTCGTAATGAAATAATAATTCTCAAAAAATTTTGTTGTGTTTGGATCCCTTTTTAAAAAAAAATTCAACTCAAAAAATACTCATTATTCATACTTTCAATCATTATTCATATCTCCAATTATTATTCACATTTCTCTCTCTATCTATTCCAACTCATTACATTTACTTTTAATCATTACTCTCATAAAAATTTATTTAAAATTTCTTTAGAAACTCGTCCAAACACAGCAACAAATGTGAATTTTTTTAAAATAAGGATAAAAAAATAATCCAGATTATCTAAGCTAGCCGAATCCTGTAGACGGATAAAAAAAAAAAAAAAATCAAATCCCGGAGAGAGTCTGTAGAAAGTGAGCTCAACCCATCGCAAACCATTCGTATTGGATCATCTCCGTATTGATTCACCGTGTAATTGAATCTCTCTTTTTAACGATCATTCAAATACACTGTTCAGTGTTATAGGGTTTCTTTCTTTCATCCCTGTTCGTTAATCAACTTTTTCTTATTTGAACCCTTCATCATCGCAAGACTCTCAAAATTATCCTCCTCCAATGGCGTCCAGTTCGCACAGAGGCGGTGACTTCTACGGCGCCGCTCCGTACAGATCGAGGTACTCGTCTAATCCCTAACAGATTTCATTTATTTCGACATTGAATTTGTTTTCTGTTATTTTTCTGATTGGTTCTTGAATAATTTGAACATTGACGGGAACTGAACTCTTGTTTCTGCAAATGCAGCCCTAATCAATCTAATCGGCATTTTCATTTTCTTTTCTTGTTCTTACTGTTTCTGGCTAAAATAACGGATTTTTGGGATACTAGACGCCTGGGCGCAGGCAATGCGTGTGGGAATCGTATTATGCAAAAAAGATTAAGGAAATTGTTATTCGCGCTCCATTTTTTTCTGATGGCGCTCCACTTTGTTCATAAAGTTGCTAATAACTTCACGTTAAAATTGAAGCGCCTTTTGGAACTTAAGGAAAGGGAAAGAAAAGAGAAGGGAAATGAGAGGAAAATGGGAGGGAAAATTTACTATTCATTAAACTTTGAAATTAGGGCCACAGGCCGGGCCGGTCCTGAGATTTTCGAAACATGAAAGGCTTTTGGCACAATGGCAATCCGCCTGTCCAACCTTTGTTAGCGTACCTGGTCGCGGGTTCAAACGTCAGCGGTAGCAGTTTAAGCCATTTTTTTGTTGAGGTTCAAAAGGTTTTCGCGTTAAAAACTGGAAGTAGATGGGACTCGAACTTGCATCGGGCATGTGGAATAAAGACATCTTCCCACTGAACTATCATCAACCTATGTGAATTTAAGAGACATACATAATATTTATTATAATCCCGATATTTGGGGGCCCTATAATTGGGCCCAAAATGGGAGGCCCAAGGCGGCCGCCTGGTGGGTTCGTGCCTAGGGCCGGGCCTGGCCACAGGTTTTTTCAGGCAGTTAAACGATGCATTTTAGCCAGCCTCAAAATTGACGTACACTTGTTCCCTTTGTAATAGTAATCGATAATAGATATCTAATCCTTAGTTGCAGGAAACTCCTACGAGGGCGGTGAATCCACCCCAGAACCTCACTCCTGCGCTCCCAAGTCAGACTCTCCTAGGAACTTCGCTCCCATTGAGAAAGGAACCCGCTCCCAACTTAGTTGAACCTCTTAGGCATATAACTAACAAAGGACACAAAAATAAAATATACCAAGCAAGAGAAAATACAAAGTGAAGATAAGATAAACATAATATTACTTAGTCCCTAAGACAAAATTTGCAATTGGAATGAATGGCAAAATAACAAAATATTTACTTGTATTACATATTTATATTTTCATGCATTCCTAAACACTCCCTATGGCATTCCTGCTGAATGAGAAGCTTCTATGATCCCCCGCTCTCTCTCTCTCTCTCTCTCTCTCTCTCTCTCTCTCTCTCTCTCTCTCTCTCCCCACAATCCAGCTCCTGCCCCCGCTTCGTGCGAGTAAGATTTGATCAGTAATTCCAATTTATGTGTTACTTGGTTTTGTGATTGCAGGGAAGGGCTTAGCACGAGACAAGTGGCTAGTTCTGATGAAATCCAACTAAGGATTGATCCTATCCATGGCGACGTGGATGATGAGATTACTGGTCTCCGTAAACAAGTTAGACAACTGAGAAATGTAAGGTTTTCTTTGCTTTGATAGTATTCGATCCTTAATTCTAGATACGATGACTTGTTTAGATTAAACGGTGAGAGAACATCACTGTACTATATTTGCGGTTAGTTTGGGTTAGGTTACAGGAATTTTTGGATATATTGTCCGCTTTGCTACTCTAGCAGATATTCACTTTACATTCCGTTTGTTAAGATATCTAATGCTTTAAACCCATCATTATTGTGTATATAGAAAGCTTTTCAGGCATGAAAATAGTTGTATTCTCTTTTTTTTTTTCCCCTGGTGTTCAGCAACAGTCGTGTCTCCTAAAATCATTTTCAGGAAAGAAAATTTTGGGCAGTTGGCCATGAAGTAAAGACAGAGTGTTTCAACCAATCAGACCCAATGTTTTTCTGATCCTACATTAATTTTGCAACTTTCTAACATAACAGAATTGAATTGAAAAACTGATGCCGCTTGAAGAGAAATGAATAACGGAAAACGAAAGTGCGAAACTAGTTACTCTACAATTGTTCTTGGCTATAATATTGAACCCCTTCTTGTGACAAGCTACAATTCTCTAGAATTTTTTTTTTAGTTATGTTTCCTAGGCTCTTATTCAATTATGGCGTTGCAGGTAGCTCAAGAGATAGAATCCGAGGCAAAGTTTCAGAATGACTTTCTCAACCAGCTGGTATACCTTTTTAACAGCCTTTGCGTGAGTTTTGTATCTGTTTCTTGCTATCTGTTATGGGTAGAATACCTGGATCAATGGCTTTGACATGCGTGGACAATCATCACCTTTTGTTCATCAATGACCTATTGTCACTACTCGATAGAGTTCAATATATAGCTAGTGATTACACTCGTGACTAACTTATGCAGAATAATTTTTTTGTTTTTTCTTTATTCAAATTTTTTTTTGCGTTGGTTAGTTTTACGTCAAACTTTTATGTGATATGGGTGAGTAAGGACAAAGAGGAATCGAAAAAGTAAAAAATTATGACTTTTAAACAAGTATTTTTGGGAAATATTCAAGAAAATTATGACTTTTTGAGCTTTTCGTTGGATATTTTCCCAAATATTTGTGTAAAAGACATAATGTTTTACTTTTCGGATTCCTTTCGTCCTTATCGCATAAAAATTTGGCGTAAAACTAACAAATGCAAAAAAAAATTTGAATAAGGACAACCAAAAAATTGTGGTGCATAAGTTGATCACTAGTGTGAACGGTACGTGGAAGGTGGAAAACATCAGGGAAAGAACGAAGAGTGATACCCCTTGTTATATGGTAATCGGCATTTAAACTTCTCAGTGTCATGACTCAAGGTTGTATGGTTCATGCTCTGGATCTTGTGATTCAATTTCCATCTACAAATTGTAGAAGAGAGGGCAATAAAGTTTTCAGGCAGTGTACATAATTCCAGTTAGCAGCTTAGCATGAGTATACCTTTCTCAGAGTTTGAGTTAGTACATGTCGTAATTGTTCTTGCCTTCACATCACTTGTTGATAGAACTGCATTGTCGACCAGCACTTGATGGACCAGTTGAAGGGGCTTGTAGGTGGGACTGTGGCAGTCTTACAACTCTTACCCAAGCTTGGTTGAATTTGCTTGAACTTTCTCAGCATTGTTAATGATTTTGTTACCAGACAATTGTGAACAACTAAAAAGCTTAAATTTCCTTTGAACTATTATTGATTACAGTAATCTAGATAATGATGCTTGTGGTGAGTTGTACCAATAGAAATCATGTTGCATCTTCTTTGCGGTTCCATTCCGTGAGGGCTTCTGGTATTTTTAAAGAGATGCGGTAATTGCATTCTGGAAGAATGAAGAATCTCATCAAAGAGTTGTAAAAGAAAAAAAACATTTCACTTGACTGGCCCGTTGTATTTAATTTTAATAGTGATGATGAATTTAGCAATGGTTATTGCTTGTATTCTCTGACATGTTGTCGTGTTCATAGTTCCTATGCACATATGAAAATCATATATTTGTTCTTGATAACAGCAAATGACACTGATAAAAGCTCAGGCAGGAGTGAAGAACAACGTGAGGAGATTGAACAAGAGTATCATTCAGCACGGATCTAACCATGTTGTTCATGTGGTTCTTTTTGCACTTATTTGTTTTAGTGTGGTCTACTTCTGGTCCAAATTTTCGCGAAGATGAGGACAGTAATGCTGCTGCAGCCTACCATGCCAAGAATCGTCTTGCGTCGTGGCCAACAAGGTCTGATGAACTTTTTGGAAGATCTGGTCCCCTGGGTGATTTCCCCTCGGACGTATTCTCATTGCAATGGCAACTTTATAAAGCATGGGTCGTGTTTCCTAGATATTGCTTCTTCAAATGTACAAAATTACTGTAAGTACGGATTTTTTTATAGAGAGATATTACCGAAATGTGCTCTCCATGACTTTTCTGTTGTTATAGGCTCCTTTGCTTAACATAAGAGAGATGGGTTAGGATTAATGATCCGTGGGACCTGTTAATCCTACGTTTGATTATATAGAGTGGCCTGGGCCACCGCCATGATGTGTGCCAATTCCTCTCATGAGAATTTGCTTATGCAGGACGTATAAACTTAGATTTTGGTCCAACATGAATGTGTGATTGGTCCCACATGAATGTGTGGTTGTGGATAGGATTGGGCACCACATAGCTATGCGCCAGGATGGGCCAATAATTTATTCAGCAATGGGATGGGATGGGATGGTAGGGTAGGATAGGACACTGTATCTATGAAAGTGGGCGAGTCATTCCTGTGGGCGAGGTGGGATAGAGTGAATTAAGATAGAAAATCACAAGTATAACCATCAAGTGAGTAGTAATTATTGTTCAATCTAGCTTCAGCCAAACATGAACTAGGATCGTGTAGCTTATCTTTAATAGCCCAAACATGGACTAGGATAGTAAACTTAGACATCTTGGCTTATCTTGTGTGTATATTGACCTCTGTAATTGAATCACCTGTTCCATTAGCATTACAATATTTGCTTGTTCGTGCACTTCTGCTAGCTCATGAAGCGGCAAATTTTAACAGAGAACTAGCACTCACAGGCACTCGACGTAACCTGAGCCTTGGAAGCTTGCTCCAGCTTGCTTACCCTCACCTGGTTGAGCACCTTTCTTGCCCACTCTGCAAAGTAGGTTTCATTGTGACCGATTTTACTATCTTTGTGAAACAGAAAGCATTCCAGTTCTTGTTCAGGGTTCGGACATTCCTCGCCAATTGGGTCCCGCCAAGCGCCTTGGTGTTTCATCCCCGACTGGTTAGCCATCCAGTGGTAAGCGTACTGACCTACACCGCCATGTTCTAACCACCCTTTCGGAAAGAATTCCATCACGCTGCTGCCTTGATCCATGAAGAGCATGTTGGTTTGCTGTTGCCCGTGAGGCGATGCAAAAATGTCGGTGTTGGTCATAACCCTTACCTGAATAAAGGTGGGGCACTATAGTTATGATCTTATTATTCCTCCGCAATACCACAGTTGGATAAAAAAAAGTCCTCTGTAAAAAATCTGCCATTCTCTTGGCGAGATTATGTTACGTTTTTGGTTTTCTAATTTGTACTTAACCTAAAGAGAGAGTTATGTTTATCCATTGCCGCAACAAAATAATGGTTAACACAAGTGAGTGTAGGGTCCGAAGGCGTCGCCCGTCACCATCAGAAGGTATTATCAGCCAAAGAGGAGAAGGGGTGGTCGGAGAGAGAGTGGAGGGTGGAAGGGTGTGGTGAGGAGGTGGGGGAGTGTAGAGAAACTGAAAATTTGCTTTGAAAACAAATAAAAACACCCTGTTTTGTTTCTCGACATTTTGAAAACGCAGAAAATTGATGCAACCATGTCTTTCGCCGAAATGAAAACAATAGTCAAACGTATTTGTGTCAATACTGGGATTTTGAAAACTAAAATCCAAAGCAGAGAACTCAAACAGACGAAAAGTAAGGAAGTTGAGACCTGATCACAAAAGCTTAGATCTTCTGACTGAATCACACTCAAAACACATCCCTCCACCCTTTCACACTCCTTCCCAAATATACCCTTAACCACTTCTTCATTCTTGAATGACCTAGCCCCTCTTCTCATCAACAAAGTCAATCTTATGATTGGAGCTCCTCTTTCATTCAACTCTTTCCCTCTCCCCATTGGATCCAAACCACAAGCCTCCCTAGCTTTGCACCTCATCAAATCGATAATCCTCAGCTTCTTCTCATCTCTCATCCCCTCCAATTCATGCCTCATCACCACCGCCTTTTCGAAGCAATAAGGCCCATCCCCCTTTCCAAATACCTCAATTCCAACATCTCCAAATTTGGCTTTCGCAAGGTTCCAAACCCATGATCCCATTTTAGTCCTCAGCTCCCCCCAATGGAACAGTACCCATCTTGATGGCTTCAAGCATTGATTTTTCATCGACCAACCAACAAAAGGGGCGATGGCACACAATCCATGCCATAGATTTTCATGGCTGTAGTACGTGTCCGATACAAAAGTTAGGCCTTCTAGTAGAGTGGCAGAGGGAGGAAGGGCTTCTGGCCATGCCAATGCGTAGGAGTTCTTTGTTCCATCCGTTGTGTGCCGCCCCTTGATGCAGAGGACTCGGCCCTTCGATGAATTTGAAGGGAAATAGAGATATGCTGGTTCATCTTCTTCAAACGTGTCGGTTAATGAGCTCATGAACCAAGTGTTTCCATCCATGGGAGTTTCGGAATACCTGAGATCTTTTAGAGGGAGGAAAGTTACCGAGTCTTTGAGTTTGGCGGTTAGAGTTTCGACTAGATTGGAGTGGGAAGAATGGGTGGGATTGCCGAGATTGGAAAATGGCCCTGAAGGAGAGGGGGTAGAAGAGGGGAAAGTGAAAAAGGAGGCTTGGGAGTGGAAAATAATGATAAGTGGGAGGAGGATTGATAGGAATGGAAGAAGTATGATTAAGATACATCTACGTTGGTGCTTGATTTGGGGGAGGATTATGAGACCACTAGTTCTGGTCTCCATCTCCATCTCCATCTTCATCAGGTTGCTAATTGCAGATGGGAAAAAAACAACTTATATTCTGGTTTTAGTAGGTATACCTTATATCAAATAAAAAAATACTACTTCCGGGTTTACTATTTTTATATTCTACATTTTGAAACCAGAATCTTAATACCATAAGTTGTTTATTTTTTTCTTTTTTCTTTTTAATGTATTTTTCTTCTTCTCACTAGCTAGCAATTGTCAAACTTTGCAGTTTTCAAAGACAATTAAGCTGGTTATAACCAATCAATGTGCATGAACATGTCCTAGATGTTGGTGCTATCAAGATCCACCATAGACGGAAACTTGCCGCAATATATATATATATATATATATATGAAAACACACCCCATGCAACGTTCTTTCTCTATTTTTTGTTCTCTGAATCTTCTATTTAATTTTTTTTTTTTTGCATCATTTTTAGAGTTTGTTTGTGTGGTTCCGCTCCAATTCCAAGTATGAACATGCCGCTACTTATTTTGCGGCATGTTCTCAGAGAAATTAAGATTTTGGTAAAACATTTCGTTATTAGGTTGTCCATCGCTCCTTATCGTTCATTTACCTTCTTCGACCATAAAATTGGAAGGTGCCTTTAGGCACGGAGCGTGCACTAGAAAATGAAGGTTCTGCAACCTAGGCATGATGTATGGCTTTATTTCTTTTCCCCGTGACTGATGTGGCTTTGAACGTTGATTTACATCAATTGAGTATAAGTAGGGGTCGAATGGGCCGGCCAGTTTAGCTATGTGCCAACTGTACTTTGTTTCGTGCTAGCCCATTTACTTTATCTGTCATGCCGGCCAATTTTCTTAATCGTGTTGTGCGCCATGCCGTTTTTCAATCGTGCCCATGTCAACATATCTCCAACCAAGTTTCGTCGGAAAGCAAAAAAAACTCCAAAAAGTGTGAAATTTTTATCAACACATAAAATTAGTATTTGCCAATTTGGTGTGCCATGCTCATCTAAAACTGTACCGTGCCATGCCCAGCCCACTTCCATGCCTTGCCCGTGTTGTGTCCGCGCCTTGTCGTGCCACATAAGTGTCGTACCCTTCTAAAACCATGCCATGCCACATTTAAACGTGTCGTGCCCATGTCGTACCGTGCCAACCCAACCTGTTTGACACCTCTAGGTATAGGCCATAGGGTGGAAAAAGCTTGGGGCCTGGAGATTAGATGTGTGGGTACACATTTGGGACATCGTATATTCTCATCACCAAAATGATTTTGCAATGGTAATAGCACGAACGATAGTCGGTTCAAATTACGTAAAGTCACGAGCATTAGCTAGTATACAAGTATAATATGCTTACTGTCAGTCCATCAAAAATCTCTCAACACCTAAACAAACAAAAAAGCCCACTCAAAATTTACAAGCTGGTAGGATACCATGAATCCTGACATACATTAATTCCTCATGGTCTTATCTGCTATCAATGTATTAAAGACAACCAAAGTAGAAAGAAGTAGATCGCATTAGGGTACCTTTGTATCCACATTTCACAGCAGGAAATCATCGGACCGTTGTAGGAATCTTCAGAGCGCTTCATGCTACAGGGTACGTACTTCCGTAGGGTGAGCAACCCTTGAAAAAGTGTTTGTTTTCTGTCAAAGAAGGATGCTCAACACAGCCTATAGCATTAAGGCATCGGAGCCGCAAAGTTTTGGAATCCAGGGAAGAATGGGAGATCCTACCTGTGGAAAAGATGGACAGAGAAGACCCTTGGATTTTCAATGACCACAATAACTGGAGGGTCGATCTTCCTGGTGGGATGGCACCAGCAATTGAAGGGGTCTCAGCGTAGGAGGCAATGTATCACAGAAGTCCAGTGTACTGTAAATCCTAAAGCAAACTCTGATCAGCCCAAAGATGAAAAGTCTGTACGGGGTGGGGATGAGAAGTATCTCCAACAAGAAATCCTGACGGGATGTTGATTGAAAGTGGGAAGCATTGATTTGCAGGCTAGTTACCACCCCAGAAAGTGACTAGTCAAGGCCGGGTATTCCATGAACAATAATCTAGTGTTTGGGTGCGAACATAAAAATTGCAGTTTCTACTTCCTACATTCAAGGCTCCAACTCCTTGGCCCCCACAGAGTCGATGACTACACCACTATCATCTTCCCCAACTTCTTCACCCTCAGTCCCGCCGCGGGGTTCAAGTCTAAGTCCCAATCCTTGTATTCACCCAATTGAGTGGGTTTGCAACAATTGACTCATCTCATTCAACATCCACTTTGTCGTCTTCTTTAATTGATGGTGCCATCCCCCTAGCAAGATTGATCCAGGTGCCCCGGTCATCGTGGTTATTGTAATCCCCCTCAGAATCCGACTCCCAATCTTCCCAAATCTCTATGCTCCATGTGTGGTTTAAGATGCCTTCCAAATCTCTTTTATTAAAATTTAACATTCCTGATTCACTGCTGCTTCGATTGAAGCCTCACTAACCGCAGGTATCTGATATTCTTCAGACTAAGTTAATGGCTGCTAACTGCTTCGATACAAGAATCAACAGCCCCACCCCACACACCCCCCCCCCCCCCCCCAGGTATCAACACGATTCTTCTGTGTGTCTGCATAGGAAACTAATTAAAATCAATTACAGCAAAAATCATAATACGATACTAATTAACAAATTCTAAAGTGGATAGCGTGACTCAAATAAAATGGGCTCAAGTGCTGGCACAAAAGAAAAAAAAAAGGGGGGAAAAGGTGGGGCAACTGAATATATCATTTGCATTGCATAAATTCTGGTCAAATCAATTACCAATCAAATCCGCAGTTTGGATAGATCATAATCGGGTGTAAGGAAGAAATACATGCAATCCAAAACAAACATAATCCTATTACATTCTAAACACTAAGTCACAATACGACAAAACTTTCAAAAGCACAAATCTGAAAAATCTTACTTGGTGCTTGTCGTACATGCAAGGAAGCATCCAACCTCAACCAAAATCCTTTTGTCATCATTTGCAATTCTGCAGCCTGGTCATACCATTTTAATGATCAAATAGAAATGTGATCAACAATCAGGACATGCTCCAGCTCTCCAAAGTCTAGTTTGTTACTAAAAAGTTAAACTCATTAGTCATTACCATGAAACAAGCACGAGTTCCACAGGTTCAACAGTTAAAACTCGGCTGATTAACCTGGAGGTTGTATCATTGAACTCGAAGGCAACTACATTTTGGATGGAATGCCCTAGATCAGGGGTCTGTACCTAACATACCACTCCCAGACACACTGATGGGGACAAAATCAGGCTTACTGTCTAGAGAAAACTTGAAGCAAGCATGCTTTCTACAAAATACTCCTCATTCCAGGTTTTCTCAGCTCCTAACCAGGTCGCACAGTACTATTCTTGCTTCTGTGAAGGAGGTCTGAAGAAGTGCAGATGTCTCATCATCTATATCGATTTCATCCTCCTTCATCATTTCAAAAATTTCTTGGGATGGTTGATGAGCGGAGGCATGCATTCTAAGCAACGATTTATAAACTGGCAAACTGGCAAGACCCAAACGCCTAACAACTGTCAGATACCGCTTTGCATCTTCAAAATTGCCGCTGTTCTCAAAGTACTCTGCAAGGGCCACCACAATACTAGGCGATGGCCTCCAGTCACAATGTTTCAACATGGCAAAGCCTTTTTTCATGGCATTTATGGCTTTATCCATATTCTGGCTTCTCACCCATCCTTCCATTAGAATCTCCCACGTCTTATAATTTGGACACCCACCTCTCTCCAATGTGTGGAGATGTAACGCCTCAGCTTTTTCCACAAATCCATTCCTCATGTATGCACCTAGGAGAACATTGGAAACCCTAATGTCATATTTCCTACACTGATATTCATATTCCGTCAAAACCCTCTCAGCTTCTTTAATATCACCCAGCTTTACTAAGCATAACAAGATGCACATGTAATTCGAACAAGATAATCTCCCTTCCACTGCTTTACAAGCTTCCCAAAGTCGAAGAACTCCATCTTTATTTTTTAAAGAGGTATATAGAGTAATGAGGAAGAAATAACCAAGGCGGTTAGTAGTTGATAGCTTTTTCTCTGCATTTTGAAGAGCCAAATTGGCCTTGACAAGAAATCCTGATTTCAGATATATATTGGCCAAAGTAGATAGAGTGCTCCATCCTAATTCAACATCCTTGTCCTTCACCATATCTTTGTAAACCATTTCGGCAGATGCAACCCCTGATGACTCACCACACGCACCCATCCAAAGATTGTAAGAGAGGACATTAAGGGGTATATTATTTTGCTTCATTTGTTGGATCACAGCGGGCACTTTCTCACTCTGAGAAGTGGCCATATAAAGCTTCATCATCTCGTTGAATGGATGAGGGCTCACAGTGAGCCCCAAGCTATTCATCTTAATCATGAGAGCCTCGGCTTTCTCTGAGGCCTTTTCTTTAACATAAGAATGAAGAAGAGTCAAACACGCAGCTTTTTGCAAAGCTCTGTTGGGTATAGTTGCAAAATATTCTTCGCCTTGCCTTAAATTATGTACTTTTATAGTCAATTCCAACCTGATGGCATGATCAGCAGCCGAAATCCTATTTCCATAGCGATCTTCCATCCATGTAAATATCTGGAAATAAATGCGATTATTTTCAAACCACCCTTCTACATGGGTAACTAAATTCTTAACTACACACCTTCCCACCCAAAGGAACTGGAAAATAAAGTCAAAAAATTAAACAGAGAAAGAGAGTGAGCAGTAAACCACAAGTATGCTTATAGATAGGGCAGATAAACGGACCAAGCTACTCGAGTTTGAACTTGTCTTCGTTCGTTAAAAAGCTCGTTCAAGATCGGTTGGTTACATAAACAAGCTAAGCTTGAGCATTTTTTTCAAAGGTACGACTGTCTTCGCTTTGGGTCTCTAACCCCTCTCTCTGAGCACGGACCCAAATAAGTTTTCTCCTCAATTATTAAATCTCATTTCTTTATCTCTCTCCACTCATTACCCCCAAAACCTCCCTCAAAACTCAAACAAAACAAAGCCAGCTTTCAAACCAAGCTAATACTCAGCTCGTTCGACTTGTGATGTATAAAAAATTCAAGCTACTCGAGATCAGCTTGTGTTTGGCTTGATAAAAGCTCATTCAAGATCGACTTGTCTCATAAACTAAGCTATGCTTGAAAATATTTTTTAAGCTCGTTAAGTTCCAAACCATACTCCAACAATTAACTCCTCGGTTTGTTCGGCTCCTTTTATCACACGCTACTTATAGAAAAAGATGCACAGCCAATGCACTATAAACCACCTTTCATTTTTGACGTCTCTGAAAGCTAAAATAAAAGATAAAAAATCGCCATTTTTTCACAGAAAGGAAGGTGCATTCAATTCGCAACCCAATGTATCCACAAAAGCAGGTTCCATAAGAAAAATCTTAGACCCTGTTTGAAAAATGGGAGAGAAAGGAAAAGAAAAGAAACTGTGAGGTAAATGAGAGGAAAGTGGGAGGGAAAGTTTACTATTCACAAAAGTTGAAGTTGTTATTTTCCTCTCCTTTTCTCTTCTAACCAAACAATGTGAGAATTTTAAAAGTTGAAGTTGTTATTTTCCTCTCCCTTTCTCTTCCAACCAAACAATGAAGGTGAGAATTTTAAAATTTTCCGTTCTTTTCCCTTCCTTTCCTCTCCAAACAAAGCTGACAGGCATGGGAAAGTCAATTCAAACTGCATTTTGACACTACATTTTTTACTTCATAGACACAAGTGTGGTGGTATGTGAGAACACTATACTTGTGTCGCGGTGTCAAAATGTCATGTCAGTAGCATTGCTCAAATCGAAATTAAACCTCGAGGGCGTGCTTATAACGCCGCAATTTCATGAGCCCAGTGGAAATCCGTCGAAGCTCCAACACTGAAACCTTGTGGCCGTCATCGACCCAATCCTGAAGCAAAGCCGTCGCGCTCCGTCGTGGGAATACGAGCCCTAAAATCCTGCTCCTCAGATCGTCGCTGCGGCGGCGTTCAACTGAACGCGGCGATTCACCGGAGACATCAGTAGGAAAGGCACGAGACGATATGGGCCTCCACCAGCTTGCGGTGTGTGAAGTGCTATTGATGCTGCCGTTGCGGAGAAAGTCTTGTGAATATATAGATACGTGCATCATGTAATTGTATATGCTAAGATTAGAGAGAGAAGATAAGGATGATGGGGGCTTACCGTCTGAGATGGTGAAAGAGGGTGTGCATCGCCGTGGTGGAGGACTGGGAAGTGCACGGCGAGTCGGCTACGGTGGTTGGAGCGGTGTTTGAAAACTAGGGAAGGGGAGAGGGAAAAAACGAGGAAATAGTGGGGAGAAATGTAATTCAGAAAGTGTATTACTATATTTAAGCCTTGTTCTCTCCCTTTTTTCAAAAAGAATTTTCAAAAAATTCCCCTAGATTCCCTTTAATTTCAACATTTCTCTTTCTATATTTCTCCGCTTGTTATTCTTACTATTTTTCAAAAAAAATTTTAAAACACAAACCAAACAACGTATTAGTTATTTTCATACGGAAAATGATTTTCACCCTTTTTTTTATAGGATAAACTACATTTAACCCCACTAAACTAACACCGGTTATCACTTTACCCCCTCTAACTATAAAATTCAACACTTAACACCCTCAAACTATGTAAATCCCAAATATTATAGATGCCGTTAACGAAAATTGTGAAATTTCCATTTTGCCCAATACAAATAGGACACCATTGTCCAAGGCTCAGTCTTCTTTCCAAAACCACCCCCCTCCTAACATAAGCCGCCACCATATCTCACATAACCAAACCCAGGCCATCATCGCTTCACAGGGGAAAACCCAACAAACCCAGAAGATATAGGTATACCACAACCCTGCCATCTCGCAAATCAATGCCACAAACATACACTTATGCACAGTTAAGTTGAAATTGGCTTTTACTCAATTCAAAGATAATACAAGTGCAAACATACAAATACACAGGGGACTGAATTTTGCAGAAATCAAAACGGATTCAAGCCTTCGAACCACAATCCTGATCCTAGAACACGCTCGAGAAATTCTCCATGAAGGCGCCCCAGGACCTCAGCACCACCATCCTTCTTCTTCCAGTTTACCGCGGCAGCTGGAACAGGCGTTGTTGTTGGAGATGCTCGTAGTGGCAACAGATCTTTGGAATTTGGTTAGGGCAACTCCAACCTCGTCGTCGTCGTCTCGGAATCAACCGTCACAAGCAGTGGCCGTAGGGATTTCCAAGATCAACATTGTCGTCTCTAGTTTCCCCTTCCTCAAAACCCTGATCGTCGTCGTTCCCCCTTCCTTTCCCGCTGAATCCGAACGCACTGCTTTAAAAGCGAAGTGCTTCAACACCGAGTTGAAACTCCAGACCCTAGTTCTGTCCGAGATCCGGTGCGGTGACTACGGTTTTGATTGGCTGTGGAGAAGCTGTGATTGAAACAGATGGAGAGAGAGAGAGATAGAGATAGATAGATAGAGAGAGAGAGAGAGAGAGAGAGAGAGAGAGAAATGGAATTTGAAGTAGCATTTTTATATAAAAAGGGGAGATGAGGGCAAACTGGTCCAATAATTGAGTTCTAGTAAACGTGGCAGCACTTTCCATCCAAATCCTTAGCAAATATTCAAACGGAAGGTTCATCCGGTAAACAATTGGTAGTTAAGGGGGGTAAAGTGTTGGATTTTATAGTTAAGGGGGGTAAAGTGTAACCGGATGGTAGTTAAAAGGGGGTTACTGTAATTTCCCCCTTTTTATATTATGATATGACACCTTTTTTTTTAATCTTTTAATGAAAAAATACACACAAAAGCTTAAAAAAAAAATTGGATTGCACGTGAAGTGTTTGATAAAATGTACGAGTAAAAGTAGTTGTTCATGGTTATTTTCAAAAAAAAACTGTTTTGTTGTGTTTTGAAACCCAGTGAAATTTACGAATTGAAAGTTAATGAAATTCACAAGCTGAAATTCATGAGTTCAAAATTAGTGAAATTCATGAGCTTCAAGTCGCCGGCAGGAAAATTCGCCGGCTAGTTAAATTCATTAGTTTTGAATTTTTGTAAAAGTAGAGAAATTTAAGAAGTAGTGAATTTCATTAATTACTTGAAATAGTGATATTTCGCCGGAAAAAGCCACCAACCGGAGTGGTCGATGAAATTAGTAAAATTTGAGAAGTAGTGAATTTCACTAATTTTTTGAAGTAGTGAAATTTCGTAGAAAAAAGTCACCGACCGGAGCGGTTGTCGGGTGGAGGTGGGTGATGAAAACTTTGAAAAGATAATAAAGTGTGAAATTATATTTAGTTAAAAGTAAAAGGGTAATCTTAATATGAGGTTGTCGTTATAAGTAAATAAAAATTGAGTTCATCCTTAATGGGAATTAAGTCTTGATTTTTTAGACCAACAAGTAATTTTCTGAAAAAAAAAAATTATGAGTAAAATTTAGTCCAAGGAAATTTAGCCCAACCCATTTACTTTCTCTGTCCCATTTTCTTTGGTATTTTTCGATATTTACACCGTTTTTTGAACTCTTATATCTCTTATAATACTTTTCAAAATTTTGAAAACTTTGTATTACAGATCTAATTGAGAATTATCAAACAAGATCCATATTGTATATTTTTAAAGATTTATACCGAAAGATAAAAGAATTTTAAGAATGACATGAATATCAAGAAAATCCAAAATAAAATGGGACGGAGGGAGTGTATGAGTCAGTGTTGTAGGTACCGTTCCATACCGGCCGGTACGTTCTGTTTTAGCACAAATCCGGTAACCTTGACCTCCATTTCCGTTTCGTCCAACTTTCTGTCTGTTCTCGGACGATTCCGGCGTACCGGAACGATCTCGGCCGAGATGAGCTTCCCGGTGATTTCGTCCGGTATTTTGCAAAACTGGCAAACACAGAAAAAATGCAAAAATCAAACGCAAACAGAAACTAGAAGAAGATCCCAGCCCAATTTTCTTATGGATCTGGTCTCTTAGCAATTTTCCAGACCATCTTGGAGCACCTCCATTGCAGGTGAGCAAATTTTCAGATGATTTTTCTGCTCCTCCGGCAACGGGCCTTCTTTGATCGACTAGTTCGAACAAAAATTGGGGTTTTGATTGAACCCCCTGTGGTTGACGCCTTCTTTGATCGAACCCCCTGTAATCGTAGCCTTCGAGAGGGTGAGTTCAGAACAAAATTTGGGGTTTGATGACTTGATTGACTGGTCGGAACAAAAAGAGGGTTTTGTTTTTTGTTTTGATCATAAAGAGGGTTTTGTTTGGGTTGGGTTGAATAACAGGGAGGAAAGTGAGAGAGAGAGAGAGAGAGAGAGAGAGAGAGAGAGAGAGAGAGAGAGAGAGAGAGAGAGGTAGCATGGGTCGGAACAAAATTGGGATTTGTTTTATTTATTATGATTGTGAATCAACAACAACGTCTTATGACTTGTGTTATTGTTAATAGAATTTTTCTACGCGATATATACACTTGTAATGTTTGATTTTGGACTCCAAATGGTAAATTTTGTTGTCTTAATATAGGTATTTTATGATGAATTGCATGGTATGAGGGATTGTTTTGAATTATAATTATTATATATATTGTAGTTGCGGTAAATCCGAAAACGGTAGCCGGTATTTGACCGGTATCGGTACGTACCGTGCGAATAGAAAAACCGGAACCCTGACCGGTACCCATATTCAGAACATTGGTATGAGTATATGTTTTAGCCTAAGTCATCAACCCATTATTTAGCCCAGCCTTAAACATTTAGGCTTAAATAGTTAAATGGTCCTTACAAAATAGAGTCGGTTTCATTTTCGTCCTTATAAAATTTTTTGTGTCAATTTCGTCCTTCCAGTTTGTAACTCAGTTCAATATCACCCTTGCCATCAACCAGTGGATGGAATTCGCCTACGTGGATAACGGAATTGCCAATTGTCTTTGTTTTGGTTAATAGCAATGCTAACGACATTTTAACCCTAGGATGGCAAAATCGTAATTATTCAACTGTGGAATTATGCGACGGGCCATTATGGGTTTGATCTGAAAAGGCCCAACGGTCAATACACATGGCCTTAGGCCATGTGCCGTGTGTTTTTTAGCCGTT
Organism: Rhododendron simsii; assembly: GCA_014282245.1. Taxonomy (NCBI): domain Eukaryota; kingdom Viridiplantae; phylum Streptophyta; class Magnoliopsida; order Ericales; family Ericaceae; genus Rhododendron; species Rhododendron simsii. Next base: position 9,920,127 of record CM024958.1, read on the forward strand.
TAAGGAAATATTTGACTTGCTAATAACTTGGGTAAGGAAAATCCGAATTAAGTTGTTCTTTTGGGAGAAGTCTTAGAATTTTCTCTATTTCCTATTTTGCAATTATTCCAAAATTTTCCATTTTTTTATAATTTCCGTTATTAATTGATTTGGTGTTCGTTTTGAGGCTAACCAATTAGAGTTAGAATTTTTCTACCCATTTAACAAGTTGTAAGCCTTCGGGGCAAGATAGTGATTGATTATTATTGAATGAAAATAGTTTAGAGAGCATTTTCTCTAAACCTATATCATTTTTATTTTTTTGTCGCAGGTTCGTAATGTAATTGAATGGCAGATTGATCTTTTGCGCCTTTTGGTAGAAAACGATGTGGGTAAATATTGGGGGAAGAGACATGGGCCAGGTAAGTACCAAAGAAGGCTTCCGTTATTCAAGTAGGCAAATTCCGTCCACTGGTTGACGACAAGGGTGACATTGAACTGATTTACAAACTGGAAGGATGAAATTGACACAAAAAATTTTACAAGGACGAAAATGAAACCGACTCTATTTTGTAAGGACCATTTAAGTACTTAAGCCAAACATTTACGATCTCTTACCGGTTCCCTCCCTGTGTGCAGGGACTGCATAGCGGATCTCTCTCCCTCTCTCTCCTCGTGTATCATGCATATATACATCCAGATTTGGCGACCCATTTCCCGATTTTTGCCCACATTGTTCCCCATCAGTCAGACCCTGGGTGTAAATAAATAAATTTAACAATAATGCTCAAAAAAATACCCCACATTATAATAAACAAAGTTACAAGTCTTTTACCAAATAACCAAATTTCACTCATTCCATAACCAAAGTTAACAACTTTTATCAATAACCAAAACTCAATGACTAAACTCAATAACTCAAAAACACCCCGCATTAATTGGATTCGTCTCGAATTTGGTGTGATCGAGTGTGTGATTGAAATTCGTTTGCGATTGAACAAATGTGTATTGTGTATTGTAGGGTTTTTTTTGCCTTTTTGGTTATGGATGCAAAAATAACCAATATGAAGGTAGAGGTTATTAAGTTTGATTATGAACTAAATGGATAATTAAATGCCGACGTGACACATTTTGATTATTAATTTTGATTATTACCATTGCGAATGCTCTTAGTGGATTGTCCAATTTAAGCTTTTCTATGCCAACTTTAATTCGTGGGGTGCTTTGACTACTCCAATTAATATAGCTCCAAATGACAGATGTATGATTTATAACAATTGGTACTTGTACTAGCATTTGAACAGAATGAGAGAAATTTATTGAAGGAGGCTCCGTTAACAGGTCTCTGAATAAAAGCGGTGCAATCTCAGCTATTTATTTGCACAATTAATGGTTAAGATTCATTTTTAATTTGGGCAATAAGGTTATAATTGATTTTCAATTCGAACCGTTCAAAAACACTTTGAACGCGCGCGATTAACCTCCGTAAAATCTTCTTTATGGAATTATCCGCAAATAAGATTTTCTGATAGAGTCAAATACAAAGAGAGAACTCAGCGGATTCAAGTTCGAGCATTTCTGAAAAAGAGGACTGCAGCTGAAAGCAAAAAGACACGTATGAAATATTTGAACCGATCGATTTGCTGTGATTTATTTTGGTTCTCTCATTTTGGAATGGGAAAGGTTCTATTCAAGTTTAATAATAAGACTTCAGAAAAGAGAAATGTTCGCGAAAGCGAAAGCAAAAGCGACTTTTATTGCACAGTTATCTAAGGGGAAACGGGGTTTTTTTTCTTTTTCTTTTTGTTAAAAGGCAAAAAAAGAAGTAGGAATATAAAAAATGAGAGTATAAAAATCAATTTCCTTACGTATTTGTATTTTTAATGTCCGTATTTTGTCTTAGAGCACACTGTTGCAATTCCTCTCGTATAATGAAAGGGTATCAAAATTCATTTTAAGAATTTGTAGGGTAAAATGCAGTAATAGTCCTGATGTATCAAGCTAGAAAATGTGATTTGTTTTTTAATGGTCGATGTTGGGTTAACTTAATTTTCACTACGTTTTTCTACGCCTTGAGTTATACTTAATGGATGATTTGAATAGTCTTTTTGAACTTGGTAGGATTCTCAAAATTTTGAACACGGTCTTCAATAAATTTTTTTTATCTATCACTCTCCACTCATTGCTCTGAAAAATCTCCCTCAAACCTAAACCGAACAGCACTCTACTACGATATGATTGTAGTCATATTTTCCTGATCAGATAGGAATATACTTTGGCTGACAAATGGGGTGTGTAATAACCGTCCATGGGAGAGAAAAGGCCAATCATTCAATTACACTCTTGGAGTTCCATGTGGTATTGTTAGATGATATTCTTTACAAATAAACGGTCGTCATCACCTAATGTGGATTATTTATTGTCTCTCAATAGAAAGTGATTGATAACGAATCTATCACAAAATTTCTCGTAATGTAAATGGTTGGAAGTAGTCCGGAGGCGTTGAATAATTAATCGAAAAAAGAAGGAGAGAGAGATACCTGGAAGTCTTTATTGATAAGCATCCCCAGCAGCACACACGACAGTCAACACATGACCAGCTGTATCTCCAACACCAGCGTGTACGTGACCGCCTGCTTCGCCTTCTTGTACGTCAGCTCCACCAGCGGCAGCACAAACCCATAAAGCGCCGCGGCCAGCAGCGTCAGGAAAAACCCCGCGTAGTACTCCCTCTTCGACTCCCCCCCGGCCGGTCTCCGATCGTGTGGAGCCCCAGGACCCCCGCCCCCACCGTCAGTAGGAAAACCGCGTTGATTGAGTACGACGTGAACTTCTGCGCCACCATTAGGAACGCGAATAGGGCGGTAAGCCAAGCTGGGGGCGATGATGAGGGCTGAGGTTGAGACGGGGAGTTTGGCGACGCCGTAGGAGTTGAGGTAGTCGTCGACGCCGGTGAGGAGGCTGATGACGGTGGCGGCGAGGAAGACGGGAGATTTGATGAGGATGGGTTTGGTGGTGGGGCCATGTTTGGAGCGGCGGTCGAGGTAGGTTATCCGCAACGGGATGAAGTTGATGGGCCAGCCGCCGGTTTCAAGGAAGCTGGAGAGCAAGCGGTGGCCGCCGTGGAGGAAGTAGAGGCGCATGACGAGCGGGCAGCCGCAGGTGCCGATGGTGAGGAGGAGGGCGTTGAGGAGGAGGAGTGGCGTCATGGTTTTTGTGATGGTGGTGGTGGTTGTCTGCTAATGTGTTTCCACCATGTTTGTTGTTTGTTTGCTCTCTCTCTCTCTCTCTCTCCCAAGAAGATAGGGAACTGAGTTAATGAGGACTGATAGAGCTGATTACGGTATTTATCATCGGATGAGCGATTAGAATAATTGGTTTTATTCTCTCGAATTCGGAGAAGTTATTGGGTACTTCTCAAGTTCAGGAGGTGCCTCATCAGATTTTAATTTTGCACTGCAAAACACTTAACCAACCATTCGAAATTGCGAATATTTAGGCTGCATTCTTATAAACTTAATTTAAATCAGAAAATTTTGTCTTTATTTAAATTTTTTTTACATTTATTAGTTTTGCGCCAAATTTTTTTGGGTTACTACATGGGTTCTGTTGTTGTTGTATTGATTTATCTCGATGAGAGAAAACTTTTATGGGTTATTAATTCGTCTCCATGAGAGGAATCGGAAAAGTAAATTTTTTTTACTTTTACCCAAGTATTTTGAGAAATAACAATTTTTAGCCGAAAAAGTCAATTTTTTTTTGACTAACAAGTGGTTATTTCTCAAAATACTTGGATAAAAGTAAAAAAAAAATTACTTTTCCGATTCCTCTCGTCGAGACAAATTAATAACCCACAAAAGTTTGGCTTAAAACTAACAAATGCGAAAAAAATTCAAATAAAGACAATTTTTAAACTTAAACTTAAGTTAAGTTCAGTTAAAAAAGTGTGGAGCACATGAAATTGGAACATTTTTACGTATTAAGAGTATTATTTGGAGGAATTGGTGCATATATGGCTTGTGGCATCTAGAAGTAAAATGGCAAGGCTGTTATGGTCTTTTTGCAATACCTGATTCGATTTGGGTTGCCCTTCGCTGAGGATTCGGTGTGACGGTGTTTCGTAATTAATGATTTTTTTTCCCAATAGGAGAGATCATTACATCATATATAAAGTACAAAATATAAATTACGGGACACTACATCTATTCTATGAGAGTCCACTAGATAATCAAGCCCAACAACTGACACTACATCTATTGATAACTAAGCCCAACAACTGAACCAGCATCTATTGTGTGAGAGTCCACTAGATAACCAAGTCCAACAACTGAAATAAGTCCAACTCAACTATAAACCCGGAGAAATAATCCCAACAAATACAAAGGAAAGAATACCACACGCAGGTGAAAAGACTTGAACTCATGATCTCATAGAGAGCTGCAAGAGTTCTAGCTAATGATGTAACAGATTTAAATCCTTGTTATACGCAGCAGCCGATGTACAATTTGAAGATACTCTTTCTTCATTTGATTGATATATAGCGAAAACTGATGTGAACCGTGGATGTACTCAATAATCTATTGGAGAACAAAGTAAAAAATATTTGTGTCTTGCATTCTTGTTTTTTTGTTTTTTTATTTTCTTTGCGCATTGTATGTTGGTTGGTTTAGCCGAAATTCTAACAACTGCCATCAAAGCTCTGGATTAGAAGATCAGGGATTACAATGGTTAAAGATAGAAAAGTCAGGTTCGAGAAGTCCAATGGTTCGAACTAGGCGTTCTAGAAGATAGTACAAACTACGCATTTTGAAAGATATTTTAAGGTAGGTTTAGTGTCAAGCCAATTTAAGCAGATTGGACTAGTGTTAAGATAATTGTTTAAAATGATGGTTGATTTGGGTTTGTAGATATGGAATTGTGAAGATTGACCTAGAAAAAGTTAAGGTCAATTATTGCGGTGACCTTCCGAAGGGCATGTAGACGGCTAATCAGATTTACATGGGAAGGGGCGTTGGGATTGACATGATCTGTCTGATGGAAAATGACAAGAAGAGAAGATAGGAGGGTGACGACCATCTGGTTTTTCTAGAGAGAGAGAGACACAGAACGTTACAATATAGTATTTCCTTGGACAATAATGGGTAATGGAGTTGTTAGAGCATCTCTAGTTTTGATCAAAATCCTTCTCCAAATTTAAAAATTCGGAGCAAAATCATAAAAATTTGTCTCCAATCTTTGACCTAAACTCTTTCTCATTTTGGGTTTAACCCATTTTTTTGCACAAATATGGGACAAACTAAACCCTCTCCCTATTTTTCCAACCGCTATTTAGGGAGAAAGAGAGGGAAACATACAATGGATTGAAGTAGAGAGAGGGCCAGGTGAGTCGGTGGTGGTGGGTGGTGATTTCTCAAAGAGGGCGGGTCGGTGATTTCTCAGATTTGTCGAATTCGTCGCTGGAATGCTGTCGGAGTTGCCGGAGTGTCGTCGTAGTAGAGGCGATGGGTCGGTGGTGGTGGGTCAGTGGGAGAGAGGGGAGATGGATGGGTGTGGTGGAGGTGCGTCGATGGTGGTAGGTTGGAGGAGGAAGATAGAGGGGTCAAGAGAGAGAGCAAGAGTGAATTAGGGTAAAATTTGGGAATTGACATCTACACTATCCTTTTTACCACATAAATTCCATTTTTTGTCTTTATTCGTGTAAATTTACCTTTTTACCCTTTCATAAGTTCATTTTTTTACACATTAAGGGGCAATAGAGTAAATTCACATCAAATAAAGACAAAAAATCTGGGACAAACTAAACCCTTTCCCTATTTTTTCAACAGCTATTTAGAGAGAGAGAGAAAGGGAAACATACCATGGATTGAAGTAGAGAGAGGGCTAGGTGAGTCAGTGGTGGTGGGTGGTGATTTCTCAAAGAGGGCGTGTTGGTGATTTCTCAGATTTGTCGAATTCGTCGCTGGAGTGCTGTTGGAGTTGTCAGAGTGTCGTCGTAGTAAAGGCGATGGGTCGATGGTGGTGGGTCAGTGGGAGAGAGGGGTGTGGTGGAGGTGGGTCGATGGTGGTAGGTTGGAGGAGGAAGACAGAGAGGTCAAGAGAGAGAGCAAGAGTGAATTTGGGTAAAATTTGAGAATTGACATCTACGCTCTCCTTTTTACCACATAAATTCCCTTTTTTGTTTTTATTCGCGTAAATTTACCTTTTTACCCTTTCATAATTTCATTTTATTTACACATTAAGGGGCAATAGAGTAAATTTACACCAAATAAAAACAAAAAAGAGAGTATATGTGGTAAAAAATAGAGTGTAGAAGTCAATTTGTAAAATTTAGGTTTGATAGTTCGCAAAAATAAATTTTTACCCAATATTTAACTCAAATTTGAAGAAAAAAATGGGTGAAGACTGGAAATGCTCTTAGAGACCTATAAATCTAACCCAAGGGCAATTGCATCAATTTCTTATTTTGGTCGTGCCAGTAAACTTTCTTATTGTGGCATTATAATTGCGCTTATAAGAAATTGGATAAATTCAACTTAGAGCTTCTCCCACTCTTACTCAAAATTTTATACATATTGGCTATGTTTGGTAACACTGCCAGTTTTTTGTTTCCTGTTTTCTATTTGCTGAAATCAATTTTTACTTTTCCTAAAAAAAAGTGAAAGCAGAAAACATGTTTGTGTCAACCTGTTTTTTTTATAAAAAAATCAATTTCTGAAACCAGTTTTTACTTTTTCTAAAATGGTCTTTTTTGCAATTTCTCCACTAGTTTCCAAACTATACAGGTGAGAGAGAGAGAGAGAGAGAGAGAGAGAGAGAGAGAGAGAGAGAGAGAGAGAGAGAGAGAGAGAATCATCCTAGCCTTTGCAATCATGTTAGAAACAAATTCCATACTTGATATTCTGAAAGAAAGGGTCGGGTAGATAGACCAGGCATAGCCGGCTTAGAGGGGAAGCTGAAGAAGTCGTTACTTCCGGCCCCCGATTTTTTAGCCCAAATAGGGCTCCAAAAAATACAGTTTTTTAGTTTTAAATAATAAGAAGTTTCAATTGCCTTGCTTTGAGTAACATTTTTTTGATCATGTAGCAGCTTAAGCTCTTTGGATACTTTAAAAAACTAGGTTCAAATCTCCACCCTTTAGTTTTTCTCAACATTTTGCAAAATTTTGTTCAAAGATGAGAAGATAAATGCCCCCCCCCCCCCCCCCCCCCGTTACGACTTTCGCTTAGGAGAGTATATATATAGATGAAATGTATATGAAATTTTCTAATTCCAAAGTCGGTCCTTTATTGACTATAAGGTTTTTCTCCTTCGATAAGTATCCTTTATTGACTATGGGTGTGGCCATAAAATTAAAAAACAAATACATGCATTAAGGAGAGAGAGAGAGTATCTTCAATAGCCTGGGTTTGAGAGAGAGAGAGAGAGAGAGAGAGAGAGAGAGAGAGAGAGAGGAAATGAAGAATGACCTCCAAGAAATTGTAGCGTAGTAGCCTGTTTTTTGTTTTTGAAAATAGTGAAAGTTGAGTTTTGTTACTTCCTTAAATTATGAAAATAGTGAAAGTGATTTCCAGAATTTGAAAGTGAAAGTAGCGCACCAAACAAACTTTCAAAGTTAACTTTTGAAAATTTTGAAAATGAAAACAGAAAACAGAAAATAGAATGGTTACCAAACATGACCATTCTTATTGTGGCATTATAATTTCCCTTATAAGAAATTGGATAAATTGAACTTAGAGCTTCTCCCGCTTTTACTCAAAATTTTATACATATTATATGTCAGTAAAAATCTGAGTAAAGGCTCACTTTGTAATAAGCATCTCTTGCGTTTTACTTAGATTGTGAACCCTAACCATTGTTCACCAGTATTTTGCTCTTCACCATCGTCCTCGGCCACTCACTGCCGGAATCGCAACTCCGGTCTCTTCCCCCCTCTTGATCTCCTGCGACGTCGCTACAATTAAGGTTTTTTCTGTATCTCACTACAACAAAGTTGGTCTATGGCGATGAAAATTGGCGACGATTTTTTTTTTGGGTGTTGAAGGCTTAGTTTTGGGCGTTGAAGGCTTAGTTTTCAATTGTGTGAGGAATGTTGTATATTCCTAGAAAAAGTGAAGTAAGTTGAAGTAAAGAAAAATGAAATTTATTTTCTTGTGTCTGTTCTGTTGACATAAAACAAGAATTCCTTCTTTTTAGAAAAATATTTCTCCAAGAAGATTCTTATTTTCCCTTCCAAAGTTGCAAAATAAGAAGGCTTAGTGGAACATGGCCAATTAATTACTAACTTACATAAAAACTGCACCGTTTAAGGGAGTTAGGCTACGTTTCAGTTTTTTATTAAACATTTTTTTTAAAAAGGAGGAGGTAATTTTAAGCTTAAAAATATTGTATTTACACAAATAATTTTTTTTATTAATATGAATCTATAGATCTTATTGAGATCTTTTAAATAGTGAAAAAAAAATTTTAAAATTTTTTTTTTCATTATATTTGAATTTAAAATTACTTTATTTTCGAAAAAGAAAGATTTAGAATGAACCTGGAACACCTCCTCCTCAGGGAGCTCCAACTTGTACTTCCCGGGAACCCACCCAGGCGAGACGAGCCACCAGCATTGCGAATTTGCGACCCGCACCCCACCAGCATCCTCGCCACTACCCCCTTTTTATCCATCCATCCTCCCCGAATCCTTCCCCTTTTCTACAGATCCCCCCCCCCCCCCCCCCCCCCCCCCCCCCCCCCTCTCTCTTCAAAACCCTAGCGCCACCTCCCATACCACCAGGCCCAACCCTATCGACACCACCTTCCTCCTTTACATTCACCCAACTCAACACCCACCCGCATTCCGATAACTTTACAGTCGAACCAATCGCGCTCCACTCGGTGTGCCCGACAATCGAGTTCCTTTTGATGAATGATCCTCCTCGACTCGTACCTCATCTAGAGGCGTTTCCGATAATTTAATCCACCCCTTCGATTCATCAGAGTTGCGGTGCGTGCACGGCGACGCGGGTAGTCCGGTGGTAACCATTCTCTCTCTCTCTCTGTCCCCTAGTTCTTTTTACTGTCTCGGTTTGCTTCATTTTTTTCCAGCACTGCCATGAATTATTCGTTCGTCATATTCCACTGATATGTAAATGTGTTCTGTTTCTGTTGTCTTTGGGATCCTTAGAATATGTTTCTGTTTATAGAGTGTATTCTCATATTCTGGATACAGTTATGTTGTTTGAATCTTGCGATTTGACAGTTTCCCGTCCTGCGAAGGAAAAAAGCATGGTAGAATTGTTTTTGTAAATCCCTTTGCCTCTTAGGTTAATCTTTTCCACTTACAAGTAACGGAGAAAAAGAAAGAAAATGCTTCGCAGCACATCAATTTGTGCTTGATAGGAATAGGAGTGCATTAACGAAACAACACACTAGGCTGTACCAAAAAGAAATTTCAATGCAGTTACTATCTGTAATGTCACTCGTGTGACTATGTCGCATAATTCGCGTGGGCGTGTGTGAGCAGGAGCATGAAAGCGTCTTTGAAACACATCTCAAACTGCTTAAATCTGCGAGAGTGAGGACTGATAGCGTGAATGTGAGCTTGATAGCGTCTGAAACATATATGAAACTACTGAAATTTGCGGGAGCAAAGATTGAGAGCGCGAGCGCAGTGGAGGATTGAGAACGGGAGCGCGAGGCATTTTGAAATTTGAAGGATTATATGACTTGAGCTTGTGTCTCAGTTTTCTACAGTTCTATACTTCTATTCATAGTGCAGCAATATAGATAGTTGATTAGTTTCAACAAAATGAAATTAATGTGCTAGAGATTGAGTAGATTGTTCCGGTGAATGTTTTTGTTGCTTTGAATGGTTTGAATGCTGTCACTGTGTCCCTCAGTCAGTCACACAGTTGTAATTGCAAACCGTTCTCAAAGTTTTTCCTGTTATTTATAGAGTTGTTGTCAACAAAGATGATTTAGTTAGTGATTTGAGACATTGGTTCTCTCAGGACGGTTCAAGACTTGGAGGTGGAAGAGTTAGTTGCTATTATCGAGGGGATCTATGATTTTTTTCTCTCAGGACGGTTCGAGACTCGGAGGTGGAAGAGTTAGTTGCTATTATCGAGGGGATCTATGATTTGCAGGAGATAGGAACTAGAGGGAGATTATTTGCAATGTTGTCTCATTTTCTCTCTTTCCTCGGGGTCCTTATAGGTATGTTGAGGGCATAACCTCGCTTATTCTAAGAGGGAGAAATGGGGTACCCTTGTGCCGCCCAACATTGCCCTTTGTGGGTACATGGTACCAAGTATCAAGGTTTGCGGGAAACTAGGTGACTTCAGGAGGCGAAGGTTAGCCCAGCCGATGACGCCTCCAGGGCATGGCTAAAGGATAACCCGCTCCTGAAGTTGAAGGCTAACACTTGGGTTGGAGGCAGGGCCCAAGTTACTTGGGACCGAAAGAGGATTGTAGATTGGAGGCTTGAGCTCTAAGGTATCATCTGAAGGCCCAAGCTCCCTTGAGGAGTTCGGACTTCTGATTAGTCTTAGAGAGAGAGGGAGACCTGTTGACTATTCCTCGGTGTTCGCATCATACCTACCACCTGACCTCTGAATCACTAACGTTCTGTATCATTGACCAGCAGACCTCACATTACTACTACCTACCTCTACAAGCTTCAGACAATTCATATCACACATCACTATCAATCTAACTTTAGAGGTCTGACCTCTGGTTTTAGAGGCCTACGACCTTTAGATGACCAGCCATTGAGGACCCTCCACGTGTCCTCAATCCAGCTGGACTTCAGGGCATCTCTCTCCTATGTAAAGGACCATTGCCTTCATCCGTCACATTACACACCCATTGCTCTTTGCCTCTTTACTGCCACTCTTTGCATGTCTAGGATTTGCCTTAAGCTCTCTCCTCCTCCGCCTTCAGCACCCCAAGCCTTCAGGATCTCGTTGGTATCCTGGACTACCCTCAGGTACTCAATCAACCTTACACACACCCTTCTTTGTGTGGTGCATAGTTTGAGGAAAAAATTATCACCTTAGATAATCTCATCCGAACATAGAAGATTATTGTTGAACTGGAGTTGTATGTGGAAAAGTGATGTAGATTTGACGTCGCAATTTCTGATCCATTTTTCAGTGGCTTGGGAGCTTTGAACATTGGTCCTATGTTTGTCTTGAGTGACTTGGGTCTTCCTGATGGACTGTAGGAACTTCTACAGTCTTGGAGAGGCATAAAGGTGGGGGAGGAGTAGGAACTTATGGCAAATGATCCCTTCTTGTTTGATGTGGCTCATGTGGGGAGAGGAGTTGGCGACATATTGATGTCCTCAAAAGTCCTTTGTTTAGACTTAAGAGATCTTTTCTTAGTAGCTTCTATAGTTGGGAATAGGGAGTTGCATCCTTCGCATGAAAAGATTTCTTGTTAAGATAGATGATAGGCTTTTCGAATATATCTGGCATTCCCTTAATGCATTGCTTTATATAGTCATTGGCTACATGCTGCCTTTTTTGTTTCAGCATTTCCCTTTCTGTGGTTGAGTAGATGTTGACTCGGAGCTACAGGTTGGAGATGAGATTGACATAATGTTTTATGGATGGAAAAATCATGCTCATAAGCATTTGATGTTCAAGAAGCATTATGCTGTTTTTCAATACTTACTCTGTTGGCCTTAACATTGGTAATCTATGGAATTGAACATGCATATTTGGCTTGTATGTGTTTGTAAATGTATAGTTGTTTAACTCTGTTTTTTTTTTTTTCCTTGAGCTAGACTTTGTGCTTTATAGCTGATATCTGCTTTCTACTATTGTTCAGGGTGAATCATATGGATGGTTGACCTTGATGCCACTTTTGGTTGATCTTACTTTTCAAAGCCTTAATTGTTAATCTGATTACTTCGGTCAAGATGTCCTCAGCTTCAAAGGCGCCAGGCACTCAAAATGCTTTCCCTGTGGATGCAAACTTACATACTTCCAGTAAAAGTGATTTAGAACATGTAGACGAGGAGGAGGAGGAGGATGTAGATTTCAACCCTTTCATAAAAGATTCCCCCTCTTCGGAAGCTTCATCGAGCATGAGCTCTGAAATTGAAGTTTTGGATGCTGATGTTTCTACAAGCAAGGGGAACACAGGGGTAGACTTGGCTACTCATATCTCTTCATTGCCATCTGGTCAGGTGCAAGATTATGCTCTTGGGGATTCCGAGCATGGGGAGGAGATTGTTATGCAAGCTGCTATTTCATCAGGGGAAGCAAGTAATAAAGAATCAGAAAGAACATCTCCCACAAGGTTCAAGAAGAGAAAAGCAGTTCTGATTTCTCAGCCTGAAAGTGGAACATTTCTGAAAAAGGAGAATGCCTCAAGCAGTGGAACAGATGTTGTTAATGATGTTATGGTTGGGGATTTAATGAATTCCAGGAGGCCCACTATGGATATAGATGATGAGGATGCTATCTCTAAGCGCACAAGAGCCCGCTATTCACTTGCTAGTTTTACCCTTGATGAACTTGAGGCTTTTCTACAAGAAACAGATGACGAAAATGATCTTCAAAATGTCAATGAAGAAGATGAGTACAGGAAATTTCTGGCAGCTGTTTTACTAGGTGGAGATTGCGACAGTCAGATTATAGGAGGAAATGAAAGTGTCGATGAAGATGAAGAAAATGATGCAGATTTTGAGATAGAAATTGAAGAAGCACTTGAAAGTGACCTTGATGATAACACAAGGGGTGATACCCAACAAGAAAGTGAGGCAGCTGGTCGACGCCCTGAGACTAGGCTAATTAGGCGCCAAAAAGCTTCTGTCCGCCAGAAAAATAGGCTTTTGGGACAGCCATATAGGCCATTGCGTCCGCTCTTACCAAATGCACCCATAGCATCTTTCCCTGTGGTGATACCTGAGACGGCTCCGCACTTTGTGTCTTTCTCTGGACATGATGGTTTTATCAGTGGATTTACTGCACATCAGCTAGGCCAGTTACATTGTTTGATCTATGAGCACGTGCAGCTTCTTATTCAGGTGTTTTCTCTTTCTGTTCTAGAGCATTCGCGACAGCACATTGCCTCCCAAGTTCAGGAATTGATTTCAGAGATGCTTCACACACGTGATCAAGTAATATCACGTAGAAGGGAGCCATATCGTGGTTTCCTTTTTCACCCTCCACACATTCATCCAGCAGTGCAACATGGACTTTCCAAATCATTGACTCCATCATGCACCTCTGAGTCAGCTCGTTCCTTTGATAAACAAAGAGTTTGCTCCTCAGGGACTAACAAAGGTCCTCTTCCCGAAGTAATATCTCCTAGCAGAAGACGTGGATATTATGCTTCTAATGATCAGGACGGTCTCTTTCTAACATCCAACAGTGCTTTGTCGGTGCCCTTTGTAAATGGTCCTATCGTATCTGTCCTCGATGTAGCTCCGCTTTATTTTGTTGGGGAATATATAGATGATGTTGCTATTGGTATGTCAAGTATAGTCAAGTGTTTGTCGTATTTCTGCAGTTATCTGCTCATTTCTGCTTACCATTGTGCGGAATTATTGACTTCTTGGCAGCTGTGAAAGAGTATCAGCTGCAACGTGTCCAAGCTGCTTGTGATAGTCATTTTAAAAAGGAACCCTTGTTCCCGTTTCATAGTTCGGAGTCTTTTGCTGAAGCAAATGCTGAAATTCTAGGAGGAACCCCTGTGCCAACTGCGAAGGTGTCTTCATATCCTGCTGGTGATCAGCCCCCCAAAAAGACATTGGCTGCAGCTCTGGTTGAAAGTACAAAGAAGCAATCAATTGCTCTAGTTCCAAAGAAAATTGCTGAGCTAGCGCTAAGATTCTTGCCAGTGTTTAATCCAGCCCTATTTCCACATAAGCCACCCCCAACACCTGTTGCGAATCGTGTGCTTTTCACTGATGCAGAAGATGAGTAAGTTTTCATGTATTATTTGTTATTTGGTGGTAAGTCAATGTTCCTCTGACTGAATTATTTGTGAATTGTTATTTGGTGGTAAGTCAATGTTCCTCCTACCAAGATCTCGACTGTATCATTTACTAGTTATTGATGCAAAACCCACATCTGACTCTTCTAAATCTTCTTGGCTAAGTTGGAGACTAGGTTTAGCAGCTGCCTTTGTAATTCTGTTATTGCTAAACTTGGAAAGAACTTAATGCTACACTACCTTCTCTTTTTAACCTTTTTGACTTTGAAAAATATTGTAGTCCAAATGAATTATCTGAAATATTGTCTTCCTTTCATTTCCAGTTGTTAGGTTAATGCTATGATATTGCTTACCAGTACCAAGAAGCTGTGGTATTACTTGTGGGAGCATCAAAAGTAGATGCAAATATAGCTACTTTTTGCGACATGCCTACAAACATCTGTGCTGATGTATAGACTATAGACATATATAGACATGAACATATGGTCATAGGTTAGATTGGGCGACTGTTATGAGGTTCTCTCCTCCTACCACTTGAGGTTATCGGATATCTGCCAGTAGTGCTAGAAAACTACGTGACATTTGTTGTGTTACATAGATCAACGATCAGCTGGTTCTTAGCTGCCTGGACTAAGTTACTCATCAAACAGCACCATAGAGGTAGATTTGTGCTGATGGTCCCCTTTACACAACTACCAAGCCTAGGACTTCTAAAATAAACTCAGTTAGGCTAATAGAGCATTGTAGTCTGACTTCCATATGAAGTACCAACAACATGGCCCAAAACCGGACTTATGGTTTAATTTCACAACCCATATTTACAAAGATAGGAACTCCTAAATTTCAACTTTTTTAAGCTTAATAAAAATACTAAACTGTAATTGCGAAAGCTCAAATTAGCACGATAAAGATGATACTTGAATCTAACCTTTACTACATATGGTCCCAATCATGTTTGATGCAAAATCCTCAATTTGCTTTGTTTTTTCTGGGAGTATAGGCCCGTGGACCCTTGCACTATGTCTGGATGACGGGAGGGGAAGTGAAGGGGTGGGTACTGGGTAGTGTATGTCATGGGGGAAAGGAAAGGAAAGGAAAGAAATGAGAAGGTAAGGGTGGTATCCCTTCCTTGTTTGGTTAGAAAACGTTTAACAAAGGGGGAGGGGTGGTGATTTTTTGTTCTGTTTGACTAAAACTAAATGGTGGTACGGGGCAGCAGAAGTCTAATAGGTAACCTTAGCCAACAAGGTGGGGATATACTTGGTTTTAGAACAAGAAATTAAATAACTTGCGCTTCACTTCCCTCCATTTCCTCCCAAATTTGAAGAGGGAGGGAAGCGCTCTAATTGTGGGCCTTGTCTCCCCTTCTAACCCCCTCTATACACTTCCCTTAAAAGTGTCTCAACCATGCTTAACATTGACCCTTGCCATACCCTTCACTTCCTCTTGAAAGCCATCTATTGAAATGTAGTGTTAAACTCAATTGGCTTTCATTCGTTTTGCTAGCGCTCTAAGCTAAAACAAGGGAATTATTTTTGGATACACAATGTCCTTTCGATATTGAAAATTGTTACTCTAGGACTACAAGAATTAAAATTCTCATTTTGCCACGAGGTGGATCCTGTGGATTTCGCCTTCCGGTTTGCTCTGGAATGGCCTTCTTAGATAGTCTTGTGGAACGCTTTTATAGTTAGTCCTTATGTACTCCGCCATACTTTCCTTCACTGTAGTGTAACCATATTGTGCTTTTGCATGTGGAACATGAAGGAATGGAACCTTTTGGGTTACTTCTGACTGTAGCTCCTGTTTTGACTCAGACTTACAGTGTAGATTCTCTTAATAGTTTGGTATTCTTACTTATTTGTTTCCAGGGCCTTATCTATTGTTAATTTCAAATTTCAATATATAGACTTCCTTTGTGGTTGAAACTCCCTTTCAGAATTTATAGTTTGTTACAGCTCGGAATATGTATGGGAACTCACTTGTTTATTTGGTATTTGCTTCGTAGGTTACTGGCGATGGGATTAATGGAATGTAACACAGACTGGAAAGCAATTCAACAGCGCTTCCTTCCTTGTAAATCTAAGCATCAGGTAATATCTTTTTTGGACCTAGCATTTCAGATACTGCATAGGACATTTTTTGTTGCTCCTAAGCCTGAACTTGTTTTACTTTTCTTTTTTCGTCATGATTCCCAGTTGACAATACTATTAGTGAAATTTGAGTTTGGGAGGAAGCTAATTTTTTAAACTGAAAATTCAAAAGTTCGTTCATTTGTAATGTATGGTCAAGTTGAATCATTCAGTAGTAAGCAACGCCCTAACTTTTATTTCATACTAGTTTTAAGTTGAGTTTTAGTTTTATGTGGCTAATTGGCATTATCTACGTTCAGTTAATATAAGAATATATGTAATAATTTTAAAAAATATTTTGGTAGTTTTACAAACTTAATGGGCATAGCAGGCAACATATTAATTCTTCCAGCTTTTCTTTAATGTTATTATGAACAATCTAGGGAAGGACCAATGGAAAAGCCTGTTCCTAAGTTGAACCTGTTCCTAAGTTGAACCATAAATTATTGGCCAAGATATTAACAAAGAGATAATAGTGAAGAGTGGACAAAAAATAACATTAAATAACTCTCACCAGCATACTCCTCTTCTGCATGACCTTATACTTCTATGGTGTATTGCCAAAGCGCATATCCTTTTCACATCCTTTTCACGCTAGGAGACTGAAAGCTTCAACTCAGGGTTGACTTTTAAGCTTTGAGATCTAGGTTCTTTTACAATTGCTCTATGACATTTCAAGGATTTAACTTTGGCTTTTTAGCAAGTCTCAACCACATCTCTCTGTGTATTTAAACACGTTGAGTCTCTAATTTACAATGGAGCCTTGCTACATCATTTCTGTCATTTAGTGGATTGCTCTATTGTTTTATTCTTCCTTTTCGGTCCTTTTGTCCCCCTCCCTCTCTGTAATTCATCATCTTTATTTGAAGTGTTAACTGTGTTGCAGATTTTTGTTAGGCAGAAAAATCGTTCATCTTCTAAAGCCCCAGAAAATCCGATCAAGGTATGCTAACACTGCTCGCATGGTTAACGATAACATCACTTCATATTGGCACCCTGTCTGATGTACGTTCACACATTGGATGTTATTGTGAGAGATGACCTAATTATTGTGATGAATACAACAGCTTTGTGTGGGTGAACCCACCAGAGGTAGCCCTACAGTTAAACATTGTCATTGGGCCCAAGCTACCGAACCTTAAACCTTGACTTACTTGATATCTCTGGCTTTTGGGCCATTGCTGGTATTCGGGGTTTACCCCATAGGATGGTCCAAAGTGGCTTTTCCTTGAAGGGTTACTTGTTACAGGGAAAGGAATTACATTGCAGTGGTGGCCTTTGACTCTGTTTATTAGATATGCACTTAGATAATGAGCTAACCACAATCCATCAGTTTAAATATTTCCAAGATTTTCTCAATCATGCAGGCAGTTCGGAGAATGAAAAGCTCTCCATTGACAGCAGAAGAGATAGCACGTATTCAAGAGGTCACTTTTACTTTGGAGCATTTTGGGCCTATTTATTTGAGAATTCATCACATTATGTGCCTAGCTGTATCTTTAATTTGTGTGATCTAAAATCTAAATTATTCATGGTTTGAAGGTTTTTAAGCTTGACTGGATGTTCATTTGTGTGATCTAAATTATTCAGGGGCTAAAGGTTTTTAAGCTTGACTGGATGTCCATATCGAGATATGTTGTCCCATATCGTGATCCATCCTTGCTACCCCGGCAGTGGCGCATTGCTACTGGAACTCAGAAGTCATATAAATCAACTGCCGATAAAAAGGAGAAGCGAAGGTTATATGAATTTAATAAAAGAAAGTGCAAACCTGCTGCTTTGGCAACTTCATCTGAAAAAGATGTAAGCTGAACTTTTACCAATCTGACTGGCTATGTGATTCATGACTGGTGTGGTATTATGCACACATGCAAATAGATCTGATATACATTTTGGAATTTGTGTCCTGTTAACAACCCCAGTTTTGCCCAACTTCAGTTTGGTTGAGCTGGGGATAATCTGGGTATCTTTGAGCTTGATTTGTGTCACACCCCAAAATGAGAAGTGACCGGCCATGAACCACAAGACCAAAGCTCATAGAACATGAAGCCTAAAAAGAAATTTTATAAAAACTCCAAAGCAAAGATCCATCAAACAGGCAACCATTTTTTTTTCAGAACATCCCCAACCAGTAAATTCCTCAAAAGAATGGGGCACAAATATCCCATGAACCAAATAAAATACAGTGATCCAACAATAATAAAAGAATCTAGATGTCAGACAAAATATTTCAAATGCGGAAGCGATTAATAAAATAAAAATATGATAAGACACCCTAAGGAGGTCAAACAACAGAACACCCCGAGATACTGCCAGAGTCCTCCTAACAGCCCAACTTGCCTGAAAAAGAAGTTGGAATAAATTCGTCAGCTGACGAGCTCAGTGAATAGTAAAGCATGTATATTAAATACAGTTCCAAAACAGGGATCAAAATAATTTACCATGTCAACATAAATTTGGCATATGCGGTGAACAACAAAATAATCCATTAATCCAATTAACGATTCATCCGATAAGTCTTAATGGTGTTCTCAATCCAATCTCCAACAACAAATGGGGAACCACAACCAAAATCAATAGTACCAAATGCCAGTGAATAAATATCTCAAAATTGGATCCAATATCGGAACTTAGAGTCACCACGAGTAGGCAGCCCGTGGAACTTTTCCCTAAGATCGATCCGGCCAATAACAACCGTTGAGCATTAGTGTCACCGGCCTAATCCGGTCTCTTCCCTAATGGCCAGAGTCACCCGCACACAGAGGATTAATTTCCCTGGACTTCCAAAATAAATGTTTCCATCAATATCCACAAAGTTCTCACCAAAAGATTATTCGATCAACAAATGGTTTCACCAATCCGCATACCAATTTCAAGAACCAAATAAAACAAATATATGTTCCCAATTTCAATCATTAATTTTCTAAAACAATAATTTAAAGGATACGGGGAAGTTTGCAAATACGTAACATGGTTAACCACTCACCTGGGTCCAAAAGTAATGTAATCGAACAACGCAAAACGATCATAACCTGAACAAAGAATCATTTAGCAATATTATCACTAACTGTATATCAAGTATTACCAATGTAGGACTGACAGCCTAAAAGGGTGTTTAACTAACCTAGACTGATTACCCAAGTCACCAAACTAGCAAACCCAAAACTCTTAATTCCCAAGTCCAAGTAATTCACTCATTTTTCCATGTACACACCATGACTAACTTTCTGCTCGTAATTCTAGTTTTGCGCTTTCTTCAATCATAACCCACCTCTTAATCCTCCAAAATCCACCACAGCAACCCACTATTATACATTAAACCACAACTTGAATAATCATATAGGAAGGGAATTACTTGCCAACATAGCAATGAACATCTAACAACCTTTAACAATTCACCACGCACAACCCGACACCGTGCTCGTCCATTTCCCTCTCGACTTGCCACAAACCCAAACACAGCCAATAATTTCACTCCACACCCACGTTCACAATTTCAGCCCTAGCATGGGAAAGCGAAAAAGAAATAGATATGAAGAGAAGAAGAATCCCTTACTTGAGGTATCTCCGGCCGAACCAGACAAAACCCTTGGCTGCTGCGACTTCTCTCTCTCAAAATAAACAACCCTAGTCTAATATAATGACTTCCTATTATCCTCGTTCTCCCCTAAATAATAGGTAACTACCTAATAAAAGTATTTAATATGGTACAACACCAAGTAGTAAAACTATTTAGACTTATACCCCCGACAACAATTATAATATGTGGAGAGACAAAATATCAATTACGATCCAAACTATAAAAATCCCTTTTTTTTTTTTAATTATAGAAATATAATTATTAGGAATCAGAAAAGACGGGATGTAACAATTTGTCTTCTACACCCTTCCTTCAAAGCTCCAGAATCTTAATCCAACTCACAAAGTGTGACACTTTGTTGTTTAAAATGAGCTTCCATTGGAGACTCGACTCACAGAGTGACAGTTGGTTTTTTCAGAGCAATAAGAGTAGTACTTTGTCCTCCAGCTTCTATAGTTAGTAGCATATATTTTCTATGCCAACACAATTATATCTGTTAAAGCATCCAACTCAAAACCAATTGGCAATGAGTGGAGGGGCAATGAGTGGAGGGGCCGCCCAGGCTCATACTAGTTTTGGAGGAGATAATTAACCGATGTGGGACAAACTCCAATACTCCCCCGCACGTGCGACCCCCAACTCGCATGTGGAGAGGTAAACAAACAATCCATAACACTTGGACACAACAAACAACAATGCACTTATGGCACAAACAAGGGGGAACCCTAGCTTTGATACATGTTAAAGCATCCAACTCCAAACCAATTGGCAATGAGTGGAGGGGTCGCCCAGACTTGTACACTAGTTTTGGAGGAGATAATTAACCGACGTGGGACAAACTCCAACAATATATTTATGCATGCCTGAGTTGGATTTTGGCAAGAGGCTAGGACTTGCTCATTATATGTATTACTAAGCGTCTAAGCCTTGTTCTTCCTTTTTCTCTTTAATAAGTAGTGCATTGACCTTGTTATACATTTTTATTGACTTCAGGACTGTCCAACCGATAATGCGGATGGAGAAAATTACAGTGGGGATGATTGTGTGGACAACAATGATGAAGCTTATGTTCATGAAGCATTTTTAGCAGATTGGAGGCCTGGTACTTCATTTCCCATTTCTTCTGGGGTTCCTCTCCCAAACTTTCGAGAGAAAAACCAACCTGGCAAGTTAATGTCCAAATGGGATTCTCGTGTCATGGAACAGACAAGAAGCAGTGGTTGTGGAGAACCAAATAGTAACCTTGAGCTTTCAGCTGCATTTAAGTACTCCCAGAATCCTGACACTTCATCGTATTTTACCCATACTAGACATCCTGCATCTCCTGTTGAGCCTAATCAGCCTGGTTCTGATATGATTTCAAGGCCTTCCAAATCCCTGTACTCCTCACTGCCATATCGATCTCGTAAAAAAAATAGTGCTCATTTGGTGAAGTTAGCTCCAGATTTGCCTCCTGTAAATCTTCCACCATCAGTCCGTGTGATGTCTCAGTCAGCTTTAAAAAATTATCAAGTTGGAACATCGACTAAGGTTGCGGCTGCTGATAACAGAATTAGGAGTGCTGCAACAGAAAAAATAGCTTCACATTTTCCTGGTGTTGGAGTTTCGGGAAGCTTTCATCCAATTATATCTGCGGAGAACAAAAGAAACCTGCTTGAAAAAAGTAACCCTAATCAGCCAGAAAAAAGCAATGCTAATCAGCACCGACAAGAATCTTTTCTCTCCAGGGATAAGTGTGTGGCTGGAGGTAGAGACGACACATATGTGCATATGCATCCTTTACTATTCCAGTCCTCTGGAGATGGGCATATGCCATATTACCCATTGAACTGCGGTAGTGGTATTTCAAGTTCTCTCAATTTCCTTTCACGAATCCAGCCCCAATTAAATGTCAGTCTCATAAGTAATTCTGACCAAGCTACCCAAGCAGTTAATCTTTCTGATAAATCTACGAAGTCCAAGCAAACTTCATTTTCTGGTGGTATTGACTTCCATCCACTTCTGCAAAAAATTGATGATGCAAATACTGATTTTGTATCTGCACGCAGAGGCAGTTGTGCTCAGCTTCAAAGTTCGTTTGATGCTGTCCAGTCCGAGTCACGGGCCAAGAGCAGTCTGTTGGCCACCTGTGATACATCCTCCAGTCCTAATGACAAGACGAATGAACTGGACTTGGAGATTCACCTTAGTGTCACATCTAGAAGGGAGAAAGCTAAACAAATTGCAGATGTGATTGAACAGGACAGAACAACATCCAACGTAAGTGCTTTGGGTTCTGGAAATACCATGGAAACTCAGGCCACTATAGGTTCATATTATCAGCCCAGCGAAACTTCTCCAATAGCTTCAGTTCCAAACAGAATCACCAAGAAGATTAATTCAGGTCCACGTGCATCGAGCAGCAATATCCCGGTATGTGGCATCAACAATGAAGGTGACCAGTCTCTTTTAGAGATTGTTATGGAACAGGAAGAGTTAAGTGACTCTGAGGAAGAAATTGATGAACATGTGGAGTTTGAATGCGAGGAGATGGATGACTCAGAAGGAGATGACTCTGAGGAGATCATCGACATACAAAATAAGGTATCTGTACTGCATCTTAATTTTATGCAATATTTCATTTCTTCAGATAGATTTTTTGGAGCACCAAAACTTGTTTACCCCAAGCTAAATGTGCTGCTTTACATTTTATACTCTGATTGAATTTGGTGGATTTACCTGTCAAAAAGTTCTCTCAATTTAAATATAATCATGTTCAAGTGGGACTTTCATATTATCTGGGGAACAGTCCACTCTAGGAGGCAGACATGTTAACTCAGATTCACATGGCAACATGTGATCTGAAGCATCTCCTTGTGTCTCCTTTTTGGTACGGAGAAAGAGGACCATTCTCAAGTTAAAGGATGTAAGAAAAACCCCTCAGTATCAGGGACACCAGATATTTCAAGAAGGAAGTTGAAGGGGTTCAGCCATGTGAGAGCGCAATGCTGTCATACTCCGGCCAGCAGCAAACAACAATCATGTCCATCTGATCTGCTATGACTTTTGCCATACTTTGTGACTCTCACCACTTGCTTCTTCTCCAATTCATTGAACGAGCCATTTAAGCCCCAGAGCTATCCATATGAGCCCCAGAGGGATTGGCAAATTGTTGACCACAATGACGCATTCAACTTAAAACTCCACTAGCAGTAGATGCGCTTGCACTTTTTAGACCCCTTCTGGCCTTATTTTATTTTGTCAATATATGGTATGATAAGCTGTGGCTCTGTCCACGGCATAGTTTCTTTTCTGATGCAAAATATTTGATTCTCTTGTACTCCAAAAAGCATATCCTTCACAGTTAGCGCTTCTCTGAATATTCAAAAACTACTCCTTGTGTTTGACACGCATTGCTTTTAGTGAACTTGCACTTAGATTATTCACCAATCACCCCAGACCTTCTTGTTTAATTTCAGAAGCAGCATCTTCTCCTTCTGGAAATTAGTTAAGGAGCTTCTGCATTGTGCACACTTTTTCTACTATGTTGATGCTGCGGTCCCACGCCCCTCCTCTCCTTAAGTCTAGTTTGGTAAAGGGGCAGAAGCCGCAGAATCATAACCATTTCATCTTTCAGGGTTGTAGTGAGAGGAAAACTTGTGCGCATTGAGAATCTTGATTTGTGTTAGTTTTCCTGCCTTTTGAGTTCATAACAAGGTTTTGTAGATATTGGAACAAATTTAAGAAATAACAGGCCTTTTTTTACCACCGAATGGGTGCAGTGGGAGGAGGATAGAGAAAAGAGATGTTGCAGCTCACAGCAGTAAAACTCAAACAGAGCCTGGCATTAGACCCGACATTAAGTGCCGCTTCCAACGTTCCAAATTATTGGTCTGAAGACTCTTTAAAAAATTAAAATCACAGATATTTGCTTGTGGCATTCTACTGAGTCTGTCTCGTATTGTCATTTTATATGTATGTATGTACTTGATTGTTCCTTATCGCTACTCTCATTTAAGCAGTGAGAATCTTTTATGTAACATTCTGACTTCTTTGTTCACATTTGTTACTAGGTGGTCCCAGATTCTACTGCAGATAGACAAAGCAGCTTTACACCCGCGAGTTTAATTTCTTATACTTCCGGTCGTAGACAAAATGATATGAAGAAAACAAAGGCTTCACTAGACTCTACAGTAATGGAAGGTTCTGCTAACAAAAACTGCCCTCCTCCCTTTCGCCCTAACAGATCTAGCAGGAAAACCATCGTAAATAGAAAACATGTTGAAGAACACCATGACAACAGCAGCAAGTGAAATGGCTGGAATTGGCTTCTTTTGCTGTCACGGAATCCGGGGAAGGGTGCGTGCAGAAGTAACTTTGCTTTATGTACCAGAAAGAAAAAGCAAAAAAGTTCAAATGTAAATACTGTTCTGCAGTAGTTTAGAAAATTAGGTGGTGGAATCGAACCTCGGGCATTTGAAGTGGAGAAGCAGTCACCTTCGAAACCAGTCATCTTGCAACCATTTAAACCAGCGGTGATCAAGCAACCGGATATGCCGGATGCGATTAGATTCTCAGATGATGACTATGAAGAGGTCGATGGAAACTGAGCAAGGATGTGGAGAAGTAGGAAATGTGACCCAAAGCGGTCGATGTGTTAAGCCGGCTCATCTTTGGTCGGGCAATCCTGGGTGGGGTTATTGGTATATATGTTGTATATATGAAAGAAGATGTTGGCAAATGAATGGCATGAGTAACTATTTTTGTCAAGGAAATAATATTATCAATACTATTTCGAATACAGACATCTAGATACAAATGTGCTAAAAGTCAATCAGACGGCTTCAAGCATAAAAAAGAAGGTAATTTCAAGTTCAAATATAATGAAAATGAAAAATAAATTTTTTTTTTTGCATCGTTTAAAAGATTTCAATAGAATCTTTCAAACAAGATTCATATTAGTAGAAAAATTATTTACGCAAATACAAGATTTTTGAGCTTGAAATTACCTTTCTTTTTAAAAAGTTCCTTTTCCAAAAAACTGAAACAGAGCCTAATTGTGTACTCCGTATGCTAATGCTGTTATCTTCTAGCAAGAGCAGTCCTAGTAATCTCCCATCATGGAAAAGGATGGCCACAAAAAGTCATACTATGGTAGGGTGCCATATAGAGCATCTCCAGCCGTAGCTAGCAATTTTGCTTAAGAAAAATGCCAATTTCTATTTTGGCAGGCCACAAAATACATCCCTACCTCAACACCAGAGAACACCATAGCCAAAATAGCTATTCAACACCTATTTTAATTTTAATTAAAATATGTTCACAAACATACTAATCGAAGTCCAATCCAAAACCTATGGACTGAATTCCCATCAACTTGTTTTGATTTTCCCCAAATCAAATTCCCCCTAAAATTGGGCCTCTTCAAGCTGTACAATAAACACTTGAATCAAACCTCATCTCCTCCAAGAGTTGTTCGCGTTTGGAGATGCAGACGAGGAAGAGCAGTTCTCAATTGGAGATGTCGACAAGGTAGAGCTGTTCACAATCAGAGCTGTCCACAATTGCTGATGATGATGTCAACACCGACGAGGTAAATAAATTATTCGATGATGACAGTTGACACCAATATTTAAAAATAACAACAATACTTAAAAAACACCCAACACTGTAATAAGTAAAGTTACAAGTCTTTTAGCAAATAATCAAATTCCACCCATTCCATAACCAAACTTAACTACTTTTACTAATAACCAAACTCAAAACGCAATAAAGCAAAAATACCCCACATTGAAATTGTCTCATCGAGACGAATAATTTGGTATAGTCGGGTGCGTGATTGGAACTCGTTTGCGATTGGACAAATGTGCATTATGTATTGTGGAGGTTTTTTTTGGTTAGGCATGCATAAATAACTTATGTGGAGTAAAGTTGCTAAATTTGATTATGAACTAAATAGATAATCAAATACTTACGTGATGCATTTTGGTTATTTTGGTTTTGATTATTACCATTGCGGATGCTCTAGTTACATTTTTTTTTGTTGCCATATATTGTATACATTAGCGGAGAAAGTAATGAGTTAGGGCTTGTTTGTTGTCAAAAGTGAGAAGATTGTATTGATAAACGTCCAACGGCACTTACAAAACGGAGATCATTACAAAGAATTTCGACAAAGCTAAACTAATCGTCTAACAAATAGAAAACAAGTAAATCACAAGGCAATTGATGTCTTTCATTCTAACCCAGACATGGCTTGACGCAATAGCGACATTTTTAAACTGTCTAATTAGGAGTCTCAAACGAGAAAAATTGCAAAGTTAAGGACAAAAAATACCAAATACTTAGACGATCAGATGCATTCCATCCAAGTATGAACGCACCAATGAACTTCCAAGAACTACAGTTCTGCCAAGCCGCCACAGGTTGCCTCACCAAAGACATCGTGTAGGGAAAGAACGCTGAAGTACAGATATCGTTGTGAAACAATCTCGATTTGAGAGAACCCGATCTATAGACAAAATTCTTCCAAAGACGAAACTAATAATTCTCATTGAACGAGAGACAAAACTCTCACAAATCAGACGACAAGTCATAGATTCGGAGAGACAGAAGGAAAAAAAAACAAAAATAAAGAAAGAGAGTCAGTAATACCATGGCCTCCCCCTCCCGCCGCCTCATACGGATATAGAACCCACGGGGAGGAAGGGACGGGAGAAGATCGAGGAGTTGTGGTAGCTAGGATTGAGAGAAAGGAAGAGAGATAGGGTTGAGAGAGAGATAATTAATTAAGTTCACAGGGGGCTCAAAAGTTATTCATAGTCTTGAATCCACAAACCGCCCACAGTGGGGCTCGAACCTTGGTCTGCCGCAAGGAAGAGCCACGAGTTGCTCGAATCCTGGTCTGGCACAAGGAGAGCCACGAGTTTACCAACTGGGCTACAAGGCCATTGGTTGTAATTATATCTTACCCCCTAAATTATCACACTTTTTCAAATGTCCCTGTAAATCCAAACACTTGACCACCTTCAACCCCTTGGACACTTGCCAGCGGCGTGCACTGAATCTGTTGGTTTTACTGGCCAAACGCCATGGGATTGGCAGAGGACGACAACCAGCCTCTGTTAATCTCATCATCCGCAGCAGCAGAAGAAGTATATGAACAAGAATCAAACGGTGGATATTTGATCAGACGAATCTTGTTAGAGTCGAAGAAGACATGGCAGATCGCGGGCCCCTCCATCTTCACTCGAATCGCCTTGTTCTCCCTCACCGTCATCACCCAATCCTTCGCCGGCCACCTCAGCGACCTCGACCTCGCCGCCATCTCCATCGTCACCACCGTTATCATCGGCATTACCTTCGGCTTCTTGGTAATCTATTCTAAAACCCCCTTCTGAATTCAACCTGATTCGCTTTACTCTATTTGATAATCTTGTATATAGCTCGAATGTGATGGGTGGAGTAATAATTGAATGCCCCTGGCTTCACGTGGCGGTGTCTCAAACTCTTCTCTACCACACAAATGGCTCCACTTAATTTGTGGTGGGGTGGAGCCTGTTGGGGTCCACTCATAGTGGTGGGGTTATTTTGTGTAACACCCTTAGTGTTGGGCGTTGAGCGTATTTACCCTTGGAGTCTCTTATATATAGTTGTAAACCCTATTAGGTAGTGTGTGACATAATGTGAGGGAGAGGGTGAGGCGAGCGTGGGGGGCCGGTCTGTGGCCTCCCGGAGAGGAACCGGCGTGTGGTTCCCGGAGAGTTTTTTTATCTTTATTGTATATTGTGTGAATATATAATCAAAGGGAGTTTTTTCTCTGAAATCACTGCGTTGTTTGTGTGCATGGTGTCCCTCACGGTCCTAACAGAGCCCACACAAATATGTGGTATAAGAAAAGTTTGGGGCACCACTTGGCGGTGTCCCATCGCGTTGAATAATTTTCCGTGTTAGCTAGGATATAGTATCAAGTTTCGACTCTGATATCGCAGCAATTCGATATACCAGTGATACCTGTTCAAAAAGATATACCAGTGATACCAAAAAATAGGCAAGTCTATCAAGCCGACTCCCGATACATATTCCTTCATATACGATCTTTTATCCGCTCTGCATCCGCTTCAACAGCCCCTTTGGATGGAGGGATTTCGTGAGAAAAGAAAAGAAAGGGTTATGGTTTTTGCCAAATCATTCATTTAAATGAGTATTTTGGCGAGAAATGGAGAGAAAAGTACAAAAAGGAATTGGAATTTATTGATTGGCTCCTCCTCCCTTTCTCACCCAATATCACCATTTTAAATCTCACCAAAAATGGTGAGATTGGTTGAGAAAGGGCTCCCGGTTTTATCTCACCCTTGCTCACTATCCAAAAATAGTTTCAAAAGGTTACAACACTGATTACCCCTACTTATCATTCGATACTCCCAGTACGGTTACATGATGCTATTTGAAATCTTGGGTTTTAGAGAAGATTCTTTTACAATATATAGTTCGTATACGGCTTGATGATATAACGATGTTTGTCTTTTCTATTTATTAGTTTAAGCTTTTGGATGGACTACTAAGAACTTCTTTCATTGATAGCTAGGAATGGCGAGTGCGCTAGAAACGCTTTGTGGTCAAGCATATGGTGCAAAACAATACCACATGTTGGGCATTTATATGCAACGCTCGTGGGTTGTGCTTTTTTTCAGTTCAATTTTGTTGGTGCCTCTTTTTCTCTTTGCTACGCCCATACTTGAGTTCACCGGGCAATCAAAGGAGGTGGCAGAGCTGTCAGGAGTGGTGGCGCTGTGGTTGATTCCGATGCACTTGAGCTTTGGGTTTCAGTTCACGTTGGTGAGGTTTTTGCAGTGCCAACTCAAGACAGCGGTGATTGCTTGGGGGTCCGGTGTGGCACTTGCACTCCATGTATTTGTTAGTTGGTTGTTTGTGTATAAGTTGAGGGTTGGCATTGTTGGCACTGCAATTACCCTCGATTTCTCGTGGTGGGTTTCAGTTTTAGGTCTGTTTGGGTTTGTTGTTTGTGGTGGGTGTCCTCATTCTTGGACTGGTTTTTCCAATCAAGCATTTGTTGGGCTGTGGGAATTCTTCAAGCTGTCTGTGGCTTCTGGGGTCATGCTCTCGTATGTGCTCACTCCCTTCCCTCACTTCCTTTTGTGTCTCTCTATCTCATTTTCAATTTCATTTTGAACTTGTGCTTGTAATGCTTTAGGTTGGAGAGTTTTTACTTTAGAGTGTTGATTATAGTCGCAGGTAAAATGCAGAATGCCGAAGTTGCACTTGATGCCCTGTCCATCTGGTTAGATCTGTACTGCTTTTCGTTTAGTTAATTAATTAGCTCTTTCCCAATAGAGGTCTTTCCTTGTTCTAATCTTGTTGTTTTCCCCTTTGTCTGACAGCGTCACTATCCTGGCATGGGAATCCATGATTCCCCTTGGATTTTTTGCAGCAACTGGGTATGTTGTAAATTGTGAGTCTGTCCCCTCTTTCGAGTTTATAGTTAATTTTTATGGAATTGAAACTTGATCTTACAGCATAATATAGCATAGAAGCAAATGCAACATAGTCCCAAGCTCCACATAAAGCTTCACATAACACAAGCATCTAGTTTTGTGACACTCCAGTATAATCCAAACCTTGTGCCAGTCTTTTCATATAAAGTAGTACATTGGTGGGACAAAATGACAAAAAAGTAATAGGTAGCAAGGTTGTTAATCCCGTACCGTACCGGCCGGTACGAACCGGATTTGCGTAAAACCGGTAACTTATACCTCAAATACCGTTCCGGCTCTAATCTCGGATATTACCGGCAAGTACCGGCGATTCCGGCCGATCTCGGACGAGATGGAGGCACTGGAGATTCCGGCCAGTACTGTGCAAAACGGACTGTGAGAAAAATCAGATTGCAAGAAAGAGCACCGATCTCAGTCAGATTGCGATCAAACTTCAGAGTTCAAAGAGAAGGAGAGAGAGAGAGGACTATACTTGTGCTGTTTGCCATGGCTGGTTAGAGAGAGAGAGAGAGAGAGAGAGAGAGAGAGAGAGAGAGAGAGAGAGAGAGAGAGAGAGAGAGAGAGAGACGCAGCAGCAGGAGAAAGATGCTGGTATTCGTAGGGAATGGAAGCTGCTGGTAAAACATGGAAACCCAAGTCCAATTAACTTTTTGTCCAACTTTTGAAAGTGTTACAGCTTTTGGATGGGGAGAGATCGAGAGATCTAGAAGGGGGAGCGGGACAAAAATACCCTGGACATCTAATTGTGAATGACAAAAGTACCCTTTGTTTTAGATGTATTTTCATGTGCTTCCGTGTAAAACAGCCAAAAACAAAAAGAGTATGGGAAATTTTTTTGAGTAATAAATATATATAATTATTATATATTAGTTGCGGTAAATCCGAAACGGTACCCGGTACTTGACCGGTACGTACCGTACCAGTAAGAAAACCGGTACCCTGTCCGAAACGGTATTCAGAACCTTGATAGGTAGAGAAAAAGATAATTGTTCGCAAAACATCAACATCCTATGTTTCAGAGCAATGGGAATTTCTTGATTTAGGAAATGGATTTGAAGGGTTTGTCATCATTTCAACACTTATAGATGAAGTTGGGGACAATGAAAGTAAAACTAATTAGCAGGCTCTATAACCTAAGAAGCATGGTTTATGGATATGGCACGTGGACCTGTCATTTCTTTGGACATAGGCACGTTGGAGGCACGTTGAATATAAATATGTGTGTACAATAGATGTTACGTTTTGAATTCAGTCAAAAAATATAATTTCTATCAAACCAAGATAATACCAACATATAATATTAACATTGAAGATGTAAGTCAACGGTCACTATATAAGAACTCAATGAACTTTAACCTTTTAATTTGTTAGTGACATGTCCCAATAATGTCCCTACGTGTCCCCAATGCGTCCCAGAGTGTTCATGTGTTCAATTAGGAAATATACAATAGAACAGTCGAACACGTATTTAGGCGCGTCCAACATATGTTTGGAGTGTGTTAGGTTGTGTTTGTGGCCGGAGAGTGTTGTGTTGTGTCCATGTCAGACATGTTCCTGACACGGATACGTGAGGTCTGTGTATTGGTATTTTCATTTTAGTCAACAAACAATGGAAAGCAATGAATTTGCCATAATCCACCGAATGATTTGACTACGAAACTCTTTTCTTCTTTGTGAATGATCTACTTCAATTACAGGGTACGTGTAGCAAATGAGCTTGGAGCTGGCAATGCAGAAGGTGCGAAGTTTGCTAGCATTGTCTGTGTGTTCACCTCCCTACTTGTGGGCATTCTCTTTTGGGTTCTGATCTTAGCCATCCCTGAAAAGCTTGCGATGATTTTCACTTCAACCACTTCTGTAATCACAATGGTCGAACAATTATCAGTGTTGTTGTCATTTACCGTTCTCCTGAACTGCATTCAGCCAGTACTCTCGGGTGTGTGAATTGTCAAGCATTTTAAGTTTTGAATTTTACAATCAAATAAAATCACAAAAATATGACAGCGTTCCTTCCTTCTCTCTCTCTCTCTCTCTCTCCAGGTGTGGCAGTTGGGTCTGGTTGGCAAGCATTGGTGGCATTTGTAAATGTAGGTAGTTACTATATAGTTGGAGTTCCGCTTGGGCTTGTTATGGGTTGGTTCCTAAATTTTGGAATTGAGGTATGTCTTTCCTTACCCCAAGCTCTGAGACTGTAGGCTTTCCTTCGATTATGGATTTGTGGAGAGATTTATGAAGAGAATGGATAAATTTGGATGAGGTTAAAATTTGTGGACCATCTCATTAATCATTACCCCTGATAAATCCTGTTAAAATCTATGATCCAAAAACTTTCTTCAGAGGCAGTTTTATTTCTGTTGTCTAGACTTCACTACATTTTTTCAAGTATTGATTGTTTAGTCCTTTGTTCTACCTGTCTGAATTCTCAAAAAATTGCATTCTCATTTGTATAATTTATAGCCCACTGAAATCTTCGATATGACAACTACACCATATAAATATGAAGATAACTTGCATGCAGAAACTTCAATTTGTATGCTCCAGTTCGAGTAAGCTTTTCTCCAAGTTGTAGCTCATAAACAAGAACTACCAAAAAGAACAAAGCTCTTTAAAAAACTAGCTACTAGAACCATCGACTCACAGACAGAGGACTAGATACAATCCATTTCAAATATCTCATCACCATTCTCATCGAATTACTCATTCTATGGCGATTTCTAATGAATCAAAATCGAGTCTCATTGAGAAAAAATCCGTCTTTCTTTCGCGGCTGCAGCTTCCTTTCTTCCTTCTTCCCCTCACCTCAAAGTAGGAGATTCATCTTATTCTTCACGTCGAATTCACAGATTAGAACATTTCAGGGTATTTGGAGTGGAATGATCAGCGGAACAGTGGTCCAAACATTGATATTAACATTTATGACGGTCAGATGCAATTGGGAAAAACAGGTGATGTCATTCTAATAAATATTCCCTTTACTGTAAATTTCATTTGCCATGACCGTATAATTTACAAAATTCCTCACAGGTGCAAAAAGCTTGCGTGCATACGAACAATGAGGTTGCAACCAACCTACTATTAGCAAGTTAAATGGCGTACCCGTGGCCCGAAGCTCCTGCATATGCGGGTCTGGAAAAAGTTTCATCTAGGCAGCCTTACTTTGCAAATAGATTGATGGTTTTTGAGAATCGAACCCATGACACCTTCAGGCCACAATGGGGCAACTTCACTGCTGCGACAGGTCCGGCCCTTTATTATCCCAGTACATGAAATACATCAAAATGCTTTTTCTTGGACCATTGAACATTTTATGTGTGCATGAATCACAACATTATTCCTTAAATCAATTCTTGGCTGGTGGAACCGTGGAAGGAAGTGTATTATAGACCGGTTTATTTTCCCTTATTTTGTGACTCCGGATGTAAGTGGAAATGGTTTTATCGTCGATTGTCGTCGTTCTGGACTTAGTAAAACTAGTTAATCTCCTCCGCTAGATTGCTTTCGGTGAATTTGTTTTATGTTTCTGGTCTCTACAGAATTTCGATGGGAAAATCCTATGGTCAGAGAGGTGACTTCATGAACTTTAGAAGGTTTCAAGGAAGATCAAATCCAGAAGCCTTGCGGATTTAGAAAACACAAAACGC
The DNA here is from genome assembly GCA_014282245.1 of Rhododendron simsii. Classification (NCBI taxonomy): domain Eukaryota; kingdom Viridiplantae; phylum Streptophyta; class Magnoliopsida; order Ericales; family Ericaceae; genus Rhododendron; species Rhododendron simsii. Next base: position 9,952,885 of record CM024958.1, read on the forward strand.
TTAAAAAAAGATCATAATTAGGCTAGCGATAAGCTGTTAAGGGCATTGAAAGTTTGAGTCTCGTTTTTAAATTTGTTAGGATATTAAAGATGAATTGTATTCTTTGGGCAGCGTTAAAAGTTTGAATTGTCACAATGTGTCGGCCATAAACGTGACCGTTGAAAGATCTGGGACCTGGGGTTAACCCTGCTGGGTCTGAGTTCAAAACTTTCAACATTGATGGGGCTGTGTGAGAGGGGTGTGGTTGAGGTGTGACAAATTGATATGCCCTTAGCATCTCCCATTCCATAAAGGGTTTTGTTTCGGCCTTAAATGAAGACGGTGGGATTGGTCTCTCAAAGATAATTGAGGTGTATGTAAATTGGTCCGGACACTTTGAGTTATCAAATGAAATGAAACGCGATCGTCATGCCACTCTGTGGTTGCGTTTCTCTCACCTTATCATCTTTGATTCTTTATATATAATCAAGTGTAGTAAGGCTTGATGGAGCCGAAGCAATATGAAAGCAGAGAGCTAGCTTTGAGATCTTTTGGCATTGTGATCATCGATCTCCACTATTGTTTCTTGTTGCATAGAGATTACGAGACAAGTTTTAAGGGCATTTCAGTGCTGAGCTTTTTTTTTTTCCCGACGAACAAGATCATCCCTGTTATATTAATTAATACCAAAATATAACACAAACAACAAAACAAAACAAGACAAGAAAAGTAGCACGCTGAATTTGGACCCAATCTCATTGAGGTGGGTGGATGGAGGATCGCCAATGGATCTTGAAGAGTCTGGTTAAGTAAGAGATATATGCCTTTTTTTTTTTTTTTGTAGGAAAAAAAAAAGATGTATGAGCTTCTGATGGTGAAAAACATAAGGGTGATTCTGTTTGAATCCAAAATATATCTCCTCCGCCCTAAACTTCTTCACACGCCCGCTTAAAAAAATTTTATGATCCAAAATAACCACATCTACAAAGTAAAGTGTAACCCTATTCTTTTTCACACTCGCACCAATCACCATAATCAATTACATGCTTGAAGCTTGACCCTTTGACCGCCATGGTACAAACCGGCAAATGCATCATACGATCAAATTCCATTTTTCTTATTTTTTGCAGTATAAATGTGTTTCGAAATGACATGAATATTTGATGAATGGGAACAATGTTAGCAGTGAACTCTTGGGTATTTTAGTTCATCTCGATCGGAGGAAAAAATGATGTCTTGGCTTGTTAACATGATTTTTTTGGTGCAAAAAATATATACACTATAGTGCTGGAGAAAACTTTGCCTTAGTTTAAAGCCATATATTCGAGAAATTCTTTTTGTTCTTTGCCAAAAAAATAAAAATAAATAATGAAGCTTCATAAATAAGGAAAGGTACTTTGCATGATCTAATTCCTTCATATTTATAGCTACATAATATGGCTTCAAACAAATACAAAAGTTTTTTTGAGGCTCAAAATATTGGTACATGCAATTTAAAAATTAAAGGTATGTACGCTTTCATTTTGAAACATATGCGGCATATCAGTATATGTATGTATGCTAGGGCTCAAGCTTCTGAAAATGCTCTATGATTTAAACGTTCGTCGTTTTGGAATGCTTGTGCAAAGAGTTATCAACTTCAACCATCCTCTCGGCTCACACCCTCTCCACCATTCATCATTTTCAACCAACTGGTAGCTAATATTAATATGTTATTGTTGATGGGGCTTGGAAGGAGGGTGCTCAGCGAAGTGGTCTGGGATTCCATGCTTCTTCTCTGGATGGCGCACTTTTATTAAGCAAGGCTCCGTATCTTGTTGCTGCTCAACCCCTTTACAGACACAACTTTTGGCCATACTACTGGCCGGCCATCGCATGGGCACTGCATAATAACTTTAACGTTATCTTCTTCCTTTATTCTCTGATTGTTTAAATGCAATTTTGCAGCTAGCAGGTCAGTCTGAACCGCATTACGCGGATATTTTTTTTGCACAACCTTCGGCAAGAACTCTCAAAGTTAGCTGTTTAGCTTTTTTGCAGGTTATTCAAGGTTGATCGATCGCAAGGATGCACACCAAGCCCATTGCCTAGCTAAACGGGCGTTTCTGTCCCCGTCCACAACTCCAGCTGCACGGGGAATTGCTTTTTGGATCGGAGCAACTATTGACCATCACTTTTTGTTTAGTTAGCTCCTTTATGTATGTATATATTTGTTGATATTTCCCTGCTTTATTTTCCTGTACTCTCTAAACTGTTATCCTTTATCTATGCATTTCTATCATGTTTAAAAAAAATTGGTCTTTTTTAAGTAGTTGTGATTATGAGCATTAATGACATTTAAATATAGTTTGGTAGCGGATTCATGTTTACAATCATTATGCAGGGGTAAAATAGATTATGATTCTTATAGGTGTTCGATTCAATCATTTAATTTTTCATTCGGATTTCAGGATAATGAGAAGTTAGATGATTGGATCGAGCACCTATAAGTATCGGATTGAGCTGATTTTTTGCGTGGAGCTGATTTGTCGAGTGGGCTCTTAAAAAAATATTTTACATTTAATAAACGGCTTAGATCGTTTGGGTGAGACCGTAGTGGACCTCACACCATGATCTGTGCACAAAATCTGTTACTGTATGTGAGTATCATTTCTGTTTCAGAAATGCGGATACAGTCAACACGCAGCAGCCACCTAAATGATCGGATATCATAAATAAAGCGTTCTTTTAGTGTATGTATGGCTTTTCTGTGTTTGTTGGGTTTTACGTCCTTTAAAGGCACCAACTTTCCTAACCTTGAAAATAAAGCAAAACGCACTAACTTTGATTCATCGTGTACGCAACTCGGATATTCGGTGTTTCAAGTTCACGCGGGCGCAGTGTCTATAAGGAGCTTTATGAAGCGATGTACACTTATTTACGGAGTCGTTACAAAGAGGCTCTTTGCGGAGTTAAGTGATTTTAGGTGTTCATTTTGGTATTGGTCGGCCCAGATTGAAAATAATCTAGTAAAAACACTTTTGAATGGTCAAGATTAAACTCCTTAAACACTTGTTTACAGCTGCTATGTAAACAGGATTTTCTCTTCTATGAATCCCAAAAATGAGTTGTGAAAAGTATTTTCTAATTAATGCATATGGATACTTGCCGCAACTCACTTTTGAATTACCATACATCAAAATGTTTTCATGAACCATAGGCGGACTAGTCTATAAGTGCATGGGGCATTGCATTCGTTCTTCAATAAAACTATGGGCCAAATGCACACCGCTTTGTGGGGGGACTCATTTCAGGCTTCTACGCAAGTTATTGGAGCCGCTCAATTAATTTTAAATATTTTTTAAGGATTCTTGCAAAAAATCAACTTAGTCGGATATCGATCGGTAAGGGCTTGATCAATTCTTTGCTAAATTTTCTAAAAAAAAATCAAGCAAAAAATTGATCAAGCCCTTACTAATATCCGATTTTGCTAATTTTTTTACAAGGATTCTTAAAAAAAAATATTTTAAACAAATTGAACGGCTTTGGTCATTTGTTTGGGGTCCCAAAATGGATCCCGCACAATGTTGTGTGCATTTGGTATATGTGTGTCAAATGGTGTAACGACCCACCCTAGTTGACCTGCTAACCATTCGCCTAACCACGTGGCTCAAAAGATTAACCTCAAGTTATAGTAGCTGGTCGAGTTTTTCTATTTATATAACTATTCCTATTTCCAGAGTCTCGATGTGGGACTCTTTGGAATTCTTGGGGCTCCACAATCTCTCCACCTTGTTGTAGGGAGGTATTCTCGAACAGGTACAGTTAGCAGCCGAACAAATGGTATAAATGAGCACATGGTACATACGACAGGGCATACCGCTAGGTAGAGCGGTGAACGGCAATGAGGACCGGTGACATGAGGGGTCATTGGTCCAGGCTGGCTGTTCGGCACATAAGGACAAAAGACATGTGAAGTCATTTGTCCAAATATAATGATAAGGACCAGTTGCGTGTGAGGTCATTGGACTAGATGGACTGTTCAGCAATGAGATGGCCGAACTGGGAAGAGAACTATTGAGAAAGCAGCCTTAATTGCTAAGGCGGCAGAAACGCTCTAGAAGGTTCCAGAGCGGTGTTATCCCGTAAAGATTGAAATCCCAAATATGTAGGATTGAGGAAAGACATCCAACGTGAATGAGATGTTCGGCCAGTTATGGAAAAGAGTCTTGAAAAGGCTAAGGTAAAGAACTGATAAGGGAACGAGAATCCGAGATATCCTAGGTTCTTATACGGGATAGGAGTCCTAGGGCAATAGGGATACTTGGGCAGCAAGCATACGTATGCCTATATAAACAAGGTTAACCTAAAGGGAAAAGGTACGCAGTACGCAATACATTGCACCCATACTGTTCTCCTATTGATAATTAGGATTTATTTGCTAGTACATGCTATTAACTTTGGCATCGGAGGGCCTTTGTTACGAGGAGCAAATGTGCGCTCACCCCTTGTCTGTTTTGCATATTAGGGTTCTGACGACGAATTAGGGTTCCGGTGAAGAGGCACGTCTGGCCGTTGCATATTAGTGTTGTTCTGAGTATCAATTGTTTTCAATCCCCTTACACTTGTGATGCAACGTCCCCATTGCATTGGCCTAGCAACCTTCCCCTGGTGGCCAATATAGCATTGGTGCCATGAATGGAATTCTCCAATTCTAGCTTTAACTTGAGGTTATATAGATAGAATTCCCAAGAATTCCAAAGAGTCCCACATCGAGACTTTGGAAATAGGAATAGTTATATATATAGAAAAACTCGACCAACTACTATAATTTGAGATTAACCTTTTGAGTCACATGGTTAAGCGAATGGTTAGTAGGTCAGCTGGGGCAGGTCATTACAGTTGGTATTAGAGCACAACCCTAGTCTATATAGTGGAGGCCACCTCTAGAATCTGGTACAAGCACACTAATTGTGTTGTACAGAACTAAGTGCCACACTATGGCCACCAGGGAAAGATTGCTGGGCCAATGCAACGGGGACCTTGCATCACAAGGTGGAGAGATTGTGAAGCCCCAAGAATTCCAAAGAGTCCCACATCGAGACTTTGGAAATAGGAATAGTTATATGTATAGAAAAACTCGACCAGCTACTATAACTTGAGGTTAACCTTTTGAGCTTTGTGATTAGGCGAATGGTTAGTAGGTCAGCTGGGGCGAGTCGTTACAAATGGTCTATCCACAATTGGACTCTTTGCTTTTTAGGGATGCATGGGACTCCAATTAAGAACAGGCATAGAATTTCAACATTAGGTAAGTGACATATGACTCAGTGGGTGGAAGTAGAATTTTGATTTGGGAGTGACGCTGTTTTAATGGGAATCAACTTGTATTGCCATTTTTTTTTTTTACAAATATAAAGAGAGTTAGTGTAAATTAAAGTATGTAAGTGCAATGTTTTTACAATCAAAATTTTTTTTACGAGTATAAGAAAGCTATTGAGATATATTCTTTTTACGATTAGAACCGTTCATCGTTCAAATTGCTTTTTTTTAACAGTGTGGTGAAATATCAAGTTGTTCGAATATCAATAAAATGCATAATCCATAAGTACTATAAATTAACATGTACAATATTCATGAAATAAGGGGTGGCCACTGCCACTCCCCTTTCAATGTAGTTCAACCCTGCAAAGGTGGAAAAAGCTAAGGGAACACTTTATTTGGTTTTGAGAATTTTTTTTTAATATAATGAGTAGTAATAAATGCAGAGAGATAGATAGAGAAACTTATTGAGAACCGTACAGAGAGTAATATTTTTTTTTTCAAAACTTGCATGATAAAGAAACTAAAGAATGGGGACGGAGGGAGTATATAGGAAATTCTTAGCTCGCATCATAGAAGTTGCCCATGTGTAGTGAAATTCTTAGCTCTGTCTCTGCTCCCTTTCATCTTGGAAAATTATTTTCCTTAAAAAAAAATCCAACCCTTCACATATATGGAGATCCAAGTCTCATACTTTTAGCAAATCAAAAAATAAAAAATAAAAAAAGGTCTCATACTTTTCTTCTCTTACGTAATTAAACACATTACTTTCTTTCCAATCGATCGTCGTCATTTACTATCACTTCTTACGTGTTGAATCGTTTGTTTTGCTTTATATTGGTGGCAGTAGTAGTGAACAGTCTGTTTTATATGCTTTCTGGTTCACTTTTGTACCCTTTTGTACGTGTTTGCTTGCGGTATCTACAAGTTACTACTTATTTTGGGTAGTAAGATATGCTGCAAATTATGGTTTATTTCTATATCTAGTCTAGCTAATAAAGGGCTTCTAAATTCCGTCGTTGGAAATTTGAGCATCTCTGTATATCTTGTCAGATATGCGGGAATTAGATCAACTTTTTTTGTAGGCCTTGTTGATATTATCACTAGTAAAAAAGTTATTTTGATTTGACATTGACAGGTATCAAAATAAGTCATATTTCTTATATTTTTTTGTGTTTAGATACCTATAGATGTCTTATTAGGAGGCCGATCGAAATAATTTATATATTTTTACCATGAATGCTCTTCTCTATAACCGAGAAAGCTTTGACTTTGGCATTTGAGATTGCTCATATTGTAGAGCTTGTTTAAGAGAGCGTTAGAAAAAAGGTTTATCTTTTATCGAACATCGATCTATAGTTATGTTAAGGCAAAAAATATTTAAAAATAAGACTTATTTCAATACATGTCCATATATATCGATGTCTGATCAAAATAGTTTTTTTTTTTTTTTTATCTAATTAGGTAGGCAGCATAACAAAGGTTGCTAAGTGTTATTTCCCCCTCCTTTGATAGCCATATGTTAGCGGGTTGCTTAGCTTTTTCTCCCTTATCTTTTCTTGGTGGCAAGTGTAGAGCCCTGTTTGTTATTAGTTACTAATATTTTAGATTCTCCACTTACTTATGATTATTTTGACTGGTCGCTTAAAAAACTTAAGATAAGTTGGAGATGAGTTTGGTATAACTTTTTATTAGCTAAAATAAAAGTTTCTACATAGCTTATTATCAAGAAAATGTCTAGATTAACCTTAATAATTCTATAGAAAACTCTTGAATTAAGTGCTTTCCTGTAAAACGTACTTCACAACTCCAAATAAGCTGAAAAAAGCTGTAAATTGGAGCTTAAAATAGACCACTTTTTAAGTCAAATAAGCTAGAAAAGATGATTTAGTTATTACTCATAGTTGAAACTCAACAACATGCATTTACATTTTAAGCAAATAAGTGACGCAGCGGAATTCACAAGAGAATAATTAGCGTACTATTCCAAACGAGATAAACACTTGAGTCCACGAGCAAAACCTTGCGCACAAGAAAATAGAGAAAAAATCTGTATATTATTGATGAAAAAGTTGAATATGAAATTAGGTTACAACCCAAGGTCTAATCCTAGAAACCCGAAAAACATGTCGAAAAAAAGGAGTCGAAGGGATATAACAAAAATATTTCTAAGATTATATGATTGGATCGAGTATCTATAAGTATTGAATTGAGCTAATTTTTCGCGAGAGCCCTTGAAAAAATATGTTACATTTAATGAATGGTTTGAATCATTTGTGTGAGACCCATATTAGGCTCCACAACAAATTTGTACACAACATCTGCCTCTTTTTGTTGTACGAATTAATAGACTTACTGCAAAAGAACCCTCAACAAATTGCCTCGCGTTTATTATTCTTTCAAGTTGCAAGATAGGATGTTTATTTTTGATATTGCAGTTAAGGATGTTCCGGGTATTTTACGCGTACCTCAACTAATTTCCTCCTGGTCCGGTTAAAGACAGACAATTTGCGTTGAGACTAGCTAGAAAATTCACACGAAATCACTTTTTTGTGGCTTGGCTCCAAGAATCGAACTCTTGACAACTCTGTGGGGAGCACACCCACCCACCATGCACCCTAATGACTAACCCTTCGTGTTTTAAGGATATAATTATTTTGACACGGACACAATTACTAATATAGCCATCACTTAAAATAAGTGACACAAAACTAAATGAGGAGAGAGAGGAACATAATAAAAGATAGAGAAGAGACTTGAATTTCTTTTGAAAATTTTGGTTAGAACTCTTCACTTTGTAATTTGTCACGACAAGAAGAATCGAGAAAACATAAAAATATAAAGTCATTTTGAAATCAATTTAGACACGCAAAAAAGATAAACTTTTTATTTGCCGGATTGTCTGAATCTAGTGTTTAAAGTTTTTGATCAAAAGCTAACTTTTGATTAAAGCAAGATAAATTCAGAACGCAAAAAAGCTAGCTTTTGATTAAAATATTTTACTTTTCAAATTCGTTTCATTTGAAGTACAACTGAATTCTATCAAAAGAGGAAAGAATCCATAAAATAAAAGAAATTGAGAAACAGAAAACCATTTTTTACTTTACATAGTCCAAACATAGACTTAATCCAAAGGCCAGGATTAATTTATTATCTAAACTCATGTTTTTTTTCCAGCCCTAATCTTAACTCAAGCGCTGCTCTAGGGGCACCAAATTACCTAACGGTGACTTCCCTCCATTATCTCTGCTTTCCATCCGGCCCAAGTGAGGGGAAAAAAAAAAAAAAACACTCCACTATTATATAGGAAAAAAATCGGTGTGAAAATATATAGGAAATTCTTAGCTCGCATAAAGGTCGCCCATGTGTAATTAAATTCTTGGCTCCGTCTCTGCTCTCTCCCTTATGGAAAATATGGAAATCCAAGCCTTCACAAATATGGAGATCCAAGTTTCATACTTTTTAGCGGATCAAAGAAAAAAATAAAAAGTCTCATACTTTTCTTCTTACGCACATTACTTTCTTTCCGATAGATCGTTGTCATTTACTATCGCTTCCTACGTGTTGAATCGTTTGTTTTGCTTTATATTGGTGGTAGTAGTGCACAGTTTGTTTTATATGCATGCTTTCTGGTTCACTTTTGTTCCCTTTTGTACGTGTTTGCTTGCGGTATCTACAAGTTACTACTTATTTTGGGTAGTAAGATATGCTACAAATTATGGTTTATTTCTATCTCTAGTCTAGCTAATAAAGGGCTTCTAAATTCCGTCGTTGGAAATTTGAGCATCTCTGTATATCTTGTTAGATATGTGGAAATTAGAATGACTTATTTTGTAGGCCTTGTTGATATTATCACTAGCAAAAAAGTTAGTTTGATTCGACATTGGCAGGTATCAAAATAAGTCTTATTTGTTATATATTTTTTGTGTTTAGTTTTACCTATCGATGCTTATACATGCATTTATGTGGGTTGTGAATCATTTAGTGATTAGTGGAGGAGGCCATGAGTAGTGAACAATCAGCACAGAATGAGGTGGCTGGAGAAGAAGATCATGATCGTGATCGTGGTGGTGCTGAAGAAACTGGCCTGAAAAGGAGGTTGTGGGTCGAAACAAAGAAGCTGTGGCACCTAGTTGGTCCAACCATCCTCAGCCGCATTTGTGCTGCCACGTTTGCCGTCGTCACCCAAGCTTTTGCCGGCCACCTCGGCGATGTCGAGCTTGCTTCCATCTCCATCGTCAACACCGTCATTCTTGGCTTCAGTTTCGGACTCGTGGTATTTTTAATTAACACACACTCATTAACATTAGCTAGCGTACGTGAAACATAATACATGACTAGTTGATCCAATTAGCTATTAGCCAGCATAACAAAGGTTGCTAAGTGTTATTTCCCCCCTCCCTTTGATAGCCATATGTTAGCGGGTTGCTTAGCTTTTTCTCCCTTATCTTTTCTTGGTGGCAAGTGTAGAGCCCCTCTATGTTATTAGTTACTAATATTTTAGATTCTCCACTTTACTTATGATTATTTTGACTAGTCGCTTAAAAAACTTAAAATAAGTTGGAGATGAGTTTGGTATAACTTTTTATTAGCTAAAATAAAAGTTTGTACATAGCTTATTATCAAGTAAATGTCTAGATTAACCTTAATAATTCTATAGAAAAACTCTCAAATTAAGTGCTTTCTTGTAAAACGTACTTCACAACTCCAAATAAGCTGAAAAAAAGCTGTAAATTGGAGCTTAAAAATTGATCACTTTTTTAGTCAAATAAGCTAGAAAAGATGATTAATTAGTTATTACTCATAATTGATACTCAACAACATGCATTTACATTTTTAAGCAAATAAGTGACGCAGCGGAATTTACAAGAGAATAGTTAGCGTATTATTCCAAATGAGATAAACACTCGAGTCCGCGTGCAAACCTTGCGCACTAGAAAAGTAGAGAGAAACTCTGTATATTAATATTGATGAAAAAGTTGAATATGAAATTAGGTTACAACCTGTTTTTATAAAGCCTAATCCTAGAAATCCTAAAAACGTGTGGATAAAAAAGAGTCCTGAAAATTGGAGAAACTACCAAAATTGAAAATGGAAAATAAAAACAAGACTTTCCCAACTGAAACCAACTTCTACGGATTTATAATCTTTTCTAAAATAGCAAAAACTGCCAATTGAAGGCCTAAATGAAGGAATTGGGCCGAAATCCAGCATCAATCATGACCTTTGAGTATGTGTCTTAACCGCAACATGAAAATAAGTTAGCCCACTAAGTTTAGGCCCAATCTAAGCTCGTCCGAATTTTTTCAAATCGGGTAATCTTCAATTGACGCTTGTTTGGACTTTCGACCTGTCTAATTGATCAATGAATTCAGCCGCTACTTGTTCTACATCAATAAGCTTAAAAAAGGACCAGTAAATTGGGATGGAGGTAATATCATAAACATAGATATACATGTCCATCATCAATTTACGGTCTCAGAATTGAAACCAAGAAAACTTCCCAAAATAAAATCCCATGGTACAGATGATTCATCTGGTAACACACTGAAATAAATGTGGGCCATTAAAAAATTCACATTATAGTTCCGTTTAATTGTTAGTAATGTTGCGTGAGAAATGAATTTTCAAGAAAAATGAAGTGAGGTAAAACAAAGAAAAATAAAATTTATTTTTTCTGTGTGTGTTCTTTTTTTGACACAACGACAACATGTGATATTATAGATCTAAGAAACAGTACATCAAGAGGAAACTCTATCCTTAAACAAGGGATCAAGAAACTAAATAGGAGGAGACTCAGTTTAACAACTACACCCAACTCCAATTAAACCCATCGCTCCAAACAGACAGAGCACTGCAGAAAATAACAAAATACTCCCACAGATAGAAGCCCCCACAAACAGGGAGAAATCCCACACAAGGGACACCAAAGAAAAGAACCAGAAAATAGAGAAAAAGCGGTAACGAAACTGGATGAAGTGCGCCGTACCGGAGCAGACTTCATCCACCCACCTAGATCTTCCACTCTGGCGGGAGGGGGACGCCTTTGACAACAACGATCTGCAAGCCAATACATCTAAAAGCCGTCGGACTACACGGCTCAAGAGGCGGAGAAGGGGCGACGGATGGTGGTTTGGAGAGGAGAAGGCTGGGGTGAAGGGGGAAAGAAAGAAAACCTCTGAGATCTAGAATTGGGAGATTGAAAAATCCCATGAGGGGGAGAAATCCCTCCCCTCCTGTCACCCATTGGGGCATGAAATCCTAGGGGGAGGGGAAGGAGAGAGATGAGGGGTGGCGGCTTCTGTGTGTGTTCTCTTGACGAGGAGTCTTAAAAGAAAACTTAAATTTTTTTTATTTGTCAGGATTAATTATGAAGGAAAGTGTCTCTGCCAATGAAAGAGTTGAAGTTGATTGTCCCACAACTTTTTTGATGACTAAAAATATAGAAAATTATGAAAAAGTTAATTTTTTCTCATCATCTCTTATCATCTCCGTGCAATAAAGCAAGGGCTACAGAACCATTTTTTAAAAACAGACTTTATGTATGTACAAATCTTTTGTGTCATTTACTCACTCTGTCTCTAAAACTCTGTTCGGTCATGCAGACAGGGATGTCAAGTGCATTGGATACATTATGTGGGCAGGCTTTCGGGGCTAAGAGCTACCACATGTTGGGAATACACCTGCAACGATCATGCATTGTACTTCTCTTATGCTGTTGCCTCTTACTGCCCACATACTTTTTCACAACCCCGATTCTGAAGCTGTTGGGCCAACCCCACGACGTGGCCGTCCAAAGTGGGCTCGTGGCCGTATGGTCCATACCACAGCACATGAGCTTCGCGTTCGTGTTGCCGGCCTTCAAGTTCTTGCAGGCCCAGCTGAAGCCCGGGGTCTTCGCATGGGTCTCGATGGGGACCCTCGGGGTTCACGTGGCTATTAGTTGGCTGTTTATGTACAAGTTTCGGCTCGGGGTGGTGGGGATTGCGGTTGCCTTGGATGTTTCGTGGTGGATTATGGTGGTGGGCATGTTTGGCTACGTTCTCTGTGGCGGTTGTCCGGAGACTTGGACCGGGTTTTCGGTGAAGGCCTTTTCCGGATTGTGGGACTTCTTCAAACTCTCTGCAGCTTCTGGTGTCATGATTTGGTATGATGCACTCTCTCCTTCTCTGTACGTTTTTGTTAAGTATTACAACTTTCAGGGGAAAAAAGAAAGATGCTTAAAAGGGACTATATGGTTCTGCTAGGTTCTTCGTGCATGGGTCATTCTGAAGCTCAATAATGATGATACAAAATTCACTTATTAGTCAGAGGTTGCTTTTATCATCAGCAATGCTTAAGTCCTGTTAATGAACATTACTTGATTTGGAATGCATCTATCTTTGGGATCCATTTATCGCAACATGAATGTGTACCGAAAAGATATGATACGATAGGCGCTCACCAAGATTTTTGTGTACTTGATATATATTTTCGATGAGCTCTAAAAGGTGAACAATTTGATCACTAATGCTTGTATGGAAAGCACCCACAAAACCAAAGCATATGATGCCTTGGTTTTGGATAATTTAGCCAAGTCTCTCACACAGAGGCACTGTATTGTGTCACAAACCAAACCTAGGATTCAGGCTCAAAATTAGGAAAGCTGCCACAAAATGGATTAGGTACTTTCTCTTTTTAAAATTTAGACCGTTGAAAACACTTTTGGACAGTAAAATTGAGAGCGGTGAATTTTGATCGGTGGGGGTTGACTTAATGATTGTATTATTAAGTCATGCTATTGATCTGGAAATTATTCTGCATGCAGCTTGGAGAATTGGTATTATAGAATATTAGTCCTGATGACTGGACATTTAAAGAACTCCACATTAGCTTTGGATGCCCTACTGGTGTGGTAAGTAATCTCATACGTCTTCCTCGGTTTACTTCAAATATTTCCATTACGTCAAAAGTTTAAAAAGGAAACGGAACGGCAAAAGTACTCCTATTTAATTTGCTCTATGAAAACGTTTTTGGCAGCATGAATGTGAATGCCTGGGAAATGATGATTCCTATTTCTTTCTTCGCAGCAATCGGGTATTAAATCTAATCTAATCTATTTTTACCAAATGCTCTTTGATCTCTCCCTTGTCTTTTGTTCCTTCCATTTCGTTGCTAATGCTATTATTATCCCATGTAGCACCATTTTTTTTTTTGATAACTTATATCGACTAAATTCGGGATCCAATATTCCACCTCCCACTCGAGAAAAACCCAATTAAAACTGAAACAAAGCTCTGTATAGATTGACCCATATGAACTGATAGCACTTGAGAAGATTGACCCATATGAGCTGATAGCACTTGAGAGATTTTAAACCTGAAACTTGAGACCTTGACCACTAGATGTAGCACCATGTCAGTGTCTATTATTGTTCAAAGGCTCGCCAATCAAGAAAACTAATAGAATATACAATTGGGGGTATGATTTTACACTTCCCTTTCATTTAAAAAAAAAAAAAACACAACTCTTTTATTCGTGTCACTTAACCCCAAAAGTACTATGCCTTTTGGTTGATCTTTCCGGATCTTCTTTCATACAAGGATGTTGATTTTGCAAAGTGGATAGCCTGCGTATAAAAGTGGAGCGTGAAAATAAATTTCCTTCACACAAATACAAAAATCATTTTGTGAATCTGCTTATTTTGTTAGAATCATTCTTTAAGAATATGTCCTAGAACATGCATGTGTACTCAATATATAATACAGTAGTGGTGAACAGAGTAAGAGTTGCGAACGAGCTAGGAGCAGGAAATGGAAAGGGAGCAAAATTTGCAACAAAGGTGTCCGTGGGTCAATCCCTCTCAATTGGCATACTCTTTTCTCTCCTCATTATACTCTTCCCTCACAAGATTGCGATGATCTTCTCATCCAGTCACGATGTCATCCAAGCAGTTGGCAAGCTTTCTTACCTCTTGGCCTTGACCATCCTTTTCAACAGTGTTCAACCCGTTTTATCTGGTAATTACTGAACAATATATAAATTCGACTTTTCTATATAGTCTATGCCTTTTTTTTCAAATGAAAGAATAAAAATGTTTGATTTTCTAGACAAATTTTAAGTAATTAACAAGTGTGATCGAAATATTCAATTGACAGGGGTAGCCGTGGGTTCTGGTTGGCAATCATGGGTGGCTTATATAAATATAGGTTGCTACTACCTTATTGGAATCCCCGTGGGACTTTTTCTTGGGAGATTCTTCAACTTCGGTGTTAAGGTATGTGGTTAGATCTAGGAATTCTGTAGGGCACAATTACAGCCGTTCAAAAGTACTTTCAATGAATCAGATTTAAAAATAAACTCTTGCGTTCGGATCATTGAAAACACTCGTGAACGGTTTAGATGTGCCTCACAGGGTGTGCCATAGGGATTGTCCTGTTGGATTTCTGATTCCTATGTTGGGGCCGTTTTAATTTGATTCTTAACGACCTTAGATAAGGGGTGTTGGATTTTTTAAAAAACATTGGGCAGATGAATTATACCGTTCAAATTTTTTTGAAAACTTGACTATCAAAGTTCTAAACAAATTTTGTTTGGGTAGGATAGTCGCCCAACCTCATCCGCTGTCCTTGATTCAACATATATTCGTGAATGCAAAATGCCATGTATTAGTACCATTATTTAATGTCTTTTACCATTGGATACATGATTGATTCTATTTTATTAAAATATTTTTAGTGACGAAATCAAAAGATACATATCGATCTTGCAGTTAGAAAAACCTTTTTTTTGTTTAAGTGGGGAAAGACTGGTATTCACTATCATGAATTTCAATCATAGTAAAAAAACTCTTTTGCCAGTGTCAATTTTTTTCAACAATCAGTGAAGCAACTTGTGTGAAATTATTGGAAAATATTGTCTAAAGTTTTTTGATAATTCAGATGTTTGGAGTAACTTACAGATACCTAAAATGTTGTCAAAAAGTTCCTGAAACTACGTTTATAATATTACCTTTATTTATTAGTCATGGCCGCGCGAAAGTTTCATCATTCAATAGTATTACTGGAAATTAACCAGCCATGATTAGCTCGGTGGATCACTTTTGCACACTTTTAAATGGGAGGTCAGAGATTAATCCTTACTAAAAGCAAGGATTGATAACTGGACTATTAGTTGGGCTTAGATCTTATGTCTAGTTTGATGTAATTCAGATACTTGTATTCTCTCACCGACAGGAATAAAACAGAGCAGTACTAGTAGAGTTTATGTGTTGCATTAATTACGAGCAATATTGTTTTAAAATGAGCCATTGACTATGATAAAATGGTTTTAAAATATATGTTCATTATTCATAATGGCTTTTATGCCACCTGCTAAATTCGCATGTACAGGGTATCTGGGGTGGTATGATTTTTGGCACTGCTGTGCAAACAACAATATTGGGCGTGATAACAATATTGTGTGATTGGGAGAAAGAGGTAACGTATCTATCGAATTTCTGGTAGTTTCTTGACAACTATAGGACATTCCATATCAATGGGTAGCGATTTTGTTAACTAACAAAATTCCCCCCCATGAAAGGTAGGAATTTTGTTAACTGACAAATTTTTCCCTAATGAAAGGTAGCACGTACAGTAAATTTACATGAAAACAGGGCGTCTAGATGAAATGGGAAATGCGAAAATCAACTCAAATATATAGATAGTGATTATTAACAACCAACTACTTTTCATGGATGAATTTGCAGGCACAAAAAGCTGTTCTGCGGGTGAAGCATTTATCGAGTCCTAATCCAGATGATGATCACTTAATGGTTGAAAATTAACAAGTACTACAACATTGTCGTCCTGAAAACGATTTCGTACTATTTTAATTGGATCTGTAGCTGCATAGGGCCAGGCCTTGAAAGGGGCTAATATTTGCATTGTAGATTGAATGAAATTTAAAGAACTCAACAAGATTTTAATGGAACTTGGAATAAAATACAGCAAGCCTAAGAGAGGTGCTAGATTTTATATCTGTACCAACAAGTACATACTCCTTTTAGAAGTGTTTCGGGTCCCTAAAAAATAATCAGAGCCGCTCATTTTGTTTAAAATATTTTGTTTATGGACCTTTCTAAAAATAAGCTCAATCCGGTATCAATTAGGGTATGTACAAAACGTCCAACTTTGTCCCAGAATTCAAGCTTTAATTCTAAAGCAAAGTTGAAAGTTTAGTAAACGTTCGAATCGATACTGGATTGAGCTTATTTTTTGAAAGGACCGTTAGTAAAGTATTTTAAACAAAATGGACGGCTCCGATCATTTATTTGGGACTTGAAACTGGCCCAAAAGACATATGTTCGTGATGTATGTGCATGAACATATGTACTCATAGACTTTCCGTTTAATAATATTTGAAAATAAATACTCCATTTGAACCTGGCATGGAATAAAACCTTGCAGGCCTCTTTAGTTAATTCTTGCTGCATAATACTACTAAACATTTCAAATGGTTGCAAGTTGGTGCCATTTAGTCATGGTTGTGACGCGTAATAATTAGATATCGGAAGTTAAAATAAGTGATTCGTACTAACTGTGGGATCTTTTCCAAAAAATTAGTAAAACAAAATATTAACCACATTGGATCTAGATCGAATATCAACTTTGTGGGCAGAGAGGGGTGCACATTTATCCACCCGGGCTTGCTTTACACAATAACGGGCTTGGCATCTACCATAACGTACCCATCTATCTATTCTAATAACTCTGTCTGTTTTGTCGAAGATTTGTTGGCTCGAGATTAACCCAAAACCTTTGATTATTTAAGGGAATTTAGTGATCAATTACGGCAAGAGATTTCCGCTATTTTCTCTGGGAGATGAAAAGGAAGAAGGAACCGAGGGAAGCACTGATATTTTCTTTCTATTGGCTGGTATTAATTATCAAAATATGTCATGACTGTCATTTTCTCTTCTTTCTTTCTACAGTTCTCTTTGCCATAATATCAATATTGGTCTGCTTGCTTCACCTTACAACAAATTCAAACATGGGCCTAACCTTGCACTTGGGCCCAACTACAAAATACTATACTGTAACTTAAAACATGACCCAAGAACCGAATAACATTTAGCCTACTTGCAAAAGGCTCCGTCCATTAAAATTACTCTATATTATTTTTTAAGTACTTATTTTTCATTTTACGAGACAAGTCATTCTATTACAATATATCACATTTGATTAAAAAAAAAACAAGACTAGGTACAAAGGTAATCGATCCTAATTATTTAAACTCCAAGACCATGTTCGTTTTTGGACTCAAGTCTCAATCTTGTTTCTCTGCGGACGGTCCTCAATAAAAAATTTCTTAATTATTACTCTTATTTCTCTATCTATCTCTCTCTCTCCACTTACTACCCAAAAGTTAAAATTTCAAAACATAGTCCAATTGATCCAATTTTTGAACTTCAAACTCTAGATCATAAGATTTCAATCTTAACTATGAACAAGAAGATTTTGAACTCCATTCGATCCTTTTTTTTACTCTCCAATTTTAGCCCTCTTTTTTCACCCTTTGAAAACCCTAGTCGGTACATGTTGACGATACTGTATTTGAAGTAATAATTATGATCTCGAATTTGGACCCTAGTAGTTGCTATGTATTGGCCGGTACCTACGTTTCTGACGTAATAATTAATTATTACTAAGACTCAGGCGCCGTAACACCATATATGTAAGTTTTCATTTTTGGGTTTCTCATTCATTATATAAGTTTGTTTTGCTGGGAGAAACTTGTAAAACAAAGAGAAGAGGATGATCGAAGAGCGTTTTATCCTTATTGATAACAGACTGGATTGATCATTACATTCTCCCGGTGAAGTGGATACATATAGCTGGTTCTTGTGCTTGTATCTTAATTTGTAATTTGCCTCGATCGCGCTCTTCTTCATTGTTAGTGTACTAAATTTGATAGGTGATGCATGCAGTTTGCATAGCATAAGATAGAGCAAGTCCAATTAATGGTGATGGAAAATTGGTTTTTTGAAGAGCGAAAAAGGATTTTATTTATCTTTAAAAATAAATTGCAAAGATTAAAATGAGCCGATTATATAAACTCATGCTCCAATGGTGATGGAAATTTGGTTGTAAAATGGCAAACTTTTAAAGGTGGTTCTATATTTGGAACCAAACCATCGATCCTTGCCACCTCAACCACACAACTGAAAATAACCACCAATTAGGCAAAGAATTCGACAGGAAGTACTAGATTGGCCGGAAACGTGTTGGAATCAATAATCCACGAGAAATTGTTAAAAACATGTTGAGTTTAGATAATAAATTTTTATTTTTCTGATTTTTCCCGTTGAAAGATTTAATAGTCCACAAAAATTTTGATGAAAAAGTAGTGAAAAAAATTGAACAAAGACGATAAAAAAAGGTAAACCAGCCCTAAGTATGGAACTATTTTGTTGTAAATTATAGAACCAACCACTGGAGATCAAGAAGTGCCAAAATTTAAAAAAAAAAAAACTTTTTGATACCAAATTATGCAAATGGATATAGCAGTATTGGATTGAACTGATTTTTTGCGTGGAGCCGATTATTGGAGTGGGCCTTGAAAAGATATTTTACATTTATGCTCCGTTTGTTTGGATGTAAAATATTTTTCTGTAAAATGTTTTACTTATTTTCCGGTGCTTGGTTGTGTAAAAAATGAGGAAAATATTTTACATGTAAAACATTTTTTATCAATTGGATGAAAATGTCTTACTCTTAAATATTCCGTAAGTTATTTTCCAAAATAAACTCGCTGCATTCTACTGCAATTCTCACTGATCAGTTTCCTCAATCGTCAATCCTAACCCACGTTTAATTTCAATAATCTCATATCTCTCTACCGTTTAAACTTTCCATCTCCCTCTCTACACCATTTTGTTGATTTCCAAAAATATTTTCAAGTGCTAACCAAACACTAGAAAATAAAAGTTTGAAGTTTGTTTTCTAAAAAAAACATTTTACAACGTAAAACATTTTACGTCGAAATAAACGGAGACTTAATAAACGGCTTGGATCGTTTGTATGGGACCGTAGTAGACCTCACACCATGATCTATGCACAAAATCTGTGTACAGTTACTGTGTGAATATCATTTCTGTTTCCGCACAGAAATGCGGATACAGTCAACACGCAGCTACCTAAATGATCGGATATCACAAACAAAGCGTCCTTGTAATGATGGCTTTTCTGTGTTTGTGAGGTTTTACCTTTGAAGGCTCCAACTATCCTAACCTTGAAAATAGAGCAAAACGCACTGAAACTTTGATTCATCGTACCCAACTCAGATATTCGGTGTTTCAACTACACGTGGGCGCAGTGTCTAGAAGGAGCTTTTCTATGAAGCGATATACACTTATTTACGGAGTCACTGTAAAGAGGCTATTTGCAGAGCTAAATGATTTTAGGCGTCTGTTTCGGTATTGAACCGTTCGAATTGAAAATAATCTCGTCCAAAATATTTTTGGATAGCCGAGATTGAGCTCCCAACTCACTTGTTTACAACTGCTCTATAAACAGGATTTTGTCTTCCATGAATCCCAAAAATGAGTTGTCAAAAGTATTTTCTAATAGTGCAAATTATAGTTACCCCCTCTAACTAAGGGCCGGTAGACAGAAAGACCGTGTTGATCATAACTTTTTGTAGAGGGGGGTAACTATAATTTGCTAGAATGATTCTAACAAGCAGTATTTTCTAACAAACAAGCAGATTCACGAAATGATTTTTGTATTCGTGTGAGGCCAGAAATCTATAAACGGTCTTTCTGGCAAATTATAGTTACCCCCCTTTAACTTTTTTTCTTGGCACTTAACCCCCTCAATCTAACTAAAATTCAAATGGTCATAATTTCAAACTGTCATAATTTCTTCGTCCAAAATCGAAAATATGCAAATTATATATCGATTTTGAGGTCTTGAAGTTAGCTTTCTAATGACACCAAAATCACATCACGATTCAACGCACACAAAAAGTTATGATCAAAAGAGTAAGGGCTAGTAGACAGAAAGACCGTTTTGATCATAACTTTTTGTGTGTTTTGAATCGTGATGTGATTTTGGTGTCATTAGAAAGCTGACTTCAAGACCTCAAAATCGATATATAATTTGCATATTTTCAATTTTGGACGAAGAAGTTATGACCGTTTGAAATTATGACCGTTTGAATCTTAGTTAGTTTGAGGGGGATAAGTGCCAAAAAAAAAAGTTAGAGGAGGGTAAGTGTACGCGAGGCTTAGTTAGATGGGGTAACTATAATTTGTCCTTTCTAATATTAATGCATATGGATACTTGCCGCAACACTTGTTTACAGCTGCAGGATCTTAGCCCTTTTTTTTTTTTTTTTACAAATATAGAGAGCGTTCGTGTAAAGTAAGTGCAATTTTTGTACAATTAATTTTTTTGTACAAGTATAAGAAAGCTATTGAGATATATTCTTTTTATGATTAGAACCGTTCATCGTTCAAATTGCTTTTTTTTAACAGTTCGGTGAAATATCAAGTTGTTTGAATACCGATAAAATGCATAATCTATAAGTACTATAAATTAGGGTAAATTATTGTTAACCCCCTCTAACTAAGCTTCACGTGCACTTTGCCCCCTCTAACTTTTTTTTTGACACTCAACCCCCTCTAACTAACTGAAATTCAAACTGTCATAACTTCTTCGTCCAAAATCGAAAACATGCAAATTATATATCAATTTCGAGGTCTTGAAGTCAGCCTTCTAATGACACTAAAATCACATCACGATTCAAAGCACACAGAAAGTTATGATCAAAAGAGTAAGGGCTGGTAGAAAAAAGACCGTTTTGATCATAACTTTATGTGTGCTTTGAATCGTGATGTGATTTTGGTGTCATTAGAAAGCTGACTTCAGGATCTCGAAATCAATATATGATTTGCATGTTTTTGATTTTGGACGAAGAAGTTATGACCGTTTGAATTTCAATTAGTTAGAGGGGGTTGAGTGTCAAAAAAAAAGTTAGAGAGGGCAAAGTGCACGCGAGACTTAGTTAGAGGGGGTTAACTATAGTTTACCCTATAAATTAACATATACAATATTCATGTAATCAGGGGTAGCCAGTGCCACTCCCCTCTCAATGTAGTTCTACCTCTGCAAAGGTGGAAAAAGCTAAGGGAATACTTTATTTGGTTTTGAGAATTTTTTTTAACGTAATGAGTGCAGAGAGATAGATAGAGAAACTTATTGAGAACCGTGCAAAGAGTAATTTTTTTTTTTCCAAAACTTGCATGATTAAGGAACTAAAGAAGGAGGACGGAGGGAGTTTATAGAAAATTCTTAGCTGGCACGATAAAGGTTGCCCCTATGTAGTGAAATTTTTAGCTCCGTCTCTGCTCCCTCTCATCCTGGAAAATAGCTATTTTCCGTAAAAGAAAAAATCCAACCCTTCACATATATGGAGATTCAAGTCTCATACTTTTAGCGGATCAAAAAATAAAAAATAAAAAAGGTCTCATACTTTTATTCTTTTTTTTTTTTTTGTCGGCAAACGAAACATTTTTATAAATCTCGAAAGGGGAACATCGAGGGGAAAAAAAGGATGAGCATACTTGCTCAACCATGAAACAGGAAACGCAAAATTAAAAAACACTACATCCAGCAGGAGTTTGGATGTACAAACCCATAATTAAAGTTTTAGCTTACGAATACCACCAATCGATCGTGGTCATTTAATTACCATCAATTTGTGCCGAATCGTTTGTTTCGCTTTATATTGGTGGCAGTAGTAGTGCACAGTTTGTTTTATATGCTAATATCTACAAGTACTTATTTTGGGTAAGATAATATGCTACAAAGTATGGTTTATTTCTATCTCTAGTCTAGCTAATAAAGGGCTTCTAAATTCCGTCGTTGGAAATTTGAGCATCTCCATATATCTTGTCAGATATGTGAAAATAAGAACGACTTATTTTGTAGGACTCGTTGATATTATTACTAGCTAGTAAAAAAGTTATTTTGATCCGACGTCAACAGGTATCAAAATTAGTCTTATTTGTTAAAAAAAGCAATTTGAATCCTTAGTGAGTGCATGGTGACACTGATTAGTACAAAACCACACACCCACCTTTATATCGTGCGTCTAACGTGGCCTTATTAATTTGGATGGGCATTTCTCTCGATGCTTATACATGCATTTTTTTATGTGGGTTGTGGATCATTTTGTGATTAATGGAGGCCACGAGTAGAACTGTACAATCAGCACAGAATGGGCTGGTAGGAGGATTAGCGATATCCCAACTAGTCGGAGAAGAAGATCATGATCGTCGTGGTGGTGCTGAAGAAACTGGCCTGAAAAGGAGGTTGTGGGTCGAAACAAAGAAGCTGTGGCACCTAGTTGGTCCAGCCATCCTCAGCCGCATTTGTTCTGCGACGTTTGCTGTCGTTACCCAAGCCTTTGCCGGCCACCTTGGCGATGTCGAGCTTGCTTCCATCTCCATCGTCAACACCGTCATTCTTGGCTTCAGTTTCGGACTCTTGGTATTTTTAATTAACACACACTCATTAACATTAACTAGCGTACGTGAAACATAATACATGACTAGCTGATCCATTAGGCAGCATAACAAAGGTTGCCAAGTGTTATTTCCCCCCTCCCTTTGATAGCCGCTTAGGAGGTGTTTGGTAATCTTTTTGTTTTCAGTTTTTGATTTTTCTTTTTCTTTTTTGAAAATTAATGAATAAAACTTGTTTGGTAACAAGTTTTTACTTTTTTGTTTTTCATAAGCTTTTTTTAGAGTTTTTGTAAACTATGAAAACAACAAAAAAGTGTTTTCTCTAGTTTTTTTTTTTTGAAAAACACAAATATTATCAAACATGCTTCTTGTTTTTATTTTATGAAAACATAAACCTGTTTTACTTCTAGTTTTTTAAAAATAAAAATCTAAAAACTGAAAAGGTTGGCGAACGCAACCTTAGCTTTTTCTCCCTTATCTTTTCCTGGTGGCAAGTGTAGAGCCCTCTTTGTTATTAGTTACTAATATTTTAGATTCTCCACTTATGATTATTTTGACTAGTCACTTAAAAAACTTAAAATAAGTTGGAGAAGAGTTTGGTATAACTTTTTATTAGCTAAAATAAAAGTTTGTTAAATAAGTTGTATGTACATAGCTTATTATCAAGTAAATGTCTAGATTAACTTTAATCATTCTATAGAAAAACTCTCGAATTAAGTGCTTTCCTGTAAAAAGTACGTCACAACTCCAAAAATGTTGTAAATTGGAGCTTAAAATAGATCACTTTTTCAGTTAAATAAGCTAAAATTGCAAATGAAAAAATAAAAATAAGACTATCCCAACTGAAACCAACTTCTATGGAATTACTATAATCTTTCCTAAAATAGCAAAAACTTCCAATCGACTGCCTAAATGAAGGAATTGGGCCGAAATCCACCATCAATCATGACTTTTGGGTCATGTGTCTTAACCGCAGCGTGAAAATAAGTCAGCCCACCAAGTTTAGGCCCAATCCGAGCTCGTCCAAATTTTGTCAAATCGGGTAATCTGCAATTGACGCTTGTTTGGGATTTCGACACTTCGACTAGTCCAATTGATCAATGAATTCAGCCGCTATTTGTTCTACATCAATAAGATAAAAAAAGTACCAGTAAATTGGGATGGAGATAGTATCATAAACATAAAACCTACACACACACACACACACACACACACACACACATACATACATACATACATACATACATACATACATACATGATATACTATACGGGGCGGTTCCAGGGACCATTAAAAAACCTTCTAAAAAAACCACCACAAGTTCCGGATCGAATTTTGATGAATCGAGTCGCTCAATGTAATCAGAACGTGATTTTAAAGGCACCCGCGAGAAATCAGCAAAAAAAATGACCGGGAAAAGTTTCATTTGAATAGTTTTTTATTGAACTTTATAAAATGGTTCAATAAAAAACTAAAATCAAGCTATTCCCAGTCATTTTTTTTGTCAATTTTTCGCGGGCATCCTTAAAATCACGTTCTAAACATATTGAGTGGCTCGGATCATCAAAATTTGATCAGGAACTATGAGATTAAGATATGGAGCGTTTTTTTAGAGGTTTTTTTTAAGGGTCTCCGAACCGCCCCGATATACATACATAGATATATATACACACACACACACAAAACTTCAAGTAAAGGCGCCTTACCGTATTAAGTTAAGGACGTCCATTTTCCGACCAATTTGCGATGATCCAAACCACTCAATATGTTCAGAACGTAATTTTAAGGGTACCCGCGTGTAATTAGGAAAAAAAAAAGACCGGAAAGGGCTTGATCAAAGCAACTTTTGTTTGGATTTTATTGAACGATTCAAATAAAAACTGCTCAAATCAATTCCTTCCCGGTCTTTTTTTTTTTTTTTTTTCTGATTTCTCGCGGGTACTCTTAAAATCACGATTTGAACACATTGAGTGGCTCGGATCATCGAAATTTGATCGGAAAAGATGAGAAAAGGTGACGTCCACATTTTATTTAAAATGAGTATGCCCTTACCCGAAGGGGACTCTCTCTCTCTCTCTCTCTCTCTCGCTCTATATATATATATACACACACACACACAGAGAATATATCCAATGAGGGATCCCGCACAGTCTTACTGTGCAGGACTCCCTTTTCCGAGCTAATTTCGACGATCCGAGCCGCTCAAAGTGTGCAGAACGTGATTTTAAAGGTACTCGCGAGAAATCAGAAAAAAAAATGATTTGGAAGGGCTTGATCCAAGCAGTTTTTAGTGAACCGTTCAATAAAAAATTGTTCAAATCAAGCCTTTCCCGATTATTTTTTTTTTTGCTGATTTCACGCAGATACCCTTAAAATCACGTTTTGGTCACTTTGAGCGGCTCGGATCGTCGAAATTGGCTCAAGAAAGGAGAGTCCTGCATGGTACGGAATCCCTCATGAGATCCGGACTATATATATACACACATGTCCATCATCAATTTATGGTCTCATAATTGGAACCAAGAAAGCTTCCCAAAATAAAATCACATGGTACAGATGATTCATCTGGTAACACACTGAAACAAATGTGGGCCATTAAAAGTTCACATTATAGTTTTGTTCAATTGTCAGGAACATTGCAAGAGAAATGAATTTTCAGAAAAAATAAAGTGATCGAGGTGAAGTAAAGAAAAAAAATTATTTTTTCTGTGTGTTCTCTTGATAAGGAATCTTACAAGAAAACTTAAATTTCTTCATTTTGTCTGGATCAATTTTGCAGGAAAGCCTCTATGAATAAGAAAGTTGAAGTTATTTGTCTCACAACTATTTTGGTTACCAAAAATACAGAAAATTATGAAAAACTTAAATTTTTTTCCCCTCATCATCTCCGTGCGGCTGAACAGGCCTACGGAACCATTTTTTAGTCCGGAGAAAATAGACTTTATGTATGTACAAATCTTTTGTGTCATTTACTCTCTCTCTCTCTCTCTCTCTCTCTCTCTCTCTCTAAAACTATGTTCGGTCATGCAGACAGGGATGTCGAGTGCATTGGATACATTATGTGGGCAGGCTTTCGGGGCTAAGAGCTACCACATGTTGGGAATACACCTGCAACGATCATGCATTGTGCTTCTCTTATGCTGTTGCCTCTTACTGCCCACCTACATTTTCACAACCCCGATTCTGAAGCTGTTGGGCCAACCCCACGACGTGGCCGTCCAAAGTGGGCTCGTGGCCGTATGGTCCATACCACAGCACATGAGCTTCGCGTTCGTGTTGCCGGCCTTCAAGTTCTTGCAGGCCCAGCTGAAGCCCGGGGTCTACGCATGGGTCACGATGGGGACCCTCGGGGTTCACGTGGCTACTAGTTGGCTGTTTATGTACAAGTTTCGGCTTGGAGTGGTGGGGATTGCGGTTGCCTTGGATCTTTCGTGGTGGATTATGGTGGTGGGCATGTTTGGCTACGTTCTCTGCGGCGGTTGTCCGGAGACTTGGACCGGGTTTTCGGTGAAGGCCTTTTCCGGATTGTGGGACTTTTTCAAACTCTCCGCGGCTTCTGGTGTCATGCTTTGGTATGATGCACTCTCTCCTTCTCAGTACGTTTTTGTTTAAGTACAAATTTCAGGGTAGATCCTTAAAAGGGACTATATGGTTCTGCTAGTTTCTTCGTGCATGGGTCATTCTGAAGCTCTATATTGATGATAAAAAATTCACTTATTAGTTAGAGTTTGCTGTAATCATCAGCCATGCTAAAATCCTGTCAATGAACATTACTTGATTTGGAATACATCTATCTTTGGGATCCATTTATCGCAACATGAATGTGTACCGAAAAGATATGATACGATAGGTGCTTACCATGATTTTTGTGTACTTGATATATAATTTCGATGAGCTTTAGAAGGTGAACAATTTCTTCATTAATGCCTGCATGGAAAGCAACCACAAAACCAAAGCATTTGATGCCTTGGTTTTGGATAATTTAACCAAGTCTCTCCCACAAAGGCACTGTATTGTGTCGCAAACCAAACCTAGGATTCGGGCTCAAAATTAGGAAAGCTGCCACAAAATGGATTAGGTACTTTCTCTTTTTAAAATCCAAACCGTCTAAAACACTTTTAGACAGTGAAATTAAGAGTGGTCGGGGAACAGTGAATATTGAGTGGTGGGAATAGACTTACTAATTGTATTATTGACTCATGCTATTGATCTGGAAATTATTCTGCATGCAGCTTGGAGAATTGGTATTATAGAATATTAGTCCTGATGACTGGACATTTAAAGAACTCCACATTAGCTTTGGATGCCCTACTGGTGTGGTAAGTAATCTCATACGTCTTCCTCGGTTTACTTCAAATATTTCCATTACGTCAAAAGTTTAAAAAGAGAACGGAACAGCAAAAGTACTCCTATTTAATTTGCTCTATGAAAACGCTTTTGGCAGCATGAATGTGAATGCCTGGGAAATGATGATTCCTATTTCTTTCTTCGCAGCAATCGGGTATTAAATCTAATCTATTTTTACCAATTGCTGATCTTTGATCTCACCCTTGTCTTTTGTTCCTTCCATTTCGTTGCTAATGCTATTATTATCCCATGTAGCACCATGTTTTTTTTGATAACTTATATCGACTAAATTCAGGATCCAATATTCTACCATCCGCTCGAGAAAAACCCAATTCAAGCTTAAACCAAGATCCGTATAGATTGACCTATATGAGCCGATAGCATTTGAGAGATTTTGAACTCGAAACCTTAAGACCTTGACCTCTAGGCTAATCCCTTGAGATTAGCATGTAGCACCATGTTAGTATCTATTATTGTTCAAAGGCTCACCAATCAAGAAAACTAATAGAATATACAATTGGGGGTATGATTTTACACTTCCCTTTCATTTAAAATGTTAGACTTGTCCCACATTACTTATCTAAGCCACCAAAGCTTAGTTAATAGGAGTAAAATCTAGAGGCTACTCCACCTATTGCAGGTTGGTTTTAGGTTGGAACCCTCCAAGAAATTTAACATGGTAACCAAGCTAGGTCTTTGGTGGCCTCACCTCTCGTGGGAAAGTCTTGGTCGCCCGAGTCAGTCAGCTCTTGGTCTATTACCTCCACGTGCATCCGGGCTACACGTGAGGGAGAGTGTTAGACTAGTCCCAAATTGCTCATCTAAACCACCAAAGTTTGGTTAATAAATTCTAGAGGCTACTCCACCTATTGCCAATTGGTTTTAGGTTGGAACCCTTCAAGAAATCTAACATGGTATCAGAGCTAGGTCTTGGGTGGCCTCACATCGTGTGGTCAAGTCTCCGTCGCCTGAGTTAACTCATCAATTCATACCTCCACGTGCATTCGGGCTGCACGTGAGGGGTCGCCCGAGTCAAATCTCCTGGTTTTCTCAATTCGTACCTCCATATACATCTGGGTTGCACGTGAAGGAGAGTGTTCGCTTATCTAAGCCACCCAAACTTGGTTAATAAAATCTAGAGGCGATTCCACCTATTACCAATTGGTTTTAGGTTAGAACCCTCCAATAAATCTAACATAAAAAAAAATAATACTGAGTAACTCCTTTTTTCGTAACTTAACCCCAAAAGTACTGCGCCTTTCAGTTGATCTTTCCCGATCTTCTTCCAAACAAGGATGCTGATTTTGGCATTCCATATTTGTATTCAAGCGCCTCACTTGTAACGTAAAGTCTTATAACTTCATGTACATAGGGGATCGCCTACATATAAAAGTGGAGCGCGAAAATAAATTTCTGGCCTCACACAAATACAAAAATCATTTCGTGAATCTACTTATTTTTTTAGAATCATTCTTTAAGAATATGTCTTAGAACATTTATGCATGTGTAATTTTACGTACACTTAATATATAATAATACGGAGTAGTGGTGAACAGAGTAAGAGTTGCGAACGAGCTAGGAGCAGGAAATGGAAAGGGAGCAAAATTTGCAACAAAGGTGTCCGTGGGGCAATCCCTCTCAATTGGCATACTCTTTTCTCTCCTCATTATACTCTTCCATCACAAGCTTGCCATGATCTTCTCGTCCAGTCACGATGTCATCCAAGCAGTTGGCAAGCTTTCTTACCTCTTGGCCTTGACCATCCTTTTCAACAGTGTTCAACCCGTTTTATCTGGTATAATAATTACTGAACAATATATAAATTCGACTTTTCTATAGTCTATGTGCCTTTTTTTCAAATGAGAAAGAATAAAAAAGTTTGATTTTCTAGACAAATTTTAAGTAATTAACAAGTGTGATCGAAATATTCAATTGACAGGGGTAGCCGTGGGTTCTGGTTGGCAATCATGGGTGGCTTATATAAATATAGGTTGCTACTACCTTATTGGAATCCCCGTGGGACTTCTTCTTGGGAGATTCTTCAACTTTGGTGTTAAGGTATGTGGTTGGATCTGGGAATTCTGCAGAGCACAATTGCAGTAGTCCAAAAGTATTTCTAACGGTCCGGATTTAACAATAAACTCTTGCTTTCGGACCGTTGAAAACACTCGTGAACGGTTTGAATGTGTCCTGTAGAATGTGCTACAGGGCTTGCCATGCTGGATTTTTGATTCCTATGTTGGGGCTGTTTTAATTTGATTCTTAACTTGAATTTGCATTTCGTTGGATGTATTGTAGAGGTACAATTATGAGTCCTTAGCAATTGGGTCTAAGAGATCGACCTAAGAACGACCATAGATAAGGGGTGTTGGATTTTTTTTAAAAAACATTGGGCAGACGAAATTATACAGTTCAAAACTTTTGAAAATTTGGCTATCAAAATTCTAAACAAATTTTGTTTGGGTAGGGTACGTAGTCGCCCAACCTAACTCATTCGCCTGTCCTTGATTCAACATATATTCGTGGAAGCAAAACGCCATGCGTTAGTACCATTTATTTAATGTCTTTTACCATTGGATACATGATTGATTCTATTTTATTAAAATATATTTTGAGTGACGAAATCAAAAGATACATATAGATCTTGCAGTTAGATAAACCATTTTTTGTTTAAGTGTGGAAAGACTGGTATTCACTATCATGAATTTCAATCATCATAGTAAAAAAACTCTTTTGCCAGTGTCGAATTTTTTGAACAATAAGTGAAGCAACTTGTGTGAAATTATTGGAAAATGTTGTCTGAAGTTTTTTGATAATTCAGATGTTTGGAGTAACTTATAGATACCTAGCTAAAATGTTGTCAAAAGTTCCTAAAACTACGCTTATAATATTACCTTTATTTATTAGTCATGGTCGCATGCAAGTTTCATCATTCTAAAGTACTAAAAACCAGCCTTGATTAATTAGCTCGGTAGATCACTCTTGTACACTTTTAAATGGGAGGTCAGAGATTAATCCTTACTAAAAGCAAGGATTGATAGTTGGACTATTAGTTGGGCTTAGATCTTATGTCTAGTTTGATGTAATTCAGATACTTGTATTTTCTCACCAACAGAGTAGTACTAGTAGAGTTTATGTGTTGCATTAATTACCAGCAATATTGTTTAAAAATGGGCCATTGACTATGATAAATGGTTTTAAAATATATGTTCATTATTCATAATGGCTTTTATGCCACCTCCTAAATTAACATGTACAGGGTATTTGGGGTGGTATGATTTTTGGCACCGCTGCGCAAACAACAATATTGGCAATCATAACAATATTGTGCGATTGGGAGAAAGAGGTAACGTATCTCTCGAATTTCTGGTAGCTTCTTGACAACTATAGGATGTTCCATATCAATGAAAGGTAGCATAGTAAATTTACATGAAAACAGGGCGTCTAGATGAAATGGAAATTAAATGCGAAAATCAACTCAAATATATAGATAGTGATTATTAACAACCGACTATTTTTCGTGGATGAATTTGCAGGCACAAAAAGCTGTTCTGCGGGTGAAGCATTTGTCGAATCCTAATCCAGATGATGATCACTTAATGGTTGAAAATTAACAACTACTACAACATTGTCCTCTTGAAAACAATTTCGTACTATTTTAATTGGATCTGTAACTGCGTAGGGCCAGGCCTTAAAAGGGGCTAATAATTGCATTGTAGAATGAATGAAATTTAGAGAACTCAACAAGATTTTAATGGAACTTGGAATAAAATACAGCAAGCCTATTTAATAATATTTGAAAATAAATACTCCCTTTGAACCTGGCATGGAATAAAACCTTGCAGGCCTCTTTAGTTAATTCTTGCTGCATAATATATGTACTGCTAAACATTTCAAATGGTTGCAAGTTGGTGCCATTTAGTCATGGTTGTGACGCATAATAATGAGATTTCGAAAGTTAAAATAAGTGATTCATACTAACTGTGGGATCTTTTCCAAAAAATTAAAATAAAATATTAATCATGTTGGATCTAGATCGGATCTCAGCTTTGTGGATAAAGAGGGGTGCACATTTATCCGGCCGGGCTTGTTATACACAATAACGGGCTTGGCATCTACCATAACCCATGTATCTATTCTAATAGCTATGTCCGTGTTGTCGAAGATTTGTTGGCTCGAGATTAACCCAAAACCTTTGATTAATTAAGGGAATTTAGTGATCAATTAAGGCAAGAGATCTCCGCTACTTTCTCTGGGAGATAAAAAGGAAAGAAGGAACCGAGGGAAGCACTGATATTCTCTTTCTCTCGTTCTTTCTTGGGAAAATGACGGCCAATGACGTGTTTTGATAATTAATACCCGCTAGTAGCGGGTATTAATTATCAAAACACATCATTGGCCGTAATTTTCCCTTCTTTCTCTCTACAGTTATCTTGCCTTACTGATATAGATACAAACATGGGCCTAACCTTGCACTTGGGCCCAACTACAAAATACTATACTGTAACTTAAAACATGACCCAAGAACCGAATAACATGCATTCAGCAGACTTGCAAACTGCCCTGTTCATTAAAAATTACTCTCTATTATTTTTTAAATACTTATTTTTCATTTTACGAGACAAATCATTCTCATACAATATATCACATTTGATTAAAAAAAAGAGAGTAAGTATTTTAGTGAGTAGAACACACCTTTAATACTTCCAAAATACGAAATCACAACAATTTTAACAAGACTAGGGTACAAAGGTAATCAATCCTAATTATTTAAACTCCAAGACCATGTTCGTTTTGGGACTCAAGTCACAACCTTTTCTCTAAGCAGATCGCTCCTCAATAAATTTTTTTTCAATTATTACTCTCACTTTTATATCTCAATCTCTCCACTCATTATCCAAAAGTTAAAATTCCAAAACGAACATAGTCCAATTGATCCAACTTTTGAACTTCAAATTCTAGATCATAGGATTTCAATCTTAAGTTCTTAACTATGAACAAGAAGATTTTGAACCCCGGCCATTCAATCCTTTTTTTTTTTTAACTCTCTGATTTTAGCACTACTTTTTTTTCGCCCTTTGAAAACCCTAGTAGCCAGTATAGGTACATGTTGACGATACTGTATTTGAAGTAATAATTCTGATCTCACTTTTGGACTCTAGTAGTTGCTATGTATTGGCCGGTACCTACGTTTCTGAAGTAATCATTAATTATTACTAAGACCCAGGCGCCGTAACACCATATATGTAAGTTTTCATTTTTGGGTTTTTCTAATTAGGGAAAATTTCTTTTATATCCCTTCGACTTTGACCAAAAATTCACTTTGGTTCTTCAACTTTCAATTTCAGCATAAAAATACTTCGACTTTCCAATTTTTTTTATTGTCATCCTTTAGATGGAATCCGTTTTCTTTGAGTCCTGCTATAGGGACCGACGGCCAAGCCGGGCCATCTCTAGCCACCTGACGGCCGATCCGAGCCGTCTAAAAATTCTAAAAAAAAAAAAAGGGGGGCTCTAACGCGGGGATCAACGGCATCCGATGTGTATAGATTGCTTGATCTAAACACCCTATTTTTCGTTTATATATGTATATATCCCTAAAGGATGACATTGAAAAAAATTGAAAAGTTGAAGTTTTTTTATGCCGAAATTGAAAGGTGAAGGACTAAAATAAATTTTTGGTCAAAGTCGAAGTGATATAAGAGAAATTTTCTCTTCTAATTAATTAAGGTTGTTTTCCTGGGGGAAACTTGTAAAACACAGAGAAGATGGTGATCCAAGAGCCTTTTATCCTTGTTGATAACAGACTGGATTGATCTTTCCATTCCCCCGGTGAAGTGGTTACATATAACTAGTTCTTGTGCTTGTATCTTAATTTGTAATTTGCCTCGATCGTGTTCTTCTTCATTGTTAGTGTACTAAATTTGATAGGTGATGCATGCAGTTTGCATAGCATAAGATAGAGCAAGTCCTATTAATGGTGATGGAAAATTGGTTATTTGAAGAGCGAAAAAGGATTTTATTTATCTTTAAAATGAGCCGATTATACAAACTCTTGCTCCAATGGTGATGGAAATTTGGTTGTAAGATGGCAAACTTTTAATGGTGGTTCTATATTTGGAACCAAACCATCCTTGCCGGCCACCTCAACCCCACAACTGAAAATAACCACCAATTAGGCAAAGAATTTGACAGGAAGTACTAGATTGGCCGGAAAGGTGTTGGAATCAATAATCCACAAGAAATTGTTAAAAACATATATGTTGAGTTTAGATAATAAATTTGTACTTTTCTGATTTTTTCCGTCAAAAGATCCAATAGTCCACAAAAATTTTGATGAAAAACTAGTGAAAAAAATTGAACAAAGACGAAAAAAAAGGCAAACCAGCCCTAAGTATGGAACTATTTTGTTGTAAATTATAGAACCAACCACTGGAGATCAAGAAGTGCCAAAAAAAATTTAAAATAAAAAAAACTTTTTGATACCAAATTATCTTGACTTCAACTAATCATTTGCGTCCGCATACGGATACGGATTCACATACACCGAAAAGGTCCCCATTAAGCATTCCGTTTACGACATTAGCAAAACCTAACATTCTTTTGAAAGTGACCATCTACCAAATGGTCAGTTCATGAAATTTTTGAGTTTATGCTTAAAATTGTGAATAACCTACATGCAGTGCCAACTCTGATATTCTCGAGGCCTAAGACGAATTTGTGAGGGAGAAAAAAATATTCTTATAGCGAAGGAAAAGAGAGGCCTGAACCATTTCCACTAGGCTAGCAAACTCATTCATTATGTAAGTGCTAAATTTAGTATGTATTACACACCTTCCTATACCTATTTGGAGCCCTAGATTGAGCAAAAATTTGGGGATTTAAATCTGCCACCTTGTCCGCCTTAGCTCAGTCTGGCCCTGCCTATATGAGCAGAAATACACATGATGGCAATAGGGTAAATTGGAATCAAATTTATGATATCCCATCCCATTTCTTATATATCCTCGTGGAGAAAATCGAACACTCGTTAGAGCTTGGAAATAACCGGGTCTCTATTTACGGTTGCAATTTGCACCAACCCTTTTTTCACTAAACTAAAAAGTTGTAGTACTTGACTTTTTTGTTATCTTTATTCAAAAACATATGTGTTTGTAGTTTTGCTCCAAACATTTATGGATTATTCGTTTGTCTTTGGCTATGAGAGGAATCGAAAAAGTTAAAAATTATGACATTTATCCAACAATTTTTGTAAATATTCAAGAAAAAATCAGAAAAGCTAGCAAATTTTGACTTTTTCTTGGATTCTTTTTTTTTCCAAAAATAGATTGACATAAGTGCATACGATTAAGACAATAGAGAAAGTGAAATTTGGTACTTGAAAGTGACAAGTGCATACCAATGTCCAGATTCATGTTAGATGGCGTAAGTGATTTTTTCCTTTCGTTCCAGAACTTCCAGGTTTAACCCTCGCGGTCAACAAAAACTCATAAGATCGTACTGGAGGTTTTTGAGGTCTTTCACTTCATGAATTCAAAAAACAATTTAGTTGCGCATAAGTTCACCCGGATACCCGCAAGTTTATAATCTTTCAAAGAATGATCACATAGAGTTACAATTACTTATTGTATCAACTCTTGTATGCCGGTCCTATTTGCACAAGACTTTGTTCCTCCCTTAAATGACATCCTAACTAGTAGAAGGCAAGCTTGGTCTCACAAAAATAAGCCGAGGGGCACGTACGTAAATGGTTCTATACACTCTGATATATGGGGAAAAAACTAGAGAGATAATTTATTGATTCTCTATTGGCCATTAGCGGAGCCACTTGAATACTCTTTCTTTTTTTTTTATTTTTTTACATTTTGTATTTTTCCCCTTTAAATTGGCTTCTTAAATTGTTCTTTGTTTAATTACATTAATACATTTTGCATATCATTAACTTTTTATTTCAAATATTACAACAATTCTACTGCACTTGCAAAGTGAGATGTTTAATGAAAAAAACCTACCACTTACCAATTGAAACTCTCTCATAATGTCCAAATTGTAAGTGGCTAAACCATAGGTTATATGCATTATACTTTATTTAATTATTCACAATTTTGAAAATAGTCTTTGTCTTTGTTGATTGAACTCACAACGCGTGACAAAATTAGAGGTTTAAGCATAAAATTTGAAAAGAAATGTACTCTCTCCATTCCCAAATGAGAGTCCACTTTCACTTTTTTTTTGTTATTTTTATCTTATTTATATCTTTCAATTTATAACATTTTTTATGATTTTAAATTTTTTTTTATCTAATAGAACTAATTGAGATCTATCAAACAAGACCCATATTGAATATTTTTAGCATTATAGGTTGAAGATATAAATGTTTTTTTAAAATGTTCGAAATAGTGACGTGGACTCTCATTTAGGAACGAAGGGAGTATATTTTTTCTAATTGGATCAAGATTGTTAGATATTGAAATTTTAGTTATTGTGTAACTAACTGCTATTAGAATTGAACCACTGAGACAATTCAAATAATTGATTTGTTTTGATAATTTATGAAATTACTACCTTTCTTAGCATGCATGTGTTAGCCTTATTATTATTATTATTATTATTATTATTATTATTATTACTATTATTATTTTTTAGCACAAACATTCTTTTATTATTTTGGTGTTGCTTATCACAATTATTAATATTATTATTTTTGGCTAAAGTGTGTTTGAAATGTGTCCCACCATCGTTAATTGCGAGCTATAGTATGCGCTACAGCTATCGGCTATCGTTTTTGAAAGAGAGATAGTATCTTGTTGTTTCGACCCAATTTGGAATTATGCATCCATTCCATTCCATTCCACTCCCAGCCAAACAAATTAGCGGACCACCAAAGATCGATGGAGAAATTGCATGAATGAATACTGTATTACAAGATAGCATCACCACATGATTTGGACGTACTATATATAACGTACGACTCCATCTTTCTAGCTACTTTCTTTTACTTTTCACACGAGACCTGCTTTTCCCCCCTCCCCTGACAACCCACCCCCCCTGACCCCACATCCAAATTCCACATTTACCCCCGCCGGCGCCAACCCACCCCCCCTCCCTTCTTTCTTTCTTTCCTTCCAGATTTCCATAAATTTTTTTTTCTCTTTATTTCTTTTTTTTTTCCAGTTTGAAATTATTTCCTTTTTAATTTTCAATTATTTTCTTTATTTGTTTCTTTTCTCATTTACCTCCCTTCTTTTTTTTTTGATTAACTAAAATTCTAGTTTCAATTAAAATTGACTTTATACTTAATAAATTTATATTATTTTAATTAGTTAATTAATTTATCTTAACAATGAATTCTGGTTGGTGGTAAATTTCGGTATATAATCGCGACTATTTATGGGAGATGCTCTCCCCACTACGAACATCATTCTTAAATGACCAACTATTTGAAATTGAAAAGTTGTAGTCATTTATTTTTCCGTCTCGAATTTTTCACTGCGACGTTGCTAAAAAATTGTGTGCGCACAGTCTGTGAGGAAAGCTTAAGTAACCATGCTACTAATCAAACTATTATTTCTTACATTTAAAATATTGTTCTTTCTTTCTTACACAATAGGTTCAAGTCTAATTCTACATTTTGTAAAGTAATTGAGAGAAAAAAAAATTGTTTCAATTGATCTTGTTTATCCGCCTGTTTTTTTTCCCTTTTTTGTCTTTTATAGATTAAAAAATATAGTTACAAAAATAAGTGTTCCAATTTTCAATCCGTTTGAACCGGTGCAAAGTTGTTATTTTTCTGATCATTTCATCCTAAATAGTCATAATAAATTTTTGACTCCAATGCCTTTCAATGGACACCCTAACAGAGTCTTGAAACTAAATAATAAGTCTTAGGGTGTTTGTTGAAAGGCCTTAAACCAAAAAATTCATTATGACCATTTAAAATAAAATAATAATAAAAACGATCTTTGCTCTGATTTAACTGAATTAAAAATTAAAGCACTTAATTCTTGAATTATATTTTTAAATATACAAAGGGTGTATTTATAGAAATTAAATAAATAAGATATAAGTAATTAAATAAAAAAATAAATTAAAACGTAGGGAGATCCGGGGCTCTGCTGCCCAAAGGGCACAGTAGCCCTTGCAAAGCCCCTAAAACATTGCCGTTTTAGTTATAAAAAAAAAAATCGAAACCAGCCATTCGCAATCCTATGGAGTAGAAACGTAATTATGAGAGCTCTATAGACAAAATTTGATTATGTCTCTTTAGAATAATATGATCAAAATAATAAAATCTTCACATCGTTCAAATGAATTAAAAATTGAAGCACTTAATTTTTTAACCATATTTTTGAATATATAAACGGTCTTAAAAAATTAAGTGATCGAATTTTCACTCCATTTGAATCGGTGCAAAGATCTTGTCAATATAATCAGAATAATAAGATCTTTGTACCGATTTAAACGGAGTAAAAATTTGAGCACTTAATTTTTTGAGAGCGTTTATATGTTAAAAAATATAGTTAAAAAATTAATTGCTTCAATTTTTAATTCATTTGAACGGGTGTGCAGATATTTTTATTCTAATCATATTATTCTAAAGAGACATAATCAAATTTTGTCTTTAGGACTCTCATAATTACGTTTCTGATTTATAGGATTGCAAATTGATGATTTCAATTTTTTTTTTTTTTTAAACTAAAACGGCAAGGGCTGTGGGGGGTAAGTAATCTGGGGGGGTGTTGGGGAGCCGGGGTTAATCCGGGAAAAGTGTAGAAAAAGTGCTGTGGGGTCGGGGGGTGGGGGTGTCAGGGGAGGGGGGAATAGCAATTTACTTTCACATTGATAAAGCTATCTCTCCTTTCATCTACATACGACTGGCCGACGGGTCAACCGCCTGTAGTAGTTTTTTTCCCATAACTTTTAAAATCAGATAAGTTGATTTAGAGCATCTACAGTGGTATAATCAAAATAAAAATGTTTATAAAGTTAGTAATATTTGTTCAAAAAGAGCTCACATTGGAATAACCAAACTTAGAAATATCTTAGCAACTCATCAAATTTTGGCTTTTGGATAATCAAAACTACCAATCTTTTGCCAATAATCAAATTTAATAGTCTTCACATTTCATCAATTAAGTATACCATCATTAAACAAAAATATTCTTTCTTCTATTTCAACATGTTTATAACAAAAATACTTTTAAAAACAGTTTTTATTTTTTTGCAAAAATAGTTTTTTTACACTTTTTTTTTTTATTAAAACTGTTTTTCCCAAAAAAAATTTAAACAGTTTTTTTTTATTAAAACTTCTTTTTCAAAAACTGTTCTTTTGAAAGAAAAAACTTTTCTATTCAAAAACTGTTTTTTTTTTTTTTACTTTTTCCCGAAAACTGTTTTTTTTTAATCAAAGTTTTCAAAAAACTATGTTTTCTTTTTCTAATAACCTATTTTTATTAGTTTGAAAACTATTTTAAAAAATTTGTTTTCTATGTCACAATTTCTAAATTTTATAAGTTAAAAAGGTAATGTGGCAAGTTTTGGTTATTCAATTTTGATTGTACCATTGTGGACATCTACATTGCTAATCTTAGCAACCCCTTAAATGGATAACCAAAAGATGATTTGGCAACTTTTGATTATTCCATTGTGGATGCTCTTAGTCCGCCCAATATTTGTTTTGAACTACGAGAGCTCATCTTCTTTTTTTTGATGAGGAAAAATGGGTGGGAGGGGACAATTAGCGTAACAACCCCTCTTGGATGTGACCATAGGGCCTCCCAACCTGCCAATGGAATGTCCGGTTCGAGCCATACCTACTGTCGTAAGGACAGGCCGTCACCACTGCAGCACCTATTGTACAGCTGGTGAAAGATCCCTCCTTTTGATCCACAAACGAGGTTCGAGCACTTGCCGAGACTCGAAAGCCCGCCTCCATTAAGGGGGGGATGATCCCCACCAACTGAGCTACCACCTTGGTGGTGCGAGAGCTCATCTTGGCACTTGTTCCACGTCGGTGAGATGTGGGACATATAATGGGCGATGTCGGTCTATGGATGCTCCATACCATGATCATCAGGGGATGTTGTTGGGCCCATCTTGGCACTTGTCCCACATCGGTGAGATGCATGTGTGTATTTGATGTGGTATATAATGGGGCACGTCGGGCTGTTGTATTACTCAAAATTAATCTTTTGAGCCACGTATTTAGATTAAAGGTTAACAGATTAGCTAGCATGAATCATTCTATGAACCATCGAAATGACAAGGGATATCCGTCGAAAAGACAAGGAATAGAGATATTTTCGTTTGACCAAAAAAAGAAAAAAGAAAACTAGGGATATGTATAACCCAACTAGGGCACATGTACGGACTCCCATGTAGGGTCATATGACTCATATCCCGTCAAATATTTCCGTATCTCCTTACCCCACGCACGCAGCAAACGCCAAACATGCTCGAGCATCAGAAAGTTAAGTGCTCTTTCACCGTGGTCACATGCACGGCCTTGTTTATTTTAGGGTCTCAAAATTTTTGAGCACGATTTTCATTATTTTTTTTTTTATCTATCTCTCTTTATTTTTTTTCTCTTTAATTATTACTTCAGAAAATATCCTACAAAATCCAAACCAAACATGACCGACTGCGGTGATCAAAATCCTCCACCACATGTTTATGCGGGTCAAATGAGCAAGTTTATGGACTATAGACGCATGCGTGATTCTATAAATTTCTGAAGTATCATGTGACGGTGTTATAGGAGCACTGAATAGTACTCCCGTGAAAGACTGCAAAATCCTTTTGGCCTGATTAAAATTTGTGTGAAATTAATTTTATGAACTTTTCTGGAAGAAAAACGCGTTAGAAATAATTGATGGTCAACAGTGTATGGTCATCGATCACCAATGAGGAAAAGGAGTATTTAAGATTCCCACTTTGCAACCACTTGTTCTTTGGTTCATAGAAAATGGACGCGATTGTGACTTCTACTGGTACGTAGCAGAGTCCTTCTTGAACTTCTCCTGTGAGTCTGTGACCCTTTGTTTTAAACTTTTTCTTCCTATGACTTCTTAAATTCCCTAATTTTTTCCACAAATATTGATTAGGAAGGAATTAAGATTCAATTTTATTCTGCTCAAAAAAAAAAAAAAAACACACACACACACACATATATATGTATACATAGTCCAGATAGATACTGATAATCTATTCAACTAATTTTTCTTATGTAAGATTTCGACATCAGTTCATATTAAATGATAAACCCAGAGAAATACTGATGATCTATTCAACTAATTTTTCTTATGTAAGATTTCGACGTCGGTTCATATTAAATGATAAACTCAGATGGAACCGTGGTGCATAATTAGACAAATTTTTTGATCTTATTCGTCTCAACGGCCGGAGAGAAACTGTTTTTTTTTTTTTTAATTAGTACATTACCGTGCATTCTGTAAACTGCCATGTACACAAAATAGAGCTCCATATCGCTGAAATTTCAAAATTGAAATCTTATTCTTTTTGATGGTTATTTGAGGGAAATAATGAGCCTTTTTATTTAACTTTTGATCAAGGAGTCATCTCATGTTTCCACTCCTCTCCTACTCACTTTGAAAAAGGAAGGCATCTCATTTATGAAAGTTATTAGGCCCCGTTCCACAACCCCCAAATAAGAACTTATTTTTTGTTGAATAAGAAGGCTTGTTCCTCAAAAAATAAGAAGAAGATGCTTATTTTTCAGAATTTATATAGGTACCAATGGGCGTCGGAGAGGGAAATCGTACCGGCAACCGCGCCGGGCCGTCTCCGGCCACCGGACGGCCGATCCGAGCCGTCCAAAAATTCTATAAAAAAAAACCGAAGGGGCTAAAGCGGGAATCAACGGCATTTGAGGTGTGTAGGGTGCTTGATCCGAGCACCCCTTTTCCGTGCCTTTTCCGTGTATATATGATGATCATCACATACACACGAAAAAGAGGTGTTCGGATCAAGCACTCTACACACATCGGATGCCGTTGATTCCCGCAATTGCCCCTTCGGTTTTTAGTTTTAGAATTTTTGGACGGTTCGGATCGGCCGTCCGGTCGCTGGAGACGGCCTGGCGCGGCCGCCGGTACGATTTCCGTCCGCCGGCGCCCATTATCATAGCAACAATCTTATTTTTTGTATAAGGCAACTTCAAGCTCAAAAATCATGTGTTTATGCAAATAATTTTCCTATCACTATGGATCTTGTTTGATAGATCTCATTGAGATCTTTAATACAGTGCAAAAAAATTGAATTTTTTTTCATTTACATTATTTTTGAATTTGAAAATGTGAAAGGAACTTTTTATTTAGATTTTCTGGAATGACCCTTCTTATTTTTGAATAAAAAGTGGCAAAATAAGTACTTATTTTTTAAGAAGGTTTCCGAAACGGGACCTTATCATTTGACGCTTATCCAAAAAAAGTTATCATTTGATTAGATCAGTCATGTGAGTCCAATAGCTTTTGAGGCCTCGGATTTATTTAATTACTATTTCGCTTCGATGTTTTTTCAAGGATTTTTTTTTTCTTTCAACTTATTTGTACGGAGGGCTCAACTTTTTAAAGAGACATAATTATTTCAAACTAAACTTTTTTAACCAGCTGGTGGTAGTTTAGTTGGCAGAACTCTTGCAACTCATTAGGAGGAAAATTTAGTTGGTCAGAACTCTTATATCTTATAGGAGGTCAAAAGTTTGAATCTTTCCATCTACATTTGGGTATTCTTCCATTAGAGAGGTTTTTCCTTTCTCTTTTTGTTTATACCGTATAAGGAATTTTTTTTTCCCCTTCATGTACCGTTGCATTACGGCGGTGTAGTGCTCTTCAATAGGCTTAACTGAAATCTCACTGCTATGATCCAAACCATACGGTTTGTACTTTATAGAATTCATTTGAGTAGATCATTCAAAAAAATAAAATTGATCATTGATCGAAAAATATTTATTATTAAATAAAAATGAATGGTTAGTATGATTTTAAAAGTAAGCGGCAAGACAAACCTGTATTGATCATTAGTTTTACAGATGAGAAAAACTTATTCACGGCTCCGCGAATCTTAACCATCCGTTTCGACAATCAATGTTTTTTTTTTTTTTAAATTTAAACCGTCCAAAACATTTTCTGATGCATGTGATTGAGCGCCGTAAACAAAACGGGTTACTTTGTAAAGAAGTTTTTCTCTTTACAGCTATTTATTGTTCAACAAACTTCAAAAATAGTTCAGATTGCGATTGTAAATTTTCAGTAGAACCCACAGACGCATATTTAAGTGCGCGCCGCAAAACTTTAATTGTTCTCGGGGAACCGATGGGGCGGTAAGTTGAGGGAATTGAAGGCCATAAAAACAGAAGACTGACTATACGAAGCAAAGCTAGCTTCTTGATCATTCGTGGTGCTGCACCCAACTATATTACCTTCATCCTTAAATATTTGTTCGGTTTGCAAAATGAGAATTATAAAATATTTAAGACATTTCTTTTAAGAAAAATTCAAACTTTTTTTCATAAATTAAAAGAAATCATCGAAATCTATCAAGTTATAGAAAAAAAAATTTGAATTTTTCTTGCAAAAATTTTACTATTATTTTTACATCCCCATTTTACGGAGCAATAGACATTATGGGACAGTAAACTGTTTTTGGTAGGGGCCGGCCCCGGGCCCCTATAGGTACACCATTGTTATATTCATTTTCTTCTTTTCTTCCATGCCATTCGCTCCTTTTACTATGATGTATCTTTATATAAGTCTTGAGATTAATAAAATTAAAGGACTCATCTGACTCTCTCTCTCTCTCTCTCTCTTCTCTCTCTCTCTCTCTCTCTCTCTCTTTGTATGAGTATATTTAGAAATTGATTCTGATCAGTTTTCCCGAGGACGACAATATATATTACACGATGGTGTCGGTGAATAGGAACGATGAAGAAGAACTCAACCAGCCCTTGGTAGACAGTACTTCTACTTCACCTTCAAGCGGCGTGGCGCAAGGCCAAACTGATCAACCGAAAGAAGAAGATTACAGGGAGAAATTAGACCTCAAGTCCAAGGTGTGGATTGAATCAAAGAAGCTATGGCATATAGTTGGCCCCTCCATCTTCAGCCGCGTCGCCACTTTCTCGATGAACATCATCACCATAGCCTTCGCCGGCCACCTCGGAGACCTCGAACTCGCTTCCCTCTCCATTGCTAACAATGTCATCGTCGGCTTCAATTTCGGCCTCCTGGTACCCTTTATTTCTCTCATTGATATCGATTTCTCAATTTTAATATGCTATATATTTCAATATTGAGTATCCCATAATCTTAATTTAATCTGGAAAAAAACATGCATGTTTGCAGAGGCGGAGCCAGGATTTTCGTTTAGTGAGGTCGAAAATTTAAACTATGTATGATTCACTTTTTCTAGTTGCTATTTGAAAGGAACATTCAAATTAACAAGTTAATCAAAAAGTAAATATATATTAATAACAAAATACAGCTTCGATTCACAATTGGCCTCTAGAGCGAGAACAACGTTTTGGGAATTTTTGTGGGTGGAAATTCTATTTTAACTCCTCTTTTTCCTAAGTACAAAACCCTTATATATGGGTTGGGGCAAAAATGGGGGGGGGGGGGGGGGGGTTACAAAACCCTTATATATG
This sequence comes from Rhododendron simsii, assembly GCA_014282245.1. Classification (NCBI taxonomy): domain Eukaryota; kingdom Viridiplantae; phylum Streptophyta; class Magnoliopsida; order Ericales; family Ericaceae; genus Rhododendron; species Rhododendron simsii. The sequence goes on from CM024958.1 coordinate 9,996,663, forward strand.
GGTTGGGACAAAAATGTTGGGGGGGGGGGGGGGGGGGGGGGGGGGGGGGGGGGGGGGGTGTCAAATGGGTAGAAATTATACCAATTTCTAAAAAAATTTGGGAGGCAGCGGGGTCGGCCGCTCCCCCCTTGACTCTTACTGGCTCCGCCCTTGCACGTTTGTAATGGTTAAGATGTGGAAAAATGAAGGGTCAAAATTTGTTCTTAGATTTCATAAACATTTCCGCTTTAGCTAAGTCTATTATTTTTTAAGTACTTATTTTTATTTTATGAGACTTATAATTCTCTCACAACACATTACTCTTAATTCAAAAAATAAGTACTCATTTCAGTTATTGGAATACACCCTTAGTCTAGCTTATTTTGGATTTTCAAGTATATATGAAATTGTTAAAAAGAATGCAATCTTACATTGTTTGGATATAAAATGTGTAATCATTTGATATAACTAAAAAGTTAAGAGAACTTTCGAAGCATAAAGTCTCTACCAGAAGTACATTAAAAAAATGTTATACAGCATATGTTATTAATTTAAAATTTTGGCATATAATTTAACATGGCTTTGGATTCTTTTCATATCACTTTTTCGTTTACTATGCACATTTATTTACTACCTCCGTCCGGATTTAACAGTTCTTTTTTGGAGTTCGTGCCATTTTTCAATCGATTATATCTTTCAATTTATAATGTTTTTCGTGATTTCGAAAACATCGAATTAAAGAATTAATCGAGATCTATCAAACAAGATCCAAATTCGATATGAAATTTATTACGGATTTAAAGATATAACCCATTTTTTAGCCGGTTAGAATAAAACTAGGGACAATTAAATCCGGACGGAGGGAGTAATTGTTTGCCGTTGGGACTTGGGAGAGAAGTTCCATTCTCGTTTATTTTATTATCTGGCATATCCATGAATTCCCACCCTTTTGGCAGTAAATAGTAATGGACCATTCTTTCGAGAAATTATTCGTTGACCAAAGGGCAACACGTCATAAATGCCACAGGTGGTGCCTCCGTGTAAAATTTGCTGTCAGAAAGTCTCTCACCGTTTGAGACATCAATACCCACCAACACACATTTTTCACTCTCCACTACATAGCCTTCTCCCTCTAAAATAGGCGTGTAAATCAAAAAAATTTTTTTTTTTTTTTGGAACTGACCAAAATTGTGTAGACACAAAAAAACTTATTTTATCACCTCGTTTCTATTAACAAAAAATAAAAAATAAAAAATAAAAAATAAAAAATTTAACGCATTTTACCAACTGGTTTCCAATGATAAAGAAGTTTTTAACAATCTAACAACTTTTTCACTCACTTACCCAGTAAAAAAAGTCACTACCGCAAATAATAACTTGATATTTTTCAACAACTTTATTCACTATCAGAAACACCTCACAACTTTTCAACCACAATTAAAAATCTACAAAATTTTCACTAGCGGAAACACTCTCTAAGAAGACCCACCCTGTTACGCTAAGATTTTTGAGTTTTTTCTTGTTTTGTCCTGAATAATATTTTTTAATTTTGCGACAAACTTTTGTGTATTATTGATTTGCCTCGACAAAAAGAACAAAGAAAAAAAATATGAATTTAATCCAAATATTTTTTAAAATATTTATCATAAAGCCCAAAAAGTCAGTTAAAGTAAAAATTATGACTCTTTTACCTTCAATATCCAAGATAAAGCCTCTTGGATATTACAACAAAAATATTAGGGTAAAAGTAAAAAATACAAACTGGGATGGTTTACACTAAGTTTTAGTAAATGAAGACAGGTTTTGATTAGTGAGAGGCACCATCTCGCACAAATGAAGTGTTGCCCTTGGGGCAACTAATAATTTCTCCATTCTTTCATTAAGTACTACTCCGTATGTCTACTTAAGTACGTGGACCTTAAAATTGCATTAGAGCTTCCTCTTCAAAAATGAGAAAACAGAGAAAGGAAAGTACCAATACACAGTCTCCTACAACAAACCAAACAGACCAATATACACTCTGCTTCCAGTTTTGTATTTTACTTTCACTTTGAGCACACAGACGGTTGTTGGTTCGCTGAAAAATTTTAGCTGCACATAAACATTTCTAAGGATTTTTTTATCTTGAGATTGGAATGCCACACAATTCGGTACTAGTGGGGACATATCTTTTCTTAAGACCGCTTTACGCGTGATTCAATCCGCATAAATTTTCTTTTAAACTCCTAATTTTGTACTTAGATAATTATCTCAAATGTTTTATTGTTGTGGTGTTGTCTCCGGTTATTATAGTTTACAGAATTCTATCGAATATGTCCAACCAAAAAACCCTTACAGATGCTTCAGAAAAATACTTAAATAACAGTCTCTGTTTTTGCTTCGAAAATAAGAACAAACTGAAAACAGTGCTACCAAATAATATTTGTTCTGTTGATTGTGTTTATGCTTTGTTTTTTCTGATCCCTTCCTCATTGTGCGTATATCTCAATCAGTTGGGGATGGCGAGTGCATTAGAGACCTTATGTGGGCAAGCCTTCGGAGCCAAGAGGTACCACATGTTAGGCATATACATGCAAAGGTCGTGGATTGTGCTCTTCCTTTGCTGCTTCTTGCTACTGCCCCTCTACGTATTCGCAACCCCGTTGTTAAAACTCCTGGGACAAACCGACGACGTGGCGGAGCAAGCCGGGTTGGTGTCTTTGTGGTTGATTCCGCTCCACTTCAACTTCGCCTTCGTGTTTCCGTTGCAGAGGTTTCTTCAGAGCCAGCTGAGGACGGCGGTGCTGGCGTGGGTTTCGTTGGTGGTTTTGGTGATACACGTGGGGATTAGCTGGGTTTTCATATACTGGTTGGAGTTTGGAGTGGTGGGCGCTGCCGTGACCTTGGATGTGTCGTGGTGGCTGACGTTTTTTGGGCTGTTGGGATATACTCTTTTGGGTGGATGCCCAGATACTTGGTCTGGTTTCTCCATGGAAGCCTTCTCCGGACTTTGGGAGTTCGTCAAGCTCTCTGCTGCCTCCGGTGTCATGCTCTGGTAAACTTCTTCTATCCTTTCCCTACATAGTAGAGTGCTTATTCAGGGCAAGACTATTCCCACCGCTGCTCTCCACCGTCCAAAACACTTTTTGATGGTGAAATTGAGAGCGGTGGGGGAGCAGCGAAAATAGACTTTCTGCTTATTCAGTGTCCTTAGGCAGCCTTCAAGTTGTGCCGATATGCCAATGTAGGTCCTTTTATCACTATACTTTAATGTGAGGCTCATACACTTAGCCTAGAGAACCATGTTGATTAGATGGTTGCCCCTAGTATTTTTCGAGGTGTACGTGTAAATTGATTCAGAAACCTGCATAATTACCGCTAAAAATTACTAAGAAAGTGGCCATGATCATGTGGTACTACTTCATAAGCACCGCAAAGGAAGAACATTCACATGGAAACTAGGGAATTCACAAATAATTTTTCTTTTACGGCCTGACTCTTAGAAATTCCCAAATTTTGAACTCAGGAGCACAAGAAAAGTATGAATTTTAGTGTTAAGTTGTTGTCACTTGAGCTACCTTGGGTTCACGAGTCCCATCACCAGTTCAATAATCTTGCATACGGTATGGGTTGCCTCTGTGACGTGCTAAAAGTATAGGTTAATATGGAGTATTGAGAGTCGGAAGCAAACTCCCAATATTGTCCCTAAATCATCAAAAAATTATTTTAAAAGAAAAATAAAACTATTAAAAGTTACAAAAATTTAACCTTAAATTATACAAATGTAAGAGAGAAATGTTACCTATGGAATCTTTCAAATACTTATCGATAACTTATATCGAAGTGGGGACACAAATTTGTTTCAAAATCTGGGGACCAGAAGTGTTTGGTTCATCTGCTTCTCCTCTGGGTCGGCTCTTAAAATTACCTCGGGCCCATCTCGTGGAGAAGACATTAAAAATTGAAAAAAGTGCGAACTAAATTTCGAAAAAGTCACAAAGTACAAGAAAAATAAAATTTCTTAAATTTGGCGCCACAAATTGATACGCTCGAGACTTACAGATCGAAAAAAAAAAAAACTTATAAATAGATAGAAATAAATGTACACGGAATTTACTAGATGGAAAGATGCATAATCTCGCCTGAATTCTTGCCCTGTCGTCGACCAAAAATACAAGGAGGAATAGTTGGAGGCGACCCAGGAAACTTTGGTGAAGGTTTGGAAGGAAGTCAATGGGGGTAACAAGAGCATGTGCATTAGGGGGCGTTTTCACTAAGTTTTTTTTAAAAATATGTAAGCTATTTTGCCATTTTGTTCACACATTAATTAACAAGTTTTGACATTTTAGCTTGTTATTCATACTAACCAACTACTTGTCAACAACAGCTACAAATTATTCACTATCGAAAATAACTTGATATTTCTCAACAAATTATTCACTACCGAAAATAACTTGATATTTCTCAATAAATTATTCACTACCGAAAATGGTTGACAACTTGATTGCAACAAATTTTTTTCTCTAAACTTATTTACTACGGGATAGGCCCCCTTAGATTTTAGCCAAAAATACTTATGAATAGTGTATATTTTCATTTAAATATTCTTATCTCTTTTAACACTACAACAATATTACAATTTATTTTCTCTCTCCTCTATGAAGATAGTACGGAGTACTTTTTTTTCCTTTTCCCCTTTTAACAAATCACAGAGAGAGAGAAAGGTAAATTGCTTTTCCCCCCTCCCCTGACACCACACCCCTGACCCACACCCATTTTCCCATATTACCCCCGTCCCCCTCTTTTCCTGAAAGTACCTCTTTAATTTATTTCTTTATTTAATTACTTTTATCTTATTTATTTAATTTTTGTAAATACATCCTTTCTATATTAAAAAATAAAATTCAAAAATTAAGTGCTCAAATTTTCAATTCAATTGAACCGGGTAGGGCTGTCCACGGGTCAGGTTTGGTCGGATTCGGGCCGGGTTGAACCCGACCCAATTTTTGTCGGATTGTTCGAAGGGTCACCCGAGCCCGACCGAAACCCTAGTCGGGTTCAAACCGAACTGAGTGTTGATTGGCTAAGTCGGGTTGTAAATCAAAAACACAAATTCACAGTAAAATACTAAAATCCTTCAAAATCATAGATCTGGAGTAAAAAATGGAGAGAGAGAGAGAGAGAGAGAGAGAGAGAGTCATGAATCACACACAAATTGAAAACCCATTACACATAGTGGTGGAACAAATCGTCGCACAAAACCATTACACACAATTGTGGACACAAACAGTTAACCGATTACAGTGATCGGTGAAAGCCACATACAAAAATATTACACAACACAGACAGCCGAATCGACGGGGGGAGAGAGAGAGAGAGAGAGAGAGAGAGAGAGAGGAGAACCACTGTCAACAGAGAGATATAGCCAGATCTAGAGAGAGATACCACCCAGTGCGTCAAAGTCTCTCCTTGCTATAGCGGTAACTTCTTCTGTTCTGCTTCCCACTTTTCGTTCTCCCATGGCCAGATTGATCGATCGATCGAGAGAGAGAGAGAGAGAGAGAGAGAGAGTCATTTGTTGGGATGTAGAGCACCGGTGCTGCGGCTGCTGTCGACTGGGAGAAAGAAATGAAATGAAGTTAGGGGTTTTTTTTGCCCTTTTATATATTTAATTCGTTCAGGTCGGGTGGAATGGGATTTTATCCTATGCATCCGACACCCGACAACCACCCAGAAATTTTCAGGTTTTTGGACCCGAATTCGACCGATCCATCCGATCAGAACCGTCCGTTGTGTCCTTTTTCAGGTCGGATCGGGTCGGGTGGTCGGGTGGGTCGGTTTGGTGGACAGCCGTAGAACTGGGGCAAAGATTGTATTTTTTTGATCATTTTACTCTAAATGGTCATAATGAATTTTTTTACTATAAAACCTTTCAACGAGCACCCTAAGACTCATTATTTAATTTCAGGGCTTTCTTTGGGTGTCCATTGAAAGGCCTTAGAGCCAAAATTTTATTACGACCATTTAGGATGAAATGATCAGAAAAATAATATTTTTGCACCGATTCAAACATATTGAAAATTGAAAGACTTATTTTTTTAACTATATTTTTTAATATATATATATATATATATATATATATATAGGAAAAAAACAATCGGATTAATTTTTAACTATATTTTTTAATATATAAACGGTGTAAAAAAATAAAAGTTTCATTTGAACCGGATCGATGATGTTATTTTTCTGATCATTTAATCCTAAACGGTCGTAGTAAATTTTTGGCTCTAAGGCCTTTCAACGAGCACCGTAAGACTCATTATTTAGTTTCAGGGCTCTCTTAGGGTGTCCATTGAAAGGCCTTTGAGCAAAAAATTATATTATGGCCATTTAGGATGAAATGATCAGAAAAATAACATCTTTGCACCGGTTCAAACGGATTGAAAATTGAAAGACTTATTTTTTAAACTATTTTTTAAATATATATATACAATGAGGATCCAATGAGGGATCCCGCACAGGCTTACCGTGCGGGACTCCCCTTTGCCGATTGAATTGCGACGATCCGAGCCTCTCAATGTGTTCAGAACGTGATTTTAAGGATATCCACTGGGAATCGGCAAAAAAATGATCAGGAAGGGCTTGATCCGAGTAGTTTTTTACTGAACCGTTCAATAAAAAAACTGTTTAGATCAAGCCCTTCCCGATCATTTTTTTTGCTGATTTCTCGCGGGTACCCTTAAAATCACGTTTTAATCACTTTGAGCGGCTCGGATCATCGCAATTTGGTAGGAAAATGGGAGTCCCGCACGGTAAGGCCGTGCGGGATCCCTTATGGGAACCGGATTATTTATATGGACAGAAAGGAAAAAAAAACAATCGGATTAATTTTTAACTATATTTTTTCATATATAAATGGTGTAAAAAAAATAAGAGTTTCAATTTTGAATCCGTTTGAACCGGTACAAAGATGTTATTTTTTTGATCATTTCATTCTAAATGGTCATAATAAATTTTTGCCTCCAAGGTCTTTTAATGGACACCCTAAAAGAGTCCTGAAACTAAATAATGAGTCTTAGGGTGCTTGTTGAAAGGCCTTAGAGCCAAAAATTTACTACGACCATTTAGGATTAAATGATCAGAAAAATAACATTTCGTACCAGTTCAAACGGATTGAAAATTGAAACTCTTATTTTTTTACATCGTTTATATATTAAAAAATATAGTTAAAAATTACTCCGACTGTTTTTTTTCCTATATGTGTGTGTGTGTATATATATATATATAGTTAAAAAAATAAGTCTTTCAATTTTCAATGCGTTTGAACCAGTGCAAAGATATTATTTTTCTGATCATTTCATCCTAAATGGTCGTAATAAATTTTTAGCTCCAAGACCTTTCAATGGACACCCTAAGAAAGCCTTGAAACTAAATAATGAGTCTTATGGTGCTTGTTGAAAGAAAAGAAATAAAGAAAAGAATTGAAAATTAACAAAAAAGAATGAAAGGAAAAAAAGAAAGAAAGAAAGATTAAACCGGAAAGAAGGAAGGGGGGAGGTGTTAGGGTTAAAATGGGAAAGGAGGGGTGGGGTCGGGAGGGGGGGTGTGTCAGGGGAGGGGGGAAAAGCACCTCTCGAGAGAAAGAGAGCGACATTTGTGGGACCAAAACTCATAAAATGCTACTCTCTCTCTCCCTTTTTATAGTCCATCGTTGTATTTTGGGTTATCTCTTAATAAGTGTCTATTTCATAAAATTAATAGGTAAAAATTGATACATTTTTTCATTTTGTTCATTTTGAAAATTAGGTGAGTAAAAGGATAATGATAATGTCTCCACAGAAATAAGTAGAAAAAAATATAACTTTTAGAGTGTAATGACGATGTTTCCATAAAATTAAGAGTGAATTTATGAAGTGAGACGCTTAAAAATGGACGGAGGGAGTAGTATTTGATAGCTTGTGAATACTTCCTAAGGGAGATTTGAGGAGATACTGTAGCTAAGGTACCTATCCCTTAAAGAGCCCGGCGCAGATTACCTTTTTTATAAGGATATTTTTGCTGGCCAAAATACCTAATACTGCTTTTTACCTCATCTGCTGCACATTCTCTAAGTGGAGAGAGATGGATATAGAGCCGAGAGAAGGGCTATAAATAAACTGAGCCATTTGTGAACTGTTTGAGACTCAACTCAGTAAGGGTTTGTTCGAGTTCGATTCGTCTATTAAATTAACCAAATATGAACCTCAATGTTAGGCTCATTTGATAAATGAGCCAAGCTTGAACCTTATAGTATTCGGCTCAGTTAGGCTCGCGAACCTGTAATTAAATATAATTAATAATTTTTAGGGGTCTATTTGTAAATATTATAAATTTCAAGGTTATATATATAATTTAGTACTTATTTCTCTCCCAAATTCTCTACGATCAATGACAGAGTTTTGGATTCGGTTGAGTTTCATGAGCCGAGCTGAACCAAACTTGTGTCTTGACGAGTTCGATTCGAGCTTAGATTTGGCTGAATGCGGTTCGTTTGAGTTTAACAAGCCGAACTCGAGCTCAGATGTTCAGGCTTGAATCGATTCCGAGCCGAACTCAAACCAGACTAGTACCTTAACGAACCCGACCGAGCCGAACCCGAGCTTTGAAAAATGTTAACAAGCCAAACTCAAGCCAAATTGTTCAGGCTCGAATTAAATAGAGTTCGGCTCGATTTGGCTCGCTTACAGCCGTAGCCGAGGGTAATCAATGGCAAGAAAATTTATTCAAAGTTGTGTTGAGAGAGAAAGGTTTTGAGAACCCGATGCAAGTGGACAAAGCAGATCGAGTGTTTTGGATCGATGCATCTGTCCGAACCGAATTGGGTGCATAAATTAATGGCAACTACTTCAATTGAATAATACAGGTAGGGCACGTTCGATTGCAGAATAGGAGGGGCGACGCTAAGGATAGATATTGCATGGGGACCAATTTATTAATTGCACTACTCTGCAGAACAAGATTCATTCTCTTCTTCTTAAAGTTGAGATATCATTATCATCTACGATTAAGTGGACAACAATTCCAATACCAAATTGAAGTGCAAAACCATGATAATATAACGGACATATATAGATGAATATTTTTGTAGTTAATTACAGAAATTGGAGAATTCTTTGTTTGAACGCTATCTCCAGAAAATATCTATTAATTGGTACTTATGGTTTCTATTTTCATTGCTACCCATTACTAGCTAGCTAGCTAGGTCTGCATAAGCACGAACACAGTACTCGTAGGCAAATAGATAGTCACGACCTACGCCATAGCGCATATGTCTTGTCCATGGATCAGGCTGGGCGTAGAATATTCTCACACGACAAAGTGAAATATTCTATTGTGCAACAAAGTCCAAGAGGGGGGTGAATAAGACTACCAAATTAAATTAAAGCAACCAACAATCCAAACTCCATGCCAATGCTATCCAAATTAACCATATAAGTAAAGAGCAATAATCTAAAGAACGCAAATGCAAGGGTATACGTGGAAATTACTTAGGGTCAACTCACCCTAAGCATAAAACCATGGCCTTACTACCAAAATTGCTATCGATCAAAAGGTTTACAAAGTGCTAAGAGAAGAAAAACAACTTTACCCCGAAAGCTTAACCTAACTCCACCACTTTCATGTAGCTCGCCGAGCTCCTTCTTGACCCTATAGCCACCCTGAGTCCACCACCTCGATCTCCGCTCACTATGGCTCCAGAATCATCCGACCAAGTAGTATCATTGGCATGTATATATGAGTGATTTTAGACAAATGAAATTTTTTGTTTTTGCAAACTAAAACAATCTAGAGAGAATACACAAGAAATGAAGCATTTCTCTAGATTGACTAAAGATGACCAAGATACAAGATCTAAATCATTATATGCAAATTTGTGCCCAAATGAATAGGGAGAAGAGTGGTCTCTCTCTCTAAAATGGCTGTGCAAAAATTTGTGCCCTAATTGTGTGAAGAAAATGTATTCATAGAGGCAAGTACAGATGCCAACAAGGAGCCAATTAGAGGACGACACATAAGCACTACCGCGCGCTAGCATGGCTTCCCAGTTGACTTAAGAACCAAGCGCTTCCAAGCGCCAGGAAGGGTTCACATCATTCTCAATAGACCAAGCGCTACCAAGCGCCAGTGCAGCGCTTCCTCTAAAAATGCCCCAGCAAAGCAAATGGCTAATGCTGGGACCACCCAAAAATACTAATGCCCAGCTTAACAAAAAAATGTGATATCTCAATCAAAATTAAGGCATTAAAATCCTTTTTGGACCCTGGAAAAATATATTGGACTAAGTGTGTCACGCCCTTGATTTTCAACATAAATATAAATAATTTTCGTAATAAAAATCCTCACAATATCCGTATGATACCCCAAAGAGCTTAACATTTCCATCTCGATAATTGCATTTTATAGTCCATCAAGTTCCCAAACATTACATTGTCGGCTCAACGGCCCCAAATTAACATAAATATCATGTGTCAAGAGAGATAAGAGTTTACAACTATTCCTTAGTCAAAAGAATTACAATTTTAAGGTACAAATACATCTTTCAAAGAAATTTACAAAGATGAATAAGTAACTCCTTTAGTTAGCTTTCAAAATGATGTCCACACTTCAAGCACTCCACGCATGCAGGCTATGGATCCGGGTTAACACCTGAAAATGATGTAAGACTTGAGCTACACTAGCCCAGTAGAAAAGTCTACGTCAACTTTATATGCAAATGAGCGATACAGATGAACAAATGATAGAAATCAAATGACAAAGGACGTAAGCACTATTTATCATGATCAAAGTGTCCAACTATCACCACTCTTTCTTGTCGACATTCTCTTAACTCTTGTTCATTCTATTCGTGTCACAACATCTCGAATCCTTTATGTATTTGAGCCGAAGCTCCTACCGGGCCAATTATGGGATCTCGATACCCCCTGCCAAGCGCCCACCTTGTAGGTTAGGCCTTGAGTGTTTAATATGAGCATTAGCTCCTACAGGGCCAATTATGGGATTTCGATATCCCCTGTTAGGCACCCACCAGTCGATGGGCCCCGAGTGTTCGCTCGTCGTTCACATGCTTATGTGTATCATTCATATTTCAACGTGCAATAACGTACATTTCACATTTCTTAACTCAACGAAGTCATTCAAGTCCATCGGATACCACTCTTGTGTGAAACAAGTAATACTCTCCAAAACACTTGAAAAAAATGCAAAAACAAACCCTTTAGAGTTGATGGGAACCTCCAAAAAGTGATTTGGAAGACGTAGGAAAAAGTAGCTCTTAGACACTGTGCCAACCGGTAGGTGTACAAGTCCTACCGGTAGAAGAGAGAAATTCTGTACTTGACCTACCGGTAGGTGAAAGTTCCTACTGGTAGATACTGGAAACAAAAAGGCCAACATTTTGAACGTAACAATCTTGTTCTTGGCCTACCAGTGGAAGAAAGATGCCTATGGTAGGAAATGAGTAACTTTCAGCTGTTGTAGTACGTTTGAGCTGGTTATGAAGAATTTCTCACTTGTCCTACTGGTAGGTGAAAAGTTCCTATCGGTAGGGAGAGTGTCTTTCTTGCGATTTTGACAGGATATACAGATTTCAATCCAATCTCAATAACGACCAATAGAAGCTCCAAGATGGCACTAGAGCACTCAAATAACATATAAATAGAGGTAGAATTTCCTACCTCGAATATCCAAGCCGAAACCGAAGAGATTGAGCAAGCCCTAGCTTCCAGAATCCAAACGAAGCGAAAATACACTAAACCGAGCTCTATCCAATGCGATACGAGCCCCAATATGCAAGTAGAAGATGGAGTTGATGTTGATTGTAATGAGTTTTGAGTTTGGAGATGAGTTTTTGGGTGAGGGAGTGAGAGAGATGGAGAGAGCCGAGAGAGAGTAAGAGAACGGGAGAGAGAAGAGAAATGGGAAATGAATTCCCTGCCACTTACATCACACACATATATACCATATTGCACTAACACCCATACTTTTCAAACCCTTGCACATTTAACCACGACATTCATATTCATGTCATTTTTGCCCTTTTTCCTCAATTACGAACATTAAAATTAAATAAAGAAAATTATTGGTCTCTACAAAGTGCTACTAGAAAAAATGTTCCAAAATGAGTTACATGAAAGATGCATTAATAATACCTTCTCGGATGGCACTTGCAAGTAGTTGAGCATTTCAAAGACTTCATCAACACATCTTGAGACACCGGTGGAGATTCTAGACTCAATAGAAACTAAAACTACCACTAAAACCCAATTACAAGAAGCTAAAATGGTTTGACAAACTCGAAGAATGCCAAATACATTTACAATCTCCCCCTTTGGCTTTTCCAAGACAAAACCATTTTAAAACAAAAATAATACATGGAAACAAACACTGGCTACTAGGAGATCCATAAAAACTCTTGGCAACTAATCAAGAGAAGCTTCCAAGATCATTAACAAGGTCCTACAAAAACAAGCTCAGGCCAAGATAGGATATGATAGCCATATAAAGTTGGCGCAACGGAAGTATATCATCATTAGCTAAACTATCATATGTGAAGCAATGCACAATGAAAATCATAGCTAAATAAAGCTTCAGGACCATAGCATGCTCAGCATAATCAACATAAGCAGAAGTGTCCTAACCATAGACACAATTAGCAACAAAAAGATAGAAGCCCTAATCGTCGGCGCAAAGTACCAAGATAAGCATAAGCCCTAGCCATGGGCAAACCAAGCATGCAAAAGAGTAGTGTAGCAGCATGCAAACCAAGGAAAGTAAAGTGAGACGGATTAAGTTATTATAGACCCAAAAAAGTATCAAGCTCACCCACTCATAAAAATAAAATCAAAATAAAAAGAATCACCTCTTCACCTCACTTCTCACGAACCACCACTATACCTTCTTTCAAATTTTGTCCCGGGGGAGAACCCAAAATTCAGAGAAGGTACATGAACCACACGTCAGAAAGCATCCTCATCAGAGGCATCAGTACCAGCTTGCTCCATGTCATCATTGTCATGTGTAGATGGAGGAAACTCCAAATCAAACTTATCCTCCAATTGCTGCGCATTGCTTGACAGAGTGGTGACCTTTCTTGAAAATTAGCAAAGAGTTCAACAAATAGAGAGTGATATTGATCAATTGTTTCAAGCTTTGTATCTAGGGAAAATTTTACAAATGGTCCTTCTAGTTTGTACGAGTTCTCATTTTCGTCCGTTTAGTATTAATTGTATCATTTTCAACCCTATAGTTTTCATTCCGTCTCAATTTCATCCCTCTCCCTGACGCCGTCAATGAAACAAACGGAATTGGAGGACAAAATTGTCATTTCTCCTCATAGAGGGACTAAATTGAGATTTCATGCAAACTAGAAGGACTATTTCTATAATTTTATTTTTTACTTTTGTTTTTGCAAATAAATTCAAAATACATCATATGTTGAAATAATCTCATATTTCTCATCTCATTTTATATTGAATAATTAAAATATGTTGAAATTTTTTAAAGTTTTTATTATATATATCACAAAAAATATGAGAAAATTCGAAAAGCAACCCCTATGTTAAATGTCTTAGTATTGTATTTTTTTTCAATTGAATTTTCAATCTCGTTATTTTCTTTGTCACATGATTAAAAAGAAAAAGTTGTTCAGTAATATTTAGAAATATTATAATTGTGTTTAATTTAGCAATAAAATAGTATTGAATATTAAGAGATCAAATACATTAAAGCATGGGTATAAGTATATTTATTTTGGGATTTACTCTTAAGATCACTTATATAACAAATAAACACGGATTTTTAATATTTTTTTATCGGGTGAAAAAAATAAGGAGATTATAAGAACATGATACAAAGACATTAGGTAAGGGGTTAATTTGTGCATTTTCTAATATTTTTGTAATGTGTAATGAAATATAAATATAAATATAACTTTTTTCAGTACAGTTTGATTACCCAATAAAAAATAATTCAGTTGTTAAAATATATTACTTATGGTCTTTTTTATTTTATTTGCAAAAAACGAAAGTAAAATTTTAGAAATAGTCCCTTTTGTTTACATAAAATCTCAATTTAGTCCCTCTATGAAAGAAAATGACAATTTTGCCCTTCAATTCCGTTTGTTTCATTGATGGCGTCAGGGAGAGGGATGAAATTGAGACGGAATGAAAACTATAGGGTTAAAATTGATACAATTAATACTAGAGGGATGAGAATGAGAACTCGTACAAACTAGAGGGACCATTTGTAAAATTTTCCCTTGTATCTATGGCATCAAGGCGGCCCCCAAAATGATTAAGGCAACAGGTTAATCCTTGATATTGTTGAGTAAGTAACCCCAGGAGATCCATTGGAGGAGGATTTAATTTGAGGCTACCGGAGGAAAAGATGCATGTGAGTTACTGCCATGAGAGCTATGATCATGTGCAACATTTTGATTCCATGGAGGATTGTACTTCACAGGAGGGTGAATCGGAGAGAAAGCAGGTTCAACAAGAGGGTAATAGGGCTCAGGAATGGTGTGCGGGAGATATTTAGGATTGAGATCATGAATTTGAGAGGAGCTATTATGCTTAGTGCGATAGTCAATTTGGAATTTCTGCTTAGTGGGCTTTTCGCCCTTTAAGATGGGCACAAGCTCGGAACGTATAAAGCGGGTGAATAGAGAGATATGAGGCGAAGCTGGAGTCTCGGTGGATGTTTAACATAGTTGTAGATTTCTAACCATAGGACCCAAGCCAAATCAACAGAAAAACCTCAACCCAACCCATAGAGAGAAAGGACACGTTCATTGTTGACATTAGAAATGTTATCAGGGGGTGAAATAACAGAGGTCATAATTTTGTTCAAAATCCAGTATTGTGAAGCTAAATCCCCTTATTTTGGAAGGTTAAGAACGGCATAAACACCCCTAGTCAACTCCCGAAGGACTTCACAACGAGAAGGCATGAGAGAAGGTGCGAAGGGCCATTGGGGGTTATCCACAATAGGAAGGTTCAACATAGTGCGAATAGAGTTTATAGAGAAATTTATACGCATACCACGAGCATAGGTGGTGGATGAGCCAAGAGAAAGATCAATGTTAGTTACATTAGCGAGAAACTCTTGCACCATTTCAAGATAAGCGTCTTCATAACCCAAGAAAGCATCTACCCAACCCCGCTGTTCAAATTGCTCCGAGATGCCGAAACCCTTAAAATTATGAACGTGAACGTTTCTTTCAATCAGACCTTTACCTTTCTTACTCAATACATCATCACAATAGTTGTTAGCTACTTTCGGCACAAAGTAAGAAAAACCAACTTAAGACTCAGAGGGATGGCGCCAAGGCTTGGCCGGAGCCCGAGATGAAGAGGCACGAGACATAGCAAGATGAGAGAAAGAGGAATGGAGAGAACGTACCGAAGGAGGAAGATCTGGGGGCCCTAGAAAAGGAACCCGAGAAGAAGACGACCGAAATTGCAAGAAAGCACCAGTGGATTTCAACCGGCTGCCATGGATGAGCTCTGGAAATGCAGTGGATTCCAAGAGGAGGAACCCTACAAGCTCGGCAAAGGTCAACTTATCAACATCCATACATTCTTCTATAGCGGTGACCTTAACTTTAAACCTCTCGGGAAGAGACTTGAGGATTGTGCAACACACTTTAAGGTCGGAGAGTGGCTCACCTAAACTATGAAAAGTGTTGACAATATCGGTTAACATAGAGATAAAGCCATCAAAGTTTTCCTCGTCATGCATTTTAAGTTGTTCAAATCATGTTGTGCACATTTGAAGCTTAGACACCCTAACTGTCTCTATTCCCTCATGAGATGTACAAAGAATGTCCCAAGCCTCTTTAGCCATAACACAAGAGGTTACACGTGTGACTTTATTTCTAGACATAACACCAAAGATGGCTCCTAAAGCGCGGGCATTAGTCTCACAATTTGTAATGTCATCGGAATCCACCGCGTTTCTAGAGCTCATCCATGGTAGCCGGTTGAAATTCACTGGTGTTTTCTTGCAACTTCAGCCATCTTCTTCTCGGGTTCCTCTTCTAAGGCCCTCAGATTTTCCTTCTGTGGTACGTTCTCTCCACTTCTTTTTCTCGCATCTCGCTATGTCTCGTGCCTCTTCTTCTCAGGCTCCGGCCAAGCCTTGGCACCGTCCTTCTGAGTCTCAAATTCATTTTTCTTACTTTGTGTCGAAAGAGGCTAGCAATTATTGTGATGATGTGTTGAGTAAGAAAGGTAAAGGTTTGATTGAAAGAAATGTTCACATTCATGACTTTAAGGGTTTCGGCATCTCGGAGCAATTTGAACAACGGGGTTGAGTAGATGCTTTCTTGGGTTATGATGACGTTTATCCTGAAATGGTGCGAGAGTTTCTCCTCTCGCTAATGTAACTAACATTGATCTTTTTCTTGGCTCATTCACCACATATGCATGTGGTATGCATATGAATTTCTCTGTAAACTCAATTCGCACTATGCCGAACCTTCCTATTGTGGATAACCCCCAATGGCCCCTTACACCTTCTCTCATGCCTTCTCGTTGTGAAGTCCTTTTGGAGTTGACTGGGGGTGTTTATGGCATTCTTAACCTTCCAAAATAGGGGGATTTAGTTCCGCAATACTGGATTTTGAACAAAATTATGACCTCTGTTATTTCACCCTCTGATAACATTTCTAATGTCAACAATGAACATGTCTTTTTCCTTTGTGGGTTGGGCTGAGATTTTTCTGTTGATTTGGCTTGGGTCCTTTGGTTAAAAATCAACAACTATGTTAAACATCCACCGGGGATTGCAGCTTTGCCTTATATCTCTCTGTTGACCCGCTTTATGCGTTCTGAGCTTGTGCCCATCTTAAAGGGCGACAAGCCCACTAAAACGAAAATTCCCAATTGACTATCGCACTGAGCTTAATAGCTCCGCTCAAATTCACGATCTCAATGCTAAATATTTCCCTCGCACCATTCCCGAGCCCCGTTACCCTCCTATTGAACCTGCTTTCTCTCCGATTCACCTTCCTGAGGAGTACAATCCTCCATGGAATCAAAATGTTGCACATGATCATAGCTCTCATGGCAGTCCCTTGCGTGCATCTTCTCCTCCGGTGGCCTCAAATCCTCCTGCAATGGATCTCCTAGGGTTACTTACTCAACAATATCAAGGCTTAACCTATTGCCTTGATCATTTTGGGGGCCGCCTTGATGCCATAGATACAAAGTTTGAAACAATTGATCAATATCACTCTCTGTTTGTTGAACTCTTTGCTAATTTTCAAGAAATGTCACCACTCTGTCAAGCAATGTGCAGCAATTGGAGGATAAGTTCGATTTGGAGTTTCCTCCACCTGCGCATGACAATGATGACATGGAGCAAGCTGGTATTGATGCCTCTGATGAGGATGCTTTCTGACAGGTGGTTCATTTATCTACTCTAAATTTTGGGTTCTCCTTCGGGACAAAAATGGGGAGAAGGTATAGTGGTGGTTCGTGAGAAGTGAAGTGATGTGGTGGTTCTTTTTATTTTGATTTTGTTTTTATGAGTGGGTGAGCTTGATACTTTTTGGGTTTGTAATAACTTAATCCATCTCACTTTACTTTCCTTGGTTTACATGCTGCTACACTACTCTTTTGCATGCTTGGTTTGCCCGTGGCTAGGGCTTATGCTTATCTTGGTACTTTGCGCCCACGGTTAGGTCTTCTAACTTTTTGTTGCTAATTGTGTCTATGGTTAGGACACTTCTACTTATGTTGATTGTGCTGAGCATGCTATGGTCCTGAAGCTTTATTTAGTTATGATTTTCATTGTGCATTGCTTCACATATGATAGCTTAGCTAATGATAATATACTTCCGTTGTGCCAACTTTATATGGCTATCATATCCTATCTTGGCTTGAGCTTGTTTTTGCATGACCTTGTTAATGATCTTGGAAGCTTCTCTTGATTAGTTGCTTAGAGTTTTTATGGATCTCCCAATAGCTAGCATTTGTTTCCATGTATTATTTTCGTTTTAAAATGGTTTTGTCCCAGAAAAGCCAAAGGGGGAGATTGTAAATGTATTTGGCATTCTCCGGGTTTGTCAAACCATTTTAGCTTCTTGTAATTGGGTTTCGGTGGTAGTTTTAGTTTCTATTGAGTCTTGAATCTCCACTGGTGTCTCAAGATGTGTTGATGAAGTCTTTGAAATACTTAAGTGCTACCAAGCGCCAGTGCAACACTAGCACGCTCTTCCTCTAAAAATGCGCCAGCAAAGCAAACGGCTAATGCTGGGACCACCCAAAAATACTAATGCCCAGCTTAACAAAAAATGTGATATCTCAATCAAAATTACGGCATTAAAATCCTTTTTTGGACCTTGGAAAAATATATTGGACTAAGCGCTACTAGAAAAAATGTTCCAAAAATGAGTTACATGAAAGATGCATGAATAATTAATACCTTCTCGGATAGCATTTGCAAGCACTTGAGCAAATGCTAAAATGGTTTGACAAATCCGGAGAACGCCAAATACATTTACACAAAGCATGCATAACTCAACACCACACGAAACACGATTAATAAACTGGTTGAGCTAATTATAAGTACGACACAGAGCACATGCAATTATGTACAAAATAGCTAAGCCACGACCAACATGCATGATCCGACACATTTGACACCTCTACATGCAGGAGCTTATCTAATATCATGGGGAAAGTGATATCAGTTTCCGCCCTCTCCCCCTCATCTAGTCATCTCCATGTTCATATATTGGTAGAAACAATCCTTATCTAGCTCTTTATCACTGTTTTATCCCATTGTAGCCAAACACACTAACTTATAATTCAATTCAATGTCCCTATGTATTTTCGAACTTAATTCTATCTTTTTTTCCGTCCTCCTTAATAATATAATATTTTTTTTTCATTTCCTCAGTAAATTGAAGCACTATGGTTAGATGCTCTGCAGTCATCCTATTGTAGAATAGGTTAGCTCTCAATGATTTAGTAAATGGTAAGTAATTCCTTACGTGATTTATGGTGCAGTTTGGAGAACTGGTACTACAGAATATTGATAGTGATGACCGGGAATTTGAAAGATGCTACTCTAGCTGTGGATGCATTGTCTATATGGTACGTACAATATTTTTTTTACAATTTTCCTCTTTGATTTAATTTGCTATTAAAAGAGGTGAGAAGAGAAAACTAAGGTGGTATTGGACTAAATTATTTATATTCCACGAATAATTTTGTTATCAGTGAATTTCTTTAAGTTTTGGTCAAATATTTAACTTTTTATTTGTCTCGATGAGAGCAATCAGGAAAAAAATTAAATAGCACCAGACTTAAAAAAATTTAAGATAGAAAATACAACATGGGAAAGTTGTCTTTTTAACTTATGTTTAAAAAAAAAAAAAAAACTTATGTTTGTCTCTAGCAAACTTTTTATGTTTATGGTCAAAATTTTTTTTTTTTTGAATCTCTCTTTCAAAGAGGAAAAAAAAATCTCTCAAATGTAGTAAAGATGAAATTAGATTTCTCTTATTATTTTTACTTTTGATGAAAAAAAAGCAAAAAAATTTCAAGCAAATTTAATAAGAGAAAAAAAAAAGAAAGAAAATTGATTATTTGGTCCAAACTAGCCTATGCTAAAGCAGATAAAAACGATTTCTTCTTTCACGCTACGTGGATTGGCTAATTTATGGTAATTGACTTGGATTCTCTATGGTCCAATATTGAAATGAACTGCACGGACCAGATTTCTTGTTTGTGTACCCTCTGAAGGCCCACTTCGATGATGGAACCCGTTTATTTTTTGAGCTTGTCACGAACATTAGTCACGCCAAAACTCAGTTGAGCGCATAGTCTTCCAAAAATCGTAACCAATGGTATCCAAAAAACCTGATTTTCGGCGTGGCCGATGTCTAGGATTGGCTCTACAAAACTAATGGATTGGATCATTAATGTGAGCCAGGAAAAAAAAGGCCCAGAAATAGAAAAACTGAACCAATGGTATGGATTTTCTTATCAATGTGTTTGGTTTTGATTTGACAGTATGAGCATCAATGGGTGGGAAATGATGATTCCTTTAGCTTTCTTCGCCGGAACAGGGTATGCTCCTTTCCACCCTCTTTTTTCTTCGTTGGATGGCTACTACTTCTACAATGGCCGGCCACTTATAATGAGTAATTGACTGATGAAAAAGATACTAGTAAAGTTAAACGACCGGGAAAAAAACAAACAACGACCAATAGATGAGATGACTAAGCAGGGTCGGTCCAACAGTTTTTAGTGTCCTATGTCTAATAAAAAAAAGTAAACCCAAGTAGTAATCCCTAATGCTATTGGTACTGACAGCTTTGATACCGATCCTGAACCAACAGCGGGGCTTATTATGGGTCCCTCAAGGATGATTTGAGCCGTCCAATAATTTCTATAAAAAATATGAGTGGTTTCATGAAAAATCAACTCAATCTGATATGTGTAGGTGCTCCATTCAATCTTTCATTTTTTTCAATCATAAGGACTCATAGTGGGTCTCGCGGAACCATCCGTTCAGGATCGGTATAAAAGCTATTGTTATCCCTAGCAAGTAAAAAGTGAATCTGAATTTGCATGTACATGCTTTCGTAAAAATAAAAAGCTACTCCCACATTAGTTTACTTTGAGATTAGTCTTGCTAACCTTTGCTCATTAGGCAGAGGTTAATATTCCAATAATTTTTTCAAATAAGTTTGAATATTAATACACTCATCACGGATATTAATATACTTTTATCGGATATCAATACATCTTTTACCTATTATCCCCCACTTAAAGCATTTTCCTACTTTTATTTGTTTCCTTGCAAAAGATAGAAAGTTTCGCGTATATTCACTAAAGCAAAAGAAAGACGGAAGTTCATGTTTTGCCACAACCATCCACTTGTTGTATCCTTCCTTGACGACAATGATGTAAAGAAGTCCAATTTGGTAACCTCAAGAATCTATTTTTCACTTTTATTTTATGTTTCTTCAAGGTTATGTAGTCTTTTTCCCGTTTTTGTTTGTTTTTGGCGACAATTAGAGCTGGGCAACGGACACGAAATACGACTCGAAGTTAGCGGGTTAGGGTTGAACATTTCTAACACGAAATACGAAAATGACACGACTTGAGAACACGAATTCTAAATTGGTCGGGTTCGGGTTGAACACTTGAGGCACGAAATTCACACGACCAATACGATTATTAATCTGTTTCACCCATTAACACGAACACACAAACACAAATATATATATATATATATATATATAATATAGTATATCTGTAATTCTATATAGAGTTGGACAACGGACATGATAACACGATACGAACCGAATACGAAATTAACGGGTTAGGTTGAGTATTTCTGACACGAAACACGAAAATGACACGATTCGAGAAATACGAATTCTAAATGGATCGGGTTCGGGTTGGGTGGTTTGTGACACGAACCCGACTGATATGACACGAACATGATCTGACATGACCTGTTACCCAATTTAGCGACAATGACGTAAAGAAGTCCAATTTGGTAACCTTAAGAATCTATTTTTACTTTTATTTTATGTTTCTTAAAGGTTAAGTAGTCTTTTTCCCATTTTTGTTTGTCTTAGGGTAAATAGATGCATTCAAATATATACGAAGTTCAGTGTAAAGTTAACATTGAAATGTTGATTTCCATGAATTATCTTATATGATGAATAAAATTAATCAAGCTTTTGATTGGCCAAAAAAATAAAAAAAATTAGAAGAGAGATTATTATATTTGGGACCTTTATTTTTTAATTTCTCTTGAAAAGATCTCATCTTTACCAAACAAAATGGTTCATTAATTAGTTAGAGCAAGGCATCAAGTAAAGGCTTATATCTCCATCCAAGCTCATAGGTTAGACTATAACTTTCAGCGAAAAACTCTTCGCATACTGCAATCCCAAACCCCTTGAAGCAAAATCATAACGGGGCTATTCGAAAAGGTTCATCCAAAGATGGTGTATCGGAATGATGACGATGATAACTATATATATATATATTTATACACAAAACTTCAAGTAAGGGCGCTCTTACCGTATCAAGTTAAGGACGTCCTTTTTCCGACCAATTTGCGATGATCCGAGCCACTCAATATGTTTAGAACGTGATTTTAAGGGTGCGAGTGAGAAATCAACTAAAAAAAAGACCGGAAAGAGCTTGATCCGAACAGTTTTTGTTTGTGTTTTATCTAACGATTCAAATAAAAATTGTTCAAATCAAGCCCTTCCCATTCATTTTTTTTTGCTGATTTCTCGCAGATACCCTAATAATCACGTTTTGAATAGATTGAGCGGTTCGGATTATCGAAATTTGATTGGGAAAGATGAGAAAATGGTACGTCTGTATTTTATTTAAGGTAAGGGTGTGTGTGTGTGTGTGTGTGTGTGTGTGTGTGTATATATATATAATGTGTTTTTCAAGTTGGGATCATATCATTTTGTACATATAGGAAGAAGAGAAGAAACGAAAATGTTGGATTTATTACCCCTTCTGTTATTGGCCTACCATAAAGTCGTTAACACGTCGTAAAGTAAATCTATCAAAATTTGTTGCTAACATAGATAAATCAATCATAAACGTTTGTCGCGTAATTGTAAGATGTATAAATTACATACCTAAAACTTGTTTTGCTAAGCTTATATCATGATGAAATTTACAGAGTAAGGGTTGCAAATGAGCTAGGCGCAGGGAACGCAAAAGCAGCTAGATTTGCAACAATAGTATCCGTGGTACAATCCACCATTATTGGCTTATTCTTTTGCGCACTGATAATGATGTTACATCGCCAGATAGCATTGATCTTCACATCTAGCACAGATGTCCTCGACGCAGTGGACAGTCTTTCTTTACTCTTGGCCATCACCATTCTTCTTAACAGCATCCAACCAATCCTTTCCGGTGAATTGCTTATATTTGAATTTAAAACCATTTTGTTCGAACAGTTTAATTTTACTTCTTCGTATGTTTATGTGTTTTATTTTTTGTAGGGGTGGCTGTTGGATCTGGATGGCAATCGAAGGTTGCATACCTAAATTTGGGATGCTACTACCTTGTTGGGGTTCCTCTTGGAGTAGTTCTGGGTTGGGTATTTGACTTGGGAGTTAAGGTATGTTTCTTCTTCCTCTCTCTCCTTTTGGTTCATTATTATAGGAAACATTTTACCAGATAAAACAAACCATGTTGGAACAGGGATATGCCCTGTATGTGAAGGACCCATTGTCACTACAAGAAAAAACACAATTGCCGATTAACGATTTTGTCGACTAATGTTACCTTTTTAGTCAACAAAAGCCTTTCCCGACTAAAGATTTGGTCGGTGAATGAGAGTCGGAAATGTATTTGCCGAGTAAAAATTTTTAGTCGGGATTTTAGTCGGGAATTGTGTAATTTGTTGTAGTGTGTACTTACTACAACTAAATTGTCTTGAACAAATCCCCTCTTTTATTGTAGTTATAAAAAAAAAAATGGCAGAATGCGGTCCGAAAACTACTTTGAAAAACAGGAATATTTGTTGCTTTCACGACGCATTCGTGTAAGGAAAAGTAGTTTTGAGAATGTGTTTTTCTGCGCAATGGTCAGTTTTTAAAATTCTCCAGAAAATAAGTTTTGAAAAAAAAAAAAAAAGCACGTCGAACAAGTTTTGTGTATTTTCAAAAAGCATGAGAGCTCGAAGAAAAAATGGTACCAAAGAGGTGCGGTAGTTCCGCAATTTTAACTTCGTGAAACTAACAACAAAATTTCAAAGGAACTCAATACCTCGAGTTTCCTGCCAAAAAACAAAAAATGTTCAAAACAAAATGAGGATAAAATTACTTGTCGTTAAAAGAAATTAAATCAAAAAGATTATTATCTTCAATGTCCTTATAATCAAATTATCAACTTTTATTGGATACTGGATTTGGACAAATATTAGGGCATCTGGGGAGGAATGATCTTCGGGGGAACAGCTGTACAAACAGTAATACTGGCGATCATTGTTATGGTGTGCAATTGGGAAAAGGAGGTAATTTTCCTTATTGAATTGCAATTTGTTAACCATTTGATTTACATCCATTTATGTACATATATATATATAGATCTTGAAACAAATTTTCCCTCCTAATGGGTGAACTGCAGGCTGAGAATGCTACTATGCGTATACAAAAGTGGTCAGCTCCCAATACAGATAGTGAATCATAGCTTTCCGATGAACCTGGGATTGAGCTAATAGAATTTACCGCTCCATCGGGTTAATTCAAAACTACGAGGTGGTGCATTTTTGTTGTCGTCATATTAAGTTTGTTAGTATACCGTTTTTTTTTTCCCGATCAGATTACTGGGTATTTATTCCCTCTGCTAGCGGCTCTTTTAGAAATGTACTAGGTGAAACACTTTGTGCACAGCGCAAATGTGATGCCTGTTTTTGATTCGTAATTGCATAAAACAACTTTTGATTTAGTACAGTAAAAATTAGTTGCTGCTGTAATGTTATTTATCTAAGGTTTGGAAGAAGTTGAGAATCAGCAGGTAATTATGCAAGCAGATCGAATACGTTGAAATAGTCGTAGTTATATGTACATGTGCAGCTCGTGCTTCGCACGGTGCCTCATGCCCGTTGGATTTTGGTTGAAATTTAGATACCCTGAATTATGAACTTAATTATTTGCTAACTTGTATGGAATCACAACTATAAAAGCAAAGTCAATTAAAATACCCAACTACGTGGATTAGACATACATTGTGACAACTTATTCCATCGCCAAAAAGTATACTTAGAGATATAGAAGACAAGCGAGGAACTTTTTGGTTTGCCCGGTATACCACAAATTTGGTATCCCCCTTCACAAAAAATGTGACACTTGGCAAACATCTGTTTTTTTTCCCGCACAAATGCTTCTTTGCACAAAAAGCTAAACACCCCTCTCCCAAAATTACTCCTCTGTATCCCTGCTAACCTCTTTGCTTTCTTCCCATCCAATTTTTTTGCATTTCCACATCCACATCAAAAAATGATCCTTATTTCTTCGACAGGTAACACATGTTTCAAGGGTTTTTTTTAAATTGTAATTGGCAAATGCTAACCTCCGCGGCCTGGCGGAGGATTAGTGGGCCCAATGAATTAACTTTTCAGAAAAAGTTTCTGAGTAGTTGAGGGGAAAAAGATGCTTACCGATTTTTACAATTCTAACCCTCACTTTTTCAACTAATAACAAATCAATACTTTGTGCTGCACCAATTTACATGTGGCAGGTGACTTTCCCTCCAACCTGTCCTTTTGCTTTTAGGATAGGTACAACGGTTTTCTTTTAGGATACGTGGAGTGTACTGTATTTGCTACTCTCTCCGTCCCTTATTTAGAGTTCAGTATTTCATTTTGGACTGTTCTTTAATA
Source organism: Rhododendron simsii (assembly GCA_014282245.1). Classification (NCBI taxonomy): domain Eukaryota; kingdom Viridiplantae; phylum Streptophyta; class Magnoliopsida; order Ericales; family Ericaceae; genus Rhododendron; species Rhododendron simsii. Next base: position 10,022,049 of record CM024958.1, read on the forward strand.
AGAAGTTAGTGAATAAAAGTTGGTACATTATTTATTTTATCCCTAAAAGTAAATTCCATTTTGAAAAAACAAGTGAATAAAGGTGTAATGATGATGGGTAAATAGAGAAAGTGGAAGAAAAAGTTGATGTGAAAGATATAATGATGATATCTTTTTAATAATTTGGAGTTACGAAGTAGGACACTTAACAAGAGATAGAGGGAGTATAAGGTTTGGCTTTAAAAGTCAAATACTAGTAACTCATTTTTTTTTTGTCTTTATTAAAAAAAACTTGCATTTGTTAGTTTTGAGTCAAAATTTTGTGATTTATTGATTCGTCTTAGCGAGGGGAATTGAAAAAATATAAAATTTTGATCGAAACTTATAATTTTTTTTAAAAGGACAAAAAAAAGTAAAAATTTTTGTCCTCTTGATTTATTTATGTTTTTATTCAAAAAATTGTGAGCTTCAATAAAAAAATTTACTTTCCGATTCCTCTCATCAAGAAAAATTAATAAATCACAAAAGTTTAACACAAAATAAACAAATTCAAATAAAGACATAAAAATAAACTACTTAATTTTTCAATCTAAACCCACTGATGGACATCGCCTCGTACGTACATGTTCACATCTTTGTTTATTTTTAGTGTTTCTTTTGGCGTGGAAGCCTTGACTGAGCAAGAAATGTTTGTATTCTTTTTGGCTTAGTAGTTATATCTTTTGGGTTCAAGCTAAATGAACATTGTTTAGTATTTTTTTTGTATGTGTGAAATAAATATTTTTATTTGGGTCTTAGATTCGAAACCTTTCAGGTGTTATCAATTTCTATGGGGTCAGTGTATAAAGTATTTTGCTCTGACGTTACTTGGGACTCCCACAAATGAACGGTGAGATTGATTCCCAAAAATTAATCGAAGTGCACATGAGCTGGTCTAGACATTTGAGTTAAAAAAATTGGAGTGGCAATATCAATGAGCCTATCTTTAATGTGCACTGAGAAGTAAATGTGGTGTTCTTCCTGCAAAAAAAAAAAAAATGGCGTCCTTTTTTCGTTAGAGGAGAAGTAAAGTATTAAATGCTTCCAGGGCAAAATTGTCTTTTGGAATTAAAATAAGAAACATGGTAGCTTTTGAATAAAGTTGCAGAAAAAGGACAACTCAGCGAAAGGAATTAACATTTAAATATTATACTTTTGTACTCTTAAAGTGTGCCCATTGGGCACACGTTAGCAGGACCGATTGTAATTTAAAGGTAAAGTATAAATTATGAGGATTTAAACCATTCCAAAAAATAAAAGGTCTGTAGTAAAATTTAATAGTTGTAAATTTCCGTTGAAAGCACAAAGATTAACAAAAACTACAATAGCCAAAGATTAAACAAAAACTACTACCACTATATTGTTTCTTGCAAAAAAAAATATACATTCCCTAGATATCTTGCTTGTTTCATTTCTGTGGTGGTAGCATTTCCATTCTTGACTCAACTACGGTATTGCATCTTCCTCAACTAGCAATCTCATACAGCTGAAACGGGGAGAATTAAACTCCGGATTTGAAGAAGAAACCTACATAGCATCGATAAACTCCTATTAAAATGTTGAGATTTTGAAACTCCGTATGCCAAAGATAATAAATTGTGGAATAAAGTTATACGAATACCAAAGTGGGGATGGTGAACTGGTCAGTAGGACTAGGCATTTCTTCAACACAAACAGTGATATCTTCTTCAACACAATAAAGTTCATCTACAATATTTGAGTTTGCAATCTCCTCTTCAACCATCTTCAATGCCTCCCTTAATTTATCCTTAACAATTTCAGTGCATTTATGAGATAATGAGCCCTTATCAAAAATATTTTGCCCCATGTGATTCAACTCACTAAGGCGTAATGAGAGAGTAGATTTTCCTTCTTGGTGCAATGATTTTCCAACATCACCTTCTATCCCTAACTTTGCACGTACTTCTGGTCCATCTCTTTAAGATATAGAGTTCAGATATCTCTTTGTAATTTTTCATAACAAGCACTCTTAAAGCATGTTTGCACAATATTCCCAAAATCTCAAACAACTTACAACTATAAGAGATTTCATCATTGGAAAGATCAAATTGAACAATATGCACCCTTTGACGGCCATCCTTTGTTACGTGATAGATGGAAGTTGTCCCATTACATCTAATTTCAACATAATTCAATTCAAAGCTATCCAACAATTCCTCTTCAAACTTACTAAACATGACAAGAGTGTACACCTTAGATGCATGATTCAAAATACCATGCTTACTTGCCTTTGGTGGCGCACCATTTTTGCGTTGAAAATCATCACTTCTTTCATCTCGCCTAATTTCTTCAACCTTTTCCTCATAATATTGAATAACTTGTAGAAGAGACATAGGCTTCCGCATAATTTGATGAAAAACACTATTAGTACTGGCCTGATGAATTGCCACTAGTCTTGTGGGCGCACCGAACAACTCCTAAGACGTCTACAGGAGAGATCCTCTATTCATTAGCATATGGAACATAGGCTGTTATTCCATTAGAAGTGGGTTTGCCGACCAGTAGGACCACTTTGGTTGAAAGTGGAGGCAATGACAGAGCCTTAGAGATTGAATTGGATCTTGCTGAGGAACGGAGAGAGAGGGCTCTGGCGCATTAGGCCTCATACCAAGAGTAGCTGATGAAAAGCGACAACAAGAATTTCCACCCACCAGAATTTGGTATTGGGGACCTGGTGCTTCGTAAAGTGCTCGGCAATACTAAGGTAGCTAACGAGGGCAAGTTGGGGGCCAATTGGGAAGGCCCATATCGAGTTACTGAAATTGTGGGCATTGGGGCTTATAAGTTGGCGGACCTGGACGGGAATCCGGTGCCAAGGCCTTGGGATGTCCATAACTTGAGGAAGTTCTTCATTTAGCAGACTTCATTCTATTTTCTATTCTATTTTAGGATGCACATCGTGATTGTGTTACAAATAAAATTCCCTTATTTTTTAGTTGCAAGGGGTACTACGCGTAACGCCCCTTGAGTTTTGAATTATGGATAAAATTCGTAGATTTTGGTGAAACACTCTGTTTTTGCAATTTTTTTTTACACTGGATTGCGAAACCAGCCCTTCTTCTTTCTTCTCCCTTCGTATTGGGGAGCAGAGCATGGGTCCATACGAATTTTGGGTCCATACAAAATTTTTTCCGTGTACAAAATTACTTGGATCTAAGTACAAACAAACTTAGACTTTTTCCCAGGAACGTGCAGTCTTAGAAAGCGTATGACAATATGCAAGTATGGATACACTTGGTCATTTGGATGGGTATAAATAAACCTGGAATGCATATGTGAATATGCACACTTTTGCCAACAATGAATACGTTTGGGTAACCTAAGTATGAATACACTTAGGAATATCCCCAAGTACGAAACACTTAGGTTGCATACGAGAACATGCAGATTTATCTAAGTACGAATAGACTTAGGCATTCTTAAGATGCATACGATAACATGCATATATTTGCCAAATATGAATACATTTGGGCATTTGTTTAAGTATGCGAAACTTAAGCATATAACCTAAGTATGAATAAACTTAGGAATTTTACCCAAGTATGTGGAACTTGGGGAGCATATGAGAAACATGCACAGTTACCTAAGTATGAATATGCTTAGGAATATTACCAAAGTATGTGAAACCTTGGGGAGCATCTGAGAATGCGTGCATTTCTCTAAAGTACGAGAAACTTAAGAGTATAATCTAAGTACGAATACACTTAGAAATTTTTTTGAGTACGAAATACTTGGGTTATGCAACATTATCTAAGTACGCATATACTTAGAAGTTGATCCAAGCACATGACTACTTGGGATGCATACAACAAACAGCTAGGTACGAGCAATACTTAGATGGTTATCTAAGTACAAACACACTTGAAGAGTAATCGAACAAGTTAAGTACGAAATATTTAACTGTGTACGAAAAAAACACAAGTCTGCCAAGTACAAAATGCTTGAACGAGCAAGCACAACAATATTAAGTATGAGAAACTTAAGAAGCATGTATATTGCATATGTTTGGTCCTAGCAAGAACAAGCTAAGGGTACTTGTTCTCCATGTTGGGGAGCAAAGAGCATTCGTTAGAAATATTCGTTGGGTACGAACAAACTCCGAATTTTGTCTAAGTATGAATAAACTTAGGCCATGAAAAATGCCACAATCCGATTGACTACGATCAAACTCAAAGTTTGGCTAAGTATGAGTAAACTTAGGCCATGACCATGAACGGTGCCGAAATTTGATTGAGTATGATCAAACTCGAACCCAAGTACGGATAAACTTGGGCAGTCTGCCGAGCATGGTTGAGCTTGGGCAATACTAAGCACAAAAATTTGGGTGACTACGAGCCAAATTGAAAATAGGTATGAATAAACCTGAACTATGACAAACAAAGAATGTCAAAAGTAGACCCCAGTATGGAAAAGTTTGGGGCCCAAGCAACGAACATTGCTCTGACACCAGCAATGGATGAGATCTAAATCAAAACCTGATGCACTTAGGTCTTGGCATCGAATAATGCCTGAAACGGCCATGTTTGGCCCAGAATTGGGATGAGTATGATTACTCCTAAAGTATTGCTGGGAATTTGCTAAAGTATGAGAAAACTTTGGGCCAAAGAAATGATTGAATATCAAGAAACTACAAAAGTATGAAATAAACTGGAGTTGTTGCTAAATACAAACAAACTTGGCAAGGGTGCAAAGGATTTGCTAGAAACGAATGAACACCAAGACGTTTGGCTTGGTCTTATGATGAAAGTTATACCACTTTTTATGGAGCAAATAGAGGGAAAATATGATTTTGATTGGCATATTGGGAGCTTTGCCTATCATTTGGGTTAAAATAACGAGTAAAAGCTGGTGAGCAATTGTAGGGAGTATTCCCGAACAAGCCCAATTAGGGCCCGAACAAGTGGTATGTGGGACAACGGAGTAAGTAAGATAAGATAAACCGCCGTGGAAGGCGGTGATCGGCGATACAGGACCGGTGACATGTGAAGGCATGGGTTCAGGTAATCTGTTCGGCAGATAAAGACAGAAGATACTAGAAGTCGTTGGTCAAAGTAGTTAAAAAGGACCAGCGACATGTGAAGTCACTAGACCAGATGGATTGCTTAGCAATAAGGGGGCTGAACAGGAAAAGAACTCATGGTATAATAGGGACAGTCGCCGTGCAATACGGTGGTCGGCGATATGGACCAGTGACATGAGAAGTCATTGGTCCAAGAAGTCTGTACAGGGCCTTGGACCGGTGAACATGAAAAGTTATTGGTCCAAGGGTTAGATAAAAAACCAGTGACATATGAAGTCACTAGTCCAAGTAGCCTGTTCGGCAATGAGAAGGCCGAACAGAAGGAGAAATCTGGGGAAGGCAGCTTCAGGTGCAAGGAACACTCTGGAAGGGTGAAGAAACAGTGTTATTTCGTTAAAGAATGAGATCCCAAGAATGTAGGATCTGGAAAAGATACCCAACGGGAATGGGATGTTCGGCCAGTTATGGAAAAGAGTCCTAAAAGGACTAAGGTAATGAACTGATAAGGGACGAGAATCCAAGATATCCTGGTTTCCTCTACGAGATAGGAATCCTAGAGCAACAGGGATGCTTGGGCAGCAAGCATCTATGAATCTATAAATACAAGGTAAACCTAGACGTAAAATATATGCAATACGCAACACTTTGCATTATATGAGTTTTCTACTGATAATTAGGGTTTATTGCTAGTACATGATACTAACTTAGGCATCGGAGGGCCTTTGCCACAAGAGGCAAAGGTGCGCTCACCCCTTCTCTATTTTGCAGATTAGGTTTCCGATGACGAACTAGGGTTCCGGTAAAGAGGCACGAGTAGCCGTTGCAATCTAGTGCTGTTCTAAGCACCAATTGTTTTCATCTCCCTACAGAAGCTGAGGAAGCCGAAGTCACTACAACACGAATGGCCTATTGCGAGGAACATATTTCGTCGCTAAATCAAAACTTTCCTCGCTGAAGCGAGAAATATTTTTGTCGCCAACTTTCCTCGCTAAAACGTTGTGGCAGAAGCTTACAGCAAGAAAATTAATTTCCTTGCAAATTGTTGACGATTTGCGAGGAAAAAAGTCCACACCAAAACCGCAAAATTCCTCGCCCAAACTGTGGACAGGACTTGAATGAATATAATAGGTGAGGACAAAATTCCTCGCCAAAAATGATTTGTGAGGAAAAAAGTCCTTGCCAAAAAAGAAAAATTCCTTGCCCAAACACTAGACACAACATGAATGAAAATAATAGGCGAGGAATAAATTCCTCGCTACCAAAGTAATTTCCTAGCAAAAAGCAGCCTATTGTAGGCTTTCAGAGACAAATTTTTCCTTGCTAATATTACATATACGCAATAAAACAATAGCCTATTGCAAGCAATGAATATTTTTCCTTGCAAACATTTTTTATACATTCCCTGCGCATTTAAAATCTATCACTACCACATACAACCACGGACAATGCATAACCATAAATAGCAAAAATTTGTTAGCTTTCAAGTAAACAAATTGTCATTTCTAGAAACATTAGCCAAATCCTTTCAACTACATAATAATGACATCATTGTTCAAACCATCAAAACAAAGTTTAGCCCCAGAAAACAAAATATCAAGTTTACCACTACTTATGCTCTAGGATTTTCAAAAAGCATCATGAATCTTTCCAAAATACTACATCACCTCGGGGCCAATTTTTGCAATGTATCCTTCTTTGAATTCCATCCCCCACAGTCACGAACTCCAAAAAGAACATCGATCTTACACGTTGCCAAGTAAAAAAATAGCAAACATATCAAAGAAAGTAAGAAACCATCAAATATGCAGTTATATATTTATATACACACTTGCACAATATAAACAGTACAAAAGATTCATAATCCACCATTGCATAATCCTAAATAACACCACGAGTAAATGCAGGCCAATCATTGTACGTTCAAAAAGGAAAGTAATTGTCTAGAGTTCCAACCTCAGTACAATTTGCAACTTCTATCCAACCCTCTTCTGTCTCTAATTGGGGCTTGGATGGAGTGTGACAAAAGGTTCAGCCTACAATGTTTCAGTCACTGGATGTTGTGCCAAAAAATATTCCAGCATTGCTTAATCCTTGATTAGAAAGGAAAGTGGACACCGGATAAGTGAGCCCCCAAGGTAAGTTTCAAACCCAATCCAAACTTAGCCAAGAGAAATTCATTTACTGATTACCTGTTCATGCTAAGGTTCATCAGCAAATTCCAAGTCCCTATTAAAGCATTCAATTTTGAGTGATACTAAGAACACTTGATCAAAGGACATCATTCTTTTTCCAAATGAGAAGCACCATATTATGAGAAGTTCTATCATTCCAAATAAAGAAAACCGATACTGCTTTACGCTTAATTGACGGAACCTGACATCACTAAGTCGATATATTGTATACAAAGGAAACTAAGTAGCAAATGTTCAACACATATAAGATGCTCATGAAAAACATAAATGCTTCTAAACAAACTTTGTATTAGCATTTTCCATACATATAAGATGCTTCAAGTTAGGGAAAATGATGACTTAGAGACATATCAAAAATTTTGACTAAGCTTAGTCATCATCAAAACTGAAACCAATGTAGATATACTATGCTGGAGAGATTGGTATGCATTTTTTGCCCCCTTTCCAAACTTATGCTGCTAGCCTGTTACTAATTTTTTGAGTACTCTGAATATAATGCAGTTGGTGGAAAACAAGATTCAGAGCCAAAAAATGATACAAAATCCTAATTAACCGTGTGAAAAAACTAAAAGCTACATCGTTCCAGCTTCGAAACGATGGAAATTGCCCCACTCAAGGATGAAACATAAGACACATCTCTCTCTAGTCTCTAGAAAGCAACATTCAATTATTAATCAAGGAAAAAACACTTGAAATTCTAGGAGAAGATAGCATAGTAGGCTACTCATTTCTTGTAAATGATTCCATTCCCAGTGCTAGCCCAGCTGTGCAATCTAGCAGGCCAAAATCTTTAACCAGCGATTCATCCTTGTTGTAAACCCCAACTCGAGAAAACACACAAGAACCACAATCTACATATAGAAGCGATGTGGTCCTATATTTGTTTTCACCTCCCACCACCAGCATTGCAACACCACTCCAAACAACTTAGAATCTTAGGATAAGTAGTGATCTAAGCAGCACGGACACTCCTGAGGTGTCATGTTCGTGTCAGACACCAAAACAGAAACACCCATTGGACACCCCCAAAAACCAATGAGCAGCAGTCAAAAAGTGTCATTGTTTTAGAATTAGATCATAGACCTCACTCTTTAGAATGAACTTTCAATCTGGATAAGTCAAGGGGATGGCATCACCTAGCGTAAATGAGATCTCCTCTTCGTAAGATCGCTTCATGGTAAAGAAAATTGTGAACTTACCATAACCAGATAAGGATGGGTAAGCAAACTGGATTAAGTGATCCATGACCGCAAGACAAAGCTGGTCAATCTCATTAACAAGAGGGTAAGGCTCGGTGATGTGAAGCAATGATTAACCCAGGATGCAGATTTTGGGCATTGGTGACTTGAGGGACAAAGTGTCCGCATTTGAATGAGAAATCTACTACGAGCGAAATACACGTTAAGTGGGACAAAGTGTCCGCATTTGAATGAGAAATCTACTACGAACTAAATACACTTTAAGTAACATTCAACAGACAAATAATAAAAAGCAACACCGAAACTATTTTGCCACTCATACTTATCTCACCATTGGTCAAATCCAAGAAAAAAGAGAAAACCAGGTTGGTAGAGCCAACATACCAATCTGGAAAAGCAAAAACTATAACAGTAACTATGAGGAAAAGCAGAAACTAGGTTGGTAGAGCCAACATACCAATCTGAAAAAGTAGAACTATAAAAGCAGAAACTATAAAAACAGAAACTATAATAGCAAATTATAATAGCCAACATACCAATATGAAAAACTAGATAGCTTTAATAAGTTACAAAGTGCAGACTTGGACAAAAAAATATCTTAATCTTGACACTTCTTGAAAGTTCAACTAAATCCACTAATTGCATGAATATATAAAACAAAAAATTGCACCAAATCTGTCAATCAACCACACTAAATCAATCAATCATTCCATTACTTATATATGAGTGCATTGAAACGAGTTTGAAAAGGATAATGAATTCTACTAACCAGTCAATCATTAGATGATGTTTCAGCACTCCCAACATGTCCAGTGTACCCTTTTTCAATGAGAAACTCCATCATGCTAGCATTTATCTTCTGCTGCTGCCTATTTGCCTCCAAAAGCTTCTCAATGGTGTAATTATGTGCCTATATTTTCATCTCAAGGCATGACACGTATTCATGGGTCATGGCAGAGGAGGAAGGCCTCAAGCCAAGTGCTTTCAGGGCAGTTTTAGATGTGGTCCTAATAGATGACGAAGGCTTCAAGCCAAGTCCTTTCACATAACCTGGCCTTTGTTTCAGCACCGTGACGGACATCTGCTCCCCTGTTAATGGGGTAGCACCTTCTTGATTAAGTGTAGCATCTACAAGGACCATTTCCTCCTGCCATTTTTTATGAATTGAAACAACATAAGTAAATTGAAACGCTGATTTTCTATCCACAAAAATTACTTGATATACGTACATAGTTAGTCTGGCATTTTGGAGCAATCCACTTCCCCGTGTTGTCATTATAGAGAGTGGATTTATGGAACTCCGGCAATTTAGGCAATTGACCCTCATTTTTTAGAGCCTGATATGTTATTTCATATTCAAGTGGTTAATTTAGCATGCCAGTGAGCTTATCAAACGTAAAGAGAGAAACAAAAAAACACACATGTTCATGTACTCTAACTGCTAGAGACTTCGTCCCACATCTGTGCTTTGTCTTGTTACTGCGTCTATTTTCTATATTTTTCTCTGATCGAAGCTACAAGCACCAACAACCAAGAAAAATAAGAAAACTCAATGCTTGAAACATAGAAATGAGCCCATACTTAAATGGTAGGAACCAAATGAGGATATGAACATACACGTAAAAGAAAACTGGTACAAACCGAGCTACAACAAGGCAAACCAGCCAAAGCTAAGATAACAATTTTTCTTAAAGATCAACTACAAAATATTGTGGCATGTTATCCAAGTCTAATGCATAGTCACTCCATGGTCAACTCTCAGGGCCTAACACTTTATTCAAGTTTTAGAGTGTTCTTTAACTATCATGAGTGTCCAAACATTGAAACAAGTACAATATAGAATGGTAAAAGTTGGTTACCAGCCAATCTTTGTTTGTCCACTTCTTTTCAATCAAACGAGTCCATTGCTCCATGGCAATTTGAGGAGGTGGGTGACTTCTTGCATACGCTTCCCCCTTGGTTGCTTTAAGCTTTTTGAATTTCTCATACAACCTGTGGGTGTAATCACTCAATCTCCGCCCACACCTTGATGTTATTGCCTTGTTGACATCAATTGGATCTCCTTCAAAGTCAAACTGATCCTATAAAAAGATTTTGCAGTAATCATTAACTATGTACTATCAGTTACAAAAATAAATAGGTATTGCAAGTACCTTTAGGGATTGAAGCAAAGGTGCCTTAATACCCTCATCCACAGCCTTCCAACTTTTAACACTTAGGTCTTCTACTTGTGCATAAACCTCAACACCAATCTTAGAGGCCAATTTAGAAGCGTAAGTCCCCACCGGAGCACGATACTCTGGTGGGATGGGAACAAGTAGTTTCCCTTTGTTTTTAACAAGTCTTTGGAGTTCTAGTCCGCATGATATGCCACGTCCGCGTCTATTAGGAGCTACTTTAATGGCACAATAGTATTATTTAGTTATTCAATGGAAAAATTAAACTTAAAATATCCCCATCAATGGAGCTTCAACATCTTACCAGCATTACTAACTGCAGCTGCCTCACTTTGTATTTCTACATTGAGAGGTGGTGAAGGCTAGGACTCAACTACAAGATGCGGTGTTGAACGAGTCATCCTCTCAAGGACACGAGTGGAGTCATGCTGGAGCTCAACTTATGATCTTGTTGGTCCACTCGGTGGTATCTGTTGGAGCTAACATAACACAACACAAGAAAAGTATAAGTACTACATAAAACAAAATGGAGTAAAGCCACAAACACAAAAACACTCATTATATGTATCATCCATATTGTACCTCGTGTTCAAGAGAATCCAAGGACTCATCGTCATTGGTGTCCTCGATACTTGGTGGCATATAGTCAGGATCATCTACCCCATTCTTAGTACCCCTTCTCTTCTCATTCATACAGTTTGGCAAAGACGAACCCCTCAAATTAGCTAGTATACGGTCAATCCCAGCAGCCTTTAGTCTCGCATTGTTCTCCTTCATTCTCTCATCTCTTGCCATCTCATATTTGGTTTTCTTCATAGTTGCTAGAGAACATGGTTTGATGAAGTTTTTCTTCCCATTTGCCATTTTGTTATTGCAGCTACAAGGCATAAAAGGACATAACATGATAACAAATATTAGAATCATATAAAATTAGGTTCTTTTATAATCGCACAAGGGAAAAAAAGATATAGTTGTAAACAAAAATTTCATGACTATACAGAAATTTATCCCAATACAAAAAAGCAAAACTACATATCATAATCCATATCCAACAAAAAGTAATTACAATTCATGACTTTAAGGACACATATCCTGATACACAAGAACATAACTACAAATCATAATCAATATCAAGGCCCATATCCACAAAAACATAACTACCATTCATGACTTTAAGGACATTTATCACATTACACAAAAATATAACTACATATCATAATCCACATCAGGATCCATTTCCACATCAGGTATTTCATCGTCTTCATCATCTTCGTCATCACCACTCTCCTCTATTGTTTCATCTAATGGCCCAACCCCCAACATAACTTCGTCTTCAGCGCCATCCCTATGACAATGAACTTCTACTTCAACATCGATTGGAACAACTGAGGTAATGTTCTCTTGTTGGAATGCATCATCGCATTTCATGGGATACCTAGGTTCTTCATTATTAACTTCTGAAACATCAAACACTCCCCTATGTTGGACTTGTTGCACGACTTGCCAAAGCTTACCCCATTTAGTATCATTCAGGTAAAAGACTTGCTTTGCTTGGCTACGAAGAACAAAAGGGTCAGATTGATACCACCGACTTGTGACATCAATGCTCGTACAATGTGCATCTGTTCGTATTGTTCTGGTTCTACCAGTGTTGCCAGTGTTATACCATTCACATTGGAACAATACAACTTTATTACTGCATCTGTATCCAAATTCCCAAACTTTGCTTAAGTGACCATAAAAGTCATGCATCTCACCCTCGTGATCGCCTACTACAAGCACACCACTATTTTGACTCGTTCGACAATCATCTACTTCCCTTGTATGGAACTTTACGCCATTGATTATGCAACCAGAATACTCCTTCACTAACAAATTAGGACCATTCGCTAACGACCACAACTCATCAGTTGCCTCCGGTGACTCTTCAACTCTCAATCTATTCATCTACAATCAAATACAAAGCACAAGTGATTCTATTAGCACTAATCATATTATGTACAAGCATAATAGATGGAGTTACTAATAATCTAATGTCTTACACGATCTTTTAACCATTTGGGAAATTCTTTTCACTGTTTGTGAGTTATCTTTTCTCCAGCTCGAATAGGTAACAAATTCTTGGGTTCCCTACTCAAAAAAAGGTGGTTAATGGATTAAATATTGTTAATATTTATACCTAACAGAGAACATGGATAATATACAATATAATTAGGAGAAGCACGTACTCTAAATACTTCTCCAACTCCGGACTATTGTACAACAAGAACCAATGAGCAATATCACGAAGTTCTTGTGACATCTGACCATCTCTAGTGATTGGGAGAATAGGACGAGCTGTTTCTGTAAATACCGTCAACCCTTGGCGACGTACACCAAGATCTTCATTTCGTTCGGGTCGATTATGCGCTGTTTCAACTCCATCCAAATACATTGAGCAAAATGTTATACACTTCTTGACAATGTAAGCCTCTACGATTGAACCTTCTGGTCGAGCTCTATTAGAAAGAAACCTCTTCAATTTCCCTAGAAACCTAGAAGCAAAAATGAGGTAAGAGTAAGATTAAATACGAAAAAAAATTTATTGTCCATTAGCAAATATTAGCTATGTAAAACAACCTTTCAATTGGATACATCCACCGAAAGTGCACGGGTTCTCCGAGAATAATCTCACGTGGCAAATGAACGGCCAAGTGCACCATTATATCAAAGAAAGCAGGAGGAAAGATCTTTTCAAGCTTGCATACAATATGCACTATACGTTCCTCCAATTTCTCTATTTCACACCGCTTTAAGTTTTCTGGAACACACGTCCTGGAAAAAGCTACCTAACTCAAACAATGTTGTGCTAATCTCTTTGTCCACAAAGCCCCGCATTCCCCGCATTCCAATAGTGATGAGCACCCAATATTGTGGATATTTGGTGCGACTAGTCCCGTAGTATGTTGGTTTAACTTATGTTTATTTAGATTTTATAGTGATATCGCACGGAAGGTGTGTTTTTGGTTATTTCAGGTAATTCGTATAAATAAGGCGCGTTTGAACGCCAAGGAATGCTCCGGGTGCAACCAAGTAATCAAGGCCGCATGCCACCCCGTTGTGGTCATGAAAAGATGGTTTGGAGGTTGTTCGGGTCGCCCAAGGGTCAAGGGAATTGAAGGAGAAGTGAGGATTTTACTAAAGCAATTCATCTTCCGACTAGCTGAGGGTAGAATCGTCATAACTTTTGATGTACAAAGTACTTTTGATCCAAACCACTTGGGTTAGAAAGTAGACTCGACGAGCTTTCCAACGGTCCAAAGAACGCCTAAATCCGAGTTCGGGAGTGTCAGGAGCGAGCCCGCGAAGTTGCCCAAAAAAGCTGTCAAGCTTGTACCGGTACGGGTTTTGGCCGTACCGGTTCATGCTGTCCAGAGTTTGTCTTTCAGCATTTTTGAAGACATGAACCGGTACGGGTTTTGGCTGTACCGGTTCATACTGCAGAACTGAGCCCCGTTTTTGCTACTTTCTCTACCTTCCATTTATGGAAAGTTTCCACTTGTGGAATGTTTTTGGGATATTTTGGGGACTTTTTGGTCCTTTGTAACTTAACTTTAGTTGCCTATAAATAGGCTTCTATGCCATATATGGAAAGGATGGCCATTTCTAGTCTTTTTTAGGCCTTAGTCTTCTTCTCTCTAGGATTTCCACCATTGTTAGTCTTTTAAGCTTTCTTAGCTAATTTCTTCAAGAACTCATGTAAGTATTTATCTTATGTTAATTTCTCGTTTATTAATGTTGTAGCTACTCTTTAGATCTTTGCATAAATCAAGTTTATTTACGTTTTTATCGGTTAAATCTTTCGCTCAATTTTCTTACCATGTCTAGTCTTTTAGCTATGTGTGAGTAGTCTTTTGGCTAAGTCTTGGGCTAATCTTTCCCGATGATTGAGGTGGTTATTTGGTTCTCAAACCTTCGGGCTTAAAATCATGGTTTTCGGAAATGAATTAATCTAGCCATTTTGGTCTAAGCGAGGGGTGTTAACTCCTTAGTATGTCGTTTAGTCAAGCGGTCTTGGCAAGCGATATATCGAGGGCTCGTGGCCTCCTACGTGTTAGATACATTAGCAAAAATAGGTTGATTTAATTCCGGTTAATCACATCTTTTGATAAACGTAGTCATTAAAGTTAAATCTTTCGGGCGTGAGTACGCGGTCGTGACTCTCGCTTGAGTTATAATTGAGAACCGATAGCGGCCTTTGTCAAGGGTTAGACGATCCCTAGACTTGCCTCTTTTAAGTTTATTAAGAGCATTTCTAGTCTTTTCTTTAGTTTTCACTGTTAAACGCAAAATCAAGTTGGCCGTCTTGAACGCCGAAATCTACCATATAAACCTACAATCCAAACTAGCTATATTTCGATTCTCTGTGGGTACGATCCCGGACTTTCCGGTTATTATGCTATCGACGACCTAGCCCTACGCTTGGGGTGTTTCAACCTTATTGGAAGGCGAGGTTGGAGGCTAAGCAAATAGCAAGAATTCATTGTATGAGAACATGGTAGTCGTGACTTTTCAAACCTGTTAATCTGCCATTTCTCATATTTACTGACCTTGATATATTTGTAGCATAGCCATCCGGATACTTGACTGATTTCAAGAATTCAAAGAACTCCTCTTTTTGTTGAGGTGTTAATGAAAAACTAGCTCGAGGCTTGATTTATGAACCATCAGGACGTTGTGTCAACCACAACTCTTTTCGTATGCCCCTATCTTCCAAGTCGTTTCGAGCCTTGTCTGTATCCTTATTCTTCCCTTCAATGCCCAACATAGTTTCCCAAAGTGCCTCACCAAAATTTTTCTCCACATGCATGACATCAATGTTATGTAGAAGCTTTCGATTCTTACAACATGGCATATCATACAAGATGCTAACCTTCGTCCAATTTGGTTCATAACGAGGCCTTTTTCTGTTGCTCGGATCTTTTCCGAATGAGATCTTTGGTACATTTTTCAATTGCTCTTCTATCTTATGCACTGGCAACTCTAAAGATCTCTTTCGTTCTTCAGACTTACCATCATAGGCCGCCTTCTTTCGCCGTTCAGGGTGGTTGTTAGGAAAATAGGCTCGATGGTTAAGGTACGCAGTCTTACTTCTCAAAGATTCATAGAAGGGTTCATCATTGCAAGGGTAACAAGCATAGTGCCCCTTTGTTCTCCACCCAGATATGTCACCAAATGCAGGCCAATCATGTACTGTCCACCACATAGTTACACGCATCTGGAAACTCTCACCACTTGAGGCATCATATGTTAATGCCCCATTATTCCATAACTCCTTCAACTCATCTTTCAAAGGTTGCATATATACATCGATGTCAATCCCTGGTTGCTTATCTCTAGGAATTAATAATGATAACATGAGAAATGGCTCTTTCATAATCAACCAAGGTGGTAAGTTGTAGGGAATGAGAATGACCGGCCATATGCTATAGGAATTATCCATGTTCCCGAATGGGTTGAACCCATCAATGGCTATCCCTAACCTCACGTTGTGAGGCTCCAATGCGAACTCAGGATGTTGTATGTCAAACTCCTTCCACTCATCACCATCAGCTGGATGCATCCATAAATTCCTCATCATCCACACGCTTGTCCTTATGCCACCTCATGTCCTTAGCTATCTTCTTATTCATGTATAGTTTTTTCAACCTTGGAGTCACGGGGAGGTAACGCAAAATCTTACGAGGGATTTTTTTCCCCCTTCTACCATTGATTTTATACCTAGATACCGTACACTTTGGACATTTATCGAAGTTTGCATTCTCTTTCCAAAAAAGCACACAATCATTTATACATGCATCAATAAGCTCGTATGACAAACCTAAGTCACGTAGTATCTTTTTAGCTTCACGGGTGGACTTGGGAACTAAGTTCCCTCTGGTAAAAGTCTTCTCAAAAAATGCAACCACAAGTCAACTGTTTTATTGCTCATGTGGTTTGTTACCTTCAAATTAAACAACTTAATAACAAAACTCAACAAAGTAAAACTTGAGCAATTTGGGTACACCTCCTTCCTGGAATCATTTAATGGTTTTTCAAAGCTTTACACTTCCTCGTTTCGGTTTGTATTGGTTAAGTCCCCTCTTATTTGGTCTTCTACCAGTGCATCAATTCCACCTAATTCTTTATACTCGTTGCTATTCATTTCGTAATGATGTTGAGCATCATCTAACATACGAGGTTCCCCGTGCTTATGCCAAATAGTGTAGCTTTGCATAATTCCATATTGGAGCAAGTGTATTTGCACATGTCTAGGTAACTGCTGACAATAGTTTACACACTTCGTGCATGGGCACATAATATAGCCTTCTTGGTCCACAACTTTCATAGCAAAATGAAGAAATGACATTACACCATCACGACACGGCTTACTCATTCTCCCATCTGCAGTCTTACCTAATGACATCCAACTTTTGTCCATGTCTGATGACAAACATAATCAATTAATGATAACTTAATAACAAAAAAAAAATAGCTTAGCCTCTATCAATTCAAATTGGTATCAAAGAGAAATATGCAACTCCAAAATTTTACAGCAAACATATTTATTCATATTGGGCAACATAATATTTTATCAATAGAACAGCAGCTGTCTGCTGCCAGCAGCAAACAGAATCAGTAGCAAGCATCAATTGCCAAGAATTCAGCTCATTTACAAGAAGCTAGAGCTAGCAAAGCTGTCAAGCTACTAAACATTAGCAGTAACAGACCTGTTCAGCTGCTGAACCATAGATATAGCAACTAAACACCATATGAGCTATCATAACAGGCAGCTATACTCAGGAAACTAGCAGTAGCAATAGGGCTTCAAAAGATAGCTAGGGACATGATTACGGAAGAGATCTCTGCTGGACTGTTGGCAGGTATGCGTATAAATCGTCATTGTCCTGTTCTTTCTCACATATGCCTGGCTTTTCAAAACTAGCTATTTTACAACCATCTCGTTTTTAACTAAATGTAAATTGATCTCAATAAGCTCCCATTGCTTCTTTAACCTTTTTCTACCTCCCCTACCCTCGCCGTCCTACCCTACACACCTATAACCTTCACAAGCATATTTCAAAACTATCCAAAAACCAAATATTAGTCCCAATGTGCAAAAATTCGTACTTTCTATAACTTTTGAAACCTAGTGTTTTTCTAGTACGTGTACCTATCCTTAAATAAATATAATAAAGACATGGATGTAGGTATGCATGTCTCCCTAAATCCTTTTTCTAAAAAGAGGTCCTTCGAAGTAATAGGCGGAATCATGATCTTTTTTACTGGTGAATTTCCAAATCAAAGCACCATGCTACCCATGTGTACAAGAAAAATCATCTCCTTAGTTATCAAGGTATACCATCCATAAGGAGGGCTCTCCTAAGCTAAAGACCACAAATTAGCGAAACAAAAGATCAGGCATCTTAGCAATTAGGGAAGAAATTCCACTGAATGCGACAAAACAACAAGAATTGAAGTTAAAAACTGATGCAAGCCAACGTCCGTAACACAGAAAATACTGCAAACCTGGTTAAAACAAATCGAAGGAGAAGTGTTCGAAGTACAAGATTTGCCATCCAAGAAAGTAAAGCCTACCCCGAAGCATATAAAATATTCGAGAGTAAACCTTTCTGCCGAACTTTTAGCCTTTAATCCTCTGCCTCTCCGATAAAAGACACGTTGAGTTGCAAATATTTTTTAAGAAGCAATACTTGTCAGGTTTGCGTAGTTTTTCCTTAACTCTTTTCTTTTTACGCCCCTTTCTTTTTATATTATCTGTATTTTCATTTACAAAACACGCGTATCAATCTAACTTATAGTTAATAACTATGAAAAGGAGGGTGACAAAGAGTGGGAGTTGTATTCCCTTGGTTAGCTTTTCTTCGACAAATATAAAGAGGTCACTTTTTGGTTATGGATCGAAAGCCTACCAACGCATACAAAGATTTTGATTCCAAAACACCAAAATGGCCAGGGATGGTGCAGAACGTGGCAGGGGCATTGGTGAGTCCAAAAGTCATAACCAAATCACTCCCTCTTCTTTTTTTCTTTGGCTAAAGATGAATAGAATACGAAACAGGATTGAAAAGTTGAAAGGCAATAAACTTAACATGTAATGACCCGAATCTCGGGCCAATATTTTTTTTAAAAATAAAGTTAAATAATTTATTAAAGTATTTTTGATTGATAAATCTAAACTTAGATTTTCTAGGAAACCCTAGCCCTACTTCATAATCCTAAGAATCTAGGATAAGATTACATTGGATTAGGATAAGATTAGGATAAGATATGATTGGATATCCTAAGATATACTTAGATACATTAAGATTGTTTGGATTTTATTAGATATTATAAGATTTTGTTTGGATATTATAAGATTTTGTTAGATATTATTAGATTTTGTTAGATTATGTTTAGATATGATATGATTATCTAAGATTGTGATCTAGATCCTTCTTCCAACTAGTATAAATAGGCAAGCCTCACACCCATGCACACCACACCTCACTTCCTCACTTCTTGCTTTCTTTGATTGAGTTTCTATGGAGGGAAAAAAAAAGTGAGAAAGAGTAGTCGGGAAAAAAAAAAAGGAATAAGAGAAAATAGGGGAGGAGCCGAGGTGTCTTACAATAGATCAAATTCAATTGGTGTGGAGTAGTAGTACTTGGTTAAGCACGTGGCTCACAACATATTTTGAGGTAATTCGGGTAGTATACGATCTGCTTCCTACTTCCGGAATCCGTTCTTCACTCTCATCTTTGTACTCCTTTGATTATCTCGTGATCTTTGTTCAATCTTGTGGATATCATTGGAAAGTGGAATAATTGGTATCGAATATGATATTGTTGGATGAGTATTATGGAACTGTTTAGTACAGGGATCGAGTGAACTCATGCACCAATAACCTATCCAATGGCCAGAATGGGTCGAGGATGACTCGATGAGGAAGGTATTGGGGGAGTGGCACTGGTCATGTACTGAAGAGGACATGGTATGAGGTCCTTTATGATTGTTGCTTTGACTTGATAGTCGATTATCGTTTATTGATTCCACTTATGAGCTTTGTTATTCTGTTGTATTGTACATTTCCCGGATAATTTCTTTTTCAGGTATGGAGCTGGATTAGTAGAAATTGAATCGGAGTATATAAAGATTAATTTGGAGAGGTCGTGGAAGAGTTGATAATTTTGGAGCATTTAGAAGATTATTTAGAAGGCAGCCTAGATTTATTTTGGTGATGTAATTTATTTATGGAGAAAATAGGGGCCTAGAAGTGTTTGAAATACAATGTATTTTGGAGTTTAATTTTAGAAAATAGTGGAGCGTTACAAAACATGTAATATATTATAACTTATGGTGGACAACAAGGGACGATTTTCTAACATAATATTACTACTGGTACTTGTTTATACTCTAGTGGTCCATTTTTGGAGATTTCTCAGCCACAAAGTTGTGAGAATGACACAAACAAAACAATAGCACAACCATATCTAATAAAATACTCATTCCTAGAAGTGTTCGCTTTTATAGTTCCATGACAGTGTGTTCTAACCCCTAGTAGTTGAGTTCGAGGCGAAGCGATTGGCCCCATTTTTTGGGGATTTAGGTTTTAAACTAAAAAAAATTGTTTCTTCACTACCCAAATTGGACTAAACTTCTTCTTTGCAGCTAGTTCCAACTCCCTCGAGAACAATAACAGAGAGCTGACGGCACCCTTTTTGGGGGGATTTAGGTTTTAAAGTAAAAATATTGTTTCTTCATTACCCAAATCAGCCAAAACTTCTTCTTTGAAACTAGTTACGTTCCAGCTCCATCAAGAACAACGAAGACCAATTTTAAAAAAAAGAAAAGAACGATTTCTACAGTACCCACTACATATCGTTTCTTAAATTCCCAATACATATCGTTTCTTCAATACCCAATACATATCGTTTCTTTAGTACCCACTACAACGAAGACCAATATTGTTTCTTCAGTACCCATTACATATTGTCGACTTCGGAATCATCGATCATCCAACAAAATGATTTTTACAAAAGAAAAAATTGACCCTGGCATAGGATAGGAGAGGGAGTGAATTATACCTGTATTTCTGAAATCGTCCGGCTAGTGGAGCTCACATGGTCGACTTCAGAATCATCGTCGACTTCAGAGAGAGAGGGACAGAGATGTGCGAAGAAGGGAAGAGAGTAATTGTGAGTCTAGAATTTTCCTATTACTGAACTTAACCCCTCTAAAATGATGTCGTTTAAGCCTTTTTAATTTTAGGGACAATTTTTTCCTTGTACGGAAAATTGGAGTCCCGCCAATCCATCAGGTTTTTTTCCCCCGAGTGGCGCAAAAAAATTTGCGACGAAAAATTTTTCCTCGCCTTACGTATCATCCAAATAAAATCTGGCAGATTTTCTTTTGCGAGGAAAATGTAAATTCCTCGCCATAAATGATTTTTGGGTGACAAAAACTGTTTTCCTCGCCTATTATCACCTTCTCAAATGGATTTTGTGAGGAAATTTGGTTTTCCTCGCAAATTGTCATTCTTTACTGACAAAATAAAATTTCCTCACTAATTTTCCTCACAAAAGGTCGTTCGTGTTGTAGTGAGTGTTGTTGTTTGGGCTTGACATCCTCTAGATCCTACCTCTCTGTGAGAGAACCAAGGAAAACTACAAAAGTTGCATTTTCAAATCGCGTCTATTTTGCATTGACACTTTTGAGTCTGAGTCTGATATAGTGTCTGTCAAGTCATCTAAGTCTAGCTCTGAGTCGAAGTTTGTGCCTCTTGGTCTTCCATGTCGAAGCCTCTATTTTTAATTCGAGTCTTTTACTGTACTTGGCAACCCCGAGGGGCTCTCTTTATGATATGCGTTATCCTGCTTCTAAGTACTTCCCTGGCTTTTATATAAACTGTGTTGACCCTATCGATGAAGGGATAGATTTCGATGGAATCTTTCCCAAGAAAATGTGTTCCCTCGCCAAAAGGGAAGACGAAAGGCATGCTCAATCTATAATTGAAATAGTAGTTTCAAAATAAGTGCAAGTTAGTTTGACTGTCGCTAAGAGATGTGGTCGGGAGTGCATGTTAGCTCAACCGACTTAATGAAGTACAAGAGAGAATATACTTTCATAAAGATCAAAATAAATTCGAGTGAAATTACCCATGAAATTGCATTCTTTTCTCAAATCAAAATTTTTCTCATTTGTTTGTTATTCATGTCGAGGAGAAAAATCCATAGTAGTAGCCCCCCATTTTCGAGGCAGTCAGACCACGTTGACTTGTCGAAGGAAATTAGAGATATGTTTTCGAGGTGCATACGTACATGGTCGGTGCTCGGAGTTGTTCTTTGGTGTTTGGTAGTGGAAAAATTCTACATGTTCTTCGGCAGAGCTCTGCAAGATTGGCATGCTGATGTGGGGGTTCTGCAGATTGCACTGGAAACTCAGTAAATTGGGTTCTCGGGTCAGCGAACAGCTCCGCAATTACCTCTTTACAGAGAATAATCATAAAAGAATTAAATATTGACAAGAGCAAAGTCAGGAGCAAAATGATCAGCAATATTTCCTAAACTATGAATGAATGTTGGGGCGATTGATGTCACTCGTCACTGCAATGGAACGAAAATTTCAAGAGTTGAGGCTCAATTTATTTGTTCGATAAAGATATAGGTACCGATTGGGGGGAGGGAAAACGTACCGACCGGCCGCCGGCGGGCCGTCTCCGGCCACCGGACGGCCGATCCGAGCCGTCCAAAAATTCTAAAAAAAAAAACCGAGGGGGCCTACGCGAGAATCAATGGCATCCGAGGTGTGTAGGGTGCTTGATCCGAGCACCCTTTTTTCGTATATATATGTATGTGTACATATATATACGAAAAAAGGGTGCTCGGATCAAGCACCCTACACACCTCGGATGCCATTGATTCTCGCGTAGGCCCCCTCGGTTTTTTTTTTTAGAATTTTTGGACGGCTCGGATCGGCCGTCCGGTGGCCGGAGACGGCCCGCCGGCGGCCGGTCGGTACGTTTTCCCTCCCCCCAATCGGTACATATAGCAGTACTCTTATTTGTTTGTGTCTGGAAATCATGGCGATGGAGCAAGATTGTCAAGAGTTGTGGCTCGGCTCTTTTGTTCGGTTTTTTTGTTGAACACGTTGAGAGCAATTTTGACCCTTTTAGGAAAAGCTAGCCGATAACAAATATGTGAACAATTTGTTCTCCTTAGGAAAAGCTAGCCGATAACAAATATGTGAAATGTCATAACACATGAATAAATTAAATGGCTTAAGTTGCTGAGCAGAAACTCGGGTGGGAGTACCTCTCGCAATCAAATTCTGGGAGTTTTTCCCGAGTATCAAATGATATGGAATACTACTGTGATCGATGGCTGTTGGCCGGAAGGAATCGAGGGACTTTCCAGTTCACTAACAATTGCAGTTAGCACTTATATACTTGCAAGAAACAATAGGATCTGGGCCAAAGATATTAGCACATGCAAAAGACCTCTTGAAGGAACTCTACTCTTCAAACAGATTCCTTAGAGTATGGCAATTTGATGGGAACAAATACATAAAGCATGGGACTTGGGAGGACTTATCTTATGGTTGGAATCGTTGGATTACCAACTCCACCTCCGGAAATTATGTCAATGAAAGAAAGCCGACGTTCGGGTTCCAAATTGACGTGGGGATATGTTTGCCTTATTTGCTTGCGTTGTCTTTTGTGGAACTTGTTCTTCTAAAACTTTGCGCCCACAATTTAGCTCTCTGAAATTCACATCCGGGAGCCATTTTGGCCTAACAAAACTGCCGGAGGTCATGGCTTGGGTTTTGGCCGAGCACGTTGAGCGTAAGTTCGTTGCGTTTTCTTGGATTGAATAATTACTGTAGCAGAGACTAAAGAGTACTGGCAAGAGACAAATATATCAAGATTTGAAAGTGGTGTGTATTTTTTCTATGCGCACGGCATTGCTTGTAAGGATTGAATAGTCGCCCACTTTTTTGTCCCAGCCTTCATGCTTATGACGTCTAGTTTAGCCATCGGCATGAAATTCAATAAGCCGAGTATGATGCATCAATATGTAACAGGAGAGGAGCACTCTATAATTTGAAAGTCTGAAAATGAATTTACTGTGACTCGTAAACGTCTCATAGAAATAAATTAATTGCTCAAATGCTCATCTTTCTGTGTGCCCCACCGTTCGTGTCCCTATCCCACAATGGAGATATCGGCCTGATCATCCTTCTTCGAACTAATTTTTTTTAGTAGGATTTTAAATCAGGATTGCTATGGGATTGACTAGTATCAAATCTCCCTTCCTTTTTTGTTTAACTAAACGACGTCGTTTTATGGCATAATTCTCTAACGGAGCTGAACTCGAGCCAAGTTGTATAGACTCGAATCAAACCTAAGCCGAACTCGAACCAGACTTGTTCCTTAACGAATCCGAGCTGAATTTAACAGGGTTCGGCTCGTTTACAGCTCTACTTCTATAGTAAACAAGGGAGATTAGTGATAATATATGCCTTATGTGATGTCAAGCTAGTGGCACTCACCTATCGATTAAGAATTCTGAGGATAATTTGTCGCACGTGTGAAGCTTGCAAGAATCTGTTTTTTTTACCAAAATTGATTATTTCATAAGGGGAAAGTCTACAATATATACCCCTTAAAATGGTGTTCTATATGCACATATTTTATAGTTCATTCATAACATTTTAGTGTGTTTCGTAACTTTTGTTCTAGATTTCATAACCTTTCAGCATTATGATTCACAACATTTTCATTATGATTCATAACATTTTGATGTATCTTCTAATCTTTATACAATTCGTAACTTTTTAGCAATACGATTGGAAATATTTTCGCTATAATTCATTAAGAATTCTTAGGATAATTTGTCGCACGTGTTACCAAAATTGATTATTTCATACGGGGAAAATCTACAATACATACTGCTTAAAAATGTGTTCTATATGCACATATTTTATAGTTCATTTATAACATTTTAGTGTGTTTCGTAACTTTTGTTCTAGATTTCATAACCTTTCAATATTATGATTCGCAACATTTTCATTGTGATTCATAACATTTTGATGTATCTTCTAATCTTTATACAATTCGCAACTTTTTAGCAATACGATTGGAAACATTTTCGCTATAATTCATAACATTTTGGAAGGTGCATATGATACACACCCAAATAATGGTGTATATTGAAGTCTTTTCCTACGTACCGACGCTGTTATTACCTTTAAGGAAATCAAGTTATCGAAAAGGTGATGTGAGGTATCTCAACTTCCCCAATCCCATTAGTAAATGTAACAACAAATCTAAGGACACATACATTTTTACACATATCTTGCACATACATTTTTATGGGGTCTGTCTCGGGTCCTACCAATATGATCCGAACCGCTCATTATTTTTAAAATAATGTTTTAAGAGTTTCTGTAAAAAATCAACTCGATAGGATCGGTAAGGGCTTTTTCAGAAATCGCAGGGCGAATCGAACTGTTCACTCTATAATTTCTGAAAAAGCCCTTACCAAAATCCTATGGAGTTGAATTTTTACAAAAACTCTTAAAAAATTATTTTAAAAATAATGAGCGGTTCGGATCATATTGGTGGGACCCGAGGTGGGCCCCATAAAAATGTATGTGCAAGATATGTGTAAAAATGTATGTGTTAGTAGCATGACTAAATGTAAACTGTAAAACTTTGGAGTCATTTGTAACCAAATCCCTAGATTCATGTTTAAAAATAGAATCTTAAGAATCACCAAAAATACCTATAAATTATCACCCAAATGTCTCATATTAAAAGGCAATATGATTTGATCCTAACAGAATATTGGATATTCGGTGCATCATGCTTTGACTTCTATCTTTTTGTATGTTCCTGTCATCTGAAGTAATAAAGTACTTCGGATTTCTATTACCTTATTGCATTACAGTTAATAATTTGAAATAGAATTCTAAGGATCGGAAATAAATAAACAGTTTGGCTTTTTATTATCTTATTATCTTGTAAGTTGATCTAATTAAATTAATCATGAGCAAGCGGTCTTGGACTCTTTGTTCTTAAACAAACTACCTTGAAATTAATATGACGATGAATACGTACAAAAATTATTATGGTATTCACTATCTTATCTTGTGTGTTTATTTATAAAAAGGCATTGAGTTAGGAAATTGAAATCTACACTCCCTTTTTTAACATCTACACTCCTTTTTTTGTCTTCTAGCAAAAAAATTACATACACTTTCAACACTAAAATCCAAAAAAGGGAGTGTAGATGTTAAAAAGGGGAGTGTAGATTTCAATTTCCTTGAGTTAAAGCAAATTAAAAAGATAGCTAGAGTTCAACGATTGTTCATCCCAACATGGTCCTCCAAATGCTTAGCAATGCAAATATTGAAGTTTGAGATTTATTACGAATATGACCTAAAAATTTTACGAAAATGACCTAAAAGTTTTAGTTTGAGATTTATTCTTTTTAGAATTTCTTTTAGTTTTGTAATATTTATTTCTTCTTGCCAAGAGAAATTTAAAACTTAAAAAATTTATTATCGATAATTTTAAAAAAAAATCACAAAAGAAAAAAATAATTCAAAACCAGACAAATTTGTTGAATTATTTTTGTCACTTTTGAACCTTTTCCTATTTAGGTCCATAAATGGTTTTTTTTTACTTATCCTATTCTCCTAACTGATATGAATAAATAATTCTAAAATTTTTACGCAAAGTTGACATTAATTTCATGAAAAATATAAGAAAATATAAACTAATGTCAAACTCCCCTTGGTACAAATTTATGCCAACACATGAAAAGATCATTTAGTAAAAGATTAAGTCCAGGATACTTCGTATTATCAACGGTATCAAAATAAAATTACTCCAACTATATATACTTCGGCTCACAATTCATTGCGATAGGGTATAATATTCGTCTTGAGTAGGAAATAAACTGTGTTTACAAAATTAGAAATGAGATTTAAGATTAGTAGGTTTGCACAAAGTAATACTATTATGTTTTAATCATCAGTTACTGCACGCCCCAAGGGCATGCTAACTAATAGAGTAATATCGCATACAAAACCACCCGTGTGATTTCTCAGTAAGGGTACACGGTGTGATTTGTGAGAATAGAGAGGTGTGCAGTGTGATTTCATTAAAATGGAAGGGATATTTGTGAAATTTGTCGTAATAGATCAAATCCTTCGCCTATGACTTGTGACTCGTAAACAAGAAGTAGATCTTTTTTTTATTTATGAAAATTGATATTCACACCATCTTTTTTGTTATCCATATTCTTTTTTTTTATTAAAAAAAATACATACACTTTTAATACTAAAAAACAAAAAGGAAGTGTAAATAACAAAAAAGGGAGTTTAAATATCAATTCCTTTTTTATTTTGATTTTGATTTTGATTTTGATTTTTTCTTGATTAAACCGTATAAACTATAACACAAGTACCGAAAGAAATTGTGGTCATCTACGTACATGGTAAAGGCCGGATTCAAAAAATGTAAAAGAATAACAAAACTAAAATATTGTAAAGGCAGAAAAAATTTCTTTCTATATCTATTTCAGATACGTACATTTCATACTTCCTCCGTCCCAAAATCTTTGTCCGGTCCGCAAAACCGAGTGTTAAAAATAATACAATTTTTTCAAGAAAAAATTCAAACTTTTTTCACAAATTAAAAATACTCATTGATATCTAGTAAGTTGTTAAAAAACTTTTGATTTTTTTTTTTGCAAAAATTGTATTATTTTTAGCACTCCGTTTTATGGACCGGACAAAGAATTTGGGACGGAGGGAGTACTTCCCAAGTGTTTGCTGCAGTACTCTTAAAAATAATAGTCTTGTTTAGATTCAGTGATTTGTGATACGTACGTATCTTACAATTTGATACATCTTACTTTAAAATTGGTATGTATCTTTAAATGTTTATTATGTTTGAATAAATTGTGCAATTCGTATATTATTCGATACGTATGTTACGTACGATTCAATATCTCTTATGTAGAACCAATTACAAACTCTAAGCATATCATATATCGTAGTAAAGACCCTTGCAATATATCCATGATATCTATGATGTGATGCGTGATACCTTTTGAAAGTCTCAAAATCTCTATACTTTTTTTTTGCGTGATTTTCAATAAGCTTATTTCCGCTCGTTACTTTTATTTTTGTATTCCAAACAAACTCCCCTTTCTCAACCTCAAAATTCATACCAAACAAACTCTCGCTTCTCTCAAACCACGTGATGACGGAAAATCACATCAATTGCATCCTTCTAATATCCGTGTTACTACTCCAATTCTCACAGTCCGCTGCCTTACCGCCGCCACCACTGCCGCAATCGGAATACCAAATTCAACCAAAGCACAGATACATGCATCTTGAAACGATACTCCTCCTCTGCACAATCGTCGTCATGGCCTCCGTCTTCGTCTACGTCTTAAATTACTACTTCGTTGGCCCCCGCATGCCCCGAACCACCTCCGCCGGTGCCGTCGGATTACTCGCCGGCGACTCCCTCGACGCGGAAGTAATCAACTCGTTCCCTACTTTTGTCTACTCCGAGGTGAAGCCGCTCAAGATAGGCATTGGCGGGCTAGAATGCGCCGTGTGCTTGAACGAGTTCGAAGACGATGAGACCCTTCGTTTGCTACCACACTGCAGCCACGCGTTCCACTTGGGTTGCATCGACAAGTGGCTTTTGTCACACGTCACGTGCCCGGTGTGCCGGGCCGACGTCACCGATCTGTTATACAGGATACGGAGTCCCACCGACTCGGGAGGGTTATCGTGCGACGAATCGGTGAGGGATACGAGTCACGAATTGAGTAGTCCGTATTCGGATGCAGTTGCTGATGAGTTTATTAGCATACCAATAGAAACTCCAATCACCAGATTCACCGCTAAGATGGGGACGTTCGACCAGATTGTATTGCCGAGTGGATCGGGGGGTGAGCCGGTCGCGGAACCGGGAGAAGAGTGGGACCGGTTCACACTGCGGTTGCCGGAGGAGGTTCAGAGCCGGTTGATGAGATCGAGGTCGAACCGGACGAGGAGTTGCGTGGGGTTCGGGCGGGCGAGGAGTTTGAAGAAAGAGTATAAGAGTGGGAGCTTAGGAAACGGTCGGGTATATAAGAACTTCTTATATTCCGAACGGTCGGACCAGTCGGAGTCTACGAGGACAGCTGTCTCCGTCTCGAGTCGGTTCAGTTCTAATGTGAGTGATGGTGGAGGCAGAGGCGGTAGTGAAAGAGTCACTGTCGATGTTAATTCCGATTAATCTCAATCGTTCATTGTCGAGATGGGCTGCCGGATGACTCAACGGATGGCCTGAACAGGATTCCTCATTTGGTATCTGAATATGTGGTACGAAGTATTGGAGATTTGCTTCAATAGTTGTTTTTACATAGCAAGGTGTTTCCATTTTATCGTGATCAACTAGCGGAAGACCAATTTCAAGTCGGGATGAGGTTTTGACACACGTCCGAAATTAATCGCAACCCTTGGATGAAATTCTCTTTTTCATCACCCAGCTGCGAAAATCTTTTCACCATTTCAACTTAGCCACCGGCAAACTCACAGACCTAACCGTATATCATTCCTCCTTTTTCTTCTTTCGTTCTCTCAATCCACAAACCCTCCCCTTTACCGGAAAAATTGCAAAGAGATGTTCTGACTTCTGGTTTTTTGGGTGCGAAAGAAAGATGCATGATTGGGCGAGTTTCGCCTAGGATTCATTGCAGGCACGTATCTAACCAAGAGGGTTGGGGATAGAGGATGGGGACAACATTAACGGACCCTTTGGATGGAGGGGTGAGAAAGGAGAAGAAATGGGAGTCTTCTCCATTAATGGTGAGAAAGGAGAAGAGAGGGGAGTGATTTCTCACTGTGCAACCCAAACAACCGTGAGAAATCAAACCCTCTCCAGCTGAGAAACTCTCTCCGGCGACCAAGATCTGTAAACTCCGGCTATCAAGATTTGTAAACTCTGGCGACGAAGCTTTCTCCGGCGACGATCTCCCAACACCGGCGACGAGCTACCAACTCCGGCATAGCCTGCATGCGCGTCTTCCTTTCCTTTCTCAAGGAATCGTGCCACATCCGGCGCGATTCAAAAATGGGGTCGTGAGAGGAAACGGTTTCTCCCCTTCTCCACCCTTTTCTTGCCTGATGGCTCTCCCAAACGTGGGAGAGAGTCAGATTCCTCACCTTCTCCTTTCTTCTCGCTCGAAATCACTCGTTCCAAAGGGAGTGTAAAGGGACAGAGGATTCCTCGGTCTACGGTTGTTTTGGATGTATTTCAAGTTACTCACTTTAGTGGGTTTGAAGCACTATTTTTTTTTTTTTCCGTCGGCAAACAAAACATTATATACAGTTCGAAAGGGTACATCGAGAAAGAGTATCTTAGCATAAAAGAACTTGAATACTCCGGAAAAGAAAAACATTGAGAAAGAGCATCTTAGCATAAAGAGCTTGAATACTCCGGAAAAGAAAAACATCCAACAGATAATTGGATAAACATCTTAGACCATATTACAATTTTAATTTCTGAATTCCATCTAGAAAAACTTTAAAATCCTCCACAGGATAGATTTTGATATTGAATTTCGTCTGTTTGAAGCACTATTTTCCCTAAAAGATAAGAAATAAATGTTGTGATGTGATAGTAATGTTAGTTAAGGATGTCTTTATTAATTTATTTTTTGGTAGTAGTTATTGTTGACTTAAATTAGAAGAGTGGCCGCCACTACTCCAAAGCTATCCAAAGACAGATAATGATCATCACGGTTTTTCGCTAGCGGCGTCAAACGTTTCTGTCGTGTGTCGTGTCGTACCATTCTATTTCTATGCCAATCGTGTTTCGTGTCGTGCTGTGTCGTGTCCGTTTACTTCATCGTGCCATGGCGTGTTGTGCCGTGGTGGGCCATTTTGCTTTGTCAGGCCGTGTCATGCCGTGCTTTTTTTAAATTGTGTCATGTCGTGCCGTGCCCAATTAATTAATCGTGCCGCGTCGTGTCGTGTCTTTTTTTGTCGGGTCATGTTGTGCCGTGCCGTGCCTTTTTGGGGTCGAGTCGTGCCGTTCCTTTTTGTTAGGTCGGGTTGTGCCATGTCAGCCCGTTTCCTTAATCATGTGTCGTGTCGTGCCATGCTGTGTTGTGCCATCGATTTTCATATACACATCACAAACCGGCAATCGATTTTCGTCTAAAAAAACTTCTTTCCAAAAAACACACATTTTGGTGCCCAGTGTGGACCTCTAATGTTCTTAAGTTTGTAGATCGTAGTATTCAATATTTCAATTCTAATTTGAGGCATGCTAGCAAAAGTAACTACTCCCTCCGTCCCTAAATAAGTGTCTGGCGTGCAAAACTAGGCCTAAGAAGCATTTGTGTTCATTAAAAAAATCAATTTTTTTTACGATTCAATAAATAGCACTGAGTTTTATTAGATTGTGAAAAAAAATTAAATTTTTTAATAATAAATATCCATGTTTTGTAAAGTCTAGTTTGCACGCCGGACACTTATTTAGGGACGACGGGAGTATCTTTTTGCTTAAAACTTTATTGCTAGCTAAATGAATCTACGTCCTGATGAAGAGCTTCCAAAACTCGATGGACTCGAAAATTTGCGAGAGTGATTTAAACACCAAGAACAACAAAATGAACGGTATGGATCGTCATACTTGTGTCGCAATCGTGTGGCTAGTGTACATTGGACTATAGCGGAATACAATGGTTTAGAATAAGATAAGTTGGATGTATAGATTTGAAAGATAGTTGAACACTCATTTTTTCAAATGTTTGATCTAAACCGTTATGATTCAAGATCTTACCAAATTTATCATTCTCCCCTAAATGGCTAATATCGGATGTCAGAAACCATATGATCAGAACACATTTGGTGCTTCCAAAGGCATTAAAGTCCTATAATGCACCACTTGAAAGCCGCCCGAGCTGTTTTTTAAAATCGGAACCGTCTACCTTTCATGTGGGAGTGATTATATCATTCGTGCAAAAAATGAAGGAAATTGGTTATCGTTATATTTGATCGAACATAAAAAAAAAATTTACTATTAATGAATTTACGTCCCAGTGGAAGGAAGGTCTTCCAAAATCCGATAAATCCGAAAATTGCAAGAGTGATTAAAAAACCAAGAACAACAAAATGAACGGTATGGATCGTCATTCTTGTGTCGCAATTGTGTGGCTAGCGTAAAAGAAGCCCGTTTTTTATAGAATAGAATTATATAATATATATTAGTTGTTCTAATTATAAGCACAAAAAATTTGTTGGCCTTAGTGGTTTGAGATGTGTGTCAAAATCTCCAAGGACTTAGGTTCAAACCCCATAGAGATTATTTTTTTAAAACTATTTTTTTTAAATTAGTTTTTTTTCTTATTTATTTTCTATATATTTTTTAATCTTTATTAAATAAAACATAGTGTATATTAGTATATATGTAGTAATTGGTATATTATCATGTTTGAATTTTGATTCAAAATTTCTTAATCATATAAAATATTTTAAAAGCTTGTTTTACTTAAATAAAAGGAAAAGATTAATAAATTATTGGATTATCGAAAAATACACAGAAATAAAGTAAACTATAATCTGAAATCCCTTATTTATTAAATATATATATATATATATATATATATATATATTTTTTTTTTTTGGTTTTTCCATGCCTCGTGTCTTGTTCATGCCGTGCTTGGCCAGAACAGTGTAATGTCGTGTCGTGACTCATGCCTCATCCCACTTCCGTGTGTGCTCGTCTAAGACCGTGTCATGCCGTGTCTGCCAACTTCCGTGCTGTGCCCATGTCGTTCCCCCTCACTTCCGTGCCTATACTATGCCGCGTGCCCGTGCCGCGCCTGGCTAGATCCGTGTCGTGCCGTGCTGCGACTTGTGCCCCATCCCACTTCCGTGTCGTGCCGTGCCATACTAGGCCAACTTTCGTGCTGTGCCCGTGTCGTTCCCACTCACTTCTGTGCCCGTGTCGTGCCGCGTGCCCACTAAAACCGTGTCATTCCTGTGTCGTGCCTGGATTAATCCGTGCATGTGCCATGTCGTGCCTCCTTCTAACGTGCCATGCTCGTGCCCATGCCCGTGCCGACCCCGCCCATTTTACACCTTTATTTTTCACCATCATCTTTCACTTGTAATCTTGGATCCAAAATCGTGGTCTATCAGGGATAATGATCGAAGTCTACATCTTTTAACCATATACTTGAAAAACTCCCACTAAAGTTGCATCAATTTGAGACTCTGCGTTGTTCGCAATCTAAGTGTGTCTGGAAGAGAGTTTTTCGATCACTAATACTTTGGTGACAACATTGAATATCATATAGTGAAGTATGTTCTACCAATGCATTGCTAACATATATTATATGATACCGAAAATATGTTACTCAAATCTAGTTGCTATAGCATTGCTCTTATCCGATTGCTCCGTTCTTTCCCAAATTCATGCCACACCTCACAACACTAAATTAGCAAAACGTTAGAAAATCTAATTTTTCTGCCCAGCAATCAAAGTCCTAAGCTAGACTAATGAAAGTTATTTCTTATGAATCTTCCATGAGGTGGATTACCAATTTTCAAGTAGGGGGATGATTTGTTTTTTTATCTAGACAAATTAGCTAGGAGGGTGGGAACGAGACCAAATATTTTTAATCTATGGTTGCTAAACAAATGCCCAAGGGAACTTGTTAGCAGATCCATATTCAAAAGTTAAATTTTATCTACTATAACAAAATAAATCGTGGTTTTTTTTTTTTTTTGTGATTAATGAATCTTAGAGCTTCCTGAATATTTCTTTTTCGATGATCAAGAAATTGGACAAACGAAAGTCCCTTTACCTGACAAAAAACAAATGTCTCATCAATAACAGGGACTTCTTATTTGACTAGATGGCTGCGATAGGAAAATCACTAGACAAAATTCCTATGATGAATAATCTATCTATTTTAATTTAATATAAAAAGAGAGAACATTAATTTGGTGTCTCCCTATTTTGAAGCCCTGTCGCAGAAATGATTTCCATCATTGTCCTTAAAGAAGGAAAAAATTACAATTACCTTAAGAATAACACAAATTAACTATTAGGAGCAAATTGGTAAAATCACTCATGATCAACTACCCCACTCTCCCATCTAACTCCCCTATCGCACCTTTCAATTTCAACATACTTATTGCTTGCACACATGTCTGTGTGTGCCTAAACTACTGGACTGCTAGTATAACATAAGGAGAGAGGAAAAAATATCGCAGCTTGTAGTATGGAACCCAAATAAAATGGCTCATTAACTATTTAGTTCGTGTTTTTTATGAAGCTATGATTCTGTATCTGGATTGGGAGTTGACCACTTTTCGATGCGCATAGTTGCTTTTTCAGCCTGCAACCAACCATTAAGATAAGAAAAGGATTGAAAATTAATTAATTGCTATCTTAGCGCAATGTAAAAAAGGTTAGAAGTTTTCAATCCTTAAATAACTGTAAATGAAAATACTACCTCCTTTTCCCAATTGCACCGCATAATAATGATGGCCAATATTACTGTTTGTATAGCCGTTCCACCGAAGATCATCCCTCCCCAAAGACCCTAATTTTGTCCAAAACCAATATAAAATCTCAACATGCTTTATTGTTTTCTTTTAAGTGCAAATGAAATGAAAACACCAAATATACACTAAAAAAAAAGTATATTTGCTGACGAACAAAAGTATTTTTGTTTAAATTGTAACCAAACACAAACCAAATTCAAGATTGTTTAGTGGTAGTTATGCTTATGATGGCTCATTCACTTCAACAAGTCGAGAACCACACCTCAACTCCCAAATTACGTGAGTGTTTGCGCATTTGAGTGTGTATTTTGAGTGTGGTTCTAGGCTTGTTGAATTCGCCGATTGAGTCAATCTGTGTTAAGTGGACCAATATATATGTTTTGGTCTATCAATGAATGAAAAGGAAAGAGGAAGAACAAACACACCTCAGCTCCCAAGTTAAATACCCAACCCAAAACTACTCCAAGGGGAACCCCAACAACGTAGTAGCATCCCAAATTAACGAATGCAACCTTCGCCTGCCATCCGGATCCAACGGCCACCCCTGCAAAAGTTAAAGAAATGTCAAAGTTAAAAAATCTAAACAAGTAGAAAAAAAATAATGAAGTAAACTTTCGAGTATGAGAAATTGACCAGAAAGAACTGGTTGGATGCTATTGAGAAGAATGGAGATAGCCAAGAGTAAGGAAAGATTGTCGACTGCCTCGAGGACATCAGCGCTGGATGTGAAGATCAAAGCAATTTGGTAATGGAATACCATTATGAGAGCGCAAAAGCATAACCCGATGATGGTGGATTGCACCAGAGATACCATCGTTGCAAATTTTGCTGCTTTTACATTTCCCGCACCTAACTCGTTTCCAACCCTTACTCTGTAAATTTCATGGGATACAAGTTTAGAAAAGCGACTTGTTGAAAAGTAATGTAAGTATCTCACAATCAAAACTAGTTTAAAAAAGAATGCGTCTAATATCAACAACCAAATTGGGTAGATATACGTTATCTCTATATATGGTAGCCAATACTATATGGGTTGGTATTCTTGGACAATTGGTCTAAGCTCCTGAAGTAGTGGTCTATTGGGCCATTTAGCCCAAGCTATGGAGAAGAATGGAGATAGCCCAAGCTAGGCTAGCTATCTCCGCAAGCTTGACAAAGCTTTATATGACTTCAAACGCCTGGAATTCCACCTTTTCTCTTTATGAAGATTGAAGGCTTCCATCACAGTCACTGTGTAACTCTCTTTCTAACCACAACCAAGAGCATTCTCGTAATATATACACAAAATTTCAAGTAAGGGTGCACTTACCGTTTTAAGTTCAGGACATTCATTTCTTGACCAATTTACGATGATCCAAGCCGCTCAATATGTTCAGAATGTGATTTTAAGGGTACTCGCGAGAAATCAGCAAAAAAAAAAAAAACAGACTAGAAAGGGCTTGATCTGAGCAGTTTTTGTTTGTATTTTATCGAATGGTTCAAATAAAAACTGTTCAAATCAAGCCCTTCTCAATCATTTTTTTTTGCTGATTTCTCGCTGATACCTTTAAAATCACGTTCTTAACACATTGAGCGACTCGGATCATTAAAATTTGATCAGGAAAGATGAGAAAATGAGATGTCTGCATTTTATTTAAAATGAGAACGCCCTTACCTGAAGGGGACTATCACTAAGAAATAGTTTGTCGCAAATTCAAAGCCTTTTCACTCATATGCAAGGTACTTTCGTCATGAAAGAACTTGGGACATTTCTTATTTCTCACGTATTGTTGTTACGTCTTCCGTTGTTGGCTACTTTCTATCCCAACAAAAGCATGCCTCACGAACTACTTGTAGAGACTGGCATGACCCATTGTAAACCTATTCCAAAGCCACTTTGCCGAACATATGTCTCTCGCCACGAAACAGCACTTTCATCGTCCAAGCACTTTTGCGACATACCTAGCTACACCAACAGCATGCCGACGCAACAATTTGTGTCGGCACTTTTTTGCCCATATATTTTGATGTGTCGGCCAAACCTATGTTTGTTGTAGTGGTGTGTGGCATGTAAATTCAGTATCAAATGTTGTTAGGCATCTTATTTGTTGATTGTTGACGTTACCCTTAAGCTATTATAGTTAACAAAGGAATATGAAGAAGTGGAAGGAAGCATATATACCCTGTTCCGGAGAGGAAAGCTATAGGAATCATCATTTCCCACCCACTGATGCCCGTACTGCATGCCAACTCAAAGCCAAACACACTCAATAAAACTTTTAAAGTATTGTTAATGTCAAAACTACTGCTAATGTTAAAATTGTTTTTATAATACAGAAAATTATCGAAAAC
The DNA here is from genome assembly GCA_014282245.1 of Rhododendron simsii. Lineage (NCBI taxonomy): Eukaryota > Viridiplantae > Streptophyta > Magnoliopsida > Ericales > Ericaceae > Rhododendron > Rhododendron simsii. The sequence continues at coordinate 10,058,623 of CM024958.1, forward strand.
GATTTTGGCATTTCATATTTAGTCATTGGCACTTCACTTTTTGCTTTTATCCTATGTAAAATTACCAAATTATTATTTACTTTATTTGTGTTTGTTTACTTTCTCACACATAGAAGGGTATTGTTGTAATTTCAAATCAGACAAAAGGTGGAGTTCCAATGGCTAAAAGTAGAGTGCCAGAATAAATTTTCAAAATTATATGGCATAAAGGACTTGTATCATGTGCAAGATACAAGAATTTTTATATACTATAATTTTGGTACTAACATAAACAGTTTTGACATTATCACTTTTCATCTTCTATTTAAAAAGGATGATATCATTTTTCATCTTCCACTGTTTTGATCCTTCATCATTATGAGTTGAATTTTTAATTTTTTGTTTGTCATGATGAGAAAATTTTAAAAAGTACTATGTTTAAAAGCTAATGATAAATTCGTTGAAGACAAAAATAATTCTCAACAGACATTTTTGAAATCATCTTTAATTTTTGAAAAAAATTAAAATTCAATTAACTTTTTTCTTTTCAAATTTCTCCCATCAAAATGAATATGAAAAATTCAGATATTTTGATGAAGACTTAAAAATTTCACCAAAACGAAAATCAATTATTGCTTGAAAAACAAGTTCATTTAGTCCCAACTCAGGCTTAAATTTCTTTTATCATCCTATTTTAATACATTACCTATTTGACGAAATCAGAAAGGGAAATTAAAAAAATTACGAACCAAATGGCCAACGCATCCACAGCTATAGTAGCATTTTTCAGATTTGCAGTCATCAATATCAATACTCTGTAATACCAGATCTCCAAACTGCACCATGAATTAATACAGATCCAACCAATTAATAAATCATCCAAAGATATGGTAGAATTGTAAGGTCAATGATTGCATGTGCAAATAGTGCTTCGAAACAATGAGAGAATGAATAAGAAAACAGTAGTATATTTTTATTTCTGTTAACCCTAGGGGATTGGGCTAGCGGTCAATTAGTCCTGAGACTTAAGGATTTACTCCCCTTCTATTAGACTATTAACTACTAACTCCTTTAAAAACTTAAGCTAGCTAGAGAGAACAACAACTGTTTTGTTTATATTCACAACACTCCCCTCATGTGTATTCAAACTCTTCTCCATAAGCAGGCTAAACACGGATAAATTTTGATCACTAGGTGGGCAACCGATGAGATACGAAGACATTATTTATTCCTACACTGATATACCATAGTAGATTGTTAACCACCAATTTTCTAAAAGTTTTAGCTCTTAGAGAGAGACAATTTTATTATTTATATCATCAACATCTCTTAAAACCTCAGATTTGAAACCTCTCATGTGATATCAGTACTCCTTCGGATCAAAGGTTTTAATTGGAACACTCATAAGTGGATGGTGGGATTCATCCCGCATGATTAGTTGAGTTACGCATAACTAGTCCAGAAGCTTGAGTTATAAAAAAATATATAGTATATGTATTCGATCCGCTGCTACTGGTAAGGTCAGATGATTGCATGTGCGCGCCCATAGTTGCCATTAATTCATCCACCCAATCCGCATAGATCCCAAAACATCCTTTAAATTTATAGATCCTTTAAATTACTATATATATATCCTAAGAAATTACGCTAGTGCTTCTAGTAGTTTGACACTATCAACTCTCATAAGCCGGCCTCCAAAGTCCACAAATATTGTAGCCCTTAAATTAATTTGCTTCTCAATTTCTTCTCTTTAAAATCACCTCGATCTCCTCTACAACTCAATATTTTTGTAATCTCATGAATATTCCATAATTATGTATTCTTTTGCTCGATATTCATGTTGAATCTATTATCTATATGGTGCTCATGAAGGATATGACTTTTGATTCCTAAATTATTCGTAACGCGTGTTTTTTTTTATTATTTTATATGGAAAAATATTTTCAAGACCATGACTAAATAAATAGTGCCCCTGTACTGAATTTGTGGATCCTTCGGCTGCTTCTTGTATTTGGTCGGGACAAGAACAAGAAGTCATTGAGTTATTAGTTGATATATGCATCATACCCTCCAAAATTTCTAGCTTTTCTTTGGATTTATGTTTCATTCCGTTAAGATTCTTATTTTTTAAATACTTATTTTTTGTTTTACGAGACAAGTTATTCTCTCACAATACATCACTTTTAATTTAAAAAATATGTACTTATTATTTCTCTTGCCAATTTGTCAGTTTGTTTATGTTCTGCAAGTGATCCCAACTGGAGCAGTCGTGACTCAAAGCTTTTTTCTCAACATTTTCTAGTACTTGAGGACAGGGTTGGGTCCCGACCCAACCCCAAGGTCTAAGAGGCCTGGGCCTTGGGTATCTCAAAAATGTCAAATTTTAGGAGCACGTACTCTACTAATTTTCCTTTTTGGGTTTGAGTAGAAGCCTTTTTTAGCCTAATAGAAAAAAAATGGCCCAATATGAAACACAAAAAAAATGCTCATTTGTTATTCTGTGAACCAGTGGTGATAAAAAAAAAAAAAAGGACCCAAACCGTGGTAACAAAAAAGAAGGCCCAATCTCTTAGAATAAATACATAGTTTTACGAATAACAAATATTATGTACTAATTAAAAATTGGGAAAATTTCTGTTATATCCCTTCGACTTTAACTAAAAATTCAATTTGATCCTTCACCTTTCAATTCGGACAAATAAATACTTCCACTTTCGAATTGATTCCAATGTCATCCCTAACTTGGATTTCGTTTGATAATTGGACGGAAAAAGGTCATGTGCTCAGCACATGACCATTTTTTAGGGGTAAAATTGCCCATTCTACTTCCTCCCTCTTTCATCCCAGCTTTACCACCATCACATTTCTTTCTGTCTCCATTTCCCTCTCTTCCCCTGTTTCCACACATTCCCCTGTTCTCTCTCTCTCTCTCTCTCTCTCTCTCTCTCTCTATAACAAATGAGTACATAATATTGGAGCCCTCTTGGCATTTTTCGAAGAGAAACTGTGTTTTTTTCCATTGTTCCTTGTGGGTCTAATCCAAATAAGACGAAACACATAAATTGAAGAAATGAGGAACTAGCTCCAATCAATTTGGTCAATCTTTATGGATACAACACACTTGTGAACAACTGAACATATATAACAGAGAGGGATTTTAGAAGAGAAATGGGGTATTAGGGATTTGTTACAGGGAAGAAATGGTTTTAAGATGGAGAAGATTAATTTGTACATCGGTTTCCCGGCCAAAGATCGAGAATGAAATGATTCCGAAGGAAGAACATAAACCAACGGCAATCCTAGCCCTAGATTTGGTTCCAATTTCAGATATTTTTCAAACCCTTGTACCCCTTGAATACAATTTCATGTTCCAAGCCCTAACATCCAGTGCCGAACATCAAGAACTCAAAATTAACCCGATTATTCGCCGATTTCAAACCAATCAAACCCACAACTCCTCAAACAAATCTGGCCACCTACTTCTTGGGTTAGAACAAATTGAGGAAAGAGAAGGGGAGGTGAGAGCGACATCGAGGAAGAGGGCTGGTGGTTGGTAGGCGACATGAAAGTGGTCGAAGGAGATGGAGGCTGGGAGGAAGGATTGAAGGGAAGTAGAGGAGGAGGGCTGTGGAGGGAGAGGGCCAGGAAGGAGGGACGAAGGTATGGGTTGGGGAGAGACGAAGGTATGGGTTGGGGAGAGAGAGACAATTTGGGTTTTGAGGGAGGATGGGAATGGGCAATTCTACCCTTCAAAAACAATCATGTGCTGTGCACATGTTGATTTGCCGTCCAAAAAGTAATGGCACCCAACTAAAGGTTTACATTGAAATCAATTCAAAAATAGAAGTATTTATTTGTTGAAATTAAAAGGTGAAGGACCAAATTGAATTTTCAGTCAAAACCGAAGGGATATAACAGAAATTTTCCCTTAAAAATTAGATTGCTTGTTTTGAGATCTTTGTTATTTTTGTTGGCTTCTAAAACTACCTACTTTATATAGATACGAATTTTGATATTTTTGTAGTGGCCCAACCCTTATAATTTGTTTTTATCGTGTATTAGTTAAGAGGATTTAATACTATAATTTTAGTTTTCTCGTTTTATGACTGTTTGTTTGTTTGTTGTTTCCATAAAAACTGTGAAGTGTTTAGGACATCATTCTTAGAACAGGTCCTTAACACCTAAATACCTTGGACCGGCCATGCTTGGGGATGGCATAAGGACACTGAATAATCTCTCGACCATACGCACAGGGAAAGGATTAAAAAAGCTTACCAGAGCATGACACCAGAGGCAGCAGAGAGCTTGACGAACTCCCAAAGTCCGGAGAAGGCTTCCATGGAGAAACCAGTCCAAGTATCTGGGCACCCACCCAAAAGCGTGTACCCAAACAGTCCAAAAAACATGAGCCACCACGCCACACCCAATGCCGCGACGGCTCCCACCACCCCAAACTCCAACCAGTACACGAAAACCCAACTAAGTCCCACATGTATCACCAAAACCGCTAACGAAACCCACGCCAGCACCGCCGCCCTCAGCTGGCTTTGCAAGAACATCTGCACCGGAAATACGAAGGCGAAGTTGAAGTGGATTGGAATTGACCATAAGGCCACCAGCCCGGCTTGCTCTGCGACATCGTCAGCTTGTCCCAGGAGCTTTAACCATGGGGTTGCGAATACGTAGAGTGGCAACAACAAAAGGCAGCACAGGAATAGTACAATCCATGACCTTTGCATGTATATGCCTAACATGTGGTACCTTTTTGCTCCGTAGGCTTGCCCGCATAGGGTCCCTAATGCACTTGACATCCCCAACTGATATTTAGAACGAGACCAGAAAAACAAAACAAAAATATATGTTTATTAGATTTGCTACAAATAGAACAATAGTAAAACAATTATTTGGTATTGCTTTTGTTTATTTCTTATTCGACTTTTGATGCTAAAATGTTTATCCGGTCCGCAAAAAAAAATGATGTAAAAATAATCAAATTCTTCATGAAAAATTCAAATAGAATTTCAATAATTTACTGGATATTAATAAATTCTTCTAATTCTTGAAAAAAGTTAGAATTTTTTCTTGAAAAAATGCAGTATTATTTTAAAGTCATCATTTTGCGTACCAGAATTTTGGGATAGTGGTGGTATTAATTCGTATCTATTTTTGTACTCAATTTTCTTTCAGTGTTATTAAAAAAATAAGAATAAGTTATTCATAAATTTTGTTGAATTATGGACAAAACCTGACCCTTCAATTGTAATTACTATTAGTCTATTACCATTCCGAAGCTAACATATAGTGCATATTTTTTTCCAAAGATGATCTAATCAATTTTTTTCTTTTGCTTTGTTTTTTTTTTTGGCGGTAAATTTTCTTTTACTTGTTAAATGGACATTGAATTGAAACAGTGGACAGTACTGGATATATACCAGGAGGCCGAAATTGAAGCCGACAATGATATTGTTGGCAATGGTGAAGGAAGCGAGTTCGAGATCGCCGAGGTGGCCGACGTAGGCTTGGGCGATGAGGTTCATTGAGAAGATGGCGAGGCGGCTGAAGATGGTTGGACCCACTATATGCCATAGCTTCTTTGTTTCTATCCACACTTTTGATTTCAGGTCTGATTTCTCCTTTTGATCATCGTCGACTTCTTCTTCTCCAGCTTGGACGACGTCCGGTACTACTTCCAAGTTCGATGCCAAAGTAGGACTGTCTACTAAGGGCTGGTTGAGTTCTTCTTCACCCCTGTTCGTGTTACCCATCGGGTTATTATAGTCCTAGGTTCCGAGTATGAACATTAACATCGAATGGAGATCCAAATTAAGATGCAATGAGAGAGAGAGAGAGAGAGAGAGAGAGAGAGAGAGAGAGAGAGAGGAGAATGGCGATTAGCCTTAAGGGTAATGACTCTGTTTAGATTAACCAATAATAATTAACCTCTCATCTACTTGGTTTTAGCCTTTTTCGAGTGACGACTCATGCTCATTGGACTGAGTCATTTGGATTTTTTTTTACTTATTCAAATTTCGGTCCGTCTAACCGGTGCACACATGCATCCTATAAAAGATTAAAAATACAATAGACAGCCATGTGTCATGCTTTAACCTTTCTACTTTATTTACTTTGAGAAGACATCATTTCCGGCCCATTTCTGCAAATGACCATTTTAGCCTCCTGTCTTTCTTTTTGCTTTGACCGCCCCCTCTCTCTCTCCTTATCCTACCATTGCAGCCATGGGATAAGAAAAAATCCACTTCATTCTCTCTCATCATCAATTGCTTTATTTAAAAAGTATAGAATTTGTTCAGTTTGTTTCATTTTCATTGTTTTCAATCATTACTCCTATCTCTCTCTAATCATTATTCCTATTTTCAGTTATTACTTTAACTCTTTCTCTCTATATCTCTCAAATCATTACTCCTATCTCCCAATTATTACCCATATTTCTCTCCACAATCATTACTCAAAACCAAAATAAAAAATACTTACCGAACAAAGCCATAGTAATTTATGAAAAATAATTTTGGAACTCTAATATTTTATGATGTCATTCCAAAAATTAATTTTTTAGTGTGTCTTGCTATATATAATTTTTATACTGAAAAATAAATTTTGAAGTGTCATCATAAAAAAGTGGAGTATCAAAATCATTTTCCTTAATTATTCAAAATTTCAAACGGTAACATACTGGTCATTTCAAAATCAATTTTACAATTTTTTTATTTTTTTTATTTTTGCGTAAAAGTTTGTAAGTTTGTCTCAACAAGCTAATTATCAAGAGTTGTATTCTATTGGCGTCATTTCATGTTAATGGGTCGACACGAAAAATTAAACAGTTATACGAGTTCTTATTGAATTATGCGAGTCTAACTTATATCGCCAGTCTGGCTAACGGGTAGCAAGACTGCTTTACTTTTTGAGATGGTTGACAAGTCCAAGTCAGAGTTTCCAAGCCAAATTTACACAAATCAGATGAACTACACCTGAACCCAAATATCTTGTATTTTAGAACTTGAACAATACCAAAAGTGCATAGAAATGCCTAAATACCAGAAGCCACAAATAAATAAACTCTCAAGTGCATAATTAAGTGAGAACTCGAACAACGCCAAAAATTTCATAAACCATCATGTTCCTGCTACGTTTCATTTTCACATAATATAATTCCAAAAAGACAAGGTATTATGATCCCATATCAAGAATCATTCAACAGCCCACAACTACAAAAATATATGTGGGCATTGATCTATTTTTGTTGCCCATCAACAAAGTCAAAAGTAAGGGTAAATTTGTAAAACATGTTAGAAGTGCTTTGTGATGTCATTGTCCAGTACGGGGAGAATTGGAAAGTTGGCCAATTGGACTCACATAGCATTTGCCTTCAAATTTTTTTCGCATTTGTTAGTTTTTCTTTGATTTTTTTTGAATTATTGCTTTGTCATGACGGGAGGAATCTAAAAAGTAAAAACTTACGATCAAAATCTAATTTTTTTTGAATAAAGACAAAAATAATCCTATTTTTTTGACTTTATTAAAAACAATTGTATTTTGATCATAATTTTTTACTTTTTAGATTCTTCTCATCATAACAAAGCAATAATCCTCAAAAAATTAACGAAAAACTAATGAATATGAAAAAAATTGAATAAGAACAAAAAAAAACAAGCCAAATGACTTGTTTAGCCGAATAAGGCCTTAGTTTACATTGACAAGTAACAACTCAGTTTACATAGACAGGCTCAATTCTAGCATAGGCTCACCAATTGACCGCCTAAAACCTCCAGTTTTGGGCCCAATTATTGGATCTCAAAATAGAAGAATATTTTAAATATTATGTTGTATGTGTGATGGTAAGATCTATGCCCTTCAACCTTGAGATTTTGTGTTCATTCCAAAGGCTTCATTTTATTCGCGTGCATTGTTTGAAGTTGTGCAAAAAAATCATTCAAAATGGCGTTGAGAGTCAAACTCGCTATCTAAGACAATGAAGACATGTTCAAAGCAACATGCCACTAAACCACAAGACAATCTTACTTATCATATTGAACTAATTTATGTAGAAAAACATGAAAGGCTCTGTTTTCATATCTCACCTACGGCCTCCAAAAACTCAAGGCCGGACTTGTACATAGATTAAAGTTTATACAAGTGCAACGTAAACATAGAGGTTTACGCCTATCCAATCAATGATTGACACATCATGGATTCAATTGGTTAAATAGTATCGATATCAGATTTATTAATGTTTTTAATGAATCGATGAGGTGCCAATAATATTGTTGATTCAATAAGTGTAAACCCCTATGTTTAGGCTGCACACATATATATAGTATTACGGAAGACAATTAACGAAGACCTGTGTTAAACTATGCAAATAGGACAGCTAAGGTTATAAGTTTTGAAATGTGTTCAAACTATACAATTGCATATTAAATTCATCACAAACAAGCTGTATTTAACCAATTGAACCGCATTCCACTTTATAACAAAGGCATTTTACCATGGCTTAATTGTAAGAACACCCCCTAAATTATCACTTTTTAGCAATTTCACCCCCTTAAGTTTAAAACTCCCCAACTACACCCCCTAAACTATCAAATTCGAGCAACTTCACTCCCTCCCCCATTTTCCATCCATTAATTTCTATTAGGAATTTGGATGAAAAATTGAAAAGTTGGATGGAAAAGTAAATCAATATACGAAAATGCCTTTTATTCAACCCCACCCTATCTCTCTCCTCCTCTACACCATATCTTTTTCCTCCATCCCTCTCTATTATCGATCTCTTTCCTCCCTCTCTACACCACCAGAAAATCCTAAACCCATTTATCCTCCTCCTACCCTTACCTCGGAATTACCCCCTCTCACCCTCCACTCACCACTTTCACGAGTTCTCCACCACCACCTCCTCCTCCTCCCCACGCAGGAGAAGCACGTAGAACTACGTATGGAATCAAACGAAGTAGTACGATTTCAAACGAGGTACAACAAACTCGATTGGAGATGCTTCTATCTTCGATTGGAGATGGAGTTGGGTGGGATGGGTGGAGATTTGGTGGAAATGAGGGTGGTCACTGGTGTGGGCGGCGATGGCGATGGTCATCCTTCTAAATCGACAGATAGATAGAAGTGTTGTTGTTCTGTTCTATGGTGTGTTTTCCTTTTTATCATGTTTTTTTAAAGCCAGGGGTACCTTGATCTTTTTCTTTGATTCCGTCCAATTTTTTAATGGAAATGAGGGGAGGGGGTGTAGTTGGGGAGTTTTAAACTTAAGGGGGGTGAAATTGCTAAAAAGTGATAGTTTAGAGGGTGTTCTTGCAATTAATGCTTTGTTTGGTTGGTGTTTTGAAAATTTTTTTGAAAAATTGTAAGGGTAATGAGTAGAGAGAGATAGAGAGAGAAATGTTAGAAGTAGGGGGAATCTAGGGAGAATCTAGGGGGAATTTTTTGAAAAATTCTTTTTGAGTTTGGAAGAGAACAAGGCATAAGCCGTTTACCATCACCTTCATTTTTTTCCCTGTCATTCGTTTGAAAACTTCTATTACCCAAACGATCAAACTTTTACTCAATTCATTAACAAGGATCGTAGTTTTTTTTTGGTAATACAGGGTGTTCCAGGTCAGCTTGCGCGCATTTCAGACTAATTTCTACAGTCCATCCCACAGCCGTTTCATTTTATCACACCCCAATTAAAAGTTGTTGACAAGAAGAATCAAACCTGATACCGGATAAAGCAAACGCCGACCAAGTAGCCCCTTGGGGTTAAGGATCTTAACTTTCTTTCCATCAGAATTGAAAACATAATCTCGTTGTACCTGCTAAAAGCAACAACACAACCTTGGGCCAAATGCCACAATCTTATGTTGTCCACTTAGTCACCGTTTGTTTTGCCTTTTTATTCTTCTCTTCAATTCGATTTCCATCTACTTAGGTTATTCTTTTTGGGATCATGGATTTCATCTAGTTTGAGTAGAGGTGGCAATGGGTGCATGTTATTCGGTTCAGTTATTCGTAAAATTAAAACCAAAACTAGAGCATATACCGAAGGGAATTGATATTCGCGCTCCAAGACTTACTTCAGGCGCTCCAAGCTACAGTGTTTTTCCAAAACTACCCTTTTGCAATTTATTTGACTCTTCAGGCGCTCCCTTAAAATTACTTCAGGCCCTCCAATATTTACTTTACTCTTCTCCTCTGCCTCCTCGTTAACGGAAGAAAAAAGAGGAAGACGGCACCCAGCAAACCCTAGCCGTTTGCTGCTCCGATCGTCGCCGTATGCTACTCCGACTGCTACTACCTTCATTCTCTGTTTGAGGTATTTTGCTTGGCCTTATTCACCGGTTTCTCAATGACAAATTATCTGATTCCAAGCCTTCTTCACTTTCTTGGTATGTGGATAAAGCCTTGATCTTCTGTTCATATTCTGAAAGACTACTATCCCAGTGGTTAGTATGTGTTCGACCTCATTGTTCACCTCTTCAATGGTTTGTTTCAAACTATCACATTGTTGCACCAGTGATTTTCCTTTTCTAACTGCCACATTCAACTTTTCTCGTACAGAAGCAAAAGTCCAATACAACAGTACCGATTCACCAATCTGTGGGAACTCAGTCATCACATGTGCTATGGGAGGAGATAATTTTGTTTAGGCCCACATATGTGATTTGTTCTATAAAGAAAATATAGGAAAAAAGTCCAACACAACATTACCGATTCACCACTTTTAGTGAATCTATGGGAACTCAGTCATCACATGTGCTATGGGAGGAGATAATTTTGTTTAGGCCCACATATGTGATTTGTTCTGTAGTGCGATTTGCTACTTTTAGTGGGCTCTTTCCCAATTCGAAAACCAATTCACATATGTGAAGAGAACAAAATCAGACTTGCTATGTGTGCCAGTCAGTGGATTTTGTCAATCACCACAATAAAATACTAACGAATTTGGATTAAACAATGGATTAAACAACTATAACCTATAATCTCTTTCATGGATTAAACAAAAGGAACTTACTTTGAAATTGGGGTTAGCTGCCATTAAATTAACAAATAGCTCCATTTGGCAGGCTCTAATGGAGGGTGAGACTCGAGATGTTGGTGGCTTCGAACCGGACTTTACAGATGAAGATTTTGCATAGATAAATGCCATAATAAATCTTGCAGCCACAAGTAATTTTGAGGAAATATCAAAGTTCCACAAATCAAGTGAGGGCGTGAATTATGCATACAATGCTAGAGATTCTGGTAAGCTTCCTTCCTCACATGCTTGGGATTGTAAATCTAGGTTCTTTTTTATTGTTTATTATTATTGGTAGAGTAAAACAAATAATATGCAGTAATCATTTTGTGGGTTGATACATAACAGCTAGTGTAGAGAAAAAAATGCTTAATGATATTGATCAAATGTGCGTCATTGTTAGAGGAAAATTTTTCAACTCGAGATGAGCTCCGCGATAGGATTCGTAACATGGCATTGAAAGAAGGTTATGTCACCACAATTAAAAAATCAAAACCGGGCTGTTATGTGATTATTGGTTGCGATAGAGGTGGGAAATACCGAGGCACCAGTGTTCCATTGAGTGAAGGGAAAAGGATGTCTGGATCTCGCCTTGTGAATTGTCCTTTTCAGATGTTGGGGAAAAAGAAAGTTGGTAAGCCTTGGAAAGTGGAAATAAAAGATGTCTCTCATAATCATGAACCATCAAGTGATCTGTCCGGACATCCTTTTTGCCGTCGTTTTTCAAAAGAAAAGGTACTAAGTATTAAGCAAATGACCATGGCCGGTATACCACCTTGACAGATTCTTACTTCATTGAGGCAAAGTAACTCTAATTGCAAAGCAATAGCGAGGACAGTTTATAATGCAAAGGCTGCCATTAAAAAAAAAAAAAGTGTTAGCGGGTCGTACAATGATTGAAGCATTATTTGATGAATTAGGTCAAGGGGACTTCACTTTTGATATAAAACGGGATGGAAATGGCCATTTGACTCATTTGTTCTTTGCACATCCTTCTTCTATTGCGTTAACCAAAAGTTATTCATATGTCTTTGTGATGGATTATAGTTATAAGACAAACAAATATAAGATGTCATTGCTTGATATAGTGGGAGTTTCAAGTTTCAATGGATCATTTTATTCTTGTTTTGCTTTCATGCAAAAAGAGGAAGAAGGAGGCTATGCGTGGGCATTGGAAAGATTCAAAGCAATTTTAGGCCCTGACCAACAACCTTCTGTGATTTTATCGGATAGGGAATTAGCATTGATGAATGCCATTGAAGTTGTTTTTCCGGGAACAACAAACATCTTATGTGTGTGGCACATTAGGAAAAATGTTCTCTCAAAATGTAAGCCTAAATTTGAAAGAGAACAAGATCGGGAGACTTTTTTATCGGATTGGACTAATTTGGTTGAATCTCCGGATGAGAGTTGCTTTAATGAAGCTTGGCAACATCTTCAAGTTGATTACAAGGAAAAAGAATTTGTTCGTAATTACATTAAGAATACTTGGCTTCCTTTCAAAGAGAAATTTGTGAAGACATGGACTGGAAATCATCTACACTTTGGAAATCGTGTCACTTCTAGGGCTGAAGGTGCACATGCAATGCTCAAGAGATACCTTACTGTTTCCACGGGAAATTTCCATGAGGTGAGAGAAAAGATTTGTCTTGCGATTGAGAATCAACACAATGAGATTGAGACGAAGATTGCTTCTAAAAAGCTTCGAGTTATTCATAAATTTCGAATTCCCATGTTCAAGGAACTTATTACTCACGTTTCTATCTTTGCACTTAGTGAGCTTTTGAAACAATATGAGTTGTTGACATCTTCTTTATTGGATCCTTGTAGAAGTTAATTTTCAAACACAATGGGTCTACCTTGTGCACACTTGATGCAAAACATGAGAGGTGAACCCTTGCTACTTAGCGATATCTATCCACAATGGAGAATTGATATAAGGTCATTCACTATGGACGGTGGAATGAATACAAATGGAAGTGACATTGAAAGTCTTCTCAAGAAATATCATGATAAACACAAGTGTATGCCTCTTTGTGAAAGAGAAGATAGTCAAAAGCAAATTGCTCAACTTATCAATGCTGAAATTCCATTGACTCTGGAACCAACCATTCAACCCCACAAGGCCGACCATCAGGTTCCAAAAAAAGAAAGGGAGATAGCTCTACCACCCGTAATCCTTCAGCTTTTGAGATTGTGGAAAAGGCAAGAAAATGTAGTGTTTGCCACCATGTTGGACATAATAGAAGCACTTGCCAACGATGTAAGATATTTTTGTAGTAATAACTTTTTCTCACTAAACATTTATAGTTTCAACTATTCTTTTTTATTGATATTTTCTCCCAACTATTTTTTGTAGTGAAAAGTTTGGTTGATCGAGGTGTTCTTACTTGATGTACATAGTTATTGGAAAGAGGTATGTTGTAATGTTTTGGTTCAACTATTGTGCTCTTACTTGATGTAATTAACGCGCTGCTATTTTAGTTGATAACCCTCCGTTTAGTACTGTTTAGTAGTTTGTGTAAGAGTATGCAATACACAGATATGTGTGTGTTTTGTTCTTGAAGTCAGATTTGGAAATTGTGTGATATGCAGGAGAATCGCTTTTTTTGGTCTCATTTGAGGGGTTTTATCTTCAATTACTTGATGGAGGTTAGTCTCATCATCATGGTAAAGGAGAAGGATGTGTAGTTATTATGTAGAATCTTTATGCTGTTAAAATTAGACTGAAGCAATCATTTGAGCAGTCATCACGTATATCAATTTTTGGCACTATGAACTAGTAACCACTCTTTGTTCAGATAAAAAGAGAAAAACTGGTCCCTTTGTTGCAACAATATAGGTTTTTTCATGTTGATTAGACGGAATATACATTTTGATGGAGACATTGTGTGAAAACTCATGAATTTGAAGTTGATTTGGTTGTTTATACACTGTAGATTTGCAGCCATAATGAAGATTTTGAGGGAAAATGCTAGATGATGAGTACGAAAGTATGAAGATCTTGTGTTGTAGCCATTATGAAGATTTTGCAGTATCAACATTTTCAATTGTGTGCTGTTTTTTGTTTTTGAAAGGCAGTTGTGTGTGTGTGTGTTTTTTTTTTTTTGAGAATTCCAGCAATGTTTATTTTCACAGTAGTTAGTGGCTTCTATTCTAGCAAATTTTTTTTTGGAGAATACTAGCTATGTATGAAGATCTTTTGTCCAGATTTTCGTTTGGTTTTGTGGAGTATTTATGTTTGGAGTGCCTCAGTAAATGAAGAGATAATTTGGGGGTGGAGTGCCTCTAGTAATTTTTGAATCTTGAAAAGGATAGTGTTGTAACTTCATTAAATTTTGGAGTGTCTGCATCAAAAAAGGGAGCCCCAAAATCAACTCCCATACCTAAAACCACAATCATGACCAAAGCAATAGTTTTCATTTTATCCAATTCATAACAAAAACTACAGTTATTTGTTCGGTTCAATTTTTCACCCAAACAGGTGATCAACATTGAGATTATGTGAACTATCGCTGTTCGCCACCTTTAAGAGTGAGAGATCAAAAATTGATTGATTGATTGAGAGAGAGACTAGACGGAGAGGGGCGTAAGATTATGATCACAAACCCTTCTACTAAGTCTTATGATGTTATAGGTATGTATAATATGCAAGTGTATTTACATAATTACCTTGTAGTTCAGTGACGGTTACGATTTTGTTTCCAACGCAGTTTACACATGAAACCAAATCCGAAACCAAACCAACCGGTTGTTTTTGAAATGAATAGCCAAAACCACGGTTAAAAAGTCAATTAAAAACCACTCCAATCGATTCGGTACTATTCGGATATTCAACCAACGGATCAGACAAGATTGCCATTTGCCATCCCTACTAAAAGTCTTTGGGTAGAAGAGCCCACAAAAATGGCCTTCTCATATGTCTTGGGCTGGATTAGACACTTATGCTGGGAGACTCCAAGCCCAGTAAGGTTGGGAGAATCGAAGCCCATAGGTTTTCAAACCCCGGCCTGAGTCTGGACAAATGCATACTCACATCGACGAACTCGATTAAACAAACCCCTACGGTGCACAGGGCAGCAGCATCAGTGTTCAACGGGCGTCGAAGAGAGAGAAAGAGAGGGTAAGAGATGGCGTCGAACGCAGCGGTGCCGTTTTGGAGGGCGGCGGGGATGACATACATAACGTACTCGAACATATGCGCGAATCTGGTGAGGAATTGCCTCAAAGAGCCTCACAAATCCGAAGCCCTCAACCGAGAGAAAGTCCATTTCTCCGTCGCCAAATGGGTCGATGGAAAACCCCAGAAACCCAGTAATTACCCTTTTATCTTCTTCTTTTGTTAAATTGGAATTCTCGTTTGTTAGCTGATTTCAGTTGCTGCCTCAGATCTAGGGCTTCTGTCAATGTTCATTTGATCTGTGCTGGATCATCACCTTCTTTTTTTGGGTTCTCTCTCCATAATTTTGTGATCGTGGTATCTTAATTTGGTTAGTGCTATTTTTTTTCTTGGTAAACAAGTGTCCGGACCGGCTTACGTATTGCTCGACTGCCCACTTAAAACCGGAGCAAAATGCTTCGTATGAACTGGCCCCAAAGGAGTTGATTACACACCTGAGAGATTTCGAACCTGAGACCTTAGGGGAGCAAACCGCCAAGGCCCAAGCCTTGGCCACTTGGCCAACCGTTGGGGTTATTTGGTTAGTCCTATTGTTATGTATTCATGAGTTTTCTGGTCGTTCTTAGTGAGTCTCCCCAGTCCCAATGATGTTGAGTGACGGGATTTGGTTTTATGGGTTTGGAGTGACATTTTAGGATGGATTTTCTTTTATGCTTTGATGATTATGATGTTAAGTTCAACTAGCACCATACCTTGTTGAACTAGACAAGTATGCATTATGTAGTGTCGATATTCGGTTGATAATGAAATGTTTTGCATGATTTTGCTCAAGTCTTTGGGAAAATGGGCTGTCTATATATCTCTTATAGTTATCAGTGGCATCGACATATGTAGAAAAGTTCTATATGCCAGTTTTGAGGTTTTTTGGGCCCTTGGAAGGTATGAGTTGTCCAGTGGTAGAAATGTGCCTCAATTTTCCTAGCTAGGTGCACGACATTCTGTTAGGGATTTCAGAAAAAGATAGTCAAAAGGACCAAATAAATTGAAAAGTCACAAACCAACAGACGAAGGAACTGAATATGTCAGCATCAGTGCCTCTATGTGGCATTTCCCCTTTCCTCCTCATCCTCCTCAAGTACACGCAAGAGTTTAAGATTACAGAAGATCATAAATTATGCTTAAGCATTCTAGCTACAGTAGAACATGATTTTTGTTACTCCCAGGAATGAATTACAGAGGTGGGTTACCTTGACTGTGCAATAACAATGATTGGGTGCTCGCAACCCACTTAACCCACTTGTTAAGTGGGTTACCTTTACTATGTTGTACTATAATTTATTGCTACCTACTTAAATCTCATTCCCCGTTTGTCTTCGTGTTCCGTTAGAACTGGGAATAACCGAATATGTAGGAAAATAGTTTTTAAGGCGGCAAGAACTTGGGCGCCTATATAGTGAAAAGGTTTTCCCTTTGCAAGTCTAGAAGCTAAGCAAAGTTGGCAAACGGGGCAGCTTAGGGGGGAGGCTTTTTTCTAGTACCTTTTTTGGCCTTATAGGGTCTCTATTTCTCGTTTATAGGTATTTCTTGCTTCAAAGGATTATAATAGTGCATTCGCCCATGGAGCACTTTTCCTTCTCTCCATAGTTTGAAAACTTTCTTTGAGAATTTTCTGCAGGTGATAGTTACCTCTAGAGGTGTCAAACAGGTCATGCCGTGCCGGCACGGCCCGTTTAACTCCGTGCTAACCGTGCTTCATGCCCTGCCGTGCCGTGCCGGCCCGTTTACAGTATTTACTCAAATCGTGTCGTGCCGTGCTGTTTGTCAATCGTGTCGTGCCGTGCCGGCCCGTTTACTTAAATCGTGTCGTGTCGTGCCGTGCCGTTTGCCAATCGTGTCGTGCCGTTTGCCAATCGTGTCGTGTCGTGCCGGCCCATTTTCTTAAATCGTGTGGTGTCGTGCCGACCCGATTTCTTAAATCGTGTCGTGCCGACCCGTTTTCTTAAATCGTGTCGTGCCGTGCTGTTTTCAATCTCATCGTGTCGTGTCGGCCCATTTTCTTAAATGGTGTCGGACCGTGCTGTTTTAAGTCGTTCCGTTTTAAATAAATTCCTTTCGTATTAAATTACTCTTGCACCATAAATATTTTGATAAATTGTTTTAATTTTACTCATTAACTTGTAATGTTAAATTTACAAACCAAAGGTCCAAAGCCTATTCACTAACAAAAACAAAGCAAATATTTTTTACCAAAATAAAAATTGATAATTTTTTAAAGGTAAAAAATTGATTTTTTAAAAACATGATTTTTTTAAGAAATTGTTTTTTTTTTTAAATTAATATCTTAGATGTTTAAAGGTAAACCAATATTTTTTACCGAATAGAAATTGTTTACTTTTTTTAAAATTAAAAAAGCCATTTGGCTTATTTATTTATTTTTTTGTTTTTCCGTGCCTTGGGTCGTGCCCTTTCGTGCCTTTGTCATGCCGTGTCGCGCCCATGCCCGTGCCCAGCTAGAACCGTGTCGTGCCGTGCCGTTCCTGTCGACTTTCCGTGCCCTTGCCCATGTCGTGCCTGTCTACGACCGTGTCGTGCCGTGCCGTGCCAAGCCAACTTTCGTGCCGTGCCCGTGCTGTGCCGCCCACTTCCGTGCCCATGTCGTGCCCCGGGCCCACTAAGACCGTGTCGTGTCGTGCCGTGCCAGGCCAAAACCGTGCCTGTGATGTGCCGTGCCGCCTGCCCATTTGACACCTCTAGTTACCTCTCATTGTTTCCACTATCCACAATTTCCGTTTGTTAGATTTTCGTGGGTAATGTTAGAGCACCTCAATTATTTATTCCTTTGGAGGCACTGTTACTATGTGGATCTCATGGTGCAGACATTGATCCTTGTAGGCGGTTTGGCATCACTGTATGAGTCATATTTTAAGTGGACAATTGGGCCACATTAGTTCGTTGTTGTCTCGGATTGTGAGCTGAGATGTTGTCTTCTGTATGTAGTAGGTTGTAGTTTGCTGGATCTTTGAACTGGAAGTTTGGGATTCTATAGTTGAGCATGTGTGTAGCAGTGTTGGATAGTTTTGGGAGATGCAGCACTTCTATTGTGCTAAAGAAGGAGAGTTTGTATGCAACTCAATTTAATTCAACTAGCTTTTGTTCCATTTATTCTATGTCAGCCGTATGAATTTGTACAATTGTTTCAAAGTATATATTTGATTATGTGTAACTGTGTAAGGTCATTGTGTTCTCTTTTATCACCTTAACCTTGGTACTCCTCCATATTCATTTATTTCTACGACACGTGTGGTCTGCCGGAAAAATCACTGCTGCTTACTGGTGCAGTAATTGGTCTTCTGTGCACATGGCCATACAGCCCTTATTATCACCTGAGATTTTTCCTTGTTTTATCTTCAATCGTGTTGCCCGCCCTTTCTTTCTTCTCTCTTGTTATAATCATTCTCCATCTCAACATCCTCATTTCATTTCCACTTTACATGTCCAAATTTGGTAAATGCTTCAGCAAGTCTTATTAGCTGGCCTGAAATTCGTGGGGAGGGAAAAGCTCTTATATATATGGCTTTAAGAAATGAAACTTCAGAGAGAAGATGCAATTGGCAGTAAGGCAACGAAATATGGGATTTGGAGCTATTTTAGGCTGTAGTGCATCTAGAATAGCTTTTCCTGTCATCTTTGTTGAAGTATTGCATGTTGTACATTTCAGCGTTGATGTTCCTTGGTACGACTTTATTTTTTCTGATGAACTATCGCACCTGTTTTATTTGTCAGCGCTGCGTTCGGATACTCCTGAATAATGAGGCTGGAAGTTGGTGGTTGCCAAGTCTCTGGTTGGGAAATTTCTTTTGCACTGGAGAGTTGTTCTGTTTCATCAAGTTTAGCGGTTATAGTTTATTTGGATTTGTAGTGTGCCTAAGCACTCAAGACTATGCTCATACATCATCAGGATTTTTCCGTTGAACTATGGAACTTGTAATAATGCAGATCCTGTTGCCGAAGCCCCAATACTAATAGCTTGTTTGGTGGTAATGCGATTTCCATCTTCTCTTTTTTATTTTGTTCATCTGCATTGGGATTTCCATCTTGTCCGGGATTTATCAATGCCAACCCTCTCTTGACAGGATTTTGCCTTTTCTGTTTGATTTCTATTCTTGAATTTGTTTTCCATGTTTGAGGTTTTGTTAGCATGTATGGCCTGCTTATACAAGTGTGGCCTGCTTTTGATTTGGATCTTATAATTAAGTAAATATTTTGACGTGTTGGGGGTGGCAATAAGCCAAAGACAGCTCACCTCAAATCCTCAGGAGTACTATTTTGCTCATCTCCTCCCTCACCTCACCTCAAAAAACTTTAATGTTGCATTTGGATGAATTTTTGAGAAATTTTTTATGAGAGTAATTATTGGATGTAGGTGTAAATTTAAGGGTCATCATTTAGCCCGAAGGCCCGCGACCCGTCCAAAGCCCGCCCACCCCGCCGGGCTGTTACCCAGCCCGAGCCTGTAAAACGGGCGGGCTAGCCCGGCCCGTAGTTTGTAATGGGCGGGCTCGGGCCTATGAAGTTTTTACTCGGCCCGGCCGTAGGCCCGGCCCTTGAGCCCGCCCGTGGTACCCGCCCAAAAGCCCGCCTACAAGCCCGCCAATGGGCCCGCCAATTAGCCCAAAATCCCACAAAAACCTTTCTTTTTTCCCTTGATTTAGTTTTGCCTAAGGAAATTTAAGCCTGCCGTTTGGCCCGCCCGGCTTTTGGCCCACCAACCCGCCAATTGGACTAGCACGTGGGCCGGGCTTGGGTTTCAATTTATGGTAGATAGCCCGGCCCGCCAAAAAGAAAAAGCCCGGTCGGACCAGCCCGTGGGCGGGCTTGGGTAGCAACTTGGTGGGCCGGGCGGGCCCGATGATGACCCTTAGGTGTAATGAATGAAAGGGAGATATGATAATTCGTAATACCAATTGATGTCATGATTTTTTGGCCTACTTTGAGGAGATTGAGCATATATTGACTTAAATTAATCAAAGTGTACGTTATTCGTGCGTAATAAAGGAGTATTGATTTCTTACTTAAGCTTAATGTCAGAACATTTGTATCAATTATGGTACTCTCCCCGTCCCAAAAAGTTGTATACTTTCACTATTTCAGTCGTACAACAAAATTGTCTGTATCTTTTAATCTATAATATTTTTGATAAGCAATATGAATCACTTGTTTGATAGATTTCAATTAATTGTATTAAACAAAATTTTGAAAATCACATAAAAATATTACGAATTGAAAGATATACATAATTTAGAAATGGCACTCAATCCAGAAAGTGTACAACATTTTGAGGAGGGGGCGTCAAGAGAGTCTTTTCCCGGGCCCTAGGTATTGTCTGGGGCTCCCAAAAACTGGCCCGAATCAATGTTCATCCAGATTAGAGATAACATGAAAGGACCAAAGTTATAGATTTCATTTCATCCATAAGAAAAGGCGCGAAAGATTTCCCAAAATCTTATCCAGTCAGTTTATGACCTTAATGAAACCATAAATGCCTCTGCGTTTTGAATTGTTCATTAATCCCCACACTTCTTCCTACAAAAATGTTTACAGTTTTAGAAATTTCTATACTAGTTACTATATAATTAATAATAATATTACATGCAGTAGTAAACTCTTGAAGTGCAGTAGTAAACTCTTGAAGTGCAGTGGGGCCGGGCCCTCCGAGAGGCGAGACCCTACATACCTCCACCACTACCTTCCACCATTCAATTTTTATTTTTTATTTTTATAATAATCGGATCTTCAAGCCAATTTGGCGGAACTCGATTAGTTCTGTGTCTTGATGTTAACGGTCAGTCAAACCCTTCAATGACCTCATGGTTTGTAGTGGTTGACCTTTGTGGGATGCAAACATGCGACCTTATATAAGGCAAACACTCGTTAACTTTCTGATGCATGCCCACTTGGGCATATCTTCCCGGGTGCAAGTGGAGCGTGTTGTCTCTCATCCCTTCAACTGATGGCGAGTTAATTTAGTGGAGACCCATCGGATAGGGGTCGTTGTAAGTTCTGGGCCAGCTGTCCAGGGCAGGTACTCTGCTGAGCAGAGCAGCTATCCCAAGCAGACCAAGCTGAACAGACCTGGCCCAGCTCGGTGGTCAGTTTGTACCCATCACTCCATGGTCATAATGTGATGCAAAACGGAATCCATTACAGTCGCCACGTATTGATGATCCAAGCAATTCATTTTGCTGTCATTTTGCTAGTTTCACAGCGTCAAATACTCATGCAGACAATCGAAAGAATCAAGCATAGGTAAAGTATTTGTGTGTCGAGATATCCCAAAATAAACAACTCGCATTACAAATAATAATCGCAGGAAATATCCTCTCATAAGTGATGTAGCTGGTCCCATAAAAACAAAACCCGGACTTTCCAGGTGCGGCCCAAAAGATGGAGACAAAACGGGTCCACGGTTTTGGGCTCCTTTTCAATACACACTGGTTTTTCCGCCCCCGCCGCGGTTTTTTCCAGGCTTTTAAACGGCCCATCTAAATCTTTGGGCCCACCGCATGTCTCTACTAAAATAATATATATAGTAGGACCTCAAATACGTCACTTTGTCCAACCGGAACCAGACGACGAACCAACTTTTTCCTTCTTTGGTGTAATTAGAAAAAAAATTGTTGCTTCACAAGAACCACCATATCAATTCAAAGGTCTTCAAGGGTGTTTTTTTTTTTTTTTTAATGATTGTTATGCCCAGGTTTCAATTTCGTTCTTCAATAAATTTTTTCTTCAATCACTGCATTGATTTGACAATTTGGTGTCAATGTATATCTTACCGTTATCTCCATGACAGTTTTGATCTACGTGTTAGATAGACATGAGGTGAATCCGCATGGAGACCTATATGGAGCTGACTTTGAAGCCCCGCTCAATATTTCAACCCCCTCTACTTCAACTAGCGTTTTATTTTTACTTTTTTGAACATGAAAATTCCTAATCTATGCTAACCGAGGGGGAGAGGGAGAGGGAGAGGGAGAGGGGTTGGAATATTGAGGAACTTCAGCTCGGTATAAGAGCATCTCCAACCTTTGATATCAAATTGGGGATGTCAAATTTTTTTTGAAGGCTGACGTGGCAATTTGGCATCTCCAATTTGACATCAAAGTCTTCCTTTCCAACCCTTGATGTCAAATTCTATTTATTTGACATCAAATTATTCCTCTCCAACTCTAATGTCAAAATACAAATGGTTATTTTTTTAAATTTGGCGTGGAGAAGGGAGGTTGTCAAAGTTGGCATGCTTCCTCCCCCCTTCATCCATGTCAGAAGCCACATAGGATTTGGCCTAACAGAAGGCATCTGGGTTGGATTGTCAATTAGTGTCAAATGTTACCGTTGCAAGCTCCACATCAGATTTGACATCTCCCGTTGGAGATGCTGCTCCTTATCAAAAGTGACCCACCCATTGCTCAAGTGGCTGATCCACCTTATTTCTTCCGAACTTTTATAGCCTAAAGAAATACGATTGAGTAGCGTTATTGATAACGAAAAAGTGTACCATGTACCAAGAAATTAACTCCAAGCTCTCAAAACAGGTCCTCGGTATTAACAAATATTCTAAACATGTTCTTGACAAGTATTAATTATCAAAACACCTCTTGGACCGTCATTTTTCCCAGTAATTAGTGTGGATCATAAACACTTGAGATACATATTGCTTTGTGGTCTAAAAATCTCCGGGTACGGTCTTCAATAAATTTTCTCTACCTATCTCTTTTCACTCATTACTTTCAAAAACCTTTCTTAAAATCCAAACCGATCGAATAGGGCGCCGGTAAAATTTTCTAAAAAATGAAAAATATAAAAACAAGACTTTAGGCCTCATTCGGCTAAACAAGCTATTTGTTTTTTTTTTTTTTTTTCCTTATTCAATTTTTTTTTTGCATTTGTAAGTTTTTCGTCAATTTTTTGAGAATTATTGCTTTGTCATGATGAGAGAAATTTAAAAAGTAAAAAATTACGATCAAAATCTAATTTTTTTGAATAAAAACGAAAGAATGGGCTTATTGGCTTATTTTCGTTTTTCATAAAAAGAAAATAGATTTTGATAGTAATTTTTAACTTTTTCTCTCGTCATGACAAATCAATAATTCTCCAAAAAAAGACAAAAAAACTAACAAATGCGAAAAAATTTTGAATAAAGACCAACAAAAAAAAAACCAAATAACTTATTTAGCCGAATGAGCCCTAATATGATAATGCAGGAATAATCGAGCAATGATGTACTTTTCGTGCTTATATATATATTGTAGTGGTGTGACATAGCTAGCAGCTGTCCCACTAGGTCTTTTTCGTGTAACATCATATTCAAAATAATGCATTTATACAAATATGATTGGCTCATCCTTTTATTCTGCAGGCAGGCATTACCTCATTTAATTCCTTATGTCACCAAGATGACAATAAGGATATAATAGATCGACTAAACAAATACTATAATGGGAGATCCAGGGGCCCATACATATGCTTACTTTTTATTTTAGCAATATTAACTAATAGAATCAATTCAATTGATCAACCAAATCAACAAAGTTCTGTTTGGGTCATGTGGTGTTTGAACGAGAATAAAGGGTAAATTTCTCTTACATCCCTTCGACTTTTACGCGAATTTTACTTCAGTCCTTCTGATTTCAATTTGGACAAGAATAACCTTACAATTTCGGCTGCGTTCCAATGTGACTCTTCTGTAGCCTTCCGTCTAAAAACCACGCATGTGCCATCCACATGACAACTTTAAAAGGGTATATTGGTCATTCCATTCCACCTCCTTCCCCACGAAAATACCTAGCTAGCCTGACCTAAATCCCCAAATCGATTCAAATGGTGGAGACTTCAAGCAAAATGTTGACGTCTATTTTCCCAACTAGATTCATTTGGGTGAGATGGAGACCTGTCGAAACACTGTCATTACATATGACGCCTACCCACGGGTCTTTGACATTGCAAGGCGAGGAGGGCGTCTGATTGAGGTTGCTGGTGTTTGAGAGCCATTTTTTTGGGTTGAGGAGGGCGTCTGATTCAAGTACGGAGAGAGATCGATATGAGCAGCAACGGATAGGAAAGGTGGCGGCAACAATCGACATGGTTGCTAAGGCTGAGATGGGACCGCTCTGGCGAGGAGAAGCATGTCGCGCTATTCGGAAAGATTTGGGGAAATCTTTAATTTTTTTTTAGGAGCTGAATCCGTGGATTTATTTTGTTTAGTTTGGATTTGTTGGTATGGGTTGCCAACCTGCCCTGGTTATTTTGGAAATGGCCACTTAGAATGGTGAAATTCTAATATAAATGGGTTAGAGAGAGACCAATTCAATTCAAATTGGACATTAATTGTCACAAAATACGTATTTTTACAAAATTACAGCACAATCACACAGCTCAAACCCAAATATCAATGAGAAGAAGAAATCTTGTTTCGATTTTCTTGCAAAGGGCTTGCTACTACCCATTCATTGATCCATTACGGCACTCACTTCACTCACCCACCCTTTCTTCCTCCATTCACACGCAGGAGCAAACTAAACTCACAAAAGAAAATCATTATATTAAAAAGAAGAACATGAAATCTCATAACTGAGAAATCTCCATTTCAAATTTACAAAAATCCTAAGAGAAATCCAAGTTAATTGAAACCGAACATGAGAGAGAGAGAAAGAGAGAAGTGGGGGGGGGGGGGGGGGGTCGCGAAGGTGATGGGAATTTTTTTGCTTTGTCGTTTTTCTTTTGTGTTGCTTTATAATGGTGATTGATGGGCCCCAAAAACTTAGATGCACATGGTACAAAAGCATTTTGTTTATCCTGTTAGTTAATGACCAATATACCCATTAAAGTTATCACATGCATGGCACATGGTTATTTTCCGTCCAAAGTTTGGATGGAAGTTTAAAAAGAGGTCACATTGAAACATAATCGTAATTGTAAGGTTTAAAGAAGCACTGAAGTGGAATCTGTATGAAAGTCGAAGGGATATAAGAGAAATTTACTCGAGAATAAATTTGCATTCGTTTAGATTGAGGTTGTGGAGTCCGGGAGCTAATAGATATGTATGACAATTTAGAATTGTATTGAGATAAAGTATTCTTTCTTTTTTCTATGAATATAAAGTTTATAAGGTGCAGAGAGAGAGAGAGAGATGTGCTAAAAAAAATAGAGGTAAAAGTGGAATTGGTGAGCAGCGGAGGAGAGCGAGGGATCCACTACTCTCGTGCGATGGTTATGGTAGCGTGTGTGTTTTTGTGAGAGCCCACTTTGGGAAAAGTGGGAATCAAGTCCCACATCGGGAGCTCCAGAAAATATGAAATGGCATATGAGGATTCGCCCATCAGCCACTTAATAACTTAAGATTAATTTTTTGAATCACATGTTTTGGCTAAAGATTAGCTAAGTTAGCTGGGGCTGGTTGTTACAGTTTTACATACTCTCTCCATCCCTAAATAAGTGTCTAACGCGCAAATCTAGGCCTTCAAAAAGATGCATTTGTTTTGTTAAAAAAAATCAAATTTTTTTCACAAATCAATAGATAGCAATGAGTTCTATTAGATTGTAAAAAAAAAATTAAATTTTTTAATGAAAAACATACATATTTTGTAAGGCCTAGTTTTGCGTGTCGGACACTTATTTAGGGACGGAGGGAGTATATAGTTTGTACACCACATTGCAATGTTTGATCTTAAGCAGAGTGAAATCTCTCCCTCCCATGCATTGATGTAGTTATTGAGACAAAACTAGCTATAAAGATTGCCCTTGTTTGGTTGTCACTTTTAAGATATATTTTTGAGATAATAATATTTTGTAGGTTCTCATACAAGTCAGAAATATTCTCTCTAAAAATTTTGTAGTTATTGAGACAAAATTATTTTTGACAACAAAGTTTGCGTATTTTTTCATCTTTAGTCATTCTTTTAACATTTTAACAAACTTTTTAACTTTTCAAATAGAAGTACGCTGTATACAAGCTACTGCTTTCGATAAGTCAAATTTGCAGATAGGTATATATCGTGGATCACCCTTTTTCGAACAAAATAAGACGGCAAACTTTTTTCTTAATTTCAAACCACTTTATACGTATATTGAAAAAATATAAACAAGCCACAACGGTAAAAATGTGTAAGACCTGGCCGATCAAAAAAAAAATGAGTAAGACCTAATGCCGTCGCAAAACCAAAATTTGAGCCATATTTTCCCTCTAAGGATATAGGATCCAAAAAGTAAAAAATAAATAGAAAAATTAATAAAAAATACTAAAAACAAAAAAACACGGATAACAAAACAGTCAAAAATTTTGGAAAGAATATTTCTGAGATAAGAACCAAACAATTAATAACTTTTTTGTGTGTGTAAAAGTGTTTATTTTGTAGCGACTTCCATTAGCTTGGATGAGATTTGTAGTATTTATTCTCAAAAAAAATCGACAAGAATAAATTTAGGTGAGCTGCCACATTACGTAAGTTTACATTGCAGAATTATGAGGAAATTACACTTTGCGCCTCATACTTTCAATGTTTCCTTATCCCATCATACTTTTCTTGCTTTCTTTCTTTGGTTCTTGAAATGAATTTTTGCTTTCTAATTTGATCAACCAACTATATATCTAATTGACTAATTGTTCTCATTGTGCTCTTCATGCTCCAAATGCCCCTCCATTCTATCTCTTGAAGAAAATAGCCACATTGACTCCATGCAGAATAGATGTGTTCTTATAAACCGGAAAATCGGACCGAACCGGTCTAAAATTCCAGTTTTTTAGTGGAACCGGTCCGGTCGATCCGGTTTGAAATTCTTTTGAAAATTTATTCCGGTCCGGTTTTCGGTTTTGTAGATTTTCAAACCGAACCGGACCGGTTTTCTACATGCATGTAAAAATTGTAAGAGCTGAGGCTCGAACTCGAGACCTAACAGTGGAAATAGCCTCAACTCACCACTGGGCTATCGTTCCGTTCGTGTGAAATATGTATAATAATTATATTTATTACAAAAAGCGATATTCATATATAGAAACCCAATCCCTAAACTCCAGTTATCGTTTTCTTTTCCAAAAAAGACGTCTGTGCAGCGCCGCGGCCCCTCTCTCTCTCCCCTTCTTCTTCTTCTGCAATGGCGAGTCCAGTGATGGTGGGTCCGGCGACTATTGGTATCTTTGAAACCGTGAATCAGTCTCTCTCTCCTTTTCCCATCCATCTCTCCGTTGATTTTTGGTTTGAATTTTGTTTTTCTTTTGTTTGAAACCCCAAACTCAGATCTAGTCTGAGATGGAGCTCGGTGCCAGCGTTTGATGCGGGCGGTGGTGCGCTCTCTCTCTCTCTCTCTCTGTTCTGGAAGTTGAAACCGGATAAGCCGGAATGAAACTGGTTGAACCGGTTGAAATCGGACCGGATTATCTCAATCGGTTTCGGTTTCTATAAACTCCAAACCGGATAACCGGTTTCAACAGAAATATATGTTGAAACCGATCAAAACCGGACCGGTATCACCCATAATGCAGAATGAAGCCATGCAAAGGCGAAAGGTGTCAGTGTCTCACTAAATTATATACTCGATCTAAAATAATGGTTTCAAACTAGAAACAACCAATAGAAACACCCCCCACACCTCAACACTAACCAAAAAAATTTTTTTTTACTTATATATCCCCCTTATCCACTTCAAGGACGGATTTAAGAATTAGTCTTCAATTTTGGACCAATTCAATTTTTCGTTGAATGTATCTTTTCGCTTCTTTAATTTTGTCTCATTTGGCCTCATAGTATGCTTCAATCTCTGGCAAGGGCGGAAGGGTATATGGGCTACAGTAGGCTGTAGCCCAGGTGGGGTTCGAAAGACCAAAAAAAAAAAAGAACACAACCCCTATAGCACCTAACCCATTTAGTCCAACCCATTTTTTACAGCCTAGCCTAATTGTTGAGATAAAAACACACAATGCCTCACAACCCCATACGCTACGTCTGTACGTCGTTACTCCCTCCCTTGTCATCCGCATTCTGTCATCTATTACACTCGGACAAACGACCTGAAGGCTTGAAGAAACGATTTCAACAGCGATGCTAGAAGGGTTCGATTGGCGACTAGACTGATACTCCGAACCAGACGAACTCGAAAGCAGAACAGAGTATCTGTCTCCTGACTCTCCTCGAAATCCATCCCCATTTTGTGACGGTGAGTAATGAGTATCTCATTCTCAATCTCATCTATTTAAATGTTAATGTCTCTTCTATGGAAGCAAGACAATAGTTTATGATATTTTTTATTTATTCAAAACCCCTACAGTCTACACTGCATATTCTTTTGGAAGTTGGAGAATGCACAAGAGTCCAAGACAATAGTTTATTCTCTTGCCCTTGTTATTGTTGTTTATTTTTGTTAGCTCTAAACAGCAGCACTATTTTTTTAGTTGGCAATTCCATCGACAAAACTCATTTTTCTTTGTATCCCATTCTTAATTTATCGAGTTGTATTTTTTTTTTTTAAGCGTTGCGAGTCTGTATAGGATTAGAGGGAAAGAAATCTATTTTATTGTAATTGAGCATGTGTTTTGGCGAAGGCAAAATGAAACTAGTAAACTAATGGATCACCGTTTGATCCGACGATCAGTCTAGTGCCTCTTTTTGGTTTATATATATGTAATTTGGGTTAGCCCAAGGTAGATTTAATTCCTGGTTCCGCCCTTGATCTCTGGAGCTAGTATTTGGTCTCCCCCTCGATGTACCCCATGTTGAGTTTTAATAAAGTTTTGTTGCCTAACAAAAAAAGAAAAAAGATTGTAATCTCATGATGTTAATGAATATATATCCGCTACATATATTTAAACACAGAACAAATATATATATATTTGCCTTGAAGGGTTGGCAGCGGTGGCGCTAGGCAAGCATGAGGGTGATATACAAAATAATTCTTTTCCCCATATGTCATCCCTTGAAGTACGTTATACCACAATAGCAAGACAAACCAAGAATGAAAAAGAGAAGAGTTAACCAAGGAGTAAGGCTAGGTTTAATGAGATCTGATTTTGAATATTTTTGCCAACCATAATTTCGTACATATTGTACACCATGGGGGATGCTTAATTTGTGGTAGACTATTATATACATATACATATATACATATATATGTATATACAGTGAGCTTCAAGTAAGGGCGCCCTTACCGTATCACGGTAAGGGCTTCCCCTTTTCTTCCATTTTCCGACCAAATTTTGATGATCCGAGCCGCTCAATGTATTTAGAACGTGATTTTAAGGGTACCCGCGAGAAATCAGAAAAAAAAAAAAGACCAGGAAGGACTTCATTCGAGTGGTTTTTATTTGAACCGTTCGATAAAAAATAAACAAAAACTGCTCGAATGAAACCCTGCCCGGTCATTTTTTTTGCCGATTTCTCGCGAGTACCCTTAAAATCACGTTCTGAAGATATTGAGCGACTCGGATTATCAAAATTCGATCAGAAAATGGGAGGTTCTTACCTTAACAAGGTAAGGGCGCCCTTACTTGATTGAAACTGTATATGTATGTGTGTGTGTGTGTGTGTGTGTATATATATATATATATATATATATATATCAGTCCTTATCCTATAAGAGATTCCGTACGGGCTTACAGTGCGGGACTCTCCTTTCCCAATCGAATTGCGACTATCCCAGCTGAACAAAGTGATCAGAACGTGATTTTAAGTGTACTTGCGAGAAATCAGCAAAAAAATGATCTGGAATGGCTTGATCCGAACGGTTTTTCATTGAACGGTTCAGTAAAAATTGTTCGGATCAAGCCCTTCCTATCTCTTTCTTTTGCTGATTTCTCCAAAGTACCCTTAAAATTACGTTCTGAATATATTGAGCAGCTCGGATCGTTGTAATTCTATCGGGAAAGGAGAGTCCCGCACTGTAAGCCCGTGCGGAATCCCTCATTAGATATATTCTATATATAATTAAAAAGAAAGTTGGGACCATTATGCTTGGCACCAACTTCTGGAAAATTAACCAACCATAAGTAACCATGGTTGGTGGATCCCTCTGGAAAATTCTAAAGTGCAACTAACCCAACAAAAAAAAAAGAAGAAGAAAAAAGGAGAGAAAGAATGGAAAACAAAAATAAGCAGGTTACCAGAATTTGAGGTAGACCAACAGCAAACACACACACACATGAAAGAAAGAATTTGAGGTAGACCCCAATTCCATGGTTTATTGAATAATCCGAACAATCCATTTTAGTTAACTTAATTTTTATAATTTTTATTTAAATAGATCTCTAACGAATTCCCACTACACAAACTTAACTAACTAAGGTGTTTGGAAGTTGATTATGTTTTAATTTTAGATTTTGAATTATGATCAGAATCGATTATGAAAATGAAAAAGTATTTAGATGATAGCAAAATAAAAAAATTCAATAGAATAGAGTAAAAAAATAAAATGTAAAAGCCCAGCTCTCAAAAAATCCCATCATTAAGCCATGAAAAAAAAAAAAAAGAAAAAGAAAAGAGAAACGTGGAAGCCGACGAAAACTTGTGGACGGCGCTCACATGCACGCTTGACTTTTTGGCGCCGCCGTGCTTTGCGCTTGAACGCGTGCCATTAGGACAAACAGATAGTTAAACACGTGAAATTTACTCCCTTCGTCAATTCTAACTGTATAAAAAATGAGTTATATCTTTGAATCGGTTATGAATTTCACATACAATATGAAACTTCTAGATACATGCAATACGATTCTTGTTAGATAGAATTTAATAATTCCTAGTATTAGAACATGCATGCTTTCAAAACGGAGATCACATGAAACATTATACGTCTATTACGAAGATATAAGTACTTTTTCGATTTCTCTAGTTGAGACGAATTAATAAATCACAAAAGTTTGATACAAAACAAACAAATGTCAAACAAAGACCCAAAAAAAAAAAGTTACTTAACTTTTGAATCCAAACCCACCTAAGTTCTTCTAAAAATGAACTGACTTCTTCGCAGTCTTTTACAGTTAAATCTCGGTTGTTCATCCTGACAAGCAATAATTTATACTTGTCAAAACATCTTACTTGTAAGAATAGTATATTCCCTGTAAGACACTAATGAAAATTTTAGACAATTAAGAATACTTTGGTACGATTGCATGCAATTAATCACTTGGAGTAATGCTTTCAGCATATGAGCTATTTCCTTCTAAAACCAAGTTTCCATAGTTTTTATTTCACTAATTTTGGCCTTTTCGGTTCACCATCTTATTTTCTTTTTCACTCAAATTAAGCGAATGGTAAAATATTTTGGGAATTATTGCTTGTTCAAGACCATCACCATTAATTAATGTAGCCAGTCGAGTTTAGCTCATTTTGTTTATTTGCTTTCTTCTTCAGAAAATAATAAGCAAATAAAGGTAAAATGAGCAAGCGAACTAGTAATTAACAGGGATCGATCACGACAAAAATATCATTAATTGGAGCTTATATAACGCGTTTGATTTGAAACGGCAAATCAAATACTAACGTGTTATCCGGAAATGCCTATCATATCAAAGGTTAATCAAAACAATGAAGTTTTGACTTTAGAAGATCAAAGAGAGATATATATAGCATAAGGGTACAAATCAATTCCAATCAGAGTGGGTAGTGCCGTAGACACGGATAAACACTAGTGAAGAGCTTAAAAGGCGGGTCAGTGTCGTCACGAGTGGTGGAGGACGGTGAAGGAGAAAAGGGCGCATGAGAAGTATAGAGATGGTCTGGGTGAGGTAGTGTTTGTGTGGGATTAGAGAGAGAGAAGGAGAACTCTTCTGCAGTAGGGTTTCAAATTTGAAAGTGAGTGTAATTTTGATCGGTGGCAATTCCGTAATTAAACGAAAGAGGCTGGACAATTTAATAAAAGGGAAATTTCACCTCAACCATTGGATCAATTCAATTTCAATCATTGCAACAACTTATCCCCACACTATTGTGTTTTATAATAGATATATATATATATATAAAAATCATATTCTGCACATATTGAACGGTTCGAATCATAAAAATTTAATCTGGAACTATGTGATTGAGATTTGGGATTTTTTTGAGGTGTTTAATTGATTGTCTGCGGAACCGCTCCGTATATATATACATACAGTACAATATATAATTGGAAGAAAGAAATGAGTGTGCTTTTTATTTCTATCATCTCCAATAACCTACTATACTAAGGGTAACAGAAGCAATGATTTTTAATTTCCTTATTTTGCAATTTTTTAATTTTGTAATGTACGTAGAGGTTACCAATGGACTTGTAGTCCAATTTTTTAATGCAGCAATTTTGTCATTATCATTTCCCAATTGTTTATCGGATCCATTTTTTATCCCCCTCAAAATCTTTTTCCAAATTAGTTAATTCACTTAGCCTAAATATAGTATTTAGGAAATGAGGTGAATCGGTTCCTGAACAAAAATCTGAACTGAGGCCCCGTTCTGTTAAGGTTCTTATTTTTAAGTACTTATTATTTTTCACTTTACAACACAGATCATTCTATCACAATATATTGTCTCTTAATTCAAAAAATAAGTACTTATTATTTGAAAAATATGTACTTATTTTAGTTAGTAGAACACAATCCACCTAAAGAATTTGCATTTGTCAATTCGCACTCCCTTAATGCAATAATCAGTAATCAAATCGCTCCCTTTCATCAAAGGAAAAAAAGGGTCATAGAATCACTTAAAAGTACGATTTCGTTTGATACATTGGGAAAATGCCAAATGGGTTTGGTTCATCTTCCCATTTAGTAGTAATTTTTTTCTATTTTGCTAGGGTGTGTCTAATATTCCATTCGAATCAGAAGCCAAAGAGGGCGACGGTTAAAACCTAAGGAATGTCTTATTGAGAAAAGCAGAGTACTACTCTGTTCTGTTGATTCATGACATTACAAGGGCGCAACATAAAAAATCCTTTGTCATATGTTAATATGAGATTAAATTCTTTTTATAGGCGGTGGAAAATTTCACTTTTCCACCACCACTTTTTTCGGTCCTATAGCGTATTTATTGTTGATCTGAACCGTTCATCTGGTAGACCCCACATAGTAGTGTATCCATTCAAAAAATAAACTTGATTGGACATCGATAAGAGTATCAAAAATTGAATTTTACTTTGTAAAATAGATAGTTTATCTTTATTATTATTGACAGAAATTAGATCATCCATTTTATAAACCAAAATTCAAATTTTGATATATCTATCGACTTTCGATTAAGCTGATTTTTTGCATTGCAATACTATATTGCGGGTCTTAAATATGAACAATTCAGATCACAATAATAGATAC
Organism: Rhododendron simsii; assembly: GCA_014282245.1. Lineage (NCBI taxonomy): Eukaryota > Viridiplantae > Streptophyta > Magnoliopsida > Ericales > Ericaceae > Rhododendron > Rhododendron simsii. The sequence continues at coordinate 10,092,067 of CM024958.1, forward strand.
TCGGTGTGGTTCATAATAGAAAAGTGAGATTTTACACCAGCAGTGGATATGATTTATTTTCTATTATTAATATATACCAAAATAGTAATTCATATACATCAAAATAGTAATTCATTAACGTTTGTTGATTGATATCACATCAACATACACAAATTTTAGCTTAATTGATGGTTTGAATTGCTTTTGAAAAATGTGCGTTTCCGATCCTTAATCTAAGGGCGTGTTTGCGATAGCTGTGGATACAAATTTTAGATTCTAGCTTCACATTCTGATGCAGATTCTCGATTTTAGAAAATGTATATAAACATTTTTACCATAATTGTAAAACTATGATTAATTTGCAATAAAAGCTAATAAATTACTACTCCCTCCGTCCCTTTTTAAGTGTCCTACTTCGTAACTCCAACTTATTAAAAAGACATCATTATTATACCTTTCACATCAACTTTTTCCTCTACTTTCCCTACTTACCCATCATCATTACACTTTTACTCACTTACTTTTCAAAATGGAATCTACTTTTAGGGACAAAATAGACAATGTACCAACTTTTACCCACTAACTTTACAAAATGGACATTTATTAAGGGACAGCCCAAAATGGAATACTAGACTCTAAAAAATGGACGGAGGAAGTATAAAAAAGCTGAAAAATCAACTTATATAAACCATAAAACCTAAAACCTGATTCCAAAAGCTATCCAAACTCAGCTTTGGGATTTTCTGAATTTTATTTCTTTTCTAGCTTTTCAAAATTCGTAGAAAGAATCTTTTACTTATAAGTTTTGGTAAACACTCTAAACTTATTTCGCAAAGCTAGAATTTCAGAATCTGCAAAAATAATTTCTGGTAAACACCCGCAAAGCCTTAAAAAAGCTACACATAATTGCAGTTGTCTTGAGAAAAGAGGACACAAATGTCGTCGGACGTGATCACAGAATTGCTTGTTTGTGTTGTCACATGGATTCCCCATAGTATTTTCGACCATTTCTCCCCGTCTCTCTCTCCCTCCCTCTCACTCTCTCTGTTCTTTTTTCTATCGTCAGGGTGTTCGGACGTCCGGATTAACTTACGCTCATCTCAATAATTCTCTCTCTGATCCGGTTAAAGACAGACCGTAAATGCCAAAACTTGGAAATTCATAAAAAAAATTAATTTCTTGTAGCCTAATTCCAAAAATTGAACTCAAATATTCAATAGTGTGGACTGTGGAGAACAAACCTACCCTACCAAGCGGACTAGAAAATTACGGAGTAGTAACATTGGGCTTCCCCCTCTCTCTCTTTCTAAAAAGACAGCAACCTTTTTTCCAGATCTCACAAGAATCTCTGCTACAGTACTAGCTAGTACTATAATCAACAACTCCATATCTCATCATCATCTTCCTACGCCCGTGTCCGACCACATTATTACCAAATGAAACCCAAGGATTCTTAATTTTGTATGATGGGAAAATTTATTTTAAGTACTGCTCGAGCACTTAAGTACCACATTATTACCAACAGCACCGTCGTACTGTGCTCCATGGCTCTTTTTCATCGATATATCATTGTGGATTTAATCACAAAGTGTAGGACTCTCATGCTAATGAAAAGGACTCCTATATCATTACCTAACGGTGCTAGCTACAAAAACACTGCATAATCGCTCTTATCATAAGGGCACTTCTTTACATTGGTAATGCGATAGTAAAATGAAAGAGGTGTATTTTCTTTATTTAGTCAAGCAGGGTGTCTCGGACCAATTTGTGAGCATCTTGGATTAATCTTTACATTCCCTCCTACAACCGTTTCACTTGCTTACGAGTGGGGTCAGGGCCGGCTCTGAGCCAAGATGAGCAAGGCGGCAGACTTAAACCCCCAAACTTTGGATCAAAATTAGGGCCACTGATAGATATAGTCAAAAATGTAAAATATATTTAATCTAGCACTTATATAATAAATAAGCTAGCGAGTCTAGTGGGAAAACTTAGTTCCTCTATCTAAGAAGTACATGATTAAGTCTTAGGGGCCTCTTTTTTCCTTCCCTATATGAATATTTTTCCCCCCTCATAAAATCGTTTTAGGCCCCGAGAATCTCAAAGCTGGCCCTAAATGGGGTAAGGTGACTCCAAGTGTCGCTAGCAATGAGAGAAAAACATTTGTATTTGAAGGACGAAATTAGCCTTGATCCCCTTTGATTTTTTTTTTTGGTAGAGGAAGAGGGTAATTCCAGAAAATTAGCCTTGATCCCCTTCGATGAATCAAAATGAAACTAAAGGAAAAACTATCGTTACAAATAAATGGTTCCCTGTTCAGAGTTGGGGGCACTGCTGCACCTTGGCCTCAACATATTATTGTGCTGTTTCAATAAGCTAGTCTCCTCCGGTCCAAAAACGAGACCAGAATAGTCTCTTTTGTAGACGTGGACACACATGTCTTGTAAAAAGTTATCTTGATCGAATATCTTTTTAAGTTTAATAGCGGAACACATTTGTCTTGAAGAAATAAATGGCAAGTACGATTTAAAAAAATACTCTGCCTAGATAATTAGTTTCATCACCAGGGTATCAATATTTGATCAACACGATTTTTTAGAGGTGCATTCTATGCGTCGAGATCTGCAATAGGGAGGGCCAAAATTATATTTTCATGCTCGAAACGAAGCCCAAACGGTTGGCACACCGGGTCTTGCCATGCATGGGCAGGCCTCCAACTCTGCCCTGATCAAACACTATGGAGAAATTTTTGGGTGCAAAGAGGGGGAGGTGTATGGGGGTGGGGTTGGGGGGGCACGTGCCACCCCTGATTCCAAAAAAAATAATTTTATACTGAAGATAGTTGATTAGGTATTTATCTGTAACTGAATAATTTGGTTTCCACTAAAATAATGAAAAAAATAACAAGAAGATAAATGAACGGTTCGGATGACCAAAAAAAAAATTCAATTACTTTCATTTTAAGACCACAAGATTGTTGAATCAAACCTTAAATCATTCTAACAAACAAATAAAGTCTAAGACAAAGTCTGGTTCTACGTTTAACTTTTCTCTTTGTATTACTACCAACAACATGTAACATATACTAGTATGTACTAGAGAAACCCCAATGGATTAGCCGGTTGGTCTTGGCATGGAACTTAGGAGTTTTCTCATTTCAAAGGTGTCAAGTTTGATTTTCCTTACTAGCAATTTTTGGGGCAACTTTACCCCACACGCAAGCGTGTGAAACGCCTGTAGGATAGGCTATAGGTTTTAGTTCAAAGTGTGTGCAAGTTGGCTCGAGACACCCTGTATTACCAAAAAAAAAACATATACTAGTGAACTTCATTTGAATAGTGACATCCGCTTAGTTAAATCCTGGCTCCGCCGCTGGGTGCAAATTTTGTATCACGTGGCGGTAACCAGCACACATCCGAGCCGTCCAAACGTTTTTTGGACGGTCCAGATCCAATCACTCTCTCTCCTCCCCCTCAGCCGATCACTCTCTCTCTCTCTCTTTAAAACTTCTCAACATTATATGTGACCTAATCAGAGGCCTCATGTGCCAAAAGATGCGAATTCCAAACTGGTACTACAAGGTTGCTGTAGAAACCACCTTCCTATACATGGGGTCCCATTGTGAGCTTGCCATCCTTGTGATTCTGTGAATTTACACGGGGACCATACGACAGTATGAACTCGTAAGATAAGGTTACTTCTCAGACCACAAATTGCAATGCGTCAATGTCTGACCCTGATAACAACCGGACACTCGGAAAACAGTTATATAGGGATTATTACCCTGACTCCTAAATTTTTATTGATGCAATATCGCTGCGGATACTTCATTATCAATCATATGATTAACTAACTGAATTGTACTTCTCATGAAACTATGAATTACACTAGTTTCTTTTTTTCACCGTAGTTAGGAACTACACTAACCTATACTTACAAGAGAATAACTTAATTATGGAGGCACTCAATCTCGGCCGTCCAAAAGTCCAAAATATTTTTGAACGGCCGAAATTGAGCTTCGTAAATAAGTTATTCTCTACTTACAAACATACTACACAAATGGAAATCACCCCCAATAGTTGGCGGCGAGTCCACAATCGCCAGTCGCCACAGGAGTAAAGTGGGAGTTCAGTGCTATAGTTCTGACTCAAGACCGTCATGACCTACACTAAATCAACGATAACAAATACTAATAATCTCTTTGTTTAATTCTCCAAAAAAAATTTCCAACTTTTTGTTTTTGGTTGTTTCGTCATCCGTGTTTAAAAAAGTTAAAAAATTATATAAAAACGAAAAAAATATGCAAATTTAGGCTTCATTTGTTTGGGCGTAAAATGTTTTATCTATTTTCCGGTGTTCGGTTGTGTAAAAAATGAGAAAAATATTTTTTATGTAAAATATTTTCTATTAATTGGATGAAAATGACTTACCCTTAAATCTTCCATAAGTTATTTTCCAAAATAAACCCGCTACCTTCTACGGCAATTCTCATTGCTCAGTTTCCTCAATCGTCAATTCTGACCCACGTTCAATTTCAATATTCTTGAATCTCTTCACCGTCTAAGCCTTCCTATAGATCTCTCTACACTATTTTATTGATTTTCTGAAAATATTTTCAAGCGCCAACCAAATATCTGAAAATAAAATTTTGAAGTTTGTTTTCTGAAAAAATATTTTACATCAAAACAAACGGAGCCTTATAAAACTTTTTTTATCTTAAAAATTAATCTCAAAACTGACAACCAAACAAAATGAATAATAATACTCCCTCCGTCCCTTTTTTAGAGTCCTGTATTCCATTTTGGGTTGTCCCTTAATAAGTGTCTATTTTTGTAAAGTTAGTGGGTAAAAGTTGGTGAATTTTCTATTTTGCCCCTAAAAGTAGATTCCATTTTAAAAAGTTAATGAGTAAAAATGTAATGATGATGTTTTAATAGAGGGTAAGGATGGAAAGTGGAGGTAAAAGTTGATGTGAAAGGTGAAATGATGATATCTTTTTAATAAATTGGAATTACGAAATAGGACTCTTAAAAAGGGACGGAGAGAGTAATGAATAACAATAATAATAACAACGGAGATACCCACGAGTTGAGCGTGGGTCCACAATCGCCACAAAAGGAAAGGTGGGGAGTTTTGGATTGGGAAATTCTGTAGTGCAAGATCTTGCAAAGCATCTTATAGGGCACACAGGGGTCATCGATCTTAACAATGAATGGTTGAGATGTGGTTTTTACTTTTCCGGAGAAGAATTTAATTTCTCCCAGAAAAATTTAATTTAAATCTGGACCGTTACAAACACTCACGGACGGGTGTGACGTGGCCTACACGTCCTATAGTGTAGTGCAGGGTGCGGGTTTTCGGATCCGGGGAGTTCCTACTTACTTCCTAGAGTTCGAAGGTGATGCCCAACTAAAGGAAGATAAAGGGCTACTTGGTTTGGACTTATCCTTCAAAATCTCTCTCTCTCTCTCTCTCTCTCTCTCTCTCTCTCTCTCTCTCATATCGGTTTCTTTAGAGGAAACAGTTCTGAGGCCGTGAGCTCCCAAGCTTTCCTGCCCTCTCAACCCTCTCCACAAAAAAGATAATTAATTTGTCTACATGTGAAACAAAAAAAAATGAAGAGAAGATCAGAGTGAAATATACAAAAGAGATAAGGTGCATGTGGGATCAAAGGAGGGCATATCAAAGCATCGATCGGTTAGGCCCCCCAAAACCCATATGGCATTACAAACGGTGGAATACCCACAAGACCCGTTTGGCTATGTTGGAATTTTTGATACCATTATGGACCACGGCAACAATATTATTGGAGCCAATTGGGATTCCTCTTCTTCTTCGGTGAGGCAAAATGTGATGGAATGTTGGGAATGTCCCAATTCTTCGCCGGAGGCCTGCACCGGCGACCGGTTCTTCGGTGGAGAGGGACCTCCGGTGGAAGCACCGTTGACAGAGGCGGTTCGGCGGCAGAAGAGGCGGCGGACGAAGAGCTCGAAGAACAAGGAAGAATTGGAGAGCCAGAGGATGACTCACATTGTAGTTGAGCGGAACCGCCGGAAACAGATGAATGAGTACCTCGCCGCCGTTCGGTCGTTGATGCCGGCTTCTTATGTTCAAAGGGTTAGTTCATTTTAGTCCAATGCACTTTCCCTCTCCCTAATGAAAGATTAATAAGGTGCCGTTTTGTTAAGATTCTTAAATAAATATTTTAATTTCAGTTTTACAAAACAATTATTTTCTTATAATTAATATATCACATTTAATTCAAAAAAATATTTATTTCTACTTATTTTACTTATTTGTCTAAGTGTTCCTGGAGCAACGCTCCTTTTCTACCATACAAAATTTGTGGCCTTTACACTAACTATTAATGCAGTGTAATGATCTAAAATATTACGTGATGTTGCTCCGAGAGCATTGAATAGTCATTCATTTTTCTCTAACTTTCTAGTTAACAATAGAAAATTACTACCCCTTTTTGCTCAATATATGGAGCTTTCATTTACTTTAGCAACATAATCTCCACATACTACTTCAAAGTCAACTTTCAAGTTGCTTTCTTACCCACTCCACTATTTTGAGTTTCTTATTAGCCTTTGATTGCTCTGACTGTATATACTATCTTAATTGTTAATATGTTTTTTTGTTTTCATTTTGATGCTTTCTTCTCCCGAAATCTCTGCTTACTCGTCAACTTTATTCCAGTCAATTAAAAAAAAAAATTCCTAGCAGGAAAATATAATAATTTCGCAAAAGAATGTTGTAAACAAAAAGTCTTTTACATGATTCCAAATGGAGCTTTTATTTTGCAAATTTCTCATTGCGATTGTCAATTTTCCCCCAGTAGAAAAGTATTAGTAAATCGTATTGTAGTGTTAATGGCAACAACAAATTGCTACATGAGTTAATGAGAGTTCCGTAACAACTAAATCAAATTAATAGTCTAATAAAGAAATGAGACATCCGTTTTGGGAGGACAGAGCGTCTGAAGTTGGGACCCGGGAGTTCTGTAGCGTACCCCGCTTTATATGTGTAGTGCGTCTAATTCGGCTGTCTATCTCGGCAATGGACGGCTAGGATTTATAAGAGCTCGGATATAATCCAAGCCGTCTGCACCAGGATGGATGGTCAGATCAGCCGTACTACACGGTGTAGTGCGGTGGGTGCACTACAGCCCCTCTCATTCCGTGAAGTTGAAATTGGGGTTTGACAATCGTGTAATGCTGGTCCGAACATCCGGTTTTAAAAATAAAAAATCACTTTTTGTCATTTTTCCTCTGTTTTTTGACGTTTCCAATTATGTACCATTCTTGAAATGCAGGGAGACCAAGCATCAATTATTGGAGGCGCTATTAATTTCGTGAAGGAGCTAGAACATCTTCTTCAAACCCTAGAAGCTCAAAAGAGAACAACTCCCCAACAACAACAACATCCTCCAAACAACAATGGCCTATCCTCTCCTTCCCTTTTCGCCGACTTCTTTGCCTTCCCTCAGTACTCGACAAGTTCGAAGAATAACTTTATTGATACTAGCTCACCGGCCGCGACAGATAAGCCGCGGCCGGTGGCATTTGGCGACATAGAAGTGACGATGGTGGAGAGCCATGCGAGTCTGAAGGTACTTTCAAAGAGACGGCCCAGACAGCTGTTGAAATTGGTGGCTGGGCTTCAGTGTCTCCGGCTCTTTATCCTTCACCTTAGTGTTACCACAGCTGACCAAATGGTTCTGTACTCACTCAGTGTTAAGGTTAGTCGTGGATAAATTAATCCCAATGGACTGGTTAAGCTCGGAACTAATTCCAAGTTTCACTTATGTAGAGTTCAATTAAAGTAATTATAAAGCCCCATACGGACTAGCCCGAAATAGAATTTGATAACACTCGACGGGGAGTAGTCAAACTCTAAACCAAAGACTTCCTGTTATCCTAGGTTGCCAGTTGACTCACACTTTCTCCACCGTAGATTATTTGGTATAGTACCTGATATATTTTTGGGCTAATAATACAAAAAAAAAAAAAATTGGCACTCCACATTAGCCATTGGTATCCCACATTTTGTCTTTACCCTATGTGAAATTACCAAACTACTCTTTATTTTGTTAGTGTTAATCCACTTTAAAGGGTATTATTATAATTTCAAATAAAAAAAGGTAAAAAAAAATAGAGTGCTAATGGCTAAAGTGAAGTGCTTAAATCAATTTTCTAAACACAATTGACATTTTCTATGTCAAATTGTGCTCATAAAATTGCTACAACATATGCTATAGTAACAATTTAGAAGCCAAATTTTTGTTTAGTTTCTCGTCATTTTCCCACCAACTTATTTCTTCTTCGGCAAATGGCCGGGGGGTGCTTATCGGTTGAAACGCGGCGGTTCCTGATCTGCTACCCAAATCCTTTCATGAATTGAGGACGCATATAATTTGCCGGCCTCCCAACTAAATATACCTCTCGCCAAACATGGCTCTGCCCGCCTCTCAACTATTGATAGGCTCGGTATGCCTAGTAAGTACTCCCAATATTGGCCATGTACTTCTCTTGTTATGCTAGATGGGATGCTTGCCTGGTCTGAATCGATGACCTGACTTTGCACAACTTTTTTTACCAGTGCTACATCTCAGATCTCCTGACTCTTCTATGCATCTATTCACAAATTCATGCAGATTGAGGATGGGTGCCAGCTGACGACGGTTGATGAAATCGCTGACGCTGTTAATCAGCTGCTTGGCAGAGTCGAGGAAGAAGCTGCTTTTGTATAGCTGAAATGCACCCCTCTATGTCTGATCAATTGCGATGAGTTTAGCCTTTTTCTGTTGGGAAGAATTTCAATGTAGTTTGAGCCGGCCTTTATTTCTAATTAGTTTTTCATGGCATATTAATTTCGGTGTACGATTTCGGAATTTTTTCACCCTACTTGCTAGTTAGTTAGACGCAGTTTGTCTACATTGAAAATTGTATCCCTCTGGTGTTGACAGATGACTCAAATACAATTACAAAAGAGCAGTGCTAAATCCACCACATGATTTCACCGCTCCCTCAATTTCACTGTTCGTCTCAGTAATCAATGGTCCGAATTTACATAAAAGTTTACAATGAGACACTCTTCAACGGTGAGATTGAGTGTGGTGAGGGAATGGTAAAAGAGAGGAGTGGGCATAGACATTTCGTGTACAAAGAGGTGTTGAGATAATTGGAAAGGTTTTTGAAACAAGAAATTAAGCACAGTAATTAAATTAAAAAACAAGAAAGTGTGTGGTCTTTTAAGCAACATCATTCCAGTACATTAATCGTTAGTGTACCAAATACAAGCATGCAAAAAAAATATACCCACATATATAAAAGTTGTTAGGATCGAAATACACAAGCACACGATTCACGAGTATAAAATAGTAAAGAAATCGACACAGCAATATACGTACGTGGTTTTCCAAAACCGAATACGTCCACTGGAGCTAAAGAGCAGTTTTTATTATTGATGATCATGGTATATGGAGTTTTACAATAGAGAACTTTTATACCTCCTCTGTTCCTGCACTAATCCGTATTATGCATGGCCTTAATACCCATAATACCCTTTTAACACCGTACGATACCCCCCAAATTATGGAACTTCTGGGCCTTCGGCTCATTCTACTTTGGAACCGTGATAGGGCTCCGTTCCATTCTGTTTCGTTGCGCTTCGCTCCACTCTACTACGCTCGTAACTAGCCCTTATTGTAGAACTTCTTGATACCTCTCATATATGAGCCACAGTTCTAACAGTAGTTAACAGTGAGACAAATCATCGGCAACACAACTTTGATTATCAAAAAAAAAAAGTACAATTTATTTTTCCTCTTTTCTATACAAACCCAGGCAAGAGAGCAAACAATCTAGTCACATGAAAAAATGATCAAACATTCCAAACCTTGAAACCGCAGGCCGCTAAAAAGGTTTGCTCTGTCACAACTTTCAGGACCTCAAAATTAGTTGAGTTGCGCGGCGCGCCCGGCCATCTAGTTTTTGTTTTTCTCTCTCTTAAAAAAGGAAAAGGAAAAGGCATTGCATGATATATATATATATATATATACACACACACACGTATATGATCTGCACATATTTTTGATAATCTAATCTCTTGATGAGTTCGATTTTACCGACCAAACCCTTCTACATATTTAATATTCTACTTTTATATATGTATGCATACACTCCGGATCAGGTAAGGGATCCCGGATTTTGCATTTCGTACGAACCTCTAGTACTAGCTCTTAGATTGTATTTTCAGTAGTCCGGATCTGCAGAAAATTTATGACCGGTAATAAATGGTTTATGACCAGTCATAAACCATTTATTACAGGTCATAAATTTTGCGTAGATCCGAACCATTGAAAATACAATCTAACGGCTGAGATTATGATCCGTACGAAACGCAAAATCCAAGATCCCTGACCGGATTCGGAGAGTGTATGCATATATACACACGTAAATATTCCAGTATTGAAGTACTAGCTAAAAAGAAGTCCAAGCTTATTCGCCGATGCGGTAGAGAAAGAGTTGAAGATAAGGTAGCCGCTCGTTACAAATTCTAAGATTGTCTCATTCTACTTAAAGGTAGCCACCATCTTCTGTTTGTATCTTTCCACCAATATATTCTCTCTGTCTAAAAAGATTGGTATCAGCTTGGTAGTTTAATTGTTATCTTTTGGGTTTCGGGTTGTTCTTTTGTCTTTCGGTTGCTTTGGAGTAGGTTGTGGGGTTGTATAAATATTAGCAGGTGCGTGGATTTTTTTTGGGTGCGGAGTCATGGTTGACGTTTTGCCGTCCTTTGATTATAGTTTTCAGGTGGCATTTTGACAGTGCGCTCATAATCCTTTTAGTCTTTGTAATTCCTCTCAAGGAGTAATAAAATCTTCTTCTTTTTTTTTTCTAGTAAAAAAAAATTAAAGAACTAAAGATTAATAAAAAAATTTTTGTGCTGGTAAAAAAAAAAAATCTATTACTGTGCTTATAATTCTTAATGAGAGAATCCTGATTCGATTAGAGTCAACTCGTCTCATCAGATGATTTCTCATGAAATAACTCATATGGCGCAAAATAAGACTCACTAGCTAGGTAGCTATGATCCTATCCGATAATCAAAACCTTACATGCATCATGTAAGTTCAATATGTCTACGTTCTTGCAAAATATCAAATTCATCGGGCATTGTTAGCCATGTGAATGAATCATAATTGTTATGAGAGAAATAGACAGTAAAACCTGAAACATTCATTTCTTTCCAAACCCTATATTCAAACTAATCCTACCTCTCCCCCCCCCCCCCCCCCCCCCCCCCCCCCCCAAAAAAAAAACTTCGCTGCTTCTCTTCTTTTCCCTCTCTTCCCTTAGGATTTTTACCACCCTTGATGGGCGTTTCCTTCCTACATAGGACTAATGCTTTTCGATCTCGCTTTCATTTACAACTTTTTTTTCCAGTGAGGGTTTTCTCTCGGTTTTCAATCTAAGTGTGTGTTCCCCTCTTTAATTTCCTTTTTGTCGACCTCCCCTTCATCATTGGTGCTGATTTAGATTCTAGACAGTAATCTTTTAATGGTTCCTTGACCAAGGAAGGCGCCAATGGTGGTAGCGGACTAATGACGAATCAGATCGATTGGTTTGTCGGCCTCACTGCTATGAGTGTTTGGGTTTTTAATTAAATGTGAGTTTTTTGTGTGTGTGTGTAAGAGTGCGAATAAGGTGATCCATTCTTTGACTATGAGATCGTAGTGCTTTGGGTGCTTATGCCTTAAAAGACGCTTCCACCTTCATGGCTTTCTATTCCTTTGATTAGGGACATATGCTATTTCTATGTGGTTATCATGAGTACCTATGTTTTCTATCGATACAGTTATTACCATTTTGACCACACAGCAAAAAAAAAAAAAAAAAAAAACCAAATCCTTCCTTTGTTTTGTTGAACAGAAAAACTAACCATTGCAGATATTTGGATTGCATAATTTCTGAAAATTTTCTCATACACAGTGAAACTAACAAAAAATGAATGGTTCATATCATCAAATGAAACTTTACACCTTCCATTACAAATCCCCTGATTAATAATCTAATGTAAAGATTCTATTACGAACGGAATCAATTGTGGGAAGGTGCTGTGCAGTGGTGTATACAGCTCACAACACCGAGCTGCGCAACTCCAAGCTTTTGGATCGTGCATCCGACGGCTCGGGTCTCATCTTAGCAATGAACGACTCTCGATTGTTGGTTGCGGAGATGAGATCCGAGCCATCGGATGCACGATCCAATGGCTCGAAAGTGCGCAGTATGGTGTGCACTTGACTGCACAACACCAATCCAAAATCCGAATAGAATACCATGGCCTCTCAATCATAAAATCTACTTCCCTTTTTTCTTCCTTTTTGGATAACATATTCGTCTAATTTGGATTGGAGGCCCCAAATTCCCAAGGCTTTAATTTCGTTCCTTTTTGTTTGGGGCTTTATCGAGGCTTTGACGACTGCCCAAACTCATCAAATAAAAAAACATGTACTGATTGTGATTCCTTTTGATCTCTCGTTCTCTTCCGGGATTCCATTGATTGGCATTTTGAAAGAGATTACGAACAGAACACGTAGATGCCCTGAGGAATTTTCTTTTTGTTTTTTTTGGGCTAAGTTTTGCCTTGAGGATTTGGTGACCCCTGTAGGTGTCCTTTACTAGTACTTAGTAGATAGCATATGATATCATGATTCTTTTGCTCTTTTTCGTCTCAGTCCTTTTCTGAAAGGGTAAATTGTGTTACCTCAGTTCTATGAAATCATGTTTCCGTGTACATCACCAAGAGGTTGGTTTGATTCTTTAATTTCACCCTGAATGCTCATTTGTGCTCGTAGTACGTGGTGAGATCTTTTTTCCCGTGAATTCTGAGATGGAAATCAACAGGTTGGTTTAACCATATCTAAATAAACTGATTTTTTACAGGTATGTTTAGAAACATGTTTTGAACAACTTAAACAGTTCCAGTCATTTCTATTGGACGCCAGAGTGAATCTCACATAATCCGGTGTACATTAGATAGGGAGTATACGTCAAACGGTACACACCCATTGTTTTTTTGTGTCGAAAACAATAATAATCAAATAATGGATGCACCGGTTCCAAAACATCTTCTCGTTCGTAAAGTTTTGTACCTGGGTTGGCCTTATAGTCTTAACCTGAGACTTAGGAATTTATTCTTTCTTCATGTCTCAAGTTCAGTTTCTATTGCAAATATTTTTTGGAGTCACCTTACCCTCACGCTCAAGCTTGTGAAACAGTTGTGAAAGTGACTACAAAAATTAATTCGAGATGCGTGTAAACTGGCCAGAATACTCTTCATCGCCAAAAAAAAAAATGGTTTAGTACTTGTACCTTTTACGATGTTGGACGAGAAATGACTACTCCTCAGTCCTCCCCTGTTAAAAAAGAGACTGAAAAGGTTCTTGCGATGGAAGCGCAAACAGAGAAAAGCACTTCTGCTTTCAAATTGGTACAACAATAATTCTGAGGATGCGACCATACTAGATAGATGGGCACTGCACAAGACGCCTACTTTCGGATCCCTTATTATAAATTGAGGAAAAACTATTCCCGGATGAGGTGTTCCGTCTCTCATCGTGGGTCTCACCGTGCGTTCATTGCATTAGTCTAAATCATTCATCTGAGATAGTTCACCAAATAGTGTATTAACCAAAAAATTCAGCTTTATAGGACATTCTTAGGTATATCAAAAATTGAATTTTTGTTTATAAAATGGACGGTAATGCACATTTTAGCTTAAAAACTATTGATAGAATCTAGGTCATCCGTTTTATAAACCAAAATTTAATTTTTGATATACCTATGAATGTTCGATAAAACTGATTTTTTGCATGAAAGCACTATTTTGCGAGTTCTATAAGATAAATAGTTCATATTACCACAATAAATGCATAGCAGGACCCACAAATGGCGGTGGCGTCCAGACGTAACTCATGCTCTTATACTAATTTTAAAATATTTTTTGAGAGACCTTGCAAAACAATAAGTTTAATCGGTTACCTCAAAATAATTAATTCTATGTACCAATTTTTCATTCAGAATCTTGTATTCTAAATAATAATAAAAAATTGGTATATCGGACCAAGCACTGCAGTTGCTGTTATTTCAAATGATTAATTTTTCATTGAGCCCATTGAAAAAATATTTCCAAATTAATGAACGATTTGGGTCTCTTTTTTTGAAATCTAAAAGTGACCCTTGCATCCCGATCTGTGCAATCCATTGGTACCCATAGACGGGTTGAGCTTACAAACAGATTCTGATCAAAACAAAAAAGCTTACTACGGTTTACAATTATTATCAAACGGAGTGGTTCCTTGACACCTAAAAAAACATCTAAAAAAATATTCCAAATCTTAATCTCATAGTTTTCGATCAAATTTTGATGATCTAAGTCACTCAATGTGTTCAGAACGTGATTTTAAGGGTATTCATGAGAAATTGGCAAAAAAATTACCGGAAAAGGTTGATTTAAGCAGTTTTTTATTGAACCGTTAAATAAAAAACTATTCGGATGAAGCCCTTTTCAGTCTTTTTTTTTTTTTTGCTGATTTCTTACAAAAAAAAAACCCTTAAAATTTGAAAGCATGAAATTCACATGAATTCGAAGAAAAAGAAATAAGAAGAAAACCGTAAGAGAATTTGTTATATAACGTTTTCTAAATTTTTAACTGCAAAAGCTATGAGTACAATCAAAATTCGTCCACATGTTTAGTTAATTGTCAAACTAAAAACAATTCTTTTGCTGGCTATTATTAGGGACAAAACATTTTTGATGCCCTAATTTTCGCTATAAAATTGGAACCTTACCGCAATTGCTTTACGAACCGGTCTTATCTACTCGTTCATAAGGGCCTGTTTGAATGCGGGATAAGGATTGATGGTATTCTTTATGAATGGAGATAAGATAGTACGGGATATTATTTATGGAGTGTAGGCATCATTAATGTGACTTTTATGGAGGGTAAATAAAAAAGTAGTTGGTTTGGATGAAGTATTAAAAATGCGAGGATAAAATAGTACACTTGATTTGGATGAGAAATAAAATAGAGGGATAAAATTATTTTGTAATTGAAATGGAAGAGAAAAGGGTATTATTTAAGTTTCATCCGGCGTATTAATTAATAACACTCCAAAACCCACCCATAAATAATACCTCCGCGCCCCCTACACCCAAATAAACTAATTCCCCCACATCCTTTATGTCTTTAATGATTCCCAAACCAAGGGTAAGAGTGGGCTCCACCTCCTTATCCCCACATAACTAATCCGGTAATTCCCCCCTCCCCCCAATACGCCATCCAAACGGATTGCATATAAGGGATTTTTTATTTTATTTATAAAAAAGGAATAAAGTAATGGACATAAACAAGTGCAAATCTGATTTCGAGTCTGGTTGGAATAATTCATAAAGGATTACTAGTCTGGTTGGGATAATTAGTCCCAGGATAAAAGCTCACACAAACATGGGACTAATGGGGGTGGGGGGATTAATAGTCCAATCCTTTGTCTAATCCCCCAATCAAACAAGGCCTAAGAGAATTTCCGTTTGAAAAAAAAAACAAGGTCTAAGAGTATTGCTATGAAGGACTCCTTTTCTTTTCTTTTCTATTCATTGGGTACTTCTTCTTTTTTTTCCAAATCAAAAAAGAGAAACAATACTATGAAAATAACATCGGTTTATAAAATAATCAACTACGCCGAAAATTTAATAACAAAAACCTACCAATGTAATTATAGGAGTAATCAAAAAAGAAACTAATAACATGTTGAACAACCAACCAACGAACAGTCCAAATGCGATTAAATTAAGCTCTTATGAGATTGTCTCAAACGGTAACAGATCAAAATTCAAGGAGGATTCTCTCTGATTCACTGCATGTACTAGGCCATCCTGTTGACCCACTTTCGGGCCCATTTTAATGATCGAAATTGTTCACTTTTTAGATTTCATCGAGATCAGTAACTGTCTCAAAAAATTCACATTGATCAAATATCGTTGCAATAATTTCAGAGCACATTTATATTGAAATAAATAGGTTGAATGGGATGAGATCCTGTGTTGTAATCCTTTATTTCCTCAATATATATGTGCTGCGAACTATACAAACGATATCTGATAAAGATGATTTTTTACTAGGTTTAACAGTCTCAACGAGATCTAAAAAGTGAACGATTTCGATCGTCGAAGTAGACTCTGATTGGGCCCAAAGGTGGGCCAATAGGACAGCTAGCTGTATCCCAAAATTAAATAGTATTAGAAACTGTGCCGAGAGTTAAAAGTAACTCTCAAAATGTTAAACCAAACGGAGTGTATGTGTTTTTGAAGCTTCCTTAAATCTTCCAAGCAAGGTTCCTAAGGTCGTTTGCAGCCGTGTTCTTTCTAGTCCGTGACGCCAATTGGGGCCGGCTTTCCCACTTCGTTTTGCCTTTGTTGCGTCTTCGTCGTTTCCAATTAGCCCATTGGGTCCGATGACAGCCCAGCCCTCTCAGTTAAGTTTACTCACATTGCCTTTACACATTTGGGCTATCTTAAGTTCTTAAACTATGCCAATGGCCTCTTGTTCAATTGGTGTCTCCAGATCCTTCCTATGTGCGAGATCAAGGTTCGAGTTTTGTCGTAGGCATCTGGAATTTAGGGATTCAAAGCTATAGATAGCCTTTGAAACCCATTGTGAATTAACCTACTAACTCTCCGCTAACTCTCATCAATGTATACAATACAAGCGTTCTACCCATGCCATGTAGGGGAGTAAGGAAAAAATTATATTGTGTTTAATGTTATTTATAACTATGGGTAAAGTCTTGTTACTTTATTTACCCCTCATTATTTATGATTTAACATTAAATATAAAAGTTCTAATGAGAAAATGTTTGAGCATGGAAGGAAGTTTGAAAGTTTTTTTTTTAAAACTTCCCCGTTCGTTTTGGGATTTTGGATTTGGATTTGCAGATAATGAGTGTATAGAGAAATAGAGTAATGATTGAAAATAGGGATAATGATTGGAGAGAGAGAGAGAGAGAGAGAGAGAGAGATGAAAATAATGATTGAAAAAAAATAGAATAATGATTAGAATTCAAAACCTAAAAACGAACGTCGCGTATTCTAAGTGTAATGAAAACAAGAAGAATGTAATGTAGGAGAGAGAGCTGAGGAGAGAGCATAATTTTATTTTTCGAAGCTACATTTGATTAGTATAGTACTCCCTCCGTCCCTTATTTATCGTCTGGTATTTCATTTTGCGCTGTCCCTTAATAAGTGTCCATTTTGTAAAGTTAGTAGGGTAAAAGTTGGTGAATTATCTATTTTGTCCCTAAAAGTAGATTCTATTTTGAAAAGTAAGTGAGTAAAAGTGTAATGATGATGAGTAAGTAGGGAAAGTGGAGGAAAAAGTTGATGTGAAAGGTATAATGATGATATCTTTTTAATAAGTTGGAGTTACGAAACAGAACACTTAAAAAGGGACGGAAGGAGTAGTATAGATTGGTAAAAAATAAAAGTTCTTAAGCTTTACTGTTTTCGCTGAGGGTTTTTAAAAAATAAGTACTTATTTGCAATTTTTAAACTTAAAAATAATTTTTATAAAATAAGATCCATACTGCAAAAAAAATTATTTCAATAAGTCTATTATTTTTAAACTTAAAAATTACAAATAGAAACTTATTTTATAAGAACCCTTTGTGAAAATACCAAAAGAAAAAGAAAAAGGTGTCACTGAATTGTGTCGGCTGCATCATCATGTTTTGAATTTACGAAGTTCAATTATTTAAACAAAAATGATACTCACACAACAATTCAAACACAACATCAAACACAACCTTTCACATACATGTGGGCTCCACACGTACTACTATATGTGGGCCCCATATGCATGTGAGAGGTTGTGTAAGTTGTTTTGTATGAATCGTTGTGTGAGTAGTATTGTTGTTATTTAAATCCATTAACTGTTATCGAGGACTGTTTTTATGGATTCCAAGATGCTTCACCTACTAATTTAACTTTCTTTTGTTTAATATATTAGGATGTTAGACTTATAGGTTCCGGTAAGGGATTTCTCATTTTATTAAAATGTGGGACTTTCATTTCCGATTGAATTTCAATGATCTGAGCCGCTCAAAGTGATCAAAGCGTGATTTTAAGGGTCCCCGCGAGAGATCAGCAAAAAAAATGACCGGGAAGGGCTTCATCCGAGCAGTTTTCATTGAACAGTTCAAAAAAAACTGCTCAGATGAAGCCCTTCCAGGTCTTTTTTTTTGCTGATTTCCTAAGGGTACCCTTAAAATCACGTTCGGCAGACATTGAGCGGCTCGGATTTTTAAAATTTGATCGGGAAATGAAAGCCCCTCATTTTATTAAAATGAGGGATCCCTCACTTGAAAATCCCTCTAGACTTATATCCACCTACTAATAGCTTTTGGGTTGAATATAAAGTTTCTATTGTACAAACAAATACCTTGTTCTCTTTGGAATTCAAAAAGAATTTTTCAAAAAATTCCCTCTAAATTCTCCCTAGGTTCCCCCTACTTCTAACATTTCTCTCTCTATCTCTCTCAATTTATTATCCCTACTATTTTTCAAAAAAATATTCAAAACACAAACCAAACACAGCAAATATTGTAACTTGATCCGAATTCTCTTTCATTCCTGGCACGTGAAGGCATTAAACTTTTCAAACCTCAATTTAAAAAAAAAAAAATACTATTTTTTTTGTTGTTGTTGTGAGGAACACAATTATTAGGTGGGAGATTAGTTTTGTTTGGATAATCATTGTATCAGTATATTAGATTGACATCCAACCATGGTTTGTTGAACATAGCTAGACATCTAAAAGTTTTAAATTCGAGAAAAAATTAAATTGAAAGAAATTGCAAAATTTGATTTTCCAATAAACTTAATTAATGCTTTGCTTCTTTTTTTTTTTTTCTCCAAAAAACAAATCTTAGGAGCTGGTTTCTGTTAATTGGATTATTGATGAAGTGACAACTAATAGTCATAGGTTTGGCCTACCTAGTTATCCAAATACAAGTAAGGGAGAACTCTCTCGAGAGTTTAGAGAGAGAAAGAGAGTTGGGGCAAGCGGGAATAAACTCAAATTGGTGTGGCGGGTCTATTTCGAGAGTTGTCCTGCCCATACCTGCCCGCTCCACTCACCCTTACGAGTGTGATCCATGGGTTCGACTCCAGCGTTTTGGTTCCAAGAGGCATTTTTGTCTATTTTTTTGGTCTTTTTTTTCTTTTTAGTTGTATTTTGTTCAATTGTACCTTTTTCAGTGTAATTATATCTGGGTTGATCTTGTTCATGAAAAAAGTTATCCAAATACGCTTGTATGTTGCAAGTTGGTTTGATGATTGAGGTGTTATTTTTTTATTCGACAGTCAAGGGTGTTTGGGCTTACGGGTACTTCAATTAATTCCATCCATACCAGAACTAAAGAATTCACAAGAAATTACTTTCTTTTGATTTGACCCAAAGAATCAAACTCTAATCACTTTTGTCGAAAACAAATAGACTAACCAACTAGACTAACTCTGGAGACTGTGGTTGAGGTAGTTGAAATTATATGAGTGTAGTTGTCTAATTAGAGAGCTCTGGAATTGATTTTAAGCAAAGTATTTAATCAGTTTTAACGACAGAGCCGTGAATAGTTGTTTATACAGCAAATTGTGACCGTCTGTGTTTTGGATGGTTCGGATGTTAACGAATTTTTTTCCAAAAAGAGTTCATGAAAATTCAGACCATCCAAAATACTCTTGGATGATCGCAATTGGTTGCCGCCGTGAATAAGTTTCTCTCCTCAATGAATTGTTCGTAAATTCCCAGTAGAAACTGTAATCTTACTTCATCTTAAAGAATCCTAGCAGTCGGGGATTTTTTTTATTATAAGTGCAATCCTAGCAGTTGTTATCATTGGAGACATTGAATATGGATGATATAGAATAGAGGTGAGCAAAAAATACATCAAATCGGGAATCCAATTCAAACCAATCCAAACTAAAAGATTTGGTACGGTTTTTAATTAGTATGGTTTGGCCACGGTTTGAAAAAATTAGAAATCGCGTTATATGGTTTGGCTTGTGGATTCACATTCGCAGCTATGGTTCCAAACCGATCTGAACCATATAATACATATATATATATATACACAAATATTATATATAATTTAATTATGATTCACCAAATAAATATGAGAGCATTAGTCAACTACTTTCCTAATTTATTGATCCTATATATCCACCGCAATATTTAGTTTTGTTCTAATTAGTAGGTTTATGTTAATGTATTTTGGTAATTTGAAGGAAATTGATTTTAATATAGTTTAGTTCAAAGCAAACTATGATTTAAAACCAAAACTGAACCGTATTTTTATGGTTTAGATTGGTTTGGTTCTATATTTTTTGTGGGTTGGTTTGGTTCTTCAAATTCATAATCCGTAAGTATTGGTTTTGTTTTTGGTTTACTATAAAACCGAACCAATATGGATCATGTTCACCCCTAATTGTAGAACACATGAAGGCCCAATTCCATGATCAGTTGGACAGCGCCAAGCCTCGGAAGCTCAAATGATGCTTAATTTGAGATTACCTGATTTGGCAAAATTCGAACGAGCTCGGAATAGGCCCAAACTTAATGAGCTTACTTATTTTTGCGCTCTGGCCAATACACACCCTAAATACGTGACCGATGGTATTTTTCGGCCTAATTCATTCGTTTAGGCTTTCAATTTACATTTTTTTGCCATTTTAAGAAAGTTTCGATTCTTTAATGAGTAATTCTTAGACCGTGATTCCTTTTTTAGTTGGTTATTTTTGGGAAAATCTTGTTTTTCTTTTCCATTTTCAATTTTAGGAAAAATCCCAAATTTTGGGACTTTTTATTTTTCAACTTATTATTATTAGGGTTTTGGATTACGCCTTATAAAAAGGACCATAAACTTAATGTTTGCAGAGTTTCTCTCTTTCTTCCTTGCGCGTAAGGTTTGCTCGTTGCTACGAGTTGTTTATCTCGTTTGGACTACTAGTACGCTAACAAGTCTCCCATAAATTCCGCTGCGTCACTGGAGCTACAAAAATGCATACTATCTCACCATAAAAAATCGTAAATTGGACCATTAAATTCACAACGTATGCGACGTATGTCATCTTTGTTTTTGTTTTTTCTTGAAATAACTTTTCGCAATGCCAACAACTAAATATATACGTACTATACTTGGTCTCGTGTTCTTGTTCTAAAATTTGCAAAATTGCCGTGTCCGTATTTTATATCTGTGCTTTCTAATTTTATACAGTATGGGCAAAACTATATAGGACACATTTATAATAGGAAATTGAATTTTACACTCTCTTTTTTACATCTACACTTCTGTTTTTTGAATTTTAGTGTTGAAAGTGTATATAATTTTTTTAGTAGAAGACAAAAAAAAAAAGAAGTGTAGACATCAAAAAATAGAGTGTAGAATTCAATTTTCTTACAATAATGTGACAATATCTAACAGAGAGGGATCCAAAAAAAAAAAAGAGAGAGAGAAAGAAAGAAGTAACAGAGTAATGACAAATTACATAGCCAGTTTAGGCTCAGAAAATTTCATACCCGCTCCTTTTCGTGGTGCTGATAGCAATGGTTATTTCCCAGAACAGATATTAGGGCAAGTACATCAGTGTTTAGTTAAAAAAATTAATACACAATACATGTTTTTCATTTTACCTACTCATATTTCTTTCAATACTACATCAAACTATCTATTTAACCTATTATCTATTAAAATATTATTACTTTTATTTCTCCTTTTTCTTTTCTTCTTTTTTATCACTGTTAAGCATTACAAATTATATATATATATATATATATATATGTATATACATGTATATATACGTCGAAACTCACGGTCGGAGGAGAACAAACCATTGTTGAAGCCGTCGACCGCTGAAGCCCCAAATCTCCATCACCGTATTAAACCCGAACGCCATGAAATCCAAAACCCAGAAGCCATTAAATCCAAAACCAAGTTGGATGAAGATTGAGGTTAAACCCAGAAGTTGGACGAAGCCATTAAACCCAGAAGTTAAACTTGATGTACGTGAAATCGATGAGGTTGGGAGTGAGAAGAAGAGGGATGATGTACAGCTTCAATCTGTGGGGGACAGAGAGAGAGGAGAACAATTGATAAAATAATACATACATGATGAATAGTGCTTAGCTACATTTACCTAATCACTATTCATGAATGAATTTTACCTAAGCCTTTAACTAAGCTGCTACAATACTCATTTTGGAGTTTTGCTAAGGTAAGATGGCGAAAAAGCTTTTTTAGCTCATCTGATAAACTTGCTCTTAGAGCAACGGCACCAGCATAGCTAAATAGGATATTTCGTTAGAGTAGCTATAAAAATCAGAGAAAATCATGCTACACTAGAGTAAGGGTCATCATCGGGCCGGGCCGGGCCGGCCCAGCCCGCCAAGTCGCTGCCCAAGTCCGCCCACGGGCCGGGCCGACCAGGCTTTTTTTTGGCGGGCCGGGCCACCTACCATAAATTGAAGCCCAAGCCCGGCCCACAGGCTAGCCCAATTGGCGGGCCGGCGGGCCAAAAGCCGAGAGGGCCAACGGGCGGGCTTAAATTTCCTTAGGCAAAACCAAACCAAGGAAAAAAAGAAAGAATTTTGTGGGATTTTGGACTAACTGGCGGGCCCGTTGGCGGGCTTTTGGATAGGTACCACGGACGGGCTCACGGGCCGGGCTTACGGGCGGGCCGAGTAAAAATTCATAGACCCGAGCCCGCCCATTACAAACTACGGGCCGGGCTAGCCCGCCCGTTTTACGGGCTCGGGCCGGGTAAAAGTCCGGCGGGCCGGACGGGCTTTGGGCGGGTCGCAAGCCGTCGTGCTAAATGATGACCCTTACACCAGAGTAGCAAAACACAAAGGTAAAATACCGTTCCCCCAATTGCTCTGTATCTTTGCCGAGGAACTGTTCATAGCTACCCTTTATTTTATTATTCTGTGTGTGTGTGTGTGTGTGTGTGTGTGTGGGGAGCTGAAAGGGTGTTGTTTGGACTCGGGGTTTGGAGGAGCAGAAGTCGCCGGAGATCGACGAGTACTTGGCGATGCAAAAGTCGCCGGAGGACGCCCTTTCGTTGGCTTCTTCGACAGAGTTTTCAGAGCTGCTTTTTCTGATTTTAATAAGTTCAATTGTTGGGTTTATTGATTTTGCTGTTTCAATTTCTGGGTTTGGTCTTCTGCCTATGAGAGAGAGGGGGGAGAATATTTTCGTAGTATTTTAGGAGCTGTGCTATGTGCACAGCATGCTGTGCACAGCAGCCCTTTTCTCTCACCTTAAGTCGCACAAAGATGATCGGAGCCGCTTATTTTGTTCAAAATATGTCGTTTAAGGTCCCTGTAAAAAATGAGCTTCGTTCGATATCGTTAGAGGCGTTAACAAAACACCCAAAATCACTTTAGAATTTCGGCCTAAATTCTAAAGTGATTTTGGGTGTTTTGTTAACGCCTCTAACGATATCGAATGAAGCTCATTTTTTACAGGGACCTTAAACGACATATTTTGAATAAATTGAGCGGCTCCGATCATCTTTGTACAACCCGAGGCGGGAGAAAAGTGCTGCTGTGCACAGCTACTGTGCACAGCAAACTGTGCACATAGCTTTTCTGTTTTAGAAGAATAGATATGGGAATAGAGATGACTGGTGTGTGATTGAAAGAAATTTGATTAGGTAAAGTAGAAAAAGTGCACTTTGTGTAACTAAAATGCATCTCACTTGGTGTACATGCTCTTACGTTCCATAAACAGGAACCCATCCGCAAATTCCTCTTCCGAGCTCATTCCGTACGCCTTTCTAGATGTATGGGATGAATTGATCCGAAACTTCATACTTTATTCTTTTATAATTAAATATCCGGACCAATTTGTGCCTAATAAGACTTTGCATGTCTGGCTGGAGTCTTCTCTACATCACCTTTTATCTATAATTTCTCGAACTCAATTAAAAAAAAAAAAAATTTGCTCAAACTATTTACCATATTCACAGAGGCAGAATTTACCACATTCACAGAGGCAGAATTGAACTCAAAGTCCTACCATGTCTTGGCGAAAAGTACCTTCCCTTCCACCATATGAAGACGATCTCTTGAATGAAACAGGGTCGTTGATTACAGTCTGCGAAATCGAATCACTACCAATCACTCCATTCATCTTAGAATCCTTCAAATCTTGCATTTGAACAATACCCATATGGGATTGTGACGAAACATCTCCACAATCAGCAGAATTTTCAGTTACGGCTGATGAAAAATCCATAGAATTCCCACCGTCCTTGGAATCCTCAAATCCCTTTATTTCATCACTTAAATGTGGTAATGGAATTTCATCCTCTGTTTCAGCCCTGTTTTCACCCAATTCACCATTACTTTCTGAGTTATCCATCTGGGTTCCTTCTCCAGTCATTAAATCCAAAGAACTCTGTTCCTTTGAATCATCAACTTGCTTTCTTTCACCATCAACTGGTGTTAATCCAATACCATCCCCTGTTTCAGCCCTGTTTTCATCCAATTCTCCATTCCTCTCTGAAATTCCAATTTGGGTCTCTTCAATAGGCCTCAAATTCAAACCATTCTGCTCACCCGAGGGAGAAGGACTACTCGCACTCCAAGTGTTGGATAAAATGCCGGCACGACAGAGCGGACAGTTGGTGTGCGACCTCAACCAAGTATCAATACACGGAATATGAAACGCGTGATTACACTTGGGCAACAGCCGAAGACTCTCGTCTTCTTGAAACTCGCTCAAACACACCGAACAATCGCTCCCGTCGATCAAGACGTCGCTTTTACGGTACTTAAACACCGCGATTTTGTTGATAACCGAAGGTTGTAGTCCGACCGTGTTGATAAACCAGATGGGATGGTCAGTTACTGGCCCTTGATTTTCGTCTACGACATCTTGGCCGTCGGATTCCAAACGGGTTCGACCGGAGCAATACTTGGCTATGACTAAATAGTAGCTGAGGAGGAGGAAGAAGCTGACTATCACTGAAACAATGATGATCACGTGGGACGAGAGGTTTTGACTTTGGTCGGTTGAAATACGCTGCGGTAGCGATGGTGGGGAAGGTGGTGGGAAGAAATAGAAGTGTGGATATGGGTAGCAACCATATGGACAGGTTGAGATTGGGTCGCAGTATTCTGGACAGTCAGTTTGGTTAATTGAAGTTGGGAAGAGCTTTCTGTGCTTCATGGCTGTTGAGGAACCATGAACCTTCTGTTTGGAGAGGGAAAGGAAAACTTGTCAGGAACTGGTGGTCATTGCAGAAGTTATTATTATTTTTCTTTGGTAATGGTTCTTTTTCAAAGTTTTGGTGGCAGATTTTGATGGGTTTGGTTCTGTATGTGTACCAGTGAAGAAGTGAAGAAGGTTGATGGTCACAGTCCCATCACTTTTTGGAATTTTAAATTAGGTTTGTGTATAATATAGGGCTATATGTGATAATTAACATAGGGCGAAAAAATTGAGTGGGCTGGTGCGAGAATCAACGGCATTCGATGTGCGTAGGTGCTGGATCCAAACACCCAAGAATTTAAATGGGGTGTTTGGATCGAGCACCTACACATGTCGGATGCCGTTGATTCCTGCGTTAGCCCACTCGGTTTTTTTTTATAAATTTTTGGACGGCTCGGATCGGCCGTCCGGTTGCCAGAGACGGCCGTCGGTGCATTTTTCCTACTGAGACCTAACCAAAGGGTGTTAAGTGTCAACTATGGATAGTTAGAGGGTGCAGAATGTCGGGTTTTGTAGTCTGAGGGGGTTAAGTGAAAATGCATGTTAATTAAGAGGGGCTCAGTGTAATTTACTCATTAATTTTTGACTCTAAAACTTTCCCGTTATAACCCTAAGATAGCTGTAGAATTAAATATAGTTAAAATATTAAGATAAAATGAAAACCTTACAAACATAAATTAATAATGACCCTTTAAAATAAAATAATCAGAAAAATAAGATTTTCACACCGATTCAAACGGATTGAAAATTGAAACAATTAATCTTTTAACTATTTTTTAATATTATAATCTCATCAGTTTTGTATCAAAACGGTGCTGTAACCTTCTAAAGAGAATATATATATATATATATATATATATATAGTTAAAAGATTAAGTGTTCTTATTTTCAATCCGTTTCAACCGGTGCGAAGATCTTAATTAACTGATTATTATACCCCAAAGGCTCGTAATTAAGGCTCGCAGCGGTTCAAACAGATTGAAAATTGAAACACTTAATCTTTTAACTATTTTTTGAATATATAAAACTCTTTGGGATCCGGGCGTTGAATGAACATTATTTCCGAAACTTGCCATAAAAAATTTGGCCAAACAATGTAAGTTATTTACGAAGATACCATTGGTTTGTACGTGAAGGATAGAGAAATCTAGACCGTTGAATTTGTTTGTATGGGTAGATAAAATTTGTGTTAGGGAGAAATCTGGACTGTTGAAAAAGAATATTCCTAAACACCCTTGTGTTTTATTAGATAGATGTAAACATTGTCCTTATACGTGATCATTTTTCTTAATGACCGGATGTCCGTGATACTTAAAAAGGTCAATATTCTGGAGAGGTCGGTCAAATGATAGAACGACAACAAGTAAGAAGTTTACCCTCTCAAGCTCGCAGGGTTTATTCTTTCCATTAGAGAAAAACTCTCTGAGACCATTAGAAATTGGGATGATGCTATGGTGTCCCCGGTCATTTTGGGGACACCGTAATTTTTGGCATAACTTTACCATTATGAGCATAACAAAAATCATTACAAGTATAATAGAACCATAACATGGCATAACCAAGGCATAACCAAAAACCAATCAAGGCATAACAAAAAATCAACCAAGGCATAACCAACCAAGTTTTGCCTTATTATGGTTTTGGTTATGCTTATAATGGTTTTGGTTATGCTTATAATGAATTTAGTTATGCTTATAATGATTTTGTTATGTCAAAAGTTACGGTATCCCCAAAATGACCGGGGACACCGAAATCATTCCCTTAGAAACTTGTCGTATTTCTTAACTTCAGAATTTTTTATTTAATCGAATTGTGCGTGAACTGGTTTGCATTGATCGAGTTCTTCTATCCTCTAGCACTCAGTGAGGAGTTGCATAACTAGTAATTTATTCGTGTTTAGTGGCATGTCCAATCAACGTTTTTATCTGGAGTATAATTTTAGTTTGGTGGTTGCACTCTCAGTTGTTTTCGTGACTATGAAGTCTCAGGATTCAAGTCATAAAGGGTGGTCGACATCTATCAGTGAAATAGACATTTACCTGCCGAAGTTCATCCTACATCTTACCCGTGAATGAAAATTACTAATAAATGCTCTGCAGCACCGCAGCTTTCTCCACTACACGTTGGCGTGGGCTTAATTACCAAGTGTGTGGTTCTCACACTAATGTGTGATGGATCCTCGAGCATCACGTAACTATGCTCCAAAAGTATTGAAAAATCACTCACCTACCTCTGACTTGTGAGGGTGCAGGTTCACAGCTCAAGACGCATTTCTTTAATTTTATTTCCCAAAATCGGGTTATAGCACCAATTTCTCCTACCAATGAGGGCCCGTTTATTTGACCGTTTGTGAGCATAAGATTAGAATATAGTCAAGGACATTATATAAGTCTTAAGTTTAATTTATTTTTATGTTCTTGAATAAACATTCATCGAATATATAATTTTGCAAAAGTGTTGGAATTTATAATTTCATAGTGAGTGTAGCTTTTATACAGTATGTTGTCATATAATTGCATCAAAAATATAATTCTACGATATTGCGTATGCGACTGAGATTATATATACTTATATATAATCGAAAATATAATTCTACGATATTGCGTATGCTATGAGAATATACGAACTTTCACTATGAATTCCGTCAAACAAATGCACCCTAGCCTAGATGTTAAAAGTGGAAATGACTAATCTTTACCTTTGAACTATACAGTAGGTTTCTAAGCAGGTGTTGGAACAGTGAAATTGAGTGCCAACAGGTTAGTATTTAGTTCGAGTTTTGCAATCACTATACACTAATACACATATCCAAAGTGAAAAGTGATAGCCTGCACCCAAACAGAAAAGCTATGTGCACAGCTTACTGTGCACAGCAGCCCTTTTCTTCCGCCTCGGGTCGTACAAAGATAATCGAAGCCGCTCAATTTGTTCGAAATATGTCGTTTAAGGTCCCTGTAAAAAATGAGTTTCGTTCGATATCGTTAGAGGTGTTAACAAAACACCCAAAATCACTCTAGAATTTAGGCCGAAATTTTAAAGTTATTTTGGGTGTTTTGTTAACGCCTCTAACGATATCGAACGAAGCTCATTTTTTACAGGGACCTTAAATGACATATTTTAAACAAAATAAGCGGCTCCGATCATCTTTGTGCGACCCGAAGTGAGAGAAAAGAGCTGTTGTGCACAGCTGCCGTGCACAGCTGCCGTGCACATAGCACAGCTCGCACCCAAAACTGAATCCGTACCCCAAGGATAATTGGGATGTCCATTTCGTCCGACTTGTCCATTGGATAGGGTTCTTGGTGTATCAGTAACTTAACTATACAAAGCTTTTGTTTTTACCCGACCCAAACCATATATCCACGACATTATTTTTTTGATAGGCAAAATTTTATTAAAAACGGCGAGAGGGGAAAGGAAAATCCAACAACAAGTTGAATAATAGATCATAAGGACCAAAGCCCAGCCCAAAAGGTCTAAAATAGGAGTCCAAAAATAATACAATCAAGCCCACCCAAAACCCAAATAAACAACTAAGCCCAAACAAAACAAACAGACCAAGAAAGACCCGCTTGGCAAATCCAACCACTTAGTTCCCGTTAAGGGGTATAACCTTTTTTATTTACTTGCAAGTCTAGGAAGTAAAATGTGGGCCTCTCCTTGATAGTGCATTTCTGGATTGGACTAGAATTCTTGAAAATATGGGCCAATTACCTAGACCGGTTGGTAAATCCCTCTTGTTGGAAGCAATAAAATTGGCAAAGTGGTTCCTTTACTAAGAGTATCGGCAGTGGATTAAGCAAATGTTAATAGTCAAAACATGTAACGTCAGATTTTGATTATCAATTTTAAGGTTGCTAAACTTAGCAATGTTAAATTCCACATTGGTTATTTTTTGCCCATAATCAAAACCAATGGGCCCTCCAAACTTTTTCCCTTCATTTCACGCATATTTTTTGAAAAAGCGGTTTTTGAAGGAAAAAAAAACAGTTTATGTTAGAAACAGTTTTTCAAAAAACACACTTTGTTCACTTAAAAACTATAAATACAATTTTGAGAAATTTTGAAAGAATAACACAAATAGTTTTGAAATTTTAAAAACTATAAATACAGTTTTTTAAAAACAGATTTTGTGTAAAAAAACAGTTTTCTATAAAAGAGTTTTGAAATTTCAAAAACAGATTTTTGAAAACACACTTCATTTACTTATAGTTTTTAAAATTTTTGAAAAATTTGTTTTTTGTATAAAAAAAAAAGTTTCTGAAAAAAAAAATGAAAGTTACAATTTTTTAAAATTATTTTTTGAAAACATTGTTGAGAGAGAGAAAGAGAGAGAGAGAAGGTTTTTGTGTAATATTGGTGTACTTGATTGAGAGATAAAATTTGGTTATTAACAAAATATTACTAGTTTTGATTATTGAAGAGTCAAAATTTGATGAGTTGTTATGAGGTTGCTAGGTTTGGTTATTCTAATATGAACACTTTTTTGATCCAACATTGCTAACTTTAACAATTTTTTGTTTTGTTTATTCCATTGTGGATACTCCAAGGGGGTTTTGGATTAATTTGTAGCAGTATTTGCAATTTATTGAAACCAAGTAAACCGAATAGACCTGGTCCATATTCAAAAAAAAAAAAAGGAAAAAGACCTGGTCCAATGTATCTCATCCATGAAAATTCTACAGTGCAGAATTTTCATTCACATACCCTTGATGCTAACGTGTACCAAACAAACAACTTTTCCGCGATATTGATAAGATTTCCAACACCTAGCAATTGTAAATTTGATGGAAATGATTCAAATTAACGACTTCATTACAAGTAAAATGAAATTTATGGAAATGATTTGGAGAGGAGAAATTCTTAGATGTTTGAGGGTCAACAACACGTTATCTGTCTGAGAAAGCTGCTCTATTCGGATAAGCTTCGACTCCTAATCCTGTCCGATGATCATTCTTACTGTATATATTTTGGGTAATGCTTATGATAACATCTCAGTCACCTTACAACTTCACCAAAGTTGATTGATTCTGATACATATATTTTGTATATCTACAAGCGTAAATTTCCGGTCGTCAAATTTGTTAGTCTTCCCTATTTCTAGCAAAGATGTATAGTTTACGCGGTTTTGCCTCGTACCAATGGCGCAGCGTCCTGGCTAATGCTCGCGGATCGGGTAATTACGATGGTTTGTTATACTGGCGCTCGGATGCTACTACACCAACAATCCATGGCTCCGCATTTGCAAGGAAGAATGCATGTTTACTCATTGACGATAGAAGAGTGCACAATGGCTCCAATGTAAAGATGTAATGTTGGCTAAAATTCTTTCTCCATGTCGTTTTCGGTTTCATTTTTATTTTTACTTGCACGTTGTGTGGCACTACCATTGTAAACACAGGATGTCAGGTTCACTCCAGGCAATTTGACATCTAGTCAGAGCCGAGTCCTGACTTTTCAGGGGGCCTAAAGCGAAGATTAAAGATTGAGCCATTTTGCAAGATTATTATAAAGGGTGTCAAAATCGGAGGGGCCCTTTAAATTTGAAATTTTTTAGGGGGGGGGGGGGGGGGGGGGGGGGGGGGGGGGGGGGGGCTAAACTGACTGCCTCTTCGATTTTAGCTCAAGTCTGGCTCTGCGTCTAGTCCAAAAAAGAAATGTGAGAAAGGGCTGGTGGAGTTTATGCGGTCACGCCACTATTGGATTCACTAGCCCTCTACCAGGACCCGGATTTGATGTCAATTTTTTTTCGAGAGAAGCCTGCCTCATTATAATCATATGAATGAGTTGGGTTTTGGTTGGCATGATGTGCAGGGAGAAATGCATCAGCAGAGCAAAACGCGTCGAACCTGAAGTTCAATCTTCTCGCAACCCATTTTTCCCATCTTGGTATGTAAGGATTTCCCAGCATTAATCCTGTCATTTTATCAACTTAAACAGGGCTATTGCTACCAAAAACATATATCATGTTTGATGTGGATACTGCACTGAATATGGTTGATGCAGGGCGAAATGGAGTTTAGGAGCAATACTATCTCTACTGACTTACGGGAAGGAAAAATGGGAATGTTTTCTAAGGCTTGAAGGTATGAACCACGGAGAATCCTGAGTTGATTTTTTTTTTCTTCTGTCCAGACCAGCTTACGTGCACTTTGACTAATTTTGGAGTATCAATCCCACCAAATCTTGAGTTGATTTAATGATAGATCTAACAATGTCTCTTTGTTAATCCGTGAATTGCACTAAACACAACTAGGAGGTATTTCGTGACATGTTCCTTATTAGTTTTTGACAGTGGACCTGCTTTTATGTTGCTTATTTAGGCAAAGTGGAGGATGTCGCGGAGGTGGTGGAAAAGGTAGCCAGTGTGGCCGAGAAGGTGTCCAGTGAAGTGGCGGATGTGCTCCCGGAAGACTCAAAACTGAAAGATGCGGCTCGGCTAGTTGAATATGTTTCCAAGGAAGCCGAAAAGGATGCGCATTTGATTCTAAAACTCATTCACAAGGTCCAAGTGCTGTTATCGCACACTCGATACTTGTTCACGAAATTAATGGAAATGCGAAACTTTCGCTACAAAGACCACAATCAAATAAAATGATTTTCAAAATATGCTCCCATATATCAGATTATAGGAGTGGTTTGAGAGAATAAATTGATCTCTACTTCAAGTACCCCAAAAGAAATCTATTTGTTGTAGATGCTGTCTGAGCAAACTACAACAGAATAAATCCAGGAAGAGACAAAAACGTTTCGAATTATAGTGTTTATGAATAAGCAACAAAATTGTCTGCAATGCAGGTGGATAAATTGAAGCAAGAAGCAGTGGAGAGAGTTTTTGAGCCAATTCGAAAACACGAGAAGCTCTTGGATGAAGAAAGTGGCGAAAAGTAGAGACTCGTTACTTGTAAAAAGGACACTCAATCTGTTGTTGTAAATATACGTCCCTAGAAGGTAAATAAAAGCCAAAGGACAAAAAGCGAAGAAAGTTAATGTGTTAAAGATTGTTACGGTGATGTAGGATAAGATTCTGCAAGATTTTATATTCTAATTTTTATTATTCTAGAATTAGATCTTGAGTGGGAATTTTATTTTTTCAATTCTCTCGCGAATTCCGCTGCGTCATACAGGCCGGAGGTTGTATACATGTGTATGAAAGTATTTGAATCCGTGTTATAAGCTTTATGCATAGAAGTACCCGCGCGGCCACGCTATGCTATTATCTAATCAACAACATAATCGATACTTGCCGAGGAAATTTATTACTGGAGAAAAGGAAAACTGAGATGAGATTGTGGAGGAATTAACTTGTAAATCCATTTTCTTTTCCTTTTTCTCTCTACAAATCACTCCTTCCTTCAAGCCAAGATACAAACACAGTCTAAGGATGTTCATTTTAATGAAAAGAGCGGGTAAGACCAACTTTCTCCAAAATATTTTTCAAATTTGATTTTACCCTTGTGCGGTGCCATTTTGATTTAAAATCTTGCAAACCGTAGCAGTTTTTTTTTTCGGAATTTCGATGTGGTCCATGTCCATATGTTTTGAGAAATCCGATGCTCATTCTTTTTACAGAAAATCTTAAATAGTCTCGTAAAATTTTAATTCAATGTCTTATAATAATTAAGCACATGAATTTTAATAATGTCAATTTTTTTGGAACTGGAATTTTCTTTTGGAACAGAAAATGAAGAAATAATACCCTGATACTATTAAATAGTCATCAGCCCAACCCCTCTCCCGGCTTCTTTCAAATTACAGAAAATTAACACTACTATAGACTTGTCCTACATGGTCAATTTTGATTCCGCAAGTTGATTAATTATTGGGTCCTTCCAGAGTATGACTAAAAGTGACACTCCAGAGCCCATAATCACCAAAAAAATCATGCACGATCCACAATTACATATAGGGACCTCATTGATTATGTGGTGGTGACAGGCACTAGACCATCACTTTCACCATACTTGAAGAGCTCCTAATTTTCAAAAAAAAGAGCTCCTAATAATTATTGTTATTCCTAACCTGTATGACTCATTCTCATTCCTCCACCTCTTCAATATTTCATCACAATTACCATCAAAACACCGAACCTTAGCCAGCAATTCCCCCCATACAAATCAAGATCCTCTAGCTAGTCTCATGCATGTGACGCTCGTATGATGCAAAATAAAATCCACTATAATTTCACGTCACGATTCAAGCCATTCATTTAGACGAACTTGTCATGTTCTTCATCCATCCAAAAATTCAATTTGATCATACATCAGTGAGGTAGTGTTCCAATCATATCAAAGAGAAATAAACGGTCAAACACTCGTAGTTCTCTCGTGGCAATTATATAAGCTAGCTTCGTTTAAGTAGATACTGAAAAGACGGTAAAATGAGATACGTACCTTTGGTCCAACGGTATCAAGAGAGCAGAGAGAGCTGCTTGAGATGTCATAGGTCCGGTGAGCTTGAAGAAGATGTGGCTAGCTAGGCTAGGCTTACTTGCGAGAAAAGGGGCAATACCAGTTCATTTCTCTCGTGGCAATTATGCTAGCTTCGTTTAAATAGATACTGAAAAGAGGGTTAATGAGAGACCTTGGGCCAACGGGAATCAAGAGATACACTTGAGTGCTAATTAGAGTAAGAAGATCAGGAGTTCAACTCCTCTAAATTGCTAATCTAACTATTTTAAGGAAAAACATTACC
The DNA here is from genome assembly GCA_014282245.1 of Rhododendron simsii. Taxonomy (NCBI): domain Eukaryota; kingdom Viridiplantae; phylum Streptophyta; class Magnoliopsida; order Ericales; family Ericaceae; genus Rhododendron; species Rhododendron simsii. The sequence continues at coordinate 10,126,074 of CM024958.1, forward strand.
ACGCCCAAACTACCACATGCAGCGGCAACACCGCAATCGCAACTATTTGTTAATTTTGGGTGTTCCATTTTTAAAAGGCAAATGCTATCGAAAACTGAGCCAATTAACACAACTACGTATCAGTTTTAGTTGGATATATGCTATTCAATTGAATTCCACTAGTATGCATGGTGTTCGTTCAAATAAGAAAAATAAAGTTAAACGCAAAATCAGTTTTGTCTGATTTTGTTTTTTGTTTAAAAAGAACAAAAGCTTGGTTTAAGTATATATCATGTGGTCTTGAAATGAAAGTCATGAAGATATATTATTTTAGTAATTCAAATCATTTATGTGGTTAATCACTATTTATCATTTGTGTCAGATATCGATAAATACTTAATCGGCTTCTCTTAGTGTAAAATAAGATTTTTTTGGGAATCAGGGATATTGGCATGTGCCTCTCCGCATGTGTCACCAAAACTAAATTTGGTATCCTCTTTAAGCCTCTTTATAGCATCCACAGTGGAATAACCAAAAATCAATAATCAAAAGTTGCCATATCATCTTTTGGTTATGCATTTAAGGGGTTGTTAAAGTTAGCGCTGTAGGGGTGCACAATGGTACAATCAAATTTGAATAACCAAAACTTGTCACATCACATTTTTAATTTACAAATATCTAAAAATTGTGACATAGAATTTTTTTAAAAAAAATAGGTTTCAAACTAATAAAAATAGGTTATTAGAAAAAGAGAAAATAGTTTTTTGAAAACTTTGATTTAAAAAAAAGAGTTTTCGGGAAAAAATAAAAAAACAGTTTTTGAATAAAAAAAAGTTTTTGAAAAAATAACAGTTTTTGAAAAAAAAAGTTTTAATAAAAAAACTGTTTTTGCAAAAAAAAAAAAAATAGTTTTTGCAAAAAAAAAAAAAGTTTTGAAAAAATTTTGCAAAAAAAATAAAAAATTTTAAAAGTATTTTTCTTAAAAATATGTTGAAAATGGAAGATAGAGAATCTTTTTGTGTAATGATGGTGTGCTTGATTAAGGAAATATGGAGACAGCTAAATTTGATTATTGGCAAAAAGTTGCTAGTTTTGATTATCCAATAGCCAAAATTTGATGAGTTGTTAAGAAGTTGCTAAATCTGATTATTCCACTGTGAGCTCTTTTTTGAGCAAATGTTGCTAATATTAACAATATTTTAGTTTTGATTATGCCACTGTGGATGCTCTTAGGAGGCAGCAAATCTCGACATTGATATTCAGCGGTTTTTTATTTTTATTTTTAACAAACGCCAATTTCATTTCAAAGCCCGTAGGTAATACAACGATTCCATCACAAATATAGAAATGAACCACGGTTGCCAATACGAGATTTTCCTATCTTGATAAAGTCTACGTACCACAAAAAAAATTCACCGTATCCAATATTTTCGGGTCGTTACAGTTCAATCTAAACCAATTTTGCAGGGTCTCCGAAGACTTGTAACTCTTCTGGGTTAACATGATGAGGGGAAGTTTCTCAGCAACCAAACACAGGACCAATCCAACTAGAACCACCTCAGCCACGTGCAAATTAACGTAGTAAAAGACTAAGTCAACCAGGAAAACTAAAAAAGAAAACTTCAATTCCAAGGATTCGGTCGCGTTGCGTGTAGCTTACAAGATTAGAATTGATTTCGGTATATGTTTTGACTTTTCAGCCTTATAATATTGACAGTTTGATGGATGCACCAAAACGAAAAAACGTGTTTGGACTTTGGATTCATCTATAAAAACTCACTCATAGCCTAATTCACTGATCAAACCTCTTCCAATCTCCAATATCGATCTTTATCCCCGAGAAGATATCGAAATTTATGGCTATGCCCACGGCAAGATTTATCGTTCCTTACGCCTTGATCACCGGTCTTCGCACCAGGCCCCATACCAAATCTCAGACTCTCAAGTATTTCAGTCCCATTTCTCGTTCTAAAATCTCGAAACAGAAGTCCTGTTTTCTTGTTAATCAGCCGTCGCGTTATTCTTATTCCAGCAAAGGGAAGAGGTACATAGCTATTTCTATGTTCCGTTTCTCAATTGGCCGGATCGATTTATATACGAACCCATTTGTGATTTACATGTTTTAGTTTAGTTCTTGCGCTCGAATGTTGAAAATAAGATCTATTGATGCAGGGACATGGTTGTCTTCAGCAATCTATTACCAGACGTTCCAGCACTTCCTTCAGGACCCCCTTCAGATTCTTGGTAAATTTTAAGCCTATAAACATATGAATTATGTTCCCTTTCTTTTCATCTTTTGCACTCCATAGTAATAATCATACTTCACCTGGGCATTCTAAACAGGAAAAGTTGGATTCTGGGCGCAGTAATAACCATCATTCTACCCTTCATTACTCACAAATGGGGGCCATTACTCCAATTTACCAGTAAGCATGCATCAATAATTAAACATTTTTATTTTTTTTCTTTCTTTTTTAATTTTGGGTGCAGATGTTACAAATTTTTTCTTGCATTGTACGTTTTCGACATTTGCGTTATGGATGAGATTTTCAAACGTCAACTCATCTTGAATTTCTTATAAATTCATTGTCATTGTATTTTTGTGTTTAGCGAAAGTTTTTAATTAGAAGTTGAAATTACAGAGAAAATTGAAACCGTGGTGGAGACAGTCGATCAAGTAGCAGAAGTCATTGAACAGGTGGCGGAGGGAGTGGAGAAAGTGGCGGACGAGATCGGCGATAATCTGGCGGAAGGTGGAAAGCTTAGAGGTGCCTTTGATTCCATTGAGAATGCTGCCAGGAAAGCAGCCGATGGAGCTCATTTAGTCGATCAAATCCTTGACAAGGTTTTTATTGCCCTCAAAATAAGCTTTATTTATCTAGTATCATGCAAGGCCGGTCTGTGTATAATAAGCCCATCAGCTAGGCCACTGCCTGTCGCCCCCAGTTTTCGGCCTAGAACCCTCAATATTTAAAAATAAATTAATATTATGTATGTCAAGTATTTTGTAAATAGGATAGCTTTCAACGGTAAGATACTCACACACTCACATATGGGTAAATGGTCGGAACCGTTCAAAAACAAGTTTTTAAGAATTTCCGTAAATTATTTAAATATCGGTAAGGGTTTGATCGGTATTTGTTCCTAAATTTGATGGGATAAATACAAAATGAATGGATTAAGCCCCTTACTGTTATCCGAATAAGTTAACTTTTCATGAAAACTCTTCAAAATATATTTTAAACAAATTAAACGGTTTCAATTATTTGCGTGGGGAACTCTTTAAAGATTGTGTCTATGGAGTGGGCACCTATATATATATATATATATATATATATATATATATATATATATATATATATATATATTTATTTATTTATTTATTTATTTATTTATTTATTTTAAACATGACCACAAGAGAATCTTATTTTTTTATTGTACATCAAATATGTATATATACCGTATACACGTAACATTGAGAGGCCCCATTTTTTTTTAATCCTGCTGAGCCTAGGGCTCCAAAAAATTTCTTGTTAGGTCATTACTTTGGTAATGTCACTCCCCTTAATTAATTAAATGAAGACATGCATTCACACCATCATGTGTGATGTAGTAATTTTTCAACTGATCATAATTCATTATAATTGACTAATTAGTCTATGTGACCTAATTAGAAGCATCCTTTGTCTTTCTGATCCACGTACGATGTAGTAGAAGTTCTTAATTAATACTTGATTATTTGAATAAAATGCAGGTTGAAGAAGTAGATAAAGAGGTAGAGGAACACATGAAACCAGTCAATCACCCAGCCAATGGGGAGGAGAAATAAAATATGATCAAATTATTGACCTGCAATTTGTCATTAATTAGGATCTTAATTGTTTAGATATCACAGAAAATGGAGCTCTAACAGAACTCAATGAAAAAAACGGGTTTATATAATTCAACACAATGAATATGTAGTTTGATAGGGACATAAGGCTCGATTTGGTGTGTAAGATTTGCGTAATTTATTTGTACTTGAAATATTTTGTAATTATATTGATTTAATTGATTCAACTTTTTATAATTTCTTGGGTGTCCTACCTTCGGGATCCAATTTACGCAGGATTGAGCAAAATTGAGCTTGATATTTCAGGAAGCCGAATTTCTTTTTCTTTTTTTTCAATCGGTAGTAGAGATCATTTACATCATATATGACGTGCGCAGTACAAACCTGAAACACTGCATCAATTCCGAGAGTCATTAATATGACTAATTAAGGATCATAGGTTCCTTACATTTTTTGCCTCGTCCACTGGTTCCTTCCTTTTATTTTTCCATTCATATGACTAATTAAGGATGATCAATTAACAACAATAATTAAAAGATATCATAGTTTGCTTGAATGACAAGTAGATTAGGTAGAAAAAATGGACCAACTTGCATCTCCATGGGAGACTTCTCACATAATAATAGAAAGGACCAACTTGCCTTCTGAGATATTGGAGTAACTTTATACAAATTGATCTAAGGCTAAGTTCTGCTATAAATAAATAAATAAAAAAAAAAAAGGTTCTGCTAAGGGATTTTTGGGTTTTTTGGGCTTTTTTTGTTTTGTCCTTATTCAAAAAAAATTCGCTTTTGTTCGTTTTGTGACAAATTTTTTATTCCTATTGATTCGTCTCGACGAGAAGAATTGAAAAAGTAAATTTTTCATGTGATGCTATTTGTAAATGAATGGTGTTGGTTAGGGCTGCCCACGGATTAGTCCAGTTCTCAATCCGATCCGCTCGCGGGTTGTCATTTTCTCCATCCGTGAACCGTCCATAGTGTTGTCTATTTGGTTCGGTTTGGGCGGTTTCAACGGATTTAAGCACACAATTTATTTTTTTTATATTCACCAAAAATTTGAAAAATAAAAGCCTCAAACTTCAACTCCGCCACAAATTCAAAAAAGTTTAAACCAACATTACTTCAATTTAACTTACATTCATCCACCCAAAAATTTAGAGCGTCTCCAATCCTTACCCCTTTTTTCTACCCAAATTTGGGTAGAAATTTGAGTCAAAAGTTTGATTTGTGTAAGACATCTCCAATGCTAAACTCATATTTGCATCCAAATCTATTACTGAATGACACACTTGTAATTAATGAGAGTGAAAATAGGCTTTGAAAAAAATGGGTATAAGTTTGAGTATCCCCAAACTTGGGTGAGCAAATGGATAAAACTCAAAATGGGTATACATTATAGATGGGTTTTTCAGCTTTTTACTCAAATTTTGGGTATGGGTAGTAAAATGGGTGAGGATTAGAGATGCTCTTAGACGTCAACATTAACACTCGAATTTGGAGCTGGATTGGAACATGAACTTGATTCAAATTCTAATGTACCAAAAAATAGAGAACGTTATTAACATTTTCAACATAAAACATAAAAAAACATCATAGAATACATGTTTATTACTTTATTACCTATGAAATTTTGTTCAAATTACTCAACATCATCTATAACTTTCGGAAGATAAATAGGAACACTGCGGATTAGGTGGATATAGCGGAACGGAACCGATCCGGATCCGTCAGAATTATTATTTTTAGATTTGTATCCGTCCGTAGCATGCCTCAATTTGGTACAAATTGGACGGATTGAGTGGTTCGATTCATCCGCTTGAAGAAGTAGAGAAGGAGGTAGAGGCATTCATGGAATTGATGATCAAACCAAAGAGACTGCTAAATAAGCAAGTCTACAGACATTGAAAATAAAACCGAACCCTGTTGATGCATAAATGTATATTATGATAAGATGCATTGAATTTTTTTTTCTTTTTTTTTTCAAAATGATAGGACTTATATTATATCAAAAAACAGCATAATACAATAAAGTTGAAAAATCATCCCAAGAGGAGTAAATAACCAAACAAGAGGCCTCGTTACCCAAGATCACCCACTTGAGTCTTGCAACCGAGCTTTGCCAGCTAATCGGCCATGACCAACCTTCAAACAAAGAGAGAGAGAGAGCAATACAAATCCTCACCTGAGACAAAAACAATCAAAACAACACCAAAACTCCACACCTGGAGGAAAAACTCCCATTAAAGGAAGAGAACCAAACCAACAAAATCCAAAACAAACAAAATCAAAAAGAGACAAGAAAATTAAAAAAAAAACCCGATAGAGGACGTTGTTGCCGGAAGCAATATAATTGATTTTAGTAGATTGTCAATTGTACGTACCTAAGATGAGAGTTTGACTGGAAGAGGAAGGGAAAGTATTTGAACATTTTTTCCCTTGATTCTATCTATAATTTGAGAGCAATTTTGTTCACCCTCGACGAGGGTACTCACTCCAGTTCTGACTTCAATGATCAAATCTGTTCACTTTGTTCAGATCACTTGTTAGAAGAAAATTAAACTAAATCGGACATTCGTATGTGCTCGATCTTCAAATTTATGTTTTGCTTCAAAATTATCATCTACGGAATTAGATTTTTAGATTAAACACTTTAATGATTAATAAAAAAATTTGCCTTTCAAAAAATAAAAAACAAAAAACAGATCAACTTGCATATTCTAGGCAAATGAACCAATTGGTGCTCGCACAGTTAGTCAGGACTCTTGCATCTAACTGTAGAAGATTAGAAGTTTGAATTTATTCGCCTGCTTGTGGATATTCCTCTCTCATATGTGTTTTCCTTTCTTTATTTTATTTTTTCTATGATAGACTTTTTTTTTTTTTTTGTATTGATTGAGTTGTTCTTGTTCCTCTCTAGACTCTCATAGATAATGTAGTATCGTGAGTTAGTACTACGTACTTCATACACATATAAATAAGAGAATAAATTATATACACCGGTAGCATAAATATTGCGTTACGTCGTCAAAATAGTGGTCCAAATTAATAGAATATGACGACGTTATGCAATGTAATTGAATTGAAAGAAACAAATATTTATATCGACGGTGTGAATAATTTAATCTCTATATATATTCTTTCCATCGATTGACAAAATAAAAAAATTCGAGACAGATGGGATTTTAAAAGGAAAAAAGAATGTGGGTCGTTTCGAAACCCCGGTCATTACCATTCCGTAGCGGCCCACGCCATCCATTTGAAATTGGTGAACTCGTAACGGCTAGCGCTCCCAATTCCAAACCCCCAAAATAGAAACTCGAAGTACTCCATTAATACCAAAACCCTTGTTTCCTCTCTCTTCGCAATTCAGACCAAATCCCTTATTCTCTCTCTCTCTCTCTCTCTCTCTCTCTCTCGCGATTTCCAGTCATCGCGAACTTGTTTCTTCCCTAATCTCTTTCAACCTCTGGGGCTCTCTCTCTGGTCTCTACTCGCAGTAGTCGACTTCTAGGGTTTCGAACATCAAGCAAAAATGGATCTGTCCCAAGAAATCGACGACTACATCAAGGAGTCCATCGAACACGCCCTCGGCCTTCCCGTATCCACGCAAACTCTCGAGTCCAAACTCAACGCCTCCGAAGCAGCCTGCAACCGTCTCCGCCAACAGTGCCTCTACCTCCAGACCAGGCTCAAGGAGAAAGATGACGTCATCGACCGCTCTAGGGTTCGTAAAATTTCATCTGTTTTCATCGGAGATTTTAATTAGGGTTTTGTAAGTCCTTTGATGATATATATATTTTTTAATTGTACTTAGGCTGAATCGTGTATGAACGCGCAAGCGTTGAAGAAGTTTGTAGAGGAAAACCAGAAACTCGCAAAGGAATGCGAGAGCCTCTTGGGGCAGTGTCGGAGGTGGGAGAACGAGTGCTCGTTGTACGACCACGATAGGGAAGCATTGATGGATTTTGGAAACGAGGCGGATGAACGTGCTAAGGAGGCCGAGGTTCGGGTGCACGAGTTGGAGGGGGAGTTGAGGAGAGTGGTGGATGAATTGCAGTTTTACAAACATCAGTGCGAGATGCAGTCGGTAAATATCTATCGCATTTTCGATTTTATTTCCTTTCAGTAGATAACTCTTCAATTTCCATCAGTAGATTAGTGTTGGGCTATAATCTAGGATGGCTTATCATGGCTATACTTGTTAACACCTGACATCCAAAACCAAGTATATAAATCCATGGCCCTGGACTAAAACTGCATGGTCGCAATTTCCGTCCAAGTTATCCGTCCAATTCACCTCAGAAGCACCCACTGCAAACATATACCAATTCGATTTCTTGTTGTGGGAAAGAGAAAAGGTGTGAAATTGTGGGAGGACTCCTTCTGACAGCATCCTCGGGTTGCTGGACCGGTATCTTGAGAGCTTGACAGAGGAATTCAAATTAGTTAAGGATGGGGGTTTTGCTGATAAAGTATTTTTTGGTAAATGCTTAAATCAAAACATACAATTTAAAAAGCCAACACAAATATACGCATGCATTTATATAGACAGCAAATAGGAAGATCGCCAATGCAAATCTCTCTTCGTCTTTCTTTTTTATCTGTAGGATGTTAGTGGGTTAGTGAATTAGGTTACTTCTAAGTTCTAGGGCTACTGCTCCATTAGCTCGAACCCAATACTACACAACCAGTAGTCAATTGCTTAGTTTATAATTGTAGCTTGTCCGGTTTTAATTTTGATTAATCTAGTGTTCATGTTGTATTTGCAAAAAGGTTCAGGAATCAAGGAGGAAAGAAGTAAAAGCTTTTCTGAACTGTACAACTTAGAACTCAAAGACGTTTGAATCAGATATTGCTAGTTTTGTTGCTTGCTAGAGTTGTACATTAATTTATAGCCACATATCAGAAACGAGGAAAAAATAATGGCAATGTAGCGAATCTTAAAATTTAAGTGAAAGATGAATGTATGTCGTAAGTTACCAATTACAATGACACCATCCAAGTCACCAACATAAGTAGCCATTACAATGGAACTCAAAATATAGTAGGAGAGACGAGAGAGGAAGAGCGACAAGGAGGGAAAAAAAGTTCACCGAGTGGGTTCAATCATGGGATGAGTACAAGGGAAGTTCTAGTGGGCAAGAGAAGGAAAGTGGCAGTGGTGGTTGCAGGGAGAAGGGAGGAGAGGCGTATTAGCTTAATCAACATCCCTTGTGAAGTTTGATCTCATTTTTTGTGAAGTTTTAGACAATAGCTTAATCAACATCTTCGTTGGTAACATTATTCAACACAAACCCCAGTGCTTTCATACTTTTCAGTCATTATAATATCTGCTCCAAACGGAGGTACCGTCACTGAAATAAGTAGTTCCTAATTTGTGAAAAAGTAACTTGAAATAGTCGGATGGCTGTCCTTGTAGTTTGCGGAAATGACTGATACTCCAGTTCCATATCAGGACCACATGGTTCATCCTCGCCCATCAGAAGCTAGTTTCTAGTCTTCTAACAGAACATTGGAACCGGTTAGCCCATTGGTTGACCCACGAAGTTGGTTCTGTTTTCCTTCTTTCCCAAGATTCACTTCCAGGTCAGATCTTCATTTCACGAGAGAACTAATTGGATAAGTGCCAAAATCTGTTATATGTGACCAAAGAAACTACGAATAGGTTTAAATTTTCTGGCAGGCGTGATTTGCATGAGCTTACACAGTAGATGAAGTCCTGTTATTATTACTTACTTTCTCTTAGAAGCCTCATACGATCTACTGTTATTGGTTGGTGCGAAGTGGCATTTGGCAGGTTATTTCATAGTGTTAAGTTTTAGACGTGGTTAGAGGTTAGTAACGTTAGTTTATGATATTTCAGTCCGTTCCTCTAGGTTTTCGTGGATGTTAGAAATAGGTAACATGTGAATTGTCGTAAGGCAGCGTCAGAAAACATTATTTTGTGTAACTGTAGTGTGAAACTATATATCTTGAACTTCTTGTAGTTAATTGTCTTTGATTTCTAGCAAACAACAGGTATAAGACAAATTTGGTGGAGAAAATTATGGACTCGGCTGTCTTATTGGGAAAACGAAACTTCGATTTTCAATAGTAACTGCATTGTTTAGTTGAAGCTTACCTCTGGTATCATGCAATTCCTTGCAAATGAACTTTACTCTCTCTCTCTCTCTCTCTCTCTCTTTGGGTAACAAATTTCATTCGCAAATCATAATGTATTGGTGTGAAAAAGAGTGTATGAAACTGTTAAGCTTGTAAGAACGCAATCTCTAGGTGGTTATCACTAACACCTAGAGATTGGGGGTGCAGGTCAACAGGCACGTCTGTGTTTTTAGGAACAGGGTCAGTTTCTCTGGTTGTAGAACTCTGGTTTTAGGCAGTCCGGCGGGCAGACTGGGGCGTCATCAGCAGTGGCGACGATGGCGGCGTTGATGGTGATCTGTTTTATTTCTGTGGCAGCGGCTTAGACTGGATTAGGGATAGGGTTGGGCCTCTTTTGGGTTTAGGTGTCTATCGGGCTGAGCCCAATAGGGTGGTGTTGGTGTCTTGCCAACACACGGGGTTTTAGGTGCTTCTGATGTATTTTCTTATAAAAAAAAAATGAGAGGTGAGGAGACAATTCAGGCTTCTGCGAGCTCTAGAAGTAGGAGGGTTTTGGTCCCTTCTAAACTATCTCAATGCGGGACCTCTTTTGTTGTAATTCTACAGGAATTTTTATGATCTTAATGATATTTGCCAATCAAAAAAAAAAAAAAAAATCACCAACACAATTGCTTCTTTATCCAGACTGGTTTGATTCATATGAACCGTCAGAAAATTGAATCTTGTGCTTCTTTTGTTCACATTTTAGTTCTCTCGTCGCTTTCTCAGTTGATGATGGAATGCTGTTACTGTGCATGCTTTGATTCTATACAGAGCTGACGCTAAATATTGTTAGGTTACTTATATATGAACGTTTGTGTGAGTCGTGAACTTGATTCTTGAATAAACAGGTGGTCCACATTAAGGTTGTGAACCCAGTTCTTCTCCTATTCCTTTTTACCTTTACCTTGGTTGATGCTTTGCTATTAACTTCTGCAAAACTGGTGGTTTAATCCAACAATAAGTGGGGGCTGATGATTATTTGAACTTTGGTTTCCTCTTCTTGAAAGGTTGATTCTTCCGGAGAAGGTTCTGCAGTGGAACAACTTCTACTTGATTCACTCATAACAACTATGGTTGGTAATGACGAAGTTACATCAACTGCACATGCCTTTTTACAGGCAAATAGTGGAGTAGATGTGTGCCAAAAGTTGCTCAATACCTGGAATAGGTGAGATGCTTCTCCAGTAATTGGACGCATCATAGCAGCACTTGCCTGCAAATACTTATCAACTGTTTACTGAATATTTTATTCGTATTTGTTTTCCAGTCTGAGGCCTTCGACTCGGAAAATTCTGGCACTGGCTGCTGAAGTCAAGACTCTAGAGAATGATAAGGAACATCTGAGGTTTAATCTTGCTAGAGCAGAAGAGGAGGTAAGTAGTACGTGGTTGATTATTTATTCTATTAATGGCGCATTGCCAATTGACAAACTGTTTTCTTCGATGTGCTTAGGTGAAAGTATTGTTCGAGGAAAACGAAGTATTGCACAAGGAGAATAAAAGGTTGTTGAGGCACCAGAAAGAAAGGTGCCACCCTGGTTCCAGTGAAAAACGCACTGGTAGCGCTTCTGCGAAGGTGAGAAGGATAGAATAGATCATTTGGCATTTTATTTTTAATTTTTCTGTTGGTTTTTTGAGCTTGGCATGCTAAATACGGTGGTAACATGATTTACTTGCCATCTGTGCAGGGGAACAAGCGGAAAACTAGCCCCCTGACGAGTAGCCCAATTGAGGGGAAAATCAATTTTGGTGATGGTGATTCGCCAAGAAAGCCTCTGTCACCCTTGCTACATAACTCCCCAGAGTCCAGAATGCACAAGAAGTAAAAATAGGAATTAGTTTTTGTTTGCTCCAACTTCTTTTCTATTTGTCTTTTTCATTTTTTTTTTTCTGTGAATTTCCATCCTTAGGTAAATGTTGTATCCTAAATGTTACTTTTCTTGGTAACCTCTTATATAGGGCATTGGAAAGAAATCACATTCGGTTGGAACCACATGATTTGTGCGAAAGAATGATTTCACTTGGAAACAGTTTCTCTACAACACCTTTAACGTGAATGTTTTGGTTTCTAATTGCATCGTCTATGAACATCTGCTGAATTGTCTGCTCAGTGGATACCCATGGCGGATAATATTTCAGTCATATTATGTAGGTTATGCTTTCTTTTCTTTCTGGTTGTTGAACATTGCCTGGTAAATGTGTTCCCAATTTGCAGCTTGGATCATATGGTTAATAGATTACTTCCTTCTCCCAATTTGTTTTTGCACTTCCAAGTATTACAGATACAACGATAAGTGCTCTTGTTCTAAATGTAGCTCTTTAGGAAGTTGCGGAAGATGGTATAGATGCTAATGATATGCTCTTCCTTCCTTACCATCTTGTCCTTCCATTCCTACCATGTCATGAATGGAGTGATCCTTTTATAATTTCTTGCCAAATCTCGCATTTGGTATCCTAGAGGGACTCATTGTTTTTTTTAGAGCTAGATTTAGAGATCCAAAAGTACTTTCGGGTTTCCAAACATAGAGGCCCAAAAGCAAAGGTCGATTTTATAGACGATAAGTTCCTTCAAGATTATTCTATAAAGTACAAAAAGTTGAAAAAAAGAATGGGTAAATTACAAAGTATCTCCATACAGAAATTTGGTGTTCAAAATGGAGATAAGATCTATTGAAGATGCTCTAAGATAGATTATTTTTTTTCCATTTTTTTTTGTTTTTCCATTTTTTTTTTGGTAACGGTGCAACAACATTGCAATTGTACAACTACAAATTGTAGCCATATCCAAATGAGAACTTGAAAAAAATTCATTTTATTGGAAAAAATTCAAATTTCTTCTGGCAGTTTACTAGAAAATCATGAATTCTTCTAATTGGTAAAAAAAATTTAATTTCCTTGGACAATAATGCGTTCCATTTAAATCTCGTTTCATGTAGCAGATAATCTTTTTTGAAAAGAAATAGTATATTGTACTTTATGTCTCGTCCAAATTGAATAGTCATGATTTTAATTGTAAATTACTTTTTTAAAGATAATATAATTCTTGAGATAAATACTCCACTTGATACCCGATGAAGTCAATATATTGAGCATGAAAAAAATTGATGGTCTAAATTGCTAAATTAGTATACACTACTACCAGTTTGTTTTTTCATTGTCTTTATTCCTACTGAATAAAAAAATTAATGATAATACTTTTTATCACTATATGGATCTTGTTTAATAAATTTTAATTAATTTAATTAAACAAAGATTTTGAAATCATTAAAATCTTAATAAATTAAATTAAAAGATATCAATATTTAAAACTAGAACAAAGTTCAAAAAAAGAAAAAGAAAAAAAATTAAGACAGAAGGAATTCTTTTATAAGTTTTGGGAAAAAAATTTACTCTCTCCATTGTTCCCAATAAGTTTCCCTATCTCTCTTCACTCATTACCGAGTCCGGCTTCTCTCCAATCCCTTTAAATAGATTGGATAGACCACTCTCACCAATCCCGACTCAGAAAAAAGATTTTCAATCACACTTTAATGATCGGGACCGTTCATAATTTTTAATTCCCTAAGAGCATCAAGCATGCTAAAAATGAGTTTGATCAATTATCGTTTGATATGATTTCGAAACCAATTTATATTTCAATTGTTTCAATATTGCAATCTTATATTTTGCAAGATAATGTGTTCCAAAAGTGTTCCAAAATCATATCTAATGATGTTCAATAAACTTAATTTTTTGGCATGCTCCATGTTCTCAATGAGAAAAACAAAATGAACTATTTCAATTATTGACGTGAGATCATAAGAAATTTTTACAGGCCAGGATTGGAGAGAGTTTTCTCTTCAATGATTGGAGATAAGCCGAACTCTTCATTACCATTCTTTATATCAAAAAAATTTATGATAACTCAAAACCAAATAAAGTTTTGTAGAGACCCGTAAATTTCTTTTAAATTTTAATGGTTTATTAGTGGACAAATAATGTTTTAATGTGGAATTTATAGTTGTGGGTTAAATGTGCAAGTGTTTGAAAATCGTGGGTGTTAATGTAATATGGTATGTGTGTGTATATATAAGTGCCAGGAGAGGAGAAAGGGCCGGGCTATTCGCAGCCACGTATTTTCTCCCATAGCCCACTCTATTTCGGTAAGTGGTTGTTGAAAATCATAAATAACATTTCAGTAAATAGCTGTTGAAAACAAGATTATATTTCGGTAACTACATGTCGAAAATATATTCAACTTTCGGTAGACAACTGCCAAACATGCATTTTCGGACATTTTCGGTAAATAGCTGTTGAAAAAATATCATATTTCGGTAAGTTGATGTTGAAAATGTATCTTAATTTCGGTAACTAGCTGTCGAGTCTAATTGAAAATTTTTAACGGGCTGTGGGAGAAAATACGTAGCTGCGAATAGCCCGGCCCGAGGAGAAATCCCATTTTCCCCCTCCCTCTCACTCTCGACACTCTCCCTCTCTCTCGGCCCTCTCACTCCCTCTCACCATCTCTCAAAAACTCATCTCCAAATTCAAAACCCACAACAAATAACCTCCATTCCATCTTCTACTTGCATATTTGGAGTTCATATCTCGTTGGATAGAGTTCGGATCGGAGTATTTTGTACGGTTTGCATTCCGGAAGCTAGGGCTAGCTCAATCTCTTCGGTTTCGGCTTGGACACTCGAGGTAGGGAATTCTACATCTCTTTATATGTTTTCTGAGTGATTTGGTGCATAAAATCGTGCTTGTAATGTCGTGTTTAAGCTTGGATCGAAAATCTGTTGTTGCTGTAAGAATCGTCTGTTTTTCCTGAATTCCTATTGGTAGACCCATCCTTTCTACTGGTAGAACGTTGTTGCTTTGCCAGAAAATCAATTTCCTACTGGTAGGAACTTTTTCCCTACCGGTAGAACAAGTGAGAAATTCTTCGTAACCAGCTCAAACGTATAGCAGCAACTCAAAAGCTGCTCAACAAGCTGCTCTACGTATTCAACTTCTACTGGTAGGAATCCCTTGCCTACTGATAGGTCAAGCACAAATTTGAAATGTTGGCCTTTCTGTTTTCAGTTTCTACCGGTAGGTCAAGCACAAATTTGAAATGTTGGCCTTTCTATTTAAATTTCAAATGTTGGCCTTTCTGTTTTCAGTTTCTACCGAAAGAAGCTTTTCATTTGAAATGTTGGCCTTTCTGTTTTCAGTTTCTACCGGTAGAAGTTTTTCATCTACCGGTAGGTCAAGCACAAATTTGAAATGTTGGCCTTTCTGTTTAAATTTGAAATGTTGGCCTTTCTGTTTTCAGTTTCTACCGGTAGAAGCTTTTCATCTACCGGTAGGCCAAGTTCTCTTGTTTACCTACCAGTAGGAGATTGAGCTGCGTAGGTAGGAGATTGAGCTGCTGCAGTATCTTTCAGCTGCTTTCTTGAGCTACTGCAGTGTCTTTCAGCTACTTTCTTATATCTTTCAACTCGCATTGTGAAGTTTTTCATCGACTCCAATAGATTTGTTTGCACATTCTTTCAAGTGTCTTAGAGAGTATTATTTGTCTCACACTTAGAGTGGTATCCGATGGACTTAAATGAGCTTGTCGAGTTAATTGTTAGGAAAACTTGAATCAACGGAATGACGTGAACGGACTACGGATACAATGTGATACATTACCGCCTAAAATGAAACGAAGATCGCGGTGAGCAGTTGATGCGTGAGGTAGCCATTCGTTGAAATGAGAAACATATAGGGTAAAAGTTGACGTCGACTGAACTTGAAGTTGGAAACCAAATGTATGAACAGGATATACGGGGTCCTACATACCCGGAATATGAGTTGGATATACGAGGTCCCGAGGACCCGGAATGAGAATCGGATATATGGGGTCCCAAGAATCCGGAATGAGAATTGGGTGTACGGGGTCATGATCACCCGGAATGTAGACTGGGTATACGGGGTCCTAATGCCCGGAATGTCTTTAGATTGATCTCGTGATGTGACAATGTAAAGGATTTCTTGTGTGCCTATCTAGGACCCATAAAGATCATATGAGCTACTAAGCGGTTGGAAGATAACCATATGTGGTGAGTGTGTGAAGATCAAAAGTTGAGTAAAAAGGAATTCAAAAGATAACAATAGGTCGATTGGCAAGGGTGAAGTGTTTGTTTAAGTTCTTAAGTTCTGATATAATGGTCGTGCCTTATCTA
Source organism: Rhododendron simsii (assembly GCA_014282245.1). Lineage (NCBI taxonomy): Eukaryota > Viridiplantae > Streptophyta > Magnoliopsida > Ericales > Ericaceae > Rhododendron > Rhododendron simsii. Next base: position 10,142,218 of record CM024958.1, read on the forward strand.
TGCTTCTCTGTTACCCGAAAGTCTATGTTTTCTCAACATCTCTCATTTCATTTGCATATAGAGTTTGCGTAGACTTTTCTACTGGGCTAATGTAGGTCATGCCTTATATTATTTTCAGGTAGTAATCCGGAACCATAGCTTGCATGCCTGGAGTGCTTGGAGTGTGGACATTACTTTTGGAAGCAAATCAAAAGAGTTACCTATCCATTTTGGTAAATTTCTTTTGAAAGATGTATTTGTAACTAAAGTTGTGATTCTTTTGACTTGGAATATTGTAACTATTAATTCTCATTCAAAGTTTGATCCTTATGCTAATTTGGGGCCGTCGAGCCGATATTGTAATATTTGGTAATCTCATGGACTTGGAAGTATTATTATGGGAATGGAATTACAGTAATCTTTTGGGTATCGTATAGAATATTGTGAGGATTTATTTATGGAAAGTCCTTTATATTTATGTTAAAAATCGAGGGCGTGACAGTTTTGTTTGAAAAAAGAAAATAAAGCCAACTCCTCATAATCACCATGAAATCCTTAAAGGCTGTCGTTTTACTTGTGTTGCGCTCTGAGTGAAAGCGTCCTTAAATCAAATTTCATAAGGGTCCAACTTATACAACTGCAAATTTACTGCATGTAGCCTGTGCTAAACAAAACTCATAAATCTTATAACAATTTGCTATATATAACCGAACAAATTCCCCTAAACTTCCTAAATTGCCCTTCTTATACCAAAAACCTCATCTACAATGCATAGTTTACAACCCTTCCTTCTCTCTTTCTCTCTCTCCCCCTCTCTCCCCCTTCTTCTACTTTGACACAGCAGACAACAACCCAACTGTTGCACCACCACCACACCCTCCATACTGCTGCACCACCACCACCAATATCGACCCACCATTACCAACTCCATTATACACTAATGTTCGAATCCAAAACTCGAAATTCATCATATTTTATGCATTTGGGTATGAATTGGTATAGAAATTGGGAGTTACAAACTTTGAACATGAAATCTACGTTTTATTGTGACGAATTGATTTCTGATATTAGACTTCGTTCGGATTCAACAAAACGGCATTTAGGTTAAGCAGTTATTATATTTGGATTCCTTCGGATTTTTGAATCTGATTCAGCTTGTAATTTTTGAACTTATGAACTCAAAAGTATTGAAAAATTTCGAACTTATGAACTCTAAAGTCTTGACCATTTTTGAACTTATGAACTCGAAGATGTCCACTTCCTTGTTTATGCAACAATATTCTGAACGACATGAAAAAATGTATATGTATTATACAGCAACTGGTAAAAAAAATGGTATTATAGCGCATTTTAACACTGCACATTATTATCTGGCATTAAATACATTGCGCATATGGTGTTTGCATGGTATATTAGTATACCAAAGATGTTCACTTCGTTAAAAATTCGTATAGCGCATAACCATAATGCGCGATGTTTGGAGCTTCATATATGCTGGTTGTACCAGTTTCATTCATACACAGAGATCTGAAAATTGTATAAAAATTCAGATACAAGAACTCGAAAGTAATTAAAAATTTCGGACATTAAAATCCGAACAGGTCTTGAAATTTCGGATATTATAGTCCGAAATTATTTATCATATTTGGATTCCAGAGCCAGAAAATGTAGAAAAAATTTGAGTTTTATGAATCGAACAATGTCGGGACAGAAATAGACTGAAAATTCAACTTCCATGTTTGTTAACCTAAATGCCGTTTTGTGTAATTGAGGTTTTAGGTTAAGCAACCCACCATAGTTATTTGTGTATATACTACAGTCCACCATAAGCCCAGTCCCTATAATCCGAATATTATAGTCCACCATAACCATTTTTAGGTTAAGCGGTTAAGCAATTGAGGTTTGCATCGAGAGTTAAGTGGTAGGAGGTAAAAGGTGGAATGAGTTTGTGGTGGGAGATGGCAGCTTGCAAATTTCAGTTATGGTGGGTGGGAGTGGGAGGTGAGAGGGAGGAATTGAAGAAGACGACTGAGATAAACGTAGGGGAGGAGTGGTTGTATGTAGTAAAAGTAGGGGTATTTTTGTCCTAAAGTGATTTATTTTAAAACAGACTATATACAGTAAATTTGCAGTTGCAAATAGAATTACCCATTTCATCTATACTACTTCTTTTAGATGTACGAAGATGTTTCCTCATTTTTCCTTTCCACAAATGCCCCTACCACTTGCAACTAATGCTTGTCCTATCCTACACCTCTTCCCAACCAACACCACACAACAGCTCCAAAGAATACGATATAAAGCAACAATGGCCGACGAGCAAAGGTACCCCATTCACGTACTCCCCTTCATGGCAAAATTGACTCTACGCAAAGAAATCCAACTACAAACACTCTTTTGGACTGAACTAACTCTCTCTGCAAAGGTTAATGGTGGGTCTTGACTTTAATTTTACCATTACTTAAATTAATGATTTCTGACTGTTTTCTAATGAAGGCAACATATTCCTCAAACATACCTTGTGAACAAAGTTCTCTTATGTGATTTGCATACTAAGTGTTTGATACAATGACCCAATGATTACTCCATTTCATCATCACTTTATCTTTGTGTTTTCCGACAGTGACCTAATAAAGGCTACATATCCCTCGTGCAAACATAAGGAATCCCATAAATTCCCTTCAATCAGCCCAAGGCATGCGCTCATTCCTAATCAAAGATAATCTGAAATCAACGAATTTATTCTGACTGAAATGTAGTCACTCGGTCTTCAACCATTTGACCTTTTCGTGAAGGGATCAAAAGTTGATTGTCGTTGATAGCTTCTTCGATTTCGTGCTTGAACTTGCTTTTCATGAAATAGGTATGCATCGATAACAATTTCTTTTTCCTCAGATTGTGGGGCTTTTCCCTGTTATGTTCTTATGTAATAATTACCTAGCTAAGTTCGTATACGATTTATTAAAGGTTCTCATAGGTGTTAGTATATTGAGAGAAAAGGGTTTGAGGATGTTGAAAATTCAATTGTAGTTTTACACTTATGCATAAAATGGCATGTGGCAGTAAAGTAAGAATTAAAAGAACGTGAGAAATCCTTTGATATCTTATTCTTCGCATGGCATCAGTCTATTGTGCTTTGGTTTTGACTCTTTGCATTTCCATCTCCATTAGAATGATCATGTCTAAGTTTGCTTACGGATACATCGCTTTAGATAAAGATGAGCGGTCTTCTTTGTTTTCATTCACTGAATGATTTGGTTAAAGAAAAAACCATGGGATTTATTGCAAGGTTATTTACATAATGTATAGTTGCAACGGTTGATGCAATGTGGTATTTGGGAAGTCATGCAAGGCTTGGTTAAATGGCTTTTACTTGAGAAATATCATGATGTTTCATGAAGGGTTGTGTAATACACCTTTTATTGGTGTTGCATTAAGATGTCACCTTGGTTTGCTTAGGTGTGAAAATGTGTTACCTTTGGGGTTAAACCAAAAAAAGTGTGATCTTTGAGTTTACGTCAAATGATGTCATGACTCTTAGATTTAAACTAAGGGATGTGATCCAAGAGGCATGACCCTTTTTCTTTATGGGTAAATGCAGCTATAGAATTCGACACAAAAAGAGCCATGGGAAAGTAAAGGTACAGAGGGCTAATCTTCAACACAGATGGCGTGGGTTGTAGCATGAGCTTTGGGGCTATCTTCGTCATGAAATTCATCAAAGAAGCTCAAGACTCCGGGAGAGATCGTGCGATTTGAGTACATACATAAAATTCAGATTGGTGAAAAGAAAGACTAAACCCTAGCTAATGGATTCGTATGGTGAAGAGAAGGGATTTTGATAGAAGCTGAGAAGTTAAAATTAGGAGTTAAACGGTACGTAGCGGGAACCAACAAATATGGGTGTGAATTTGGGATAACACCAGTATCACAGCTGTAGCGGTAGCTGAGGTCCGAAAAACCACTACGCAGTGGCCGATTTTAAATCTATGTGCCCAACACTATGTGTTCAAATGTAGGGGGACCTCTAAAGACTACTTTTGATGCCAAAACTAACTACTTATTGAGATTTAGTGAATAGGTTTGTTGGAAAAATCAATATATTTGGAGCAAATGGATCTTTGAAGTCGTCTCTTGGTATGATAATGCACTAAAGAATAGATATTCAGTTCTATTTGACACTATAATTATTAGGTAGTTTCTAATGGTATTTGAGACCATTTTGATCACACCCATCCGAAGAAAAAGCTTCAAATTTGAATCTCATTGAAAAAATGCCTTTTGATTGATTCACATGCAAAGCACATGCAACTTTACTAGTAATAATAAAATTCACGAGAGCAGAAATTCATAGGGCAATAATAAAAGAACCAGTCTACTAGCACAACAAAGCTATGCACAGATTGTGCACAGATTTCTTTGTGGGGTTTTTTCAAATGCCTCCGCTAAAAATCAGCTCAATCTGATACCTATAAGTGCTTGATTTAATCATCAAACTTTTCATTCAAGTTTTTAGAGAATAAAAAGTTAGACGATTAGATTAAGTACTTATAAGTATCGGATTGAGCTGATTTTTTGCACGGGTCCTTGAAAAAATATTTTAAACATAATGAACGGCTCGAATCACTTGTGTGGGACCTTTAGTGGACTCCACATAGAAATCTGTGTATAATCTGTACACAAATTTGCTATGCTAGTAGACTTTCTGATAATAAAAGGAGAACGCATGACGTTTTCACTTCACTGCTTGCCCGGCCCCAAAAAGGGTGGGAAATTATCCATAGCTCCCTTATCCAGAATATCGCTATAAAATATAACCAGGACAGGCCCCTAAACCAAAATCGAGAATTCTTCACTTTCTTCCTCAGTTTCGTTTCAATGGCGCTTGTTCGCCTTCCATACTCTCCAACATCCTCTCAATTCTCTACCCAACAATTACTACAACTCCCCCAAACAAACCCCTTATCCTCTCTCCCCAAAGCCCCCCAATTTACCACCAAGCCTCATCTCTCCACTCTTTCTCTCTCTACTTTTTCATTTCCTCTCTCCCACATACTTTCCCTCAAAACCCATAAACCCAGCAACCCTTTTATCTTCAGTGCCTCCTCATCTTCAATCCAATCCCAAGCTACCATTGAAACCCCAGAATTAACCGAGTCAACCCAGTCCCATCTCGCTGAAGGAGAAGATGAAGAAGCAGAAGTTGATGAAGCCACTCGGACCAGAGTGCTCGCCCAGAACATGCCATGGACGAGCACTGTCGATGACGTTCGTTCTCTATTTGAGAAATACGGCACCGTTGTGGACATAGAGGTTTCTTTCTATTTTTTTATAGTGAATTTGTTTCTACTATGCTGGTTTATGTTTATTTTTGTTGTTCTGATTTTGGGTCTTTGCTTTTTTCTTTTTCTTTTTTGTTTGTGGGATTAAATTAAAAAGCTCTCGATGTATAGCAAGAAAAGGGTTACGAACAGGGGATTGGCTTTCGTTACTATGGGCTCACACGAGGAAGCTCTGTCAGTTCTCAACAACCTGCAATCCTATGTAAGAATATTGGCTTTGATTTGAGAAGTGCTTGGGACACATTCAAGTTTACATCCATTCTTACGTCCTCTCTCACAAGTGATGGTAGGGCCCACAACTTTATTTAGAGGGTCTCACCATCACTTGTGAGAGAATGTAAGAATGAATGTAAACTTGGAGGTGTGCCTAGCATTTTGGTAGAAGTATTCCCTTTTGCTCTACAAAACCAATTACCAATGTAGTTTCTGCTTTTAAATCAATGGAATTCCTCTTGAAATGCTAACCTAGTAGGACTAACTCCATCTATTCACTGCCAAAATGGCAATGCCAAAGCTATATTTTTGCTTGCTAGAGCGCCTAAATGCCAGGTTTTTGCAAAACATTTTTATATATATATATATATATATATATATATATATATATATATATATATATATATCTTAGACTTGGCCATAACAGCTGAGGATGATGCGGCAAAAATGGCATTGTCAAACCTTGTGCCAAATTAGGCAGCAGATTTGGCAATGCCAGGATTTGGCAAGAAATGGAGAAGCTGTCTACTACTATTCACTTGAGGAATTTCTGTGTTATCATGGTAGTAAGCTGAAGTTTGGTTTGTTAATGTGTTCTTTTTAGGAGTTTGAGGGTCGAATTTTAAAGCTTGACTGGGCAAAGTCAAAGGAGAAAACTAATCCTGTTGCCCAGAAGCCCAAGCCGGCACCAATTCACAACTTATTTGTTGCAAATTTGCCATATCAGGCAAGAGCCAAAGATCTGAAGGATTTTTTCAATTCTGAAAATGGCAATGCTGTTTCTGCAGACGTTATATTTCATGATAATCCGAGAAGATCAGCTGGGTATGGATTTGTTTCCTTCTATACCAAGCAGGAGGCTGAGGCAGCACTTTCTGCATTTCAAGGAAAGGTAATTTGGGGTTTTGTTGACTCTGCCAAGTGAATTATGTACATAGGTGATTCCATATGTTGGCATGCTTATCTAGGGGCCGTTTGGTTGGGATTACGTATTTGCTGATTGCGTGACCAAGCTCGAGAAACAAACTTATTTGCTTATGGCTTATTTTTGAGCAATAAGAAAATAAGCAAGTGAACCAAACAAACCCTGCATGCCTGTTGGATTGTCAGTTAAATACTTGGAAGATTTTACCTGGTGTTTTCTGAGCAGTTATTGTTTCACAGTTGTTCATGGGAAGGCGAATTCGAGTAGCAAATAGTAAAAGATTTTTGAGACAAGGGACAAAGGCAACCATCCTATTAGAGAGTGCCTCAACAACCTTGAACCCTAACACTGAACGGTCAGAAGAAGCTGATGCAGCTTGATGGTGTGTCTTTTGGGTGGCAATGAAGTTTTCTTCCTCTTGGTATGATTTTCATAATGTCACATTCAGTTTGCTTAAGCGAAAACCTAGACGACATTCGATTTACCTCAATGGACTTTCCTCTAGTTTTGATCATTGGCTGTTATCATGGTGTACTTTTTTTTGTGTAAGTGAAATTGATAATAGAGTTTCTGAAGGAGTACTTACTTTACCTAGATTGACTGCATGGTGAAGTCTGGGATGCATCTTAATTTTGCATTATCAACCTCAATACCAATAGGTTGACTAGTACAGAAATTCATAATTTATTTACAAGGCTAGGTGCTAGCCAACAGTGGAAAGTAGTGCTCGAAAACAATTTTGTAGATGCTTATCCATATTGATAATCAAGTCCTTTGGTTTTCACTTCTTACATTTGAAAGTTTGGAAAAGAAACGTCTCTACTTCTTTTTTTATCCATTTTGTGACATTGGAGCTGTATTTGTTACCCTTGGTGAAAGGCTCTCTTCTCTGCCTTGATAACATCAGCCTAGACATAAGGGCTGTGAAAATGTGAAAAGGATTCGAACAAATGAGCAATAAAATTTTCAAAGTCTTGTAGGTGGATGTCTTAGGGTGTCCGGGTGAGCTTACTTGCACCTCAACTAATCTTTGGAGGACCAATCCCATTGTCCACTAGCGGGGCCCTAATTAAAGATGGAGCAAAGTTCCGTGTGGGATGGTCCAATAAGAGTTGATACTTGATAGCACCTGAGAGGTTTCAAATCTGAGATCTAGGAGGGAGCAAATCTCTAAGTCCCAAGCCTTAACCACCAGACCAACTCCTTGGGTATGGAAACCACAACACTTGAAGGAGTATAATGAGAAGCCTTGCTAGTAACGCCGATATAAATACAAAATCCAACTTATGGAACTCATCGATCGTCCCTTACACACTAAAAGTTACGCATCTACTTAAGGTATTCTTGTCATTCGAGTTATGAAGCATGGGTACTTAAAAAAATGTCACACCCATGCTGACTACTTATTGAGTGTCGGTATATAGACGTGGTACTTCTAGATGCGCACAGGTGTATTAAATGCATTCGCAATCGTTTTTCCCTTTAATTTTTTTCCATACCCCAAAAGTACAAAGTACATGCTAGAGCTGTATCTGGTCAGGATGATAAATCTTTTATACGAGTTAGCTTGATGAGATTTCTTATTACGCTTATCACGCTACTAGAACTAAGCATTGGTGTGTAATTTCTTTGCGTAATGAGGTTAATTTTGTTTTGTACCTTGTGCCGTAAATCAGTAAATTGTTGTCAATTTTCAAATTGTCATCCATAATGCATTTCTTCGTATAAAATTACTTTTAAAGGACGCACCCTAGTTGCACCCATTACCCAACTTTTTCAGAATTTGCCGTATTGACATACCCATATTTTAATGCAGTATTGTATGTACCTGTGCTTCATAGCATTGCAGTTGAACCATGGTAATTAAGATAGAATTGGTGCCTTTCAAAAAAAAAAAATTAAGATAGAATTGGTTACTAGGAGGGCGTCAACTGATAGATAATAGACTACTTATAATGTAATTACACATAATGAAATATCAAACATAAAATTTGTATTTGTGTATTGAAGTGGTTTCAGCTTCTGAATGGGTAGGCTTTTCATTTTCATGCTTCAAAAAAAGTGAGTACATGTGACATATTTGTGTTTTTATAAGGAAGTTTACGAGCACGTATTGCTTCTTTCTGTATGTTTTTGGATATTTAGATGATGCGTGCAGCGTGCGCGCGTGTGTGCGCGGGCGCGCACGCACATCTGCTCTCTTGAGGAGGAATGGATGTTGTTTTGTTTCAAATAAGATGGACAAGAGCATCCTGTATTTTAGACGAAGTCAGTTACTGGGGCCTTGTGTGCAGTGTGCTGACTGCTGAGCTTGTGTTCTTGTAAGAGCTTCCTCTTCCAGTCGGAAGATGGCATATCTGCGATGCGTAGTGGTTGTCACTCGTGGATTACTAAGAAAATGGTAGTCATCTTTCAGTGGAACAAAATGTTTAGAAGATTCTAAATTTCACGCTGAGTTCCTACTGTTTGCTTCTAACTTCTCTATCATTTATGCTTCTGTCATGGATCGCATTGCTGAAGTTATTTATAGTGCATTGGCTTTACTTCTTTTTTTTTTGCCGATATTGTAGACATTAGCAGGGGTTAACGGGGTATTAGTTTGTTAGTCCGTAGGGGTTCAGAGGTTGTCCATAGCCCTTAACCCCAAACCGCCCCTCGCGGGGCTCAAACCATGCCTCCAGTACCAACTAAGGTAAGAGCTCATTGGCTTCACTTTTTACTTATCAAAAATATGTGTATTGGCTTTATTAATATTTTGCTTTGTAGTACTTGGTTTAAATAGTTTATACAATATACATACTTCATTTCGCGTTTCACTTTGGTCTACCCTCTTTTACAGCGTTTGAGACCCACTAGAAATGTAGTATGGGGTGGTACTTCCGAACTCATGAGAGGAGATGAGAAGAACCACCCCAGCTATCGAATTTCAGTACGCCGGAAACTTTACGCACAGTGAAGCTGTACCTTCAATTTTGTGATCATACCTCTAGCTTTCCTCTATAGTTTCCGAACCTGCTTGTTGCTCTGTTGGGTTACCTGGAAGGCTTGAAATGGAAAAATGGCTTCTTACTTAGTTTATCGTGGTTTTCTTCCAGTACTCTTATGCCTGATGAAATTAGAGTCCAAGAAAAATATTTGTTGCTGTAAGCTGTATCTCTCAACTGTTGCATAGCTGCTTTTCTGTTTCTCGTGATGTAATAGGGTCTCGGTGTTCAGAACAAAAGAGAAAGAAGATACATGAAAGAAAATTGACGAGGTTCCGTTTGTTGAGGATTTTAAATGCACCAGTACTTTTAGAATGTTATATAAATGAGTCCTGCTTTCTCTGTTCAACGCCTTTGAGAGTGGAAAACCAGAAAAAGTAAGAAAATGAGGGTGAATGCTGAAACTCTACCTAAAAATTAGGTTAAGAGAAGAAAAGGGTTCCTTATGTGTTGGCACAAATCTTAGTCACAATCGTCCTAATAATACCAAATTAGGAAAATGAAATGTGTCAACGAAAGAATGAAATGACATTAACAAAGGGAATTGGATCCTCTATGGTCCTTAATTTGGACTGGACGAGACAGTTCAAATATGGATCATCCATTGCTGCAATTAATTGTGCGGATTTGCTTAGAGATTTTTACCGGTAAGAGTGATTATACAAATGTATGGTCCAGATTTTATTTTTTGTTTTTGCCTTCCAACATGTGTGCACTACCAATACTTGAAGCCTGTGCTTACGGCTTTGGATCGGTTTCACTATCAGCTGTTCGGATGTCAAGTTCTTGTAACATATGCATTTACTATGCCAAGATACATCTATTTCTTGTTTGGAAATTTTTGACTTTTGCTCCTTCAGCACATGCAATCCTCAGATCTTGTAAATAACCTAATTCACTACTACTTTGTAAAAAAAAAACAACTCGATAGATGTCTAGCCTATTCCTAAGGAGAGAGGAAAGGGGTATTGTTAAGCGGCATATGGGTGGGGCAATTCAAAAGGATATCAATCAATCATTATACCAAGCACTCGCGTTCTTGGCAAAAATCAAACCCTCACCTTTCATGTGGAAGAGGTGAGAAAGTGTCATTGGACTATAAGTCCGTTGGCAACATATGAATCATATCACATAAAAATAGAGAGTGAAAAAGAAAGGGGAGGATACCAATAGCAATAGCCAATAGCATGGGGAGTACTGGCTGGCTGGCTGGCTTTTGAACTAATTAGAGGATTGGGACAGAGTAGAGTTGGTCACAAATGAGAACTGGGAGCAGTTGGCTGAACCCAATGGATTACCCCAACCGCCCCAACCAACTACGGACCCACATAGGTAGCAGAATTATCAATTTTCTGACCCAGAGAGAGGCTTCCATATGAGGATGTTGAGTGACGGCTTATTCTAGTAGTATGACTTTTTAGACAAACACCATTGTTTGTTAGGCTCATTTCTTTCTTAAAAATTCAAAGTGCAAAAAAGCTTGAGTTTTTAGCTGAAATACTGACTTCTTGAAAGAGAATAGATGTAAGTTATTATTAGGTAATAACTTTTATGAGTATGGATATCTAAAATTCTGAATTCGATTTCATTCATAGATATTTTGGGACGGACAAATCTTTTGGGACTACAGAAGTACCAAATTTCCGATATAAACTACCAAATGTAGATTTAAGCTATTGTGCGTGTTTGCGAGATTTTTTTTTTTTTTTTTCAGATTTTGAGATTCGAACTTTTCAAAATCAATTTTGGAGTGTTTGTCAAAATTTCTAAATAATGATTTCAAAGATTCTGAAAAGTTTTAAAATGAATGAAATTCTCAAAATTTCAAACCTAAGTTTGGGTAGTTTTTGGAATTTTGCAACACAAATTCTTAAAAAAGATAATTTCACAGCTGCAACAAATTAACATGATTCTCTACTCTCACTAAAATCGAGAATTTGAAATCTATAGCAGAATATGAAGCTAAAATCTAAGATTTTGCATCCACAATTATCGCAAACACGCCCATTCTCACTGAAGAACAATATCAACTGCCTAGTTTGATTTCAAATCCACGGCTATCCAAATGGACCCTAAATGTATCCATTCTGCTTCATGCTCTCCAAGCAATCCCCTTTGTAACCTAATTGGTTCAACCCGATAACCTAATCATGTAAGCTGGTTTTATGGTACTTTATTAGGTCATGTTTTGAGTAACATTTTTCAGTAATAACATGTCATTTTTATCAAGTTGTTCACATTAATCAACAAGTTATTGGGTAGTGGAAATAACTTGACATTTGACAACAATTTATTGATTAGTGCAAACTGCAAACAATTTGATATTTTTCACTCACATGCCTATCTACAACTTATTAATTAATGGAAATTACTTAACATTTTTCAACAACTTATTGATCAATGGAAACACCTGTCTATTATATTCTGTTTCTGCTTCATAATCATTCGAGTTTGACTATTGTATTATGGTAGCATTCATTTCATTCTCATTAAACAATTCCCTTGAGGAATAATTGACTCCTCTTTTGCTTTTTTTAAAAGCATTGCAAGAGCATCTATAAACCCTTTATGCCTTTTTACACAGCTGTTCAGTTTTGCAAAATCCACAGGTCCTAAACCATCATCATAGTTATAGGAATAAACCCTTTTTCAACAACCATGTCCCCTAATAAAACCAATAAAAGAAAAACTAAATAAAAAGGAAAAAGGAAAGGGCAGCAGCCAACCACTCTGGGGGGGGGGGGGGGGGGGGGGGGGGGGGGGGGGCGCACTGCTGAGCATTAGGTACAGAGTCTGATTGAAGTCATTCCCAAGGTATGATAAGATACTGTAACAAGATAATTGGATTTGCAGTGAGAATTAGAGGTTTGCTCCCTTTTGAGTTTCAATTTCGAAACTTTTTTTAAATGTTATCAATTTTTATGGAGCCGGGATACTAGATAGTTCATCTCAATTTCAAGTGAGCCTCCCGTTGATAGATGGTGACATTGATTCTCAATGTCAGGAAAGTAAACTGTCGAAAACCTACCTTGTATCAAAATATTGCCTTAATATGCCTTTATAGGCTACAAGCTTCGTGACTAAAAAATTTAAACAAATTGAGGAAACAAGAAAAAAAAAAAAAAAGTAAAATCTAAAAAAGATGGTAACATAATATATATATTTTTAAATTGAGTCATTCTACACCCCTTTTGAACACTTCAGCGGGAATTAAGCTGATTTTCTCAACCAACCAGTTACTTACCCCATACTCCCTTTATAACCACTATTTAAGGATTCCCGCTTCCCCAATTCCCATTTGTGATATCAAACCCTCTCTCTCTCTCTCTCTCTCTCTCTAAAAAACAACACAATGGCAAGTAGATATGAAGCCGGAGTAGTTTGTATTTTCTTGGTCCTGTGTTCTGCAGCTATGCCGTGTTTGGCAACGGTTTACAAGGTGGGGGACTCAAATGGATGGATGGTCGGTTTTAATTACCAAAGTTGGGCTAGTGGGAAGACTTTCGCAGTTGGTGACAGCCTCGGTATATACATATATACATGTTCTTAAGAAAATTGCTATGCACACACTCACGTAAATGGGAATGCTGGGGACACCGCCTCTCGGCCACTTAGGGCTGGCCCAATGAGGAGGCCTAAGAGGCCGTCGCCTTGGGCCTCTATATTTTGGGCAAAAAATGAGGCACCTATTCCTAGATAAGTATATATATTTTATGTGTGCAATTATAATACAAACTCCTTTGGTTGTTTAGTAGTAAAGTGTTTGCTTTTCCACATAAGATGCTCGGATTCAAATCCTGATAGGGTATTTTGTTGCAAAAAAAAAATTTCTTCTATGTAGGACACTATTCCACCACTTGGCCTAGGGTATCCAAATACCTTGGGCCAACCCTGCGGCCGCTCACCAGACACTCCTCTCTCACACATCTATTTACTTCACACGTCTACAAGCTCCACTGCTTAAGAGAGATGAGTGTTTAGAAAGTAGTCGAAAGGCGTGTGGATCTATAACAATTTTTTTTTTTTTTTGATCCTCGGATCCCTCGGATCTGTAACATGATTGCATGCAAATTTAGGGGCTTGCCCGAGTATGAGCATGTTTTTTGTGTTTGTTGATAGCATAATTGCATTTTAATTATCCCACACCCTCATAGCACAACTGATAGTTTTGTTACTAGAAATGACCAATTTCGCTTCAGTGTCGCCACCGTCAATACTTGATTGCTACAATCACTTTAAGTCCTGCAGACAAAATTGTTTTGTAAAAGTTCATGACTTCTCGCTTGATTCTCGACACGTATCATTTAATTCTCCTGCTATCTTTACGTACACTGTCTACTATCACTATTTAAAACTTCTATATCATCCATATCTCTCGCAAGGCTGCATGTCCGTATCAAACGAGAGACGGCCGGCGGTTTAGACTGTGATGAAAAATGTGGTTTCTTATTCATTTTCAAAAAGTTTGAGACACAATTATGGATGTCCCGGTTACAAAAGGAGCACTGGGAGAGACACTCATAACTTTGTCTTTATCTTATGCCTATCCAATTGACGTGGGGACACAAATACTTATATATTTATATACACCGGGGCGGTTCCGGGAACACTTAAGAAAACCCTTAAAAAAACACTCCCAAGTTTCCAATCGAATTTTGATGATCCGAGCCGCTCAATGTAATTAGAACGTGATTTTAAGGGTGATCGCGATAAATCAGCAAAAAAAAAGACCAGAAATGGCTTCATCCGAACAGTTTTTTATTGAACTGTTCTTACAGGGCTGAATAAGAGTCCAAAAGATTTGTTAGTGGAATTGTTACCGCCGCACACAGTTTACTCGCTCACGTGTAAAGGCATAAATCAAGAGGGAGATCCTGTGCCACTCCACCTTCTTCATTTTTTTGTTAGTGAGGTTCACTTTTGTCCGTCTATATATTATAAAGTCTGACGCTGCTACCGTGCGGATCTCCTCTTACCGAGAAAATTTTGATGATCCGAGCCGCTCAAAGTGATCAGAATGTAATTTTAAACGTGCCCATGAGAAATCAGCAAAAAAAAAAAAACTGGGAAGAGCTTGATCGGAGCAGTTTTCATTGAACGGTTCAATAAAAAACTGCTCAAATCAAATCATTCCTGGTTATTTTGTTTTTGCTGATTTCTCGCGAGTGCCATTAAAATCACGTTCTGCACGCTTTGAGCTACTCGAATCATTGAAATTTGCTCAGAAAACGGGAGGTCCGCACGTAGTCCCGTTAGGAATCCCTTAGGGGATCCGTGGTGATATATTATATATCTAGGGTGTTTTTGTTTTTGTTTTTTTTTTACCATTATCTAGGGTGTTTTTGTGATCGATCACTTTTGCGTAACCCTTGAATGTATTTACCTATGAAACAACACCCCCTCAACTATTACCAAGTATCACTTCAGCCCCCAATACTAAATTTTACATCTTCTCCATGCGAATTCTGTTTTAATTTTGGTTTTCTTCGTTCACCATTTTAGCTTTTAGCTTCCTACTAGAGAACTCTTACTTGTTCCATAACTGCTAATCTAATTTTTTTTTTAATTTTATAATTGGCATATCTGATTTATTTTATTTTTTATTAAAATTTGGGTAGTGTTCAACTATCCAAGTGGGCACACAGTGGACGAAGTAAGTTCAAACGACTACAGCTCTTGCACCGCGAGTAACGCAATCAACACAGACAGCAGCGGCGCCACCACTGTCCCTCTCACTACAGCCGGCACACATTACTTCATCTGTGGCGTTGCCGGTCACTGCACTGGTGGCATGAAGCTTTCAGTCACTGTCGCTGCAGCTGCCACCGGAGGCGGAACCACCACCACAACACCGTCGTACGCAACACCGCCTCCCCCAACCACCACCACCACCACGCCAACCACCACCACCACACCAACAACCGGTACCACGGCATCTTCGGCTGGGAGTCTCTCCCCTCTTGTGGCCATGCTGATTACTTGGGTTGCGTTGTTTAAGTTTGTTCTTTTGTAATTTTGGCTAGGGTGCATATAAGCTTTAGCCAGGATAGAGGCAGTGCTCTCTCTCTCTCTCTCTCTCTCTCTCTCTCTCTCTCTCTCTCTCTCTCTCTCTAAGCTTTAGCCAGGATAGAGGCAGTGCGCTCTCTCTCTCTCTCTCCATGTTGCTCTTCTTCTTGTCTCTCCGCTTGTATCGAGATTATTCTACTTCTACTAGTATAATGATTAAGTAGGTTATTTCTTATGATTACACCCACCCTCTGTGCTTGCAAAGTTAATCTCTCTTATAAAAAGGCGAGGTGATTTTTATGATTCAAAAATAAAGTATTGTCGAGTATCAATTTTTGTAATGCTCTTATTCACCAATCTTTTCAAATTAGTTTGTGCGAAGATCGAATTGAAAATTATACATTCAAATACTCTATTGTTTAATCCAAAATTTCCACGTCTTTTATAATTATATATAGTCAGTCCGTCTCCAATGAAGGAATCCTCATTATAGTTAAAATGTGGACTCCTCTTTTTCGATTAAATTTCGATGATTCGAGCCACTAAATGAATTCAGAACATGATTTTTAAGGTTACACCCTAGAAATCGGAAAAAAAAATGGACTGGATATTAGGGCTTCATCCGAACAGTTCCGAATAATTTTTTATCGAACGGTTCAAATAAAAATTACTTAAATCAAACCATTCCAGGTCATTATATATAGTAATTAATGTTGCGTGGCGGAGGGAATATTATGTAAGGAATTCTTATAATGTTGCATGACTAGGCTCGATCATAACCTACTTTTTTCATGGGAAAAAGAATGATCAAGTATTTAATAATATTTATATCTCATGACCGAAAGTTGTTAAACATCTTTTTTTTTTGTTTCCACAATGATAACTGATGTTCTTAATAAGTCAAAATGATACATCAATCAGAAGACCTGTCCCAAGAAAGGGGACCAAGTAACCACAACTGTGGGGCTTCCGTCCATAGACTATACCCCGAACCACCCAAACCCTTGCCCGCCAACACCTGAGAAATATTATTATCAATCCCACGAACAAAAGAAAAGCTGCAGCATTGAAAATTTCTACTCAAAACTTGAATGTCATGAAAGACATTCAAGTTGTTAAACATCTTAAAGAGCTAAATTAATTAACACACGCTCAAGAACAACAAGTGTCCTATCCGTGCTATGCACGAGAAGAAGAAAAAATCCTGTTCTATTTATGTTATTTTTAATTGCGGGTAAAAAAATTTTTTTTATTATTTACCTCTCATTATTCATTTATGATGTAACATTAAATGTAAAAATTTTAATGAGAGAATATTTGAGCATGAAAAAAAAGTTTGGAAGTTTTTTTTTTTTCTAAATAGTTAATATATACGTCTCGGAAAAATTCAAGTTGATTCACCAATACAAACTTTTGGTTCAAAAAGACGTACATTGTGTTTTTCCATATGTTGCATAACGAGGATGTGATTTTTCTTGCATCCCTATATATATATATATATATATATATATATATATATCCTCATAATTAAGCGATATACGAGTTTTATTTAAGAGTCATTTTTCATGATCCGATCCAATTGTTAATGGGAAACCCAAATTACGTACCTTGCCACCCCTTGTACCATAAAAATGCAAATATTAGATCAAATCTTGATTGAATAATCCCTTTCTATTAACATACTATATCCCAGAATAGTGTCCCGATCAAGTGAAAAAATATATATAGCCAAATTAGATGGATCTTGCAAGTGGAGTAGCTAGAGTGCAATTGGTGCCTTCTTTATACTCACATACACATGGGCAGGGTTTGATTCCCATAAGCACCTATTCTCAAGTCCAGGGCCGACCCAAGATATTTGGATGCCCTAGGCCAAGGGGTGGAATAGTGCCCTACATAAATTATTTAATTGAAAAACAATAAACAGAAATACTTATCTATATATAATTTTCATTCATACTATTTAAATATTTTAGCCTTAATGGCTTGTGCGGTTGCAATAATATCCAGTGGATGCAGACCTAATTTGTGTGATAGAAGAAATTTTTTTCTACAAAAAAATAGTTCAAAAAAATACCTTACCAGGATTTGAACCCAAGTATGTTATGTGAAAGAGCAAACACTTTACTACTGAACCACTAAAGAAGTTTGTATTATAATTGCACACAGAAAATATATATACTTATCTAAGAAGAGGTGCCCCATTTTTTGCTCAAAATGTGGAGGCCCAAGACGGCGGCCTCTTGGGCCTCCCCATTGGGCCGGCCCTGCTCAAGTCCCCTAGGATAGAATAGATTAGGTTTAACGAATGAAAAAAAAAATAGATGGATCTTCTTCTTTCGTTTGTCTGCTTCCATATGGTCTTTGACTTAAATGGATATTATCGTTGTGAGATGCAACGAAATTTTGGAGAGGGATTAATTAGTATTGAGCTCCACATAAATGTATGGTAAATTAGGGTATTGGAGCACCATGTTGCCGTGTCTCAAAACTACCAGATACTACTAATTATTCCAGCATTTTGACGTTTTCATGATGATCCGAAGGAATAGAGATTAAATTCTTTGCACTGTCGATATAAACATTTATTTCTTCTAAATCAATTAAATATTGCGTCACATCATCAAAACAATGGTCCCAATTATTTGAATATGGTGACGTGATGCAATGTAATTGATTTGACGGAAACAAATGTTTACAATGACGATGTAATTAAAGAATTTAATCTCAAAAAGGGTTATGGTGGAACATGTCAAAGGGGAAAAGTGTAGGCATGGGTTTGTTGGAAAGCAAAAGTGAGTTGTTAACCATCTTTTTCTCAATAATTTACATGATCTCGATTTCGTTGCCAAAGCCTTTTTGACTTCCCCAATTTTGATTATGTATAACGTATTAACATGTACGCTATTTTTCGTTTCTTTAAATTGTTTTATGTGAGAGAGATATGGCGTAGATGATTTGGAACAGCAAACGAAATGGGTCCTTTAGTTGCCAAGTTTGTGAATTTGCCAAGCTAGTGGCCGCGTTTGCATTTCTTTCTTACTGAGAAAAAGTAAATTTTCACTCTGCTTGTGACCTTTTTATTGGTCTTTATTGATGTCGATTTATGATACGGCCACTTCCTTTGATTAATTATTCACACTTTAAAAAAATTTAATTATTTAATATGAAAAATGAAAAAAAAATGTGCATATGGTAGAACGGAAAGTTTGAAAATAATTTCCCTAAGAAAAATAGAAAGGAAACAAAAAGAAAGAACAATGCTGTTATAGAAAAAAATGGGTTGGGCAAAGAGTGTATTGCCAACTTTGAACAAAAAACAAATATTAAGATGTGTTCCACTAACAAAAAATAAGTTTCAAATAAGTACTTATTCTTTGAATTAAAGGTAATATATATTGTGAGAGAATGACATATCTCGTAAAGCGAAAAATAAGTACTAGTAAAAAATAAAAACCTTAGCGGAACGGGACCTAGACAACACACATATTTGTGGATGGGGTCAAAGAGTTGAAGTCGTTCACTAATGTAAGGGCATTGCATTTATGTAAATACCTTGTCAAAAACTGTTTTTGATGTGAAAAATATTTAGCTCCAATGAAAGCCACTTGAAAATGGTCAAATTTAACATGAATCTCACTTGGAATATTTTAACAATCCAAATGGGTATATATAAAGCTCAATTTGGCATTTGGTTTTGGGCCCAAGGGGTTTAATAAGACGGAGGACCTTTGTATGTGGGTTTTGGCCCATGTGACCGACTGATCCGAACCGGACTCGGGTTGGATAGGATATTGTTTCGTCATACAATAGAATAAGCGGGTGTGTTCTGATTTCTCAGAAAATGAACTTTTAGAAAATGAAGCTAATTTCAAACTCAAAAATTATGTGTTTACGCAAATAATTTTCCTATCAATATAGGTCTTATTTGATAGATTTCATTGAGATCTTTTAAACGGTGTAAAAAAAATTGAAAATTTATTTTTTATTTTCATTATATTTGAACTTGAAATTACTTACCGTTAGCTTGATTTACCGTTGCCTTTTTCATTGTTTTTCAATATATGTGTTGAACACCAAAGGCTAAAACCATCCCTCGCATCAATGGATCCCACTTACATGAATAATTTCAACCACTTTGAGTTCCAGCCATATGAACTAAACTCATCTTTAACTTTGTTCCATACACCAATTTCCTTCTGACCTCTCAAATCCCTCCTCATCAATCTTCTAATAGTGATTTACAACCTCCAACATCACAAAAGAATAACAAGGCTCAAGTCCAAACTGCAAGGAAACAAAATTGGAGCGAGGAGGAAGATGAAGCTCTTTGCAAGGCATGGTTGCGCGTCTCCGAAGATGTGGCTATTGGTACAAACCAAGCAAGGGCAAAGTTATGGCACCGTGTCTGCGCCGAGTTTAATAACATATTGGGTTATGAGATGGGAAGAATTAGCAAGGGATTGATGCATCGTTAGGTAATCATTCAGCAGCACATTAACAAATATTCCAATTGCGAATGATCAATCGAGAGGAATCCAACTAGCAGCTGTAATGCTGAACAATCAGTAAGTTTTCTGTAATGTTAGTTATGTATTTAATTGAAAGGAGATTAATTTCAAGTCTTATTTTTATTTCTCTAGATTGAGGCTGCAAAATATTTGTATTACATAACAAATGGTCATCAGTTTAATTGATAATGGGTGTTGGCTAATTCTTGAAAATACCTCAAAATGATTTCATCACATGCAAGAACAAGAAGGTAGAAAAGGAAAAAATTGCACAACGAAAGAAACGTGAAGGTACTCTAGATGTTGATGAAATTGTACGTCCCTCTAATCCTTCTACTCCGGTAACACCATCTTCGGTTGGTGCATCGATTAGCCTTGATGATAACATATCACCACTCAATGATGGACCAACTGATTTACTAATACCCATTGGTCGTAAAGAAGCAAAGAATCCATGCCGAATGAAGAAGGGCGATCAGTCAGAGGGTGTAAACTTTATCTTCTCAAAATTTAGCAACATGAGGAAGGAGCAGAAAGAACTTGTTCAACAAGAGATTTTTATGGCAGCTGAACGAGAACAAATGAAAATTCAAGCTAAATTAGAGCAAGAGCGCATGAAGATTGCAACAAAACGTGAACAAGATCAAATTAATTTTGAGAGGGAGATCATGTTGAAAGATCCAAGTAAGGTCACCACAGAAGAAGGGAGAGCTTGGGTAATTGCACAACAGAAGGCTATTTGGGCTAGTGTGAACCGAGGAGGTGGCATCGGAGATGGCTCAAGCGGCAATGTTTAATCTACACTAACTTCTGTTTAGGAAGAGGCTTTAATCTGCACTATCAAAGCTTAGATTTCATGGATCATTGCATTTTGTTGAGGTCAAACGTTGAAAAATTATGGTTAAATTGTTGAGAACCATTCTGATCTAGTGGAGAGTCTTCTCTATATTTTGGCTATTAATCAAAGTCTTCAGCATTTTATCATAGCTAAACAAAGTGTTGATTAAACATATTGAAATGGACTAACATTTTGAATTGCATGATCACCAAAACATTCTGCTTAAACTTGAATGGCAAATAGAGAAATGCAATAACATTTTAAATAGCTTGATCACCAAAATAATTCCACAAATGTTCCATGAGATCGACCTTAAGCATTGCATTTGTCTCTCTATTGCGGATTCTACGAAGGCGAGAGAAGACATGTGCGGCCAAAACCTGGGGGTTTCGAGTGTATTCCGGAGGGGAGATAGCCTCGTTCGGCGGAGGTCTCCAGCTTTCAATATCAGCGCCACCCTCGTCTTCGATGATCATATTGTGTAGTATTATGCAAGTTTTCATTATTTTGCAAAGCTCATCTTTTTTCCAATAACGGACTGGTCCTTGCGTTATGCCCCATTTGGACTGCAACACGCCAAACGCTCGTTCAACATCCTTCCTCGCTGCCTCTTGTTTTTGAGAAAACAACCTCTTTTTTATCGTTCTCGGGTGTTGAATAGATTGGA
Organism: Rhododendron simsii; assembly: GCA_014282245.1. Taxonomy (NCBI): domain Eukaryota; kingdom Viridiplantae; phylum Streptophyta; class Magnoliopsida; order Ericales; family Ericaceae; genus Rhododendron; species Rhododendron simsii. Next base: position 10,163,683 of record CM024958.1, read on the forward strand.
TTAAGGTTGCCCATTGCGGATATATACCATCCGCGAGGTAATATCCCAATGTATATTAGTGCCCGTTCACTACATAATTAACCGGAGGCATTCTTCCATGAATGAAGTTGTTAAAAATTTGGGAATGATCTAGGACATTCACATCATTATGAGAGCCTGCCATTCCAAAAAAAGCATGCCATATCCAAAGGTCCCTTGATGCTATTGCCTCTAGTATAAGAGTAGGTTTATTGTGATGCCCCCTATGCGTGCCATGCCATGCTGCGAGACAATTTTTTCATACCCAATGCATACAATCTAAAGACCCAAGCATTCCTGGAAAACCTCTCTCCTCACCTTCATGAAGTAGCCGTGCAATGTCATGTTCGTTAGGTGAGCGGAGATATTGTCCCTCATACAACACAATGACAGCATCACAAAAGCGCTTCAAGCTCTCAATCGCAGTACTCTCGCCATTTAAGGTACTCAACACAATGATCAGCCGAAAATCCATATGCTAGTATACGTATTGCAGCTGTCATCTTTTGTATAGAAGAGCAGCCTAAGCGTCCGATGCAATCTTTCCTTCGGACAAAAAATGCATCATAGGCTTCATCGGATGAACTTTCACTGGAAAAAGAACTTGAAGAAATAATTGAATTCATGATCAATAATAGAATTATATGCAATGAAAAAGGCAGAAGCTGCCAGAATTAAGGCAAAATAGTGAAGGCAATGAGATTTCATGCTTTGAACATAATTCTTATAAATGAGATGTGGAGTGGGAGGAACCAATGTTCTGAATACCGTACCAGACAAGGTACTGGTTTTTCTACTGGTACGGTACATATCGGTACCGGTCAAATACCGGGTACCGTTTCGAATTTATCGCAACTACAATATATATAATAATTATATATAATTATAATTCAAAAAAATCCCTCATGCCATGCAATTCATCATAAAATACCTATGTGTTTGCCTCTTGTCCCACATTGCCTAGTTACAAAACTTTTTTTCCATCTTAAATGACTTTGCACACTAGTGGGTTTGTGAATGAGGACCCAAGGAGAGCTCTTACGCACTCGGGAAAATGGGTCGTGGTCGAAGGCAATTTGAAAAAATTGATTCGAAAACCAATTAACCGGGTGCGTGTCATGGGTTATTCGCGCGCAGGGGGGGTGCAAATCCGAGATTTGAGCCTCGCGCATGTACTATGGTTAAGCCCATGTTTTGCTAAAATTCTGAAACGGACAACCTTTTTTTTTTTTACCGGTAACCTTGTCTCGGTCGGTATTTCCTGGAATGGCCGGTATCGAGCAGTAAGGACCGGTATTGGGTTCGAAACAGAATTGAGGGGTTAGGGTACCGGTTATTTGTCAAAACGGTACGTATTGGCCGGTACGGAATGGTATTCATAATTATGGGAGGAACATGATTGTTGGCCTTTCCTTCATTACAGGAAAATGGCATTGGTGATATAACCGTTGTAAAAGTTTTTATCATACCCGTTGTTTTGACAATATTTTAAAGAGTTAACTCACTCCTAACTAATCTATTGAGGTACTTATATATACTAACACTCTTAAGTTAACACACACTTGTGAGATCTATTTTTTATCCTAACACATGCCTTAACAAACATTTTGATACGCAAATATAATACACCCATTGCGGATGCTCTTAGAGTGCATTTCAATTTCTAGTAGCTATTTGTAGTCGATTTATTTTCACAAAACTGCCTTGTTCTCTTTCATTTTCAAAAATAATTTTTCAAAAAATTCCCCTCAGATTCTCTATACTTCAAATATTTCCCTCTCTATCTCTCTTCACTTATTACTCATACTATTTTTTTTAAAAAAATTCAAAACACAAACCAAACAAAGTGTAAGTTCTAGTCTAACGCGGTGCTTCACAGCTGTTCTAGTCCTAAGCCCAACCGCATCACCCAAAACCCAAACACAAATTGAACAGCTTTTACTTAGACGATACTGCCCCTGCAGATGCAATGGCACATGGGGTGCAACGTGCAAAGCAAACAAAAGGAGTTCAAACAACAGCTGTGAAGCACGTGACACCTGTTAAATCAGTCAGTCGTTTCCTAGCTTTATTTTTCCAAAGCCCCTACAACACTTTCCGGCGCTTTCACGCGCAACCCGACAAAACCCACCACATGCCATGAAACTAAAGAGTCGAATAACTCTGCACACAGTTACGTTTGGGAACTCGATTACGACGTTAAGAACTGTTCGATACACAATTATTGACTCTTGTACCTCTCGAACAACTCTAGATACAGTCGTTCCAAGTGTTTGTTGTTGTGTGTCCGGTGTTTTTTGTTTTAAACTTGTGTTCTTGACATTGTAAGAATTCTCTCTCTCCAAGTCGTATTCTTCCTGGGTACTTGATAAGAGTCACACTCACATGTGATCTCTGCGATCCCCAAAATCATTGTACTTCCGTCAAAATCGTAACGGATCACATAGCAAAGTTGATAACTACACTAATAAATAGTATTAGTACTATAATACTATCCTCCAGGACTGGCAACAACATCATCCGTTCCAAATTCAAAGACAGTTGAACAAAAAAGAAGACAAAATCACCATTAATTCAAGGAGAAACCAGAGAGATCATCATCATCATCATAATCATATAATAAAACAGACGAAAGAATCTGTAATAATAGACCAAACTGAAATCACCAACTACAAAAAAAAAAACACAATAATGTGATAGTAATAATCATATCACCCACCCACAGACCACAGTCTCCACAAAGTAAAAAAAGGAATAAAGAAAATATACGCAAAACAACTAACAAATAAACCCTAACAAATCGTCGACTCCATCAAAACGAGGAAAACTCAAAATAAAATCAGATCTAGAGCAACAAACTCGCCGCGACGAACACGACAGCGGCGGATCCGGCGAAGGCAACTCTGTTGAGGGCTGGGGCGGCACTCTTGGAAGTGGACGACGGAGACTCGCTCGGCGCGGAGATCGACGACGGCGTAATGGCGGGCGTGTAGGCGGGAGCGTAAGTGGGAGCGTGCGCGGGGGCGGTGGGAGGAGCAGGCGGCGAGGCGACTGGAGAAGACTTCGGGGTTAGCGTGACGGGGGCGGGGGCGGGAGCCTTCACGGAGGGGGACGGCGCGGCCGCCTTGGGAGACGCGGCGGGGGATTTGGACGGGGAGGATCCGGGAGCCTGGGCGAGGGCGGATCCGGCCAGCAAGGCGAGGAGAGAGACCAACACTAGGGTAGAGTAAGCCATTGCTGTGGTTTTCTCGCTTTCTCTCTCTATAACAGAATGCAGGTGTGGCAGATGGTTTTTAGAGAGAGAGAAAGGGGGGATGGGAAGGGGTGGGGAGAGAAGAGGAGAGTATATATAGGTGGGGCGGTGGGGACAGGTTTAAGGGTTTTGGAGTGGGGTTTGAGGAGAGGAGGAATGAATGTGTGGGGGATTAGTTTAAGTTTAATGTGACTAATCATGCATTGACAACTCAGCGACAGAGGATTATGCATCAATTTTAATCATACTTCTCCGTACCAAATTGCCCATCCTACGAAAAAGTCGTGTAATTTTCAGTTCGAAAAATAAAAATACTTCAAATCATCATTTTTCAAGTTTAAATTAAAATATTTCAAGAGTTGTTTAATATAGTATAGAGAAATTAAAAAAATAGATGTATGAAAGTATTTTACTTTTCAATATTAATATCGAACTTGTTATTGTCAGTTCACTGCGCAACAATAAGAATACTAAAAGACAAGAAAAACACGTTTGTTTGTATTTTTCACACTCTTTAATATACATTCACATATTTACTATTATTAGTCCATTAAACTGATTTTAAAAATTTTCTATTAATTAATATTACCCGTGTTTTCTTAGGGGTTCAGTAATTTAGAAAGAAGTAGTACGTGGTACTGCTGGGTTAACGTGTTTGGTATCTGATGTTGCCTTTATTAAAGAAGACTTGGTTGGACTTCTCTTTCCGCGTTATGCAATCTCGGACTTCTCTACATGGGAGAACGATGTAATCTCGGCCGTTCGATCTTTTTTCTATTGTCTGACTATTTTCCAATATGCCTTTTGACGGTCAATCGAACGGGCAGGTTAACTCGATGATAGAGAGAGAAAAAAATGAACGGCCAAGGCTAACTCCTGGGTACCCTCGCACCCCACCCGCAACCACGAGCGTGCCTTCGCCCCTGCAAATGAATGTGCAATTTTGCCAACGGGCACTTCCTCGCCTCGCCTCGCCTCGCCTCTCCTGTATGGAAGGTGCAAGATTGATTCTCGCCAGGAGCATGAGTGTCTAATATGATGATTAATGTTTTTTTTTGGGCTTGTTCCACTAGTATTCTGCTTAGCGATATTCCTTTTCCATTTCCTTACGAGTAGGCTAGACAGACATTTATCAAATAACTAAGGAACTTGAGGCATCACGTGACAGTGCTCAACACGCATCAAATAATCACTCTTCAAGTGGCATTGAACTCCAATCTGCATCATGGGAATAATTTTCGAAACTATCCTTGTATAGCTAAAATTTAGAAGGAGAAAAATGCATGATTGACAAGTCATTTGTTTGTGTTACTCCTATGGTTATTGACAGGGCATAATTGAAATTTTTTGAACAGTTTTTGTCTCTAATGAAATTTTTATAATTTTGTGTCATAATTTTCTAACTTTTCAAATTTTTCATGTCGAGATCAATCAATAATTTATAGTGGGTAAAAATTGGTGCATTTTCTATTTTGTCCCTAAAAGTAAATTTCATTTTGAAAAGTTATAGTGAGTAAAAATGTAATAATGATGTCTCCATAGAGGGTAAAGTGCCGTTCCGCTTTCTTTTTAAACCTTCCTTTTAAAAAAAAAAGAAGGTAATTTCAAGCTCAAATATAATGAAAATTAAAAATAATTTTTCAATTTGTTTTGCACTGTTTAAAATATCTTAATGAGATTTATCAAACAAGATCTATATTTGTAGGAAAATTATTTACGTAAATACATGATTTTTGAATTGCCTTCCTTTTCTAAAAATTCTTTTTTTAAGAAATCGGAATGGGGCCTAAGTAGGAAAATTGAAGATAAAAGTTGATGTGAAATATGTAATGATGAATGTTTCTTTAATAAGTTGGAGTTACGAAACAGGACACTTAAAAATGGACGAAAATAGTACAACACAATCAGCTAACCCGTACATCCAAAGCTAGTTAAAGTGAGGTGCATAAACTAGACCAAACACTTGAGCTACCAAAAATAATAATAATAATAAAATCATTTTATGCTCCCATGAAAGAACAGGTACATCTAACTTTGTTTTCCTTTATTTAACGGCCCTATAATAATAATAATAATAATAACACAAACCAAGAAATATTGGCCTACTCAAAAGAGCTTATTTGCTGATTAAAAAAAAGAAACTTATTTTTTATTAATCGTACTTTAGAAACAGCAAGAAAGTTGAGAAACTTGCAGGATAAACAATATATACTACACAATAAATAGAAAATTTTCTTTCAACAATATCAATTGAGAAATTTTAAAACTGATTTGAGTTTGTGATCACACACACCTAGTTTTAGTCAATAGTAAAACCCCAAATTACTTCTCATTCTCTTCAAAATTCACATCACAGACTAACATTGTGACTAATTTTTCATTTAAAATATGAACGAATGATTGCTAAGATGAACAAACCATATGACTGCAGAAACTTTTTTACAGACCGATTGCAGAGAAGCCAGATTCCAAAAAAATAAAGACAGACACGCAAAGCGACAGTTGCATAAAATGAACGAATTCTCAGCATCTGTTCTCGATTTAGGCAAAACCCAACAGGTGAACCTCTTTTTCATTTTCATAAACAATCCTTCTGCACACAAGATTTGGTATAAATTCCAAGCGGCAAAGGGCAGGGCATGTGCAGTTGTGGCACTCATCCACCAAAAGGGGGAAAAGGTGAACATGTGACAGCTATCTGCCTTTTTGTGCTAATGCTTGCTGGTTTCTAATTCCAACTTTGCATGTAAAAAGCAAAACTAAGAAAAATGAGAAAGAAGCTACAACAGAACATGAGACTGGGGCTCAATGGCTGTTATTTAAAAGCATATTTCGATGAGTCACGCACACCTATACATTGCATTATATATGACTTCTTTTTGGGACCTCGGGATGCTGTAAGACACCCCGCCTTACAGAATGTGGTATGGTCGATCCGGCCGTTCATTTCGGCAATGGACACTCGAATTTTAATCCAAATAATGAATAGTACAGATCCGTATGCGCTCAGATTAAATCTGAGCTAGATCAAATCGACTGCACTACACGTTGTAGGGCCCAAATCCCATGTTATGTACTCCGCTTTGTTCCATTTTATTTGTTCATTTTTAAGATCATGTCAGTTTTTAAAAGCTAATATATCTTTAATATAGATCTCCAAAAATATGCAATATGATTCTTGCTTTGATAGTTCTCGACTAGTTCTATTATATGATATTTTCAAAAATCATAAAAGACATAATAGATTGAAAGATAAGCATTTGAAAAATACCACAAATAATGGACAAATAAATTGGGACAGAGAAAGTATCATATGTGTCTCAACCGTTTTATACGCACCACGACTAATCTTGTTAGACTAATCCCACTGTCCACTCACATTACATATGCCTAGCCTTTCGTATCGACGAAAAGAAGTATCACCACCATGATTGGGGCATTCGGGGTGTATTTGAGGGCTAAGCGTATGAAGCCAACCAGGAAAGGAGCCCTTACATTCCCACTTCCAAATACTTCAGATTTCTAGTTAAAACCATTGTGAATAGAATTTTAAAAAAAAAAAAGTGAATAGATGGTGTTTGTTCTAACTACCGGAAGGTTACATCGAAAAGCCAATTCCAGAGGCATTGAAAATTCTCAAAATAGCTTCTACCAACTGTTAAAATTGTATTTGCCCATGAGCCAAGAGGAGAAATTCGAAATCGATTGACATAACTTCAAAAGAGAAAATACAAATCGTAAACTGCATCACATATGGTGCAGCAGGCACATCATAATTTGCAGAGAGCATGTCAACATGTCCAGAATCATGAACATTGCCATCGGAGTCTACTGAATTTTTATCTAATTTGAATAGAAGTTTGAATTTGACGTTACCTAATATGGTCGAATTTAAAACTCAAATTTCCAATTTCTGGTACCATTTTCATCAGTCCACTCTTCAACGAAATAAAGGAGGAGATTTCTTGCCGATGTTTCCAAATCGGATTTTCCTTTGAAACATTCACCATTGCTGTGTTAGTGTAACGATGGCGCAGAGTTTTCAAAAGTGATTTTCCTAGTATAGACAAAATTTAGTATTACATGTGACTTTGACTATAACAAGTTTGAAAAATTCAAACTTTATTCTGTGATCTGCAGCTTAATTCGATACTACAGATCCTTCGTGTTATGGGAAAGGTGAATCCTATATCCATGTGAATGATTATTTGAAGAACCTTCAATCCCAGTAATGTTCTGAACAGATGGAAACTGACTCTAACCAGGTACCTGATATCTCATGTCTTCGCCTCAAGAAGAATTGAAGAGAAAGGAGCAATATTGTATGTTTTTCCAATGTCAGGGACACCTTGAGGTACAAAATCATCAGGAGACTTAAGATTTGTGTCTACCTGCACATTTAATATTCATAGCAATCACTCAAAACAAAGAAAGAAATGAAATAGTACCAGAGAAAAACTCGAGAATCCTAACACCTGATGCAGAGTAGAATGTTATGCAACATTGGAAATGTTCAACCACTAAATGATCATGGAAAAGATTGAACACTCTAAACCAGTAGAAGAAACAAAAAGAATGGAAGTTCGTGAAGAATTACTCGTGCGATCCCAATGGAAGATCAGTGGCTGAACTATTTAACAGTCATTAATTAGAGAGGGGTGTACTTGATAATTTTGATAAAGAGGTAATTATCACATGATTTCAAAATATGAGAACTCGTCAAGAACAATTATAGAAGTCCATGTGCATTTCTTTCTTCCGCAAATAGTCTGTGAATGTACTTATGTTTTAGTTCATTCCTGGCAAGATAAATTTTTAGGTAAACAATTGGAAGACTTGAGCTTTTTCCGTTCGAGAATTTCTGGAGCTGCCATTGGCTGACTTAATTTTCTCCTGTCACGTGAGAACATGACATTTATTCTAGACACGAGTACTAAGTCCCCCTAACAAGTGGCCCAAAACGCCTTTAATCAATCATATTCAACGACCAAGGTTTAGACTTCAGTGCTTTACAGCAAAATACCCTAGGAGGCACCATCTGGTATTCTCTTATAAAAGCATCAACGGAAGTGTCTCCAATTAGAAGCAAAAACAAAAAAACTAATCGAACATATATCCTAGAGATAGATGATACAGGGGATTATGAGGTTAAGACAGCAGCTCTGGTGGAACCTGTACTCGATGAGGGAGGAGAACTTACCACTCGGAACCAGCGTCTATTTTGTGGTGGTGACGGCATTGCAGTTTTAACATTATAGTCGTGTGCATTGAATGCCAAATAGATATCTCCTCCATCTTTATCGTGAAGTCTACAAACAAATGTTTCCGTAGAAGTTTGTGAGAGTCTTTTAAGAAAAGATTAAATACAGACAATGTCCAATGATTCTTAAACTATATTTGGTAGCATTACTAAAAACTACCTTCTCGTTACTGCATGGCTATAAGCAGAATAATTTAGAGATATCATGTTTAGATGCAACAAGCAAGCAATGGCTTAATTACAAAGAGAGAACGTAGAAAATTGGGTGTAGCCAGTGCACGAAGCTCCCACATATACAAAGTATGGAGAAGGGTTGACGTACAAAATGAAAAATAGTGCATTACACAGTAAGCTGTAAGAAGTACAAATTCACTAAACCAAAATGCTAGTAGCCAGGGGCAGACTAAGCCAAGGCTCAAGAGGGTCACGTGACCCTCCTGAAACTATTGGGAATTTTTTTTTTTGTGTGCCTTGGGGTACATGACCCTCCTGTGCCTTGGCAACAAAAGATGTAAGTAATATATATTGAATTACCCAAAACATAGCAAGTATAGTGTCTTGTACCAGCAGAAAGTGCTTGGGCCTCAAGGCAAGTTGCTCGGGTTCGAGCCCTTCTAGCGTCGTCCCTACTTTCTTTTTTATTTGATGATGCTTAAATGGTAAACAAAAAATCCTTCAAAACTTTCAGCTAATGAGAGTTGAACCCCGCCCAAGAAGGACTTATGTAGTAGTAGTACCACAAAGCCACAAGTACCTTTGCACATGTTACAGCATCCAACTCAAAACCAATTGGTAATGAGGGGAGAAGCAGCTCAGGCTCATATACTAGTTTTTGAGGTGATAAATAACTCATGTGGTACAATTTCCAACACTCCCCCGCACGTGCGACCCCCCAACTCGCCCAACTCGCACTTGGAGAGGTTAACAAAGGATCTAGAATGAATAGATCACAACAAAACAAAGTTCAGCTATGGCACAAACAAAGGGAAAAAACCTCCGAAAACCTAGCTCTAATACCATGTAAAAGCATGCAACTCAAAACCAATTGGCAGGGGAGAGGCAACCCAGGCTCATATACGAGTTTTCGAGCTGATAAATAGCTCATGTAGGACAAATTCCAACAGCACCTATTACACAACTAAATATAATATATAATAAAGTACAAATACAGAAACAAAAATATTTCATTAAATTTTTTCCTAATGCTACTATCCTTCATTTAAGTATTTTTACTAAGGTTATGCTTGAGAGGTGACCCCTCTATATGAGATTTCTGGATCCACTGCTGCTAGTAGCTAGTAGCTAGGAAGGACCATCCTAAAAGGAGTTCAGTGAATGCATCTAGACATCTGTCCATATATCCAAAGACCGAAAGAGAAAAAGAGAAGATAATATCTTGGTCCTTGCGTATTTGTACGCAACAAGACCAACAAGTAACGTAAATATACAGATATAGAAGAACAAACAAAGGAACCAAAATATTTACTCAAGCTGCATTCTGATTCCTAGGGTTTTCGAAGTCATAATCAACCAATTATTGCTTCAAAAACCAATCAAAGCAAAGTGAGGATGCTGATGCCAATGCAGACTACCAAGACGTCATGCCCAAGTACAAAATTTGCATGTTGATTTTTGCAACATAATATAGCAAGATAATTCTAATAGAACAGTGTTTTTCCTTACGTAAATGCAAGAAATTTGCTCTCAGGATTGTCCCATTGGTCTTCATGCCATGTCACCTCACTCTGCGGAAATGAAAAGGTTTCATGAGGAATACAAGAAGCAAAAGCAACCATGCAGATAGGAAAAATAAATGAGCTACATGGACGAAGTTTTAATATAAGAAAGAACCAAAACAGGTACCATATCTGGCTAAAAGGCATGGATGTAACAAGCATTTTATTGCGAGTTTAGATAACAAGTATGATACCAATCACACAGGCTTTCTTATTTGTTAACAGAAGCGTTGTAATTTACAAGTATAGCAAGTCAAGTTCGTCAAAGTAGAGGTATTCCAAGTTACAAAGTTAACACCTAAAGTAGCTGGCAGCAGGCTATTTGGAGCAGAAATGAAAGTGCACATATCTTACAAGAACAACAAAATTTCTGAAGTACCCAGGGAAGACTTATGTGGGGCACCTTTTGGGTGTAGGATACTAGAAGCTGTAAGTAGGTACGATGGATCAATCTTGAGTGTCCCGTGGATGACGTTCTGTGCTGTCCGATAGTACTCTTCTCTGCAAAAGTGGTCAGGATACTTTCTCCTGCCTTCTGACTTCTATTTCTGACTAATAGAAGGAAAAGACAAGTACAGGAGATTCTGAGCAAGCGCCTGCACATTATGGACCTTTTTTCCCTCAATAGAGATCATATGGATGAGGTCGAAGACTCTTTCTATGGGTTCAGTTGGATTTCGCTGGGAATCATCCTGATCAACCACTTTGAATGGGTTGCGAGCGAGATAGTTTCAAATTCCTTTCATTCAAGGTGCATCATCAACTACTCTATCCCACATCTAGATGAGGCCACACTGATAGCCTCCAGTGGGCCATTGTATAAATTGGCAATATGGATATGATATGACACGATAGGCTAGTTGTCAAAGGAAAGGGCTGCCATATACTTTAATTCACAATTTTTCCTTCAACCTCAAAGAAAATTTCTTGGGTTTCTTTTTTGTTCCATAGATATTTGAATGCAAGGTGGTTGCAACGTCATGAGAATTTTAGTTGATAGCTTAAGAAGGATAACACAAATGGAACAAATGCAGTACTTCAATGAACGCCCCAATTTGTAGCCCTCCAGAAGAGGGCCCTTAAGTGACTGGTAGTCAAAAAAACTATCTTCACAGACAGATAAGCTCGAAGATTTACCATGCCGATAAAATTTTCACGTCCAAATGCACGGCGAGATCTGCGGAACTTTATCATCTCTGAGAAAAACCTAAAGTGACCACTCTTCCGTGCCTCCAACTGTCTTATTACAAACATATCTTCAGTGATAATACTTGGATAAAAGCTATCAGGAAAAATGGAAGATTTCACGAACCTGCCCCCACTGGAAATTGTTTAGAGAAGTATCATGTCCATAACTGTTGTTATTTCCATAGCGAGTATGCCCGTACTCATCTCCCATTAGCATCATTGGTGTTCCCTATTGCATTCAACCACACAAATTCTTCTAAGTCAAGAGGGTTCTATGAACTTCATTAGTTCTCCTTTGTAAACAGGATAGCCGGACAATGTTGAGTTGCCAATGCAAAAACAGAAAAAAACAAAATGAAAATCTGATGAATACATTAGCAGCATTGTGCCTGGAATTTTAGTGAAGACAGATTGTTGTTGGCCACATCAAGCACCAAACTTTATCTTTTTGGAGAACTCTAAAGATGATATGGCAAGACATGTTATGTAGGCAAATCAAAAAACATGGAAATGCACAAATCCAACGGCAGACTGTTCATAGTAGGCCTGTCAATGGACCATATTCAATCCGAATCCGGTAATCCAAATACGAATCGGATTAAATCCGTTATCAATCTGATTACTTAAAAAATCCTATTTTCTCCAAATTCAAAAGCATTACATACTAACCTCTCTCTCAAGCCTGGAAACCTTCTCCGCCGCTGCGGCCAAATCACTCCTCTCCATTTCCCCTTCATCCAAAAACCCCGCCTCCCTAAACCTCTTCCAATCCTCCTACCCCCACCTCGTCCTCCTTCGCCACCGCCATCATCCCGCTCTCATTCAACAAACCCAACAGCGGCGGCGGCGGAAGAAGCGGACCGTCCACAAACACCACCGCCTTTCCTTTCCCTGAGTTCTTGTTGTGGGTCCCACGCTCGCTCTGCGGCGTGATCTGCAGCGCTGACCTCCTCTGCGGCGTAAACATCGCGCTGAATGGTGGGTTTCATACACCAAACACTAGTATGTGGAAAGCGTTCGAACCGTTCAAAAAATCTCTAGTTTTGGACCAGTAAGGAATCGACGGTGTGACGAGAAAAATTGGACGGGTTGTTAGAGATGATGCGAATTCCGGTGGGATTGGGTTAGGCTTTTACGCCGCAGAGGAGGTTGGCGCTGAAGATCACGCTGCAGAGTGAGCGTGGGACCCACAACAAGAACTCAGGGAAAGGAAACGCGGTGGTGTTTGTGGACGGTCCGCTACTTCTGCCGCCGCCGCCATTGGGTTTGTTGAATGAGAGCGGGATGATGGCAGTGGCAAAGGAGGACGAGGTGGGGGTAGGAGGACTGGAAGAGGTTTAGGGAGGCGGGGTTTTTGGATGAAGGGGAAATGGAGAGGAGGGATTTGGCTGCAGCGGCGGAGAAGGTTTCCAGGCTTGAGAGAGGTTAGCATGTAATGCTTTTGGATTTGGAGAAAATAGGATTTTTTAAAATAAAGTAATCGGATTGATAACGGATTTAATCCGTAGAATCCGATTCGTATTTGGATTACCGGATTCGGATTATCGGATCGACGTTATCGGATTCGGATCGAATTTTTCAGATCGTATTTGGACCAAATCTGGTCCATTGACAGGCCTAGCCATCATCATCTTCATTAGTAAACAAAACAATGTGAAAAGTCCTACACTCTTTTGATCAGTTTGAAATGGAGAAGATTGACAACTTGGACTGCACATTACTTCAAAACAGTTCCACTCTACAACATCAGCAATGTATACTATGTTTCAAGTAGTCCAATTCTTCTTCCAATAAGAAAAAACTAAAGCAATCAGAACCAAGCCCAACAGATGACCGATGAACGGTACATGCTTCGTAACTAGCCTCATTAAAATTTAGGGCGCATTTTCATTCAAATTGAAAAGAGACAAGGGACTCTGACTCGAAAAGATCATCCGTATCATCAGGGCACATATGAACATACATTCCTGACAACAAAAAAGAGGGACAACAAATAATAATGTTGTTGGATGGGTGACACGTCAAATTGGCTGGCAAGTATGTATACCTGGGATATCATTAGCGCCATATGGAAGTTCTTCATTTGCCGGAAGCGTAGAGCTTTAACATCGGCATCAGAAGTTTCACCTGTTCAACAGATAACAGATACAGAAGGAATGACCCACATAGGAATGTTGGAAAGATAAACAAAATATGGGTTCAGTAACTATACAAGCTCAATAAGCACACAATTGAACATTGTTTGAGGTTCTTCACACCTCTTTACATAAAGGGCACACGTAAACTATAGCATGTATATGCTATGCAAATCACGAAACAGGAAAACATAAAGAGGATAAAAACTTGTCAAGAAAATTATATAGGTTCGAACCATACAGAATTTGCCAAATGGTAAGAAATAGAAATTATTTCAATACTAAATCGAGACAAGGGAAATGGGTTCCCAATAGTGAAAGGTCCTTCCCAAGAACATTGACAAAATATTAGTCTATAGAAAACATATATAAGGTTCATTAAAGGTCAATGTATATTAAAAACTCTAAACCAAATGTCCAAATGGTCAATTGGGGAAGAGAACTCAACCCCAAAAGCTAGCTTTTGTAGTGAGGGTGCACTCATCTTATATACTTTATATTACTTTGGTACCCAAGCGGTGTGGAACTTCGCTTCACAGAGTTAATAAGAAACAGTAGTAGTAGATATGGAGACAGAGAAACCAGTAGGGACAAAGCCATGGAATGTAAAATAATAAAGGAAAAGAACAAGTGACTTAACTATTTTCTCTTTCCCCTCTCTTTTCCTTCTACTTCTCGGATTTTCCTACTCTCAAATCATTTTTCTCTTGCAAAAAATGAAATCGGAATACCTCTTGTAGTTCTTTCATAGCGTGTGTTTCAAGTTGTAATTGAGATGAGTTGAAACCGTATACCCTATGTTGAAACAATTCATTTTCTTCAAACGGTGTGGTAATGTTTCAGTTGGAACTGGAATATCAATTCCCATTGATGCTTTAGTCAAAACAAAGAAACTGAACCGTCTTTGCCGAATGCAATTTATTCCTTGCTAGCAGGTGATAAGATAATGCAGCAACACATGACTGCGGTTGAAAGCAAGAGTCAGGACTAGAAACAATAACAGAAACTCGTGGTGTCCTTATGTGAACATCTCACTCAGGACTAGACGAATAGTCTTATACATTAGGATTCCAGTGCCTAGAAACAATACACAATAAACAACTTTTTATAGTTACACAGCATATTGTCACAAAAGGTTATGAAGATTCCTGATTCTACCTTCGGCACCACAATTCCAGCTAAAATTATCATTGCATCCATCATTGCCACCTTCTCCGTTGGCATCATTATGCTACAACACCAAGAAATGAGATTATGAAAATGCTGTTCAGAGTTTAAAAATCTATCTAGAGGGCTTTTGTCTGAATTTGTTACTACACCTTAGAATTGTATGAAACAAGGTCATACAAAGTAAACCCATCGTGTGCGATAACAAAGTTGATACTGTGGTATGGCTTCCGGTTGTTCACCTGCGCAGAGTAATAGGTTGACATCAAAGTGACAAAGTCAATAACAAGATATGAGTGCGTTTTCAGAAAGTAAACCAATGAATATAGCAAAAAGAGAAAAATGCAATACTGCACAGTGAGGTAGTATATTATGATGCACAACCTACCAATGTTAAACAGGGAACAGTATGTTTAATTTATGCAACATGCAGTACCCAGCCATGATATGAATAATATTTCTTCCTTATTATCAAAAAAGGGTAGAAGAAGATTCAAAATGCTAAACTCACTTTATATAAATCAGCAGAACCAGCGACCCGAGTAGCGAAACTCCCCTTCATACCGTCATCACCCTATTTTTGGAAAAACGATTTTAGTTACAGTATTGCCATGCAATCCATTGGAAATTATGTATTTTTCCCTTGGAAGGACCTTTGCTAGGTCCAATACGATAATTTAACAAAGGAACAACAGGGTAGTGCACCAATGAAGAGAAGCCCAGATAAAATTGAAATGCAGAAATGAGGTCTGAGACAGTGCTCATCGCTCTAGCGTCCCCAGGTTTGTTTTTGGTAAATAAATGTCCCCAGTTCTTGTAGATTTGGATAGTGATGTGCTCCCTCCTTAAACTACTAACACCTATGAATTACGGACGGGGGGGAGGGGGGGGGGGGGGGGGGGGGGGGGGGGGGGGGGGGGGGGGGGGGGGGGGGGTTGTGGTGGGGGGTACACGGACACAGATATGGGAGACAGCAATTCTAAAAGAAAGGAGACATGGACATGATAGGGCCTGGAATTTTTTTTAAGATGAATCTTTCAGTTATGCAAATCCACTTCGTAACTATTAAACATTTAGGTCAGGACTCCTATCCAATTGCAGTATCAACCAATTGTGCATGTCTATGACACCAATACTTTTGAAATTACAAACATTTTACCTGAAAAAGCTTTTACAAAACCAAACCAAACCAATCCGAGCCTTATGTCCCAATCACTTGGGGTAGGCTACATGAATCTTTTTCGTCCATTAAGCTCTGCCAAGGGCCACTTGTTCACACAAACCTACTATACTCATATCGTTGCGCACCACAGCATCTAATGTCAATTTAGGTCTACCCAATCGTGGCCCCGGCTTGTCCCCAACATGAAAAATAGTAAAGTTTAATTGATACGAGTAGTGTCCCATACGTGCCTCCTCATGTCCCCGCCATCTCAAGTGTCCCCGGAGTATCTGACATGGATGCAACAATCTATAGGAGTGATAGTGCTTCATAGAATGATAGCTATAAACATGGTGTCCCAATTCTTAAAACCATAACTATGTTTTCAAAGCATGATCATATTAATATGGATGAAAATAATCCAGAACAACAGATCCACCATTCTTTGCAGCAAATCAACCATTTCTCTTAATAAAGAAGCTCAAATATCCTTCTTCTTTTTTAATAAAGGAGCTCACCATACCCATTTTTCTGCCAACCAACTACAGACTACCTGTCCTAGGCATTGTTGTAAGTTGGAGCCTTGTGCGCTGCAACACTGGGAACCCCCTTTTTACATGTCGAATGTACTTGTGTTCAAGTTGTTTCTCACTAATTGTGGATTCAGCTAGTTCTCCCAAACTCAAATTGTTCTCTCCAACATTCTTTTCTAAAAATGCTCCTTTAGATGTTTTGAGATGCTTATATTTGGCACAAAATTCATATAACCAAAAATAATTGTAGAACACCCAAAAGCTTAAGCTACCAGGTGGAGAGGTCCCAACATCATATAAAGTGATCACCCATTTCATACCCAAGCATCGTTGGATTTTTTTTATTCCTTGACATCCATCTATTCGAGGTATGTCACGTGTAGCCTCTTTTATGTATATCGTCGTGCAACATCTCGTTGGGTCTACCATTGTGGGGTGTGGATTGGAATTTTTTCTTAAATGTGGGGTGGAATGGGCCCTGCTCTCATACCATTTCGAAACTTTATATCCAACCCAAAAGCTTAAGCTATTAGGCGGAGATGCCCCAATATTATCTTAAGTGATCACCCATTCCATACCCAAGCAACGTGGGCTCGTATTCCTTAACAATAATCATAAGAATTTTCCATTTTTCTGCACAATGCATTCATCTTTAATGAAACCTCGAGAAGTTTTGAGAATCAGGGTCCATATAACTTTTCGGTGCATTCCACCGAATGTAGGAATACAGAATCAAGAGACAATAGCATATCAGTAATAAAGTTGTACCATTATGATTTACTTAACAAGCTTTCCCAGACTCGCAGAAAGGGAGAGTTTATCATGTATGACCACATAACTGCCAAATTGTGTTTTCCATTGCATCTATGTGCATGTGCTATATCGTTTAAATACCTTCATCACAAACAAGTACCCATCGTACTTAGTAATTAAAATCTGATCTTCTGAATTAATCTTCATTTTAGTTTACAATTTCCCTAACCAAGTTCGTGTACATATGGTGCAAATAAGGCCACAACGTACAGAAGACTTCTTCCTGACTGCCAACCTTGATGAATAATGCAAGAACTAGGGAACATTATGCAATACCTGTTTAGATAAACTACAGAAGGCATAACCATAATGAGTATAGCCTCTTTAATCTACCAGCAAACAAACAAATTTAGAAGGCAAATTGAATGAGTAGATCATTTTAAACCAGATTTCAACAAACATCCTTTGAGGAATAAGTATGATTGAGATCATCTTAAGGAAATTAAGTGCAATCAAAACCGCCTAGTAAAAGAAGAAAGATGTATGGATTGGCAAAACACAGAAAGACTAACGAGAAGTCCAGTACAGAATCAGGACTTGGGCATCAAGTAGCACTAACAAACTTTTAAGGGATATCGTTGTGGAACTTCTGTCATGTGAATAATTGTCAACTCGTTTCTTAAAATCTCATTGTTGGTATTCCTGGCAAATTGGCTACTATAGCCTATGACTCTATCTCAACTCCCAACAATGAAGTAACGTGAATGATCTTCCAAGTGCTAATTTAAGAGGATTTTCACCTTTATAAACTTTCTTATATCATCACGATACTTGCCATTCCATTCAGCCCACCTGCAAAAGAAATAGTTAAAATAAGGTGTCCGTATCTGACAATAGATAATACGCACTTCCAATGAACAAGAATTACTCCCTTCTTTTCTTCACTTTTCTTTTTGGTGAATAGGGTGTGTTTATGAGTTTGAGAAAGGAGCAGACTCCATATAATTCAAACAATCAAAAGTACTCTAGAAAGAAAATACAGCTACGCATAAGTTACCGATCCCAGTTTGGAAATTTCCCAACAAGATAAAGGCCTCCACAGTCCCAAGGTTCCGCAATAATTTTACACCTTGACAATACAGTATCCTTGGCAATTGCCTGCTCCACAAAACATAATGACTTGCATGTTAGAGATGCTACAAGCTTACAACAATATCCTGTTCTCTAACACACTCCAAAAGCAAGCATAGAGTATCCCCACATAAGCCTGTTAGAATGTGTCATTCATTAGACCTACATAGGGTTATTTCATAAATAGGAAGAGGAGGGAGAGAGAGAGAGAGAGAGAGAGTGTGTGTGTGTGTGTGTGTGTGTGTGTGTGTGTGTGTGTGGGGGGGGGGGGGGGGGGGGGGGGGGGGGGGGGGGGGGGGGGCGCGGGGCGGGGCAGGTGTATGGTGTGTGTGTGGGCGATTAGAAGTATTTGCATGTTTTCTACAAGTCACATAAAACATACTCTTCAGATACCCTTACTTTCAAAAGAATACAAATGCATTACTACATGTAGGTAAATATATACAGCTAAACCCATGCAAAGATGACCAACCCGAATAAGAGGAGGAGCATTAAGTGGAGAGCCATCTGTGCCTCGACAAAGAACGCTGGCAAGGTCAAAGCGGAAACCATCCACATGATAGTCAACAACCCTTCAATAAGTTCAAAGAAAAGAGTTAAATCTAGGTAAAAACTATAGGTAAAATGGAAGCAAAAGACCAAGATAAAGACACAATATTTGCAACGCTTGCATATTGAAATGGATATGTTTACAAGATCGCTAAATTGGTAGGCTATCATAATGGAGAATATCAATTGCATAAGTGTTTTCTATTAATGGAAACATGTCTTCGCTCAAACAGCTCCACCAGAGTATACAAATATTAATGCAAAACTTGTTAATGACAATTATCCAGACACATATGGCATGCTCTCATCATTTATGAGACCTTAAATAAGTGTCAAGGTTAATGTCTGAATCACACAATCAAAATCAATGAATTCGATGACTTCTTTGCATACCAGTGTCTTAAGCTGTCAAGTATAAGTTCCATGACCACAGGGTGGTTGCAGTTCAACGTATTTCCTGCATATCAACAGAAAACTGTACCTGAGCTTTTTCTTATCTCAAAAGAATAATAAATGTTGTTCACTGCATTCAAAAGGTAGGCTAATGTTATTGCGTTACCTTTAGCACAAATTAAAAGATTCTGTTGTAAGTCATAACGATATTACTTAATCAAGAATATTGATGACTAAATCAGTTGTCCAAATTAATGATGGAAGTACTAAATCAGTTTGATTCCACATCCTGAGGTGGAGGATTCAGTTTATTGGTTGCCTCACCCGAATGGTATTTTCTCTTTCTTTTTTTGATAACCGAGGAACAGCCCTACAGCCGAGCCACAATTGGACCCGACTGCGCAACCCAAATCTCGGGAGGAACTAGCGCGTCCACACCAGTCACGGCCCCCCACTTACTATCAGGGTACTCACCTGGTGGCGAATCGAACCCCTGACTACGGGGAATACTCCCAAAGTCAGTCATTCGCCCTTACCACTAGGGCAACCCCAGGGTGTGTTCACCCGAGTGGTATTTTCACTACTAAATCTGCTTGGGAAGCTATTCGGGAGAAATACCCTATTCAGCCTAGGTTCAAGATTATATGGAAAAGTCAAAATGTCCCAAGATGCTATGTAGCACGGACACAGATACAAACTCAGACACAGATACAGACACGGGATTTCTTAAAAAATGGGGACACAGACATGATAGGGGATACGGAAAAAATAAAATAAATAAATAATATTTATTGTACACCAATGAAAAAAGAGTTAGGTGTATAAGCTTGAAGCTTCAATATTTGTAAGAAAGCATCATATATACATTGTAAAACAAAATATTTATTACAAAATATTTGAAGCAATTACACATTTACACCCCAAAGTTTTAAAAAAAATTGCATATTTAACTTCCCTCACGTGTCCCCTCCGTGTCCCTTTAAAAAATTTATAAAATTTATTGGGCAAGCCATGTGACGCGTCCAATACGTATTTTTCCGCGGCCTCTAGGAGTGTCGGTGCACATAGGCTAGATGGTCATTTATTATATGGTTGGCAGCTCCTCACAGACTGAGTACTAAAGACAGATTGAGAAACTGGGGTATGGTTGTGGATGCTCTTTGTTGCCTCTGTTAGAATGAGGAGGAATCACACCATCATTTGTATTTTGATTGTTCATATTCCACAAGTGTTTGGTAGCACCTGGTCTCAAAAAACAGAGTGGTTGAAATTCCTAACAATTTGGGAGATGTCCTTGAATGGTTCCATGGCAATGTATCTTGGGAAAGTTTTATGAGCTTGAAGTGTACATTGGCAGCTACAGTTTATGGTCTTTGGCAGGAAAGGAACTGTTGTATTTTCCGGGGGTTAGCAAAAAGACATGATCAGGTTGTCACAAGGATGTCACAAGGATTGCAACGGGAATTACAGATTTTCTCAGCTCAAGGAGAAATGTAAAGGCATCTCTCAATAATAAAGCGTCTACAATGGGGCTTATCCGAGAGAATTTTTTCAAATTGTATAGCAATATACGTTCTGGTTGTTAGATAGGTGTAGCATTTCTTTTGATGTTGTTAGTTGTTTGTTGTAAGGGATTATATCCCTAACGTTCTTTCTGTGGTTGAGCTTAATAATACTTGCACTAATCAAAAAAAAATTGCTTTGCAGAAATCAAAAAGCAGAAAGATAAACAAGATCATTAGCTAAAGCAATGATTCATGTGGTAATTGAACCCTGTAAATCATTCATGAACAAGCAACAAGTTAATTTCACAATTTTAGTAGTCTTACTTTAGTGATTGTTGTTTGGGATGGAGAAAATGTGTTTAAGAGTATTAATTAACCCTAACACACAAAATCTTTATTTATATTAAAAATGATAACTTCTTACAAGGCTTAGCTAACCAATGTGGGACAATGACTAAGACTAACAATATTCTAACAGTGAGGAATAACCGGTTCTCTTTCTCGGAATGTGGAAAACTTTGTTTATTCAACAGACCTAACACTGTAAGCACACTTTAGGATTTTAACAAAGAGGTACATCCTCAAGTCTATGCCAGTGTACCAAACAATTCAAACTTTGCAAGCAGCTTCCCAAATTTATCGATGGATTATACTATGAGAATTTTATATTCCCTTCAATTGGCGCAACAATACATGGATAGTTCCTCCTTTTTGGAGTCTTACCCAGCTTTTAAACGCCACTAAACTAGCAGTGCAAACTTTTGTGATATTTCCTCAATTAGGAACACGGGCATAAACACTATCGCATGTTGAAGAAAGAGAACTTTTTGCCCCGTGTATTTACTACTACTGTAATCGAATAGGCCTTTCATGCTTTGATAGTGGAAGTTTTCTATATATCGAATGGATCCATGAGGAGAGTTTTAATATTGTTTGTTGTACTTGAAGGACAACATGTATGAATAACCATTAGGGAAGTTCAGCGTCCAATTGTAAGTTGAATTTGGTTTGCTTTTAAATCTCTTCCATTCAGAATAAATGCTTTCAAATCACACATTAAGCTGAATCTGCATTTTTGGTCTTCGATGTTTGATGATTTTGACCTAGTTCTCTATCTTATTATTTTCTGTAATTTCTGTGAGGTACCCATATGTGTCTATTAGTTTGTGTCCAAAAATTGGAGTAAAATTCCAAGAGAATAATTTTAAACAATTAGATTACTAATCTGCGTTATGTTACTCAAGATGTTGAATTCTGCATACTTGGTCTGTGTTCTTCTAAATTGTAAGCATAGTTCTTGACCTCATAAATTCATGAATAATTTTGATAACATTTGTATATGAGTCATCTTTATGTGATAAAACTCTCAAGACCTAAAACGTTATGGTTTGTTCACATAAATTCATAAAGTGAGTGTTGGTTAAATGGGTCATTTGAGGAATCATTCATCTACATCATTCTCATGAGTTTTATGCGTAAATGATGTATGTGCAATATAATATGTAGGATTTGGTGACCAAGAGAAGGATATAAAGGGCACAAGTTAAGTTGACTTGAAGTGCAAAGGAATGTGAGTAAAATTTTGTGAACTCTCTTTTCTATGAAATGTAATTTGGCTTTTCTATGTTAGGAAGTGATATATGTCTACGTGTTTTGCGTGATGTTATAAAGTGGAAGTTTCTTTTAATGTTCGTGAAGTATGTATGCCATGCTCTTGCTTTACCGTATTTTCCCGCTGATGTGTACCACAATAGCCATCATTATGTGCCTTCCTGGAGGGTTCCATAATATCCAAGTACTAGCGAATTGCCCATGCCTACAGCACTACCCACCCGATTGGAATTACCTTTTGAATTTTCGTAATAGCTCAAACACTAAATCGATTCACGAAAGAAATTACTTGAGAGAGATTATTTGATCGGGCATCAAAAACTCTTTCAAAAAGATTTCCGAAATACCCAAAAAAAAACACACGAATCAAATAGAAGAAATGACATCACACACGAACACACATCAAAGAGAGAGAGAGAGAGTGAGGCGCTGTTCCGCTTACATTTTTGGATTTTTTAAGCCTAACTTTTGTGGAATCAAAAAAGTATAAAATTTTGACTTGTACTCAATTTTTTTTTTAAATATCCAAGTTAAAGCCAACTCGGAGCTTTATTTGCCTAAAAAGTATAGTTCTGATGGCAGTGTTGTAATAAATGTGGCGATGTGGGCACTTTAATTAAATGAGAAGAATGCCTCTCCACCATCAGATCAAATCAATCTCAATCCTTGGATCAACTTGTCTTGTGTGGAGGTCCACACCCTTGTGTTTTATTATGTAGAAGTGCCTTTGCCAATGGGTACCAATTATCGGCCGGGATCCCGATGAATGTCATGTATGTATGTGGTAAGCATGGTGGTATTGGCAATGTAAATGTGTCCAAGTAATTTATGTTTTCATGTGAAATGTCTTATGATTTCTATTTAAGTGTTCACAATCAACATGTTATATGAAGAGTTTATCCAAAACCCAAATTAGAGTATGAGCTTTACTCACTGAACTTTCAGTTGACAGATTATTTACCATTTTCAGGCGATGAATGTGGTAGGTAGCTATGAATGTTTTAAAGTGCAATGTTTGTGCAAGTTTGGACTTCATGAAGTGTTTTGCATAGAGAATGAGTAAAAGAAGACTTATATTTTGGGCATGTTTTGTAATAGTTCCTTTATGGCTAATGATGTATATACTTTGACAAAGTGAACAAGTTGGGGACATGTTAAGGATGCTCATGCCAATTTAATTATGGTTTCATTTAGATTATCAATGTATGGATGCTCTCGACCAAATGGGTTGTGCTTATTTCACTTATTTATTTATGTTTATATTCACTTTTACTATGAGACCCCATATGTTTTTTTTTTTTTTTTTTTATACACACTCCAGCAAATGTTTGGTACTTATTTATTTTTATTTAGAGCACTTGCCCATTTGGTTATGTATGAAGGCCTTGTTGGCCGGTCACGGGCCGTAATTCCCTTTTAAGGGGACTAGGGAAAGCGGGACGTAACATCAAGCCCTCGCGAGCAGTTGAGCACTAGAATCACCACGGTAATTCATAGGTCTTTTTCCTGGTGACCAAAGTCACCACTGTATTACAGCCTTACAGGGGTCTTTTCTCTAATGGCCATACAAAACCCTGATCCCATATGAACGGGTACACGGACAAACAGATGCTCTATACCATTTGTAATGCCCCATGTATACCACTGGACCAGTAACTTGTTGGAGCCTAATAACATAGCGTGAAATGCTTACCCAAAAGTTACTAGTAGTAGCTCACATGATTTACTCTATAACCAAGATTCCACATATAGATTTCCGATGTGGGACGATATGTTACAAACACCCCACTTTTAAAACCTCACGTCCCTGCAAGTTTTAGCACTAGAGTAACCATGGCGTTACCCGTAGACTGCAGTCTTTTCCCTAGTGGCCAGAGTCACCTCGGCCTAACCCGAGTCTTTCTTTTGGGCTTCACCTTGGGTTCGCTGTAGAGTTGGGCTACTAAACTTCCTCGAACCCATACAAATGTGTATATGGGTTTGTCTAATAAAATCAGTAATGCAGTATGTAGACCTTAGTTGCAGGAAACGTCCAAATGGATGACGCTCCCGGATGAGAAACGCGATTCCGCGCTTCTCACTCAGAAACGTGATGGGAGCGCGTTCCCCTTGAGACGGGATCGCGCTCCAAAGGGAGATGGGAGCTTGAGAGAGAGAGAGAGAGATGCGACCCTGATCTTCGCCGCCGAACTCACTCAAGCATCGACTGCTGGAGAGAGAGAGAGAGAGAGAGAGAGAGAGAGATACTGACCAGTGTCTCCAACGAAGCAGCAGCTGTGGCTTGGGATCTGATTTCATACGATCAAATATAGTCCTAGGGTTTTCTTGTTTGTGTTAGCTGCCAACCCTTTATTCTCCTTTTAATGACTTGGGCCATTTAAGTGGGCTTGGCCCAGCATCTTTATTATTATATAGCCTTGGATCAAAACTTGCTTGAAGGCTTTGCATTTCTCAATTAATGGGCCATAAAGACATCATTCAAAACTAATGCTATCTACAAAAGATGAAAAATATATGGGAGGTATTAAAAATAAAAAAATGGTATTATTTAAAAATACATATTAAATAAAATATATGTAGGCGCTCCCAAGCTTAGGAGCTTTTGGGTACCTCCGCTTCCCCGTTCCCGCCCCCGCTCCCGCCCCCGCTCCCGCTTCGTGCAACTAAGATGTAGACCACTAGCCCAACAACTTGTTAGTGCCTAACAACACAACCAAAAATAATTAAGCTCAAGTTACTAGTGGTAGCCCACATTATATATCACACTACACAATATCACCCATGTAAACTTCCGATGGTGGGACGGAGCGTTACATAAGTAGGGAAACGAATCCTTCTATTAAAGTATAATATATGCGTCTTAGAGTCATTCTTCTATCAACCACTCAAGCAGAGTCATCCTAGCAATTACAATGACAAGATCTTGATCCTCCTTAAATCTCTCTTTTGCTTGCAGGTCTCGTTAAATATCTCTCAAGGAAGATATAAAGCAATGATAGTTGACATAAGTATAGAAAGAAGCGTCAAAATTACCGCATCCAGAGAAATTAAGCAAACGGCCATTGTTGTTTGGATCCACCATGTAATAAACCTAAAGACCAGATTAGAAGCATCATAATTTAGAAAAAGCAAAAAAGAGTCATCAAAATCATTAAAGAATCCAGGTAAACAAAGCATGCGTACGCCAACGCCCTATAGGGCAGTGGGCTTCCTACATGTAATACCAGACTAGCCATTGATAGGTAGTGTTGTGACATATGGACTAAAGAAGAAGGTCCAAACTTAGTTACTTGAATTGAAACCAGGTTAAGCATTGGAAGTTTGCCACTACCTTAAGAGAAACAAAGATAAGTACAACCAAGAGTTTTAAATTACAAGAAATGTTTGCAGGAGTTTTTCACTTAGGACATAAGAAACTTGGCCAAGTCAGATACTCATAATGTCCCTGAAAAAATAAAAGAGAGTAGAATCTCCGTAGGTTTATCTAGGAAACTTACATTTATGCCTGAAATCATATTGGGCATGGTAAGTTATACGTATGGAAATTTATGTCCTCAAATACAGCAAAATAAATGAAAGAAAGTTTCTAATTTGTCCGAAAATACTGCTCTTCAATTGGAGCGCATGCCATCATGCAAACAAGGAATATGATGAACATTTTTTACTCCCATAAAAAAAATTAAAGACCCTCCTGGCAAGGCTTGTAAGATCAAAGACCCTCCTGTTAAATGTCAATCGTACAGCTTAACAAGGTGGGCAAGAAAATCCTTACCAATTATTTCCAAAATTACCTACAATGACATCATCCATAAGATACTACCTTTGAAACTTAATAGATATTTGATCTTCAACAAATTCCAAATTATTCCGAAAAGGCATCTCTAAAGAATTATTCAAATTCAGCAATTCTTAACCGTCATATTTGGGTGACAGCAGTTTGTCCACTAACAAGAAACTTAATACAATTAACTTATACCAATAATCACATCTCATCAAATGATAAAGATCATCCAACAAACTCCACGGAGTTTTCTGGTACTCTGGACTACCATAAACTGCCTTGCATTTAACTTGAAAAAATTTAAGGAAATTACCTTGTTATCTATGCCACGAAATGAAATTGTGTAAGGGTTGTCATCATCAGCCTCATTAGTATGGTTATAGACCACATCCAAAATGACCTGTTAAACAAAGTGGCATCACAATAGTGAAATATCAAATGCTTCAACCTTGTGGCATACAAAGCAACAAAATAAAAATCATATCATGTGCGTGAAGTACAGAGCATACCTCTATTCCAGCACCATGCAATGCTTTGACCATCTCTTTAAACTCCCTGGAAGCATTAGCTGGTCCTCTGCCAGCACTTGCATAGCGACTCATAGGAGCAAAGAAATTAATTGTTGAATAGCCCCATGTGTTCATCTTGGTGGATTAGATATCCAAAACAATATATGGCACGTGTTAGTTTCCAATAAGAACCATGTCAAGAATTAAAGCATGAAAGAGTGCTAAAATTCTAATGGCAAATTATGTTCCAACAGGGTAAAAGGGATTGCAAACAACACACGATATGGGTTTTTGTAAACTAATGATGTAATAGCACACAAGTGATGGGTGTCGCACTGTACTCCTTAATAGAATCAACCAATCAGATTGTCTAGTATGTTCTTGTTCACAGTTAGCATGAAGACACTTCATCAGCTGGATTTTCATGAGTAACAGGTGCGCAGGAAATGAGGCATTCCAACCTTAGTGACTGCTCATAATTATCTTCCATAAAGGCACAGTGATAACAAGTCACGTGAACTAGAACGAGAGAAAGTTTCACTAATAGGAGGGAGGATGCAGTGAAATGAGTCCTTCCAAAATGTGGATTTGCATACAGAATCAGGTATGACCACCAGTTGATCAAAATGACGTAGGATCTTGTCAACGCCCATAAACGATTAATCAAGGGTGGAGAAATTGGGTCCTATCATTTAGCTTTGTATTGCCTTAATGAGTTAAAGCCTGAGATACCAGTCCATCCCCAAGTAATAAGAAATTCCTTCATCATAACTCAAAGACTAGTAGAAAACATTTTCCACTACCTTCAATATTACATTTATCTACATTTCTACTTAAAGAGGTTCAGGGTGTACAAGATAAAACAGTACTGATAAGCAACAAAAATGCTAAATCTACTGGAGTTCTTCGAAAATAACGTATTGTTAAACAAGCTCAGGGCCGGACCTGGGGAGAGCCCAGCAAGCCCTCGGTCTTGGGCAACCCCCCGGGCTAGGGCAACCCAAAAAAAAAAAAAACCTTTAAGTTAGGTATAAAGATAAAATAGTCACCCATACTAACGCAAACCATCTACTGGCTGTTGTGGTCGCCACAAGCTGGTAAAGTTTCAGGGCTGTTGAGTTCGATTCCCGATATCCCCACCTTGCCTCTTTTTCTTTATTTCTCCTTTTTTTTTTCTTTTGATCTTCTTTACTTCTCCATTTTTGTTCCACCTTTTTTTGTTTTCCTCCCAATCCATTTCTCTATTTTGTTATACCCTTTTTTGTTTTTCTCCCATTAATTCACAATATTACGAAATTCAAATTACTTTGTTGAAAATTTGTGATTTAACAAATACAACAGTAATGTATATGTGATATGTTCTTACATTTAATTTAAAAAAGTCATAGTTAAAATAAATCGAGTGACAACTAAAAATTCCAAAAAATCAGAAGTCAGCGGAACGGCCCCAAATTCTTGGATAAGTAAAGTACGATGACTCAATTGAAAATTTTTCTTAAAAAAATGCAAGAAGTTAGTTTTCTTCGAATCGGATTGTGCTAATAATATGCACTATAACCAGGGTTTACATTTTAATGTTCAAGCTAACAGAACAATGTTATTTTGATTTTTTTTGGTCCTTGTATATTTTTTTATGTTGTATAATTTATTAGTAAGTGGGCAACAAAGCATGAGGTTGGGCTAGGGCAACTCAAATGCCAGGGCCGACACTGAACAAGCTTGCGCATCCTAGTCTAGCATTTTGGACAACAATGCCTTAAGGACACATTGTGGCTAAATGAGGAGCTTCCACATGAACATTACTTAGATCACGTTATCCTCCTTGAAGCAGGATGTCTAGGTTAGTAGGGACCTTGTATCCTCACTCGATTATTTATTTTGGTTCTTGTAGTTTCTTGTGAGTTACCAAGCAGATAATATCCCATGTTTACCCTTATCCGATACCTCAAACACAATTAAACCCAATGCTCGATTGTGGGGTAGATTACAGGTTAAAATCATTTACTTGTACTGCGTTCAGATATCTGTTACGGAGTAATGATTAACCTTTAACAGAGTCTTGTAGAGAACACCATATATGTCAGTGTAACATCATATTGGCTTAATACTGTATTTC
Source organism: Rhododendron simsii (assembly GCA_014282245.1). Lineage (NCBI taxonomy): Eukaryota > Viridiplantae > Streptophyta > Magnoliopsida > Ericales > Ericaceae > Rhododendron > Rhododendron simsii. Next base: position 10,192,483 of record CM024958.1, read on the forward strand.
ACTACTAGCAAATGTTGTATTTGCCCTAGTTCTAGTATTCTTCAGATGAAATGTACAATTATCAGAGTAATAAAAATAAGACAGAACTCCCTAAGCAGTGTTAAGATGATGAACTTCTGAGTTGCACCAAAATCGTCCCATAACCAACAAAAGTATAGATTGCTTAATCTTAACACCAGGAGTTTCTCATTCAGCAACTAACTGATTTGAATCTCATTGGTGCATCCATGCATCTGCAGGGGAAAAAAGGCCCTACAGAATTCATGTCTGGTGGGAGCATCCAGGAATCTGGAATGCACATAGATTAATTTTGATACTAGCTTACTAAAGGGTTCTTGGGCACAAGCGATGGTTAGGTCAATGGGTGTCCGTGAGGATTCAAGTCTGTCAAGTCTATACTTTCTCATCAACATGTTTAGCTTAAAGCTCTCACCTCATCCAAAACAGTGTTTAGTCTGACCAAAGTCCAGACTTTGGTATACTCAAGGAAGACAAGCCTTCAAGATACTTGTACCTCAAAGCTACAAAAAAAAAAAAAAAAACATATACAGTTAGTTAACCCTTTGTAACAAACTTCGCCCATCAGATACAGAAAAACTCCCTCTCAAACTTCAAAACCTGGAGTTTTAAATCCAATTCATCCTTTTCACTCGTTCTTTCAGTTTGAACCTGTGTGTTAATAGACCCTTCTCATGTCATGGCAGGGAGCATAATCCTTCAAGGATTTTAAACTTTGTCATAAAAATCTACCTGCAAGAAAATAGACTTGAAGTACAAGGACAGCGCGGGGGCTGAACCCAAACGCTTAAGCTAGTAGATCAAGAGGTCCAAGGATTTAGTCATAACCCATTCCATAACTGAGCAAGGTGAGACTCTCTAACAGAAACACCCACCAAACACAATAACATGCAACGCATGTGGTAAAATACAATAACATGCAACGCAATTCGGGAAATTGGTACCACTGGAAGGATTGCAACTCTGCGCATCTGACTATGTACTCTGGCCACTATCCTTTGCCATTCAGAGTGAAACTGTCAGATCTATCGTTTCCAACGGAGATCTACTTGCATTCCATTTGCATGAGCTATTTACCCAAAAACACATGAACTTGTGGTTTAGGGAAGTGCAACGGCACATGATAGTTGATAACTAGTTACCATCCTGTTGGGTCAATCATTAGCTTACCCTCTTAAAGTTAGTTTTTCCTCGCCGAGCTAAAAAAAAAAGTTAGTTTCTCCTCTACTTTCATGACTTTCCTTGTTCTGTCATAGGTTAATGGACTCAAAGTCATAAAGCTTCATGCCAAATCAACAAACCGAACCCATACAAGAGAGGTGGGAAAAGAGGGAAACTTTCAAGTAATGCAAACTGGGTACCAAAAAATATCACAAGTATAACATAAGTAGAAACACATAATGATACTTAAATTTACCAAGTCACACTATTAGTAGAAACAATTACCATGTGATCTCTAGGGTTTGGACGCCTCTGGAATTCAAACTCATCAAACTCAAAGACAGGAAGCAACTCCACCGCATTGATACCAAGCTCAAGAAGATGTGGTATCTTCAAATAGGCAAAAAAAATAAATGTCAAGAAAAGACCTTGATAATCAGAAAGAATTTAAGTCACCATGGTCCCATCCCATGCGATTGCTATTCGATAGCATGCACAAATATCATCAGAAAAGCCTGATAGAAAAGGGACATTAATTCAAACAGGAAAGCAATATACAATTTATTAAACAAAAAACTTCCTTACTAGCATGATTCTTGTTTCCCAAGGACAATCGCACAATAAAGAGAGAAAGTGTTCAATTACAGAAACAATCAATAACTGAATAAACCAGACGTTGGGGGATAAAAGATTTGAATGGAAGATCAAGAGGTAATGCACCAGATTAGTTTCGTTACTGAATCTACCCATTGACCCAGAAGAAAAATGAAACAAAGCCGTTCCTTGATTACCCTGCTAATTGCCACGTGGCAGGTTAATATTGCACACACCTTTAGACAATTTTCAGCTTATCCGGATGCAAGGTTCAAAAAATTTATCTTCGCAGGACTTTTTATGCCCGTAGGACAAAAACTCAAGTGGAAAATCAAGATTCCAGAAGTCTGCAATCAAGTTTGTTCCATCAGTTAATTGAAGAGAAACAATCGATACCAAAAGAATAAGTGGCAAAGCACATCAGGCATCCAAACAATTGACCTGATAGCCTCAGCACTGAAACAGGATGGGTATCCTGATCAGATGTTACATAACGTAAAGTGGTTAATGTTTTCTGGAACCAAGTAGTGTATGAGCCAGTTTAACAGAAAAAAAAATAAAAAATTAGAAACTTAAATCAAATGTCTACAATCAGATCTATACAACCTAGGCAACAGCTCTATTTGTTAAATCTACAAAGAAACATAACAAGAATTAACCAAAAGAAATCAAGATGTCCCAATGCGACTATTATTAAGCTTAATCATCATTACTCCGTTTCCAATCTCCAATCTCACGTGTGCTTCTACATATACAGTGATTCAGTATTGTTGTCAACAAAAAACAGGGCTGAACTTTGAAAAAAACAAGTATAAACATGTCCAAGAAATCCTATGGCGATACAACATAAATACATTTTAGCACTCATTCGCCAAACTCTAAATGAATAGATCTGAATGTTTTCCCAGCCACTCACCAAGAATTGGACAAATCTAGATACATGAGATTTGACTTGCAAGAACAGATAACTTGTTTACACAAACAAATCATCTCACAAAAGTAAGCCCTAGTGATTAAAGCATCTACTTGCCATTGAATAATCAGTTACCACTTGTCCAGAAACAGTGGAGAGAGACCCCTCATCCGAAAAAATAAGCAGTCTGCTGAAGGAAGGGCAAGGAACAGTAGAACCATTCTGAAGGTAATATCTTGTGTATGTGGAGAGATTACTTGTTTAGCAATATTAGAATGTTTTGATATCATAAACAAGAGTTAACCTTCTCAATAATGCCAAGGTAGCTGCCACGTATACTTGGATCCATCCCACTGGATTCATCAGCAGTGAAAGCACGAACATTCATTTCATATATGATAAGATCTTTCTGCAAAGAAAAAAGGGAAAAAAGTAGCAAGCCAAAGATTACAAAGAGGCACCTAGGCAGTAGGTAAAAGTAACTGGGGACACCTGACATTGAAATGTTTAATCAGGCAAGCGTTACCAACATCAAAAGGGAAAATAAATGAGAGCATATGGAGAAGCGGCCAACCAATTGTAAGATGAGACAACCACTCAAAGAACTAATCTCTCACTTTTATAAGTTAAGATCTATGACAATTGGAACGCGAACTGTTCCAGTACAAGGTATGGCAAGGGAACGGTGTTGTGTGACCTGGCCTAAAATGTGGTATGATAGAGGTAGTGTATTGTGACTACGAGAGGCAAAGGAACGTGTGATGTGATACGTTCATAATTGTGATATGATAAAGATGTGAGTTATGCAATTACAAATATCTGAATGTGAATCTTTCAAGGCATAAACATCGTATAAAAAAAAAGTATAATTTTTTACACAATTTGTGAATCCCCATTTCTAGGAGTTTGATGACCTATTTTTACTCAGTCTTGTCGAAGGCCCACTCCTCCTTTTTTCAGAGTTTTTTAATCTATGAAAATTGATAAGTAAATAAATAGGAAAACTTTGGCGATCACCAAAATTGCCATTTCGGAATAAAGATGTATCATGATTCAGAGCGTGCTCCAAAAACTTAAATTGCTATGGTTTTAGCGGCCACAAGATTTACCTCTGGGATATTGGGAAGCTTGTAATTGTCTCCCCAATTGAACAGCAAGCTACTGAAATCATAAGTTCCAAAGAATTTAGCCATCTTATTGCTTGAATCACCAAAAACTCGACGGCCTTCAATTAATTTGGCATAAGGATCTATAAGAATAATGCTTCTGTCAAATCGATGCCCTTGATGCCATCCTCGAGGACCATCTACCCGGTAACCATACAAGACATCATCCCGAGGCAGATCCTGGATTTCAGTTGCATGAAACAGTTAAACGATCAACACATAATTAGAGATATTGATATTCCATGAAATGGAAAAGAAGTAGCATTTTTTGCAGCAGGAAAGTTAGAAGATAAACAACAAAAAAAGTAATGCGAGAAAGAAGATAGGACTCCTTGAATGTTGCAGGGACCCAGAATTTATAATACCATATACTAACTGTAAGGAAGACCAAAAAAATATGGTAATTGGTTAAAATGAAAAGGGAATTTGTGTATGTTCGCTGGTGATGGCAGCACCCTTCCAGTAGTATGTTACTATGTTTATATAAATAATCTGTCTGTATGGAATGTTTGTAACGACCCGTGCCAGCTAACCTGCTAACCCTTAGCCTAACCACGTGGCTCAAAAGGTTAACCTCAGGCTATACAGTAGCTCAACGCATTCCCTTATATACGATATTAAAGTTTACTCACCCACCGATGTGGGATCTTGGAGCCTCACAGTCTCGCCGCCTTATAATGCAACGTCCTCATTACATTGGCCCAACAACCTTTTCCCTGGTGGTCATGCTGTGGCACTTAGTTGTGTACAACAAATCATCATGCTCATACCACACACTAGAGGGCGACCCCACCATCTAGACCAAGGTTGTGCTTTGATATCAACTATAACAACCTGAGGCACCTGCTAACCCTTAGCATAACCACATGACTCAAAAGGTTAACCTCAGGCTATACAGTAGTTCGAAGTGTTCCCTTATACGAGATTAAAGTTTCCTCACCCACCGATGTGGGATCTTGGAGCCTCACAATGTTCCTCATCCTTCAAGAGGAAATATAAAATCAAGACTAGCAGATTTCTTGGCTCTAACTCCTCAATGGGAAGAAATTATAGACTAAAGTACCTGACGGCAAGGGCAGACCATGTAAGGACATGTCCCAAATCCACATAAAAAAAATTCTACTTGCATTCCAAATGTTGTCAATAATCGTGTTAGTTCCCACTAAATTGCAACATCCCACTCTCGTATATAACTCGAAAATAGAGCAATATTGATCATTCTATGCCACAACTCTCTCCCTAATTTTGGTTGATTGGTACTTTTTGGTATAGGATTGTTAGTCTAGTTAGGGAAATCTCATATTATTTTTTTACAATTCATTGGGAAATAGTTTAAAAGAAAGTCATAGATCTGACCATCTTATTCTGAATACCCTTCCAAGTCAATTGCAGAAATATACTTTTAGAAACTTTATGATGAAAGTCTTAAGATTTTGGGGCTTACTCAAAGACACCTTTGGAAAAAGCACCCATTATACACTTTTGAGGTTAGTAATGAAAATCTAAGTTAAATATTATCTCATGGGATTGATTATGCAAACTAGTTTTCATGACAAACATTAAAAGAGTTCCCCCACTACATTAAAAAACTGGGTCTGCGACAGCCCGTGGGAGTGCAGCATGCAAAGGCAATAAAACCTATGAATGAGGAAGAGGAGACAGTAGACCATCAAGTCTTCACCTTTACACTTGAAGTCTCTTGTTTAGACTTCAGAGTAAGTGCGCTTCACCTCAGTCGCTAAAACCTAGTTCTACTCGTGATACTACAGGCAAAATGATTATTCAAAAATGATTAATCAGACATTGCTTGACCATGAACTAACCAAGGAGTTGCTGCACAATTTAAGGTATTAACTTCTAGCACATTTTAAGGCACATGAATTACTTTCAATCCTCTAGATCCGGTGGGATGAGATCGAGCATCTTTGGCAATTCAAGAATTTTATCTGCTGATGCTTAGAATCATTACGACAATGATATCTTGCTTTGTCTGTTTGCAGAGATGCTTTAGGTTCTACTGCTTTTACTTTCTTTTCTTTTTTTTCCCTATCCACAGTGCTTCAGTTATTAGGGCAAGCTTTTGCAGGTTATATCGCTCAATCAATCCCAACTTCTGTGTATGTTCAAGGCTTTCCAATCCATGGTCGACTAGGCAGGCTAAGGCTGCTGATCACTATTTGGTGTGTGGCTAATAGTCTTTGGTCTAGAGGAGATAGAAAAATGCTCCTACGACTTGGAAAACGAAGTCAAGGTTTGATGGCTTTCAAGCCCCGATGTTCCAGTAAATGTCTACATGTTTCTAGCAGAAGGAACAAGCTTGCTCATAGTGCAGCACGGGGCCACGGGCAACTCTTCTTTCTCTGGAAATAATTAGAGCTTAGTCTTATGCTCTCAGGTTTGACCAACTTTCAGCTGGAGCATGGCTTGTCTATTGTAGTCCTCCTCCCATACCACAATTACCTCAGTATATATATTACAGAAATCTAAACCATTCATTAGAAAAAATCAACTCATGGTAATGCTATGCATATGGAAACTCTATGTAGCAAAGATTTTAACAATGATAATAAAGATGCAATAGTAGGTTGAAAATTGATAACGTGAACGAAGCCGGTATCCTACAAATATACAATCTACTTTTGAGCAAATTTATCGCAAACTACGTGGATTTGACAGAATCTAAAATCGAAGACTACCTCAATACATATGTGCCATATATCCCCAGTTTTATTCACATGAGGATCCAATGTCAGCTCTACCATTCCACCATCTAGCTTGTCATGCTCTTCCCTAGAGAATGGAACATTTATGTCATACACAAATAGTACACTGGGAAAAGGTGAAAAATATTTGCAGGGCAAAAAAAGATTGATAAGTCCAAAACTAAAAAAATGTGATGCACACGATTTTTAATTTTGTAGGTACTCATACGGGATACTTATTAAAACAACAAAGCTTTACTGCAGAAACCTAAAAATTACTGTTATGGCAACTGGAGCAAACGTTTCACAATGACACTATCATACAAGTAGGCAGTTGTGGGTTTTTGTTCATCTTGGGTCTCTCTTAACTTCAAGCTATTAATTAAGGGCGATCACCGTTGGGATTTTAGGTCCAAATCGGGCAATTATTCGTAAGCTACCAATTATCTGAAAAGCTTAAGTAGTTAGGAAATAGGCCCAACAATGTATTTTTCAAGCTATTTAGCCCCCTCCCTCACTTGCAACCCTGTCTTACACATGGAGATGCAAATATAGATAAATACGCATGGGAGAAGCAAAATGCAAACGGGGACCAAGTGCAAGTAAAGAGACTAGAACCCAAGACCTTTCCTAGTCTGAGCTCTGATACTCTGTTAAGTTACCAATTATCCTTGTTGTAACGAAACGGACCCACTAATTTTATCAAGCTATTCAACATTTTTAAATCCAGGGTCATGATTGGACCCTTCATCTCTAGCACTTGGAACAACAATTAGATTGATAAACAAATGGGTGAGATTGACAATGACGAGGCTTAATTCACCTTCCTTCTCTGCTATGTCTTGCATTAGTTTCTGCATAGCTAAATACATTTATGCTGCTTTGGGGCACCCTTTATTCATCACTATTCTTAACTTCTTGATTCACAAATACAAAATAAGGATTGATGAGAAATTTCATGCAAAGAGAAGTTGTAATATCCAAATCTTTGAAAGGAAATTACAATATATAATTGCTTAAAAATGGAACACAAGCTTCTCTAACATATAGGACATATAATACATATGTCATGACTACACATTAACTTAATTGCATAGAAGGATGTTTTTTCTAACCTCTCTGGAAGTGACAAGCAAAGCGTAACGCCAGTTGCATGCTGTGAGAAAATAGCAAAATTGACTCCATTTTCAAGTTCTGAAACTCCCAGTGGATATGCCTGACCAGGAAAGGTTCTGAATGATGGCCAGCTCTCTACCATTTGAGGAACCTCTTCCTAAGACAATTGACACTAAGCATAAAAATAGGAAATACCAACTCCTTTGAAATGGAAGCTAAAACTCGGCTGATAATGACAATATCATACTACGAGCAATATACAAAGCTATAAAGAATCGGATTCATCATATAGACAAATAGCAATAGGCCATGGGTAATCCAAAAAACATTGCAAATAAAGAAGAACCAACTCCTTTTGATATCAATCAAAATCTTGAATCAATGGTATTACTTTCCCTACTTTGTTTTGGGTAATATTGTTTTTTATTTGCTCGGCTTTTGGCCTTTTAGGTACCATTGTTGGTACCACTTTTTGTCAACAGCGATGCTGACTTAGATATAAATCTGCATTAGTAAGCCATGTAGTACATGAACGGATGTAGGAAGAGACTAGGGTTAATTCAAGTGAAAGTCAAACGAACTACTTCCTCTCAACAAGTAATGTAATAAAAAGTACACACTTAAAAAGGGACAGCACTCAATTTCAAAAACTCAAATATACCTATTCAAGAGAGTACAAAAAAAAAAAAACTTTCCCAAACAAAAATGTTACTTGCCAGATACTTTGAATACTGTTTGGGTCACTTTTAAGTAGTTTTACCTTTGTAAAAATACACAAAGCCTGGCTTTTCTTATACCAACAAACCATGGCTATTAAAGAACAGAAGCCAAACGACTATATCAACGAATAACCAAGAGGGTAAGATGGCATATACTTATCGGGCCCCTCCTCACCTATAACTACAAGACCTTAAGCAGCCATTAGAAAAGATTTGACGCCATGTTGCTGGTCAGCAAACGCCCGCTTAGTGCTAGTTGGCAATGAGTTATTCAACTGGATGGCAGTTACCAAAATATAATTCAATCCAACACACCCCATTTGTAAATTTCCATCTGTTAATAGTACGTGCCAAGAAAAACATAAAAACAAATGGCAGGTAAACATAAAGGAAATTAATTAGTACCTCAAGCACACGTTCTTCCACACGGCGACCATATGCACTCACAATCTTAAATCTGTCACAACCTCTTTGTCTACCCTAAGCAACGTAAGTGTCAAGTTAACTATTGAAGATGCAGAGTGGGGAAAAAATAAGTGCTAGACAAGTTGATTCTCAAAACATTTTGAGTGTTCCAGAAATATAGCTCACCTTGTAAATAACTCTTGGGTCTATCTTGTCACTTGGCCCTTCCTTACACGACTTCAACCTAATGGAACAATAACATTTCAGTCATCAAATTGGCCAAACCCTTCCTCCAGTGAAGTCTCAGTCACTAAAACAAGAAACGTCACTCAAATATTAATAAAACAGTTTGGAATTTTTGATTTCCTTCTTTAAATGTAATAAAATAACTACTATCTCTATCCCAAAGATCGTCTGGTCCACAAAACAGAACTTAAAAATAATGTATTTTCGTCAAGAAAAATTTTAAATTATTATTCGCAAGTTAGTACTGGATATCAATGAGTTCTTTCAATTTATGTCACCAAGTTAGTATTATTTTTTACAATTGTATATTATTGTTAAGTTCTCGCCCTACGGACCAGACAAACTCTTTGGGCGGAGGGAGTATGTCACAGCTCACCAAATATTTCAACTTCTGGATCAGATCCTCTCCAAACCAAATTTTGGACTTGAACAGTCCAAATCTAGACCATACATTGATGGTTCACGCAAAGAGTCTCAGAGCAAATCCGAACTATTGATCACAGCAATGGACGGTTCACAATTGGATTGTCTCCTCCAGTCCAAAACGTGGACGGGAGAGGATCCAATTGCATCAACGCCTAATAGTCTAATACCCTAAGGACTCAAACTGTCTGGATTTTTGAATTTGCAGATAGTTTCGTCATTCATATCGACTCGCTTAATCTTGAAATTCCCAGTAAATTCCGTATAATTTGCCTCTATAAATTCCTTGTTACTCATTTCGAGCTACTTTTCCTGGATTTTGAGAAAGATTACTAATCCGCAAAGGTTTCAGAAAGAGGAAGAAGTTATTTCCAAATTGCTAATGCACAAATTTAGACTAGCAAAACGGAAGTGTGATACAGCACTGCGTGATTGCATCTAATCCGAGCGATATAAATTCACATTGGGAGATATTGAAATACCATTTTTTCCAGAGGAATGAACCATTAAAGGCGGAGGCGTGGAATTGTTACCCAGTGATGGAGGGACGATGTGCTGCAATGAAAGAACGATTCGCAGTGGAAGCAGTAGAAACAGCAAAAGCGAAGGAAGTAGACTTTGTTATTGTAGAAGAATCGAGGAGTGGTGAGGCGAGCATGTTTATTCCCTGCTGATGTGATGAAACCAGAGCATCTGTGGGCATGTACTATATTTGTGTCATTGTGTGTGTGTGTGTGTGTGTGTCAGAGAGAGAGAGAGAGAGAGAGAGAGAGCTCGTGTGTGTAGGGGAGAGTGAACGGAAAAGGAGCCTTTTGGTGAGACCTGTGAGCAAACTTTTTGGCTATCCGATGATTCGACTCTTTTTGCCTTTTTTTTTATTTGACAGTTACATGTTAATTTACGTATGCTTCAATTAATTTTTACGAGAAGCGAGTTACAGGGAAAACATTTACATTGAGGCTAAAGAATTTACAAAAAAAAATAATTTTCTTATTGCTTGAGCTCAAAAATCCAATCATCAATTGTGAATTGATGGAAGTAAACTCAACGGACCAATAACAATTAGGGCTCATATATCAGATGTGGCACACTTTAATCACACTCCTTCATTTATGAGTGGGGCTCGTCTCAAAAAATCTTATCTGTATATAAAAAGAGTGTGACTGAGATGTGTCACACCGATTTGCCTTTAACATTTTTAAATAACAATTAGTGCTATGATTCGACTCTTCCTCACGGGTTTCGAGACGTGTGTATCGAAGCAGGAGGATTTCCTTTCGTTTTCGTTTTCGTTTTGTGCGTGCCACGTGAACGGGGTAGGCGAGACGAGCCTCCATGTCTGGACACGTGTTGTTCATTATTTTGGAGCTTTTTGGATCTATTCCACTGGAATTATTAACAGAAATATCAGTGCACTGCAGAGTCTTATGTGATCCAGCGATTTTAGCGATGGAAAAGCTTAGAGCCCTTTCCACTTCTGGAAAAAGTGGATTTTTAAAAAGAAGGTAAATTTTAAGATAAAAAATTATATATTTACGCAAATAATTTTTCTACTAATATGGATCTTATTTGATAGATGTCATTGAGATCTTTTAAACAATGCAAAAAAAATTGAAAAATTATTTTTCATTTTCGTTATATTTGAGTTTGAAATTACCTTCTTTTTAAAAAAAAAAAAGATTTTTAGAAAAAGCGGAACGAGGAAGCAAACCCAAAAAAAGTCTGAACACAGTCATCTGGTGTTTGTGGGACCATGTGCATAGCAATTTTGTCTTGGGTCAGCGGCGGCTTTAAGAATTTTTACCGAGGTGTTCAAGAATTATATTAAATTTTATCTTGCAGTAAAATATACACAAAAATTTATATGGAATCAGAATCACCTCTATGAACAAGTGTAATATATACATAATTTCATATAGTAGTACGAATATTGTGATTAGAAAACAAAATTTGGATTTTTTTCCAAAAGGATAAATTTATATTAATAAAAAAATAAAATGGATAAAAATAATAAATATTATCAAAAAATAATAAAAATTCACAAAATTTTAAACATGCTACACATTAATTATGTAAGTATATTAGGTTGATAAATGAGGCAATTATAATACAAAATGTATGAATTAAAATTTAATAACATGTAAAAATAAAAATTAAAAAAGATAAATAAAAAAAAACTCACATTGTGGAATCCCACAATATGAGTAAAATCGTCAGAATACTTCAATGTGTAAAATTTGAAGAATACTAGATTATTTAGGCCATAAGTGGTACTAACCCTTGGTTCGAACCTCCCGTTTAATACTTGGAATCCGTAGTTTAAGCTTGAGTTAAAGAAATCATAGATGATAATCACCAAAATCAAACCACCAACTGGCTTGCTACCTATAGCTAAAATCCCTTATAGCCCTATAAAGCAATACATACGTGAGTTAGGGTTTTCTGTTAGCACGATAATAATTTAGGTATCGGAGAACCATTGTCAACGAGGGACAAAGGTGCTTCTAACATGGGTTTGTGCTGCTGTCTAGGGTTCCGGCGAGGTGACAGCAATTCTCAAAGGGCATTGAACAACACCATGCGAATTTTCTCCCCGTACACGTCCGCCATTGAACGCAGCTACCAAGCTATCCCGAAGTGCTATGGTGTACTAAAATGGAAAGAAAAAGAATCTTTCAAAGCATTCAAAGATCTTGTTTCACTATCATAGAGAAAATTCTCTCCTATCAAACAAACACCCTCAATTCCATGATTCGCAACCTTTGGAAAATCCCATCTGGGATTTATTAGTTTCAGTTCCTTAACTGACCTTGCTTGTTCGGAAGGTATGCCTTGGTGCTTTTTAAGATGGTTTCTTTCAAATGGAATTCTTAGAACCAACCAAAAAAGGAAAAGAGAAACTATGAAAACCACTATTGGAAACTCTATTGACTCTGCATGAAAATTTGCAGGGGAAAACATCAATAAACTAAATTGAGGAGACAAATTCTTTCACCAGATTCTCTCTCTTAACAATTTTGAGTTGCAAAGACTGCCGGATGCTCATTGTCGTAAGAAGTGATATGGAGCCCCTCTAAGAGGACCATTTTCTTAGCATAAAGTCCTCATTTGCCTAAATATATTTTTTGCAAATACAAAGTGAGTCCCTTCAAATAAACTTGATTCACTTTCATCATACATATGTGCAATCGCTGAACAAACTTTTCCCTGGTGGGGTTACCATTGGATCACGGGGGCATTGTCACCAAATCATTAGCGGACTTAATACTACGAATCACGACATTCCCTTTGTTTTTCCTCTGGTGCCCTTTTTTGTGGTTGGTCTTCCACATAGCTTGACAGACTCGAAGCGCCAAACCTGCATGGACAAAGTAACCAGCTTATAAGTGAATTAACCAGTTAAAAAAAAGAAGGGGGCCCGGGGGTGGGGGGGGAGGGGTTGGGTGTGGAAACTATATCCCGTAACGCATTTAGTGTGTGGAAACTATATCCCGTAACGCATTTAGTTTGAAAAGATTCACTTGGCATACAAATTTCAAAAATAGGCTGAAACGATTCACTAGGCATGTGAAATATCACAATAGGCATTCAGAAGACTTTTGTGGGACAGAAATGGTGGTAAACAGAACATTTGCTGCAATTTAAATTATTTCCCTCTCAAGTTCAAGAGCCTTGCAAAATGTACACAACTGTCACCTTCAGGAAACACTACAGGAATATAACAGTGTTCCTGCCTGAATTATTGACCACAAAAACTGTTTCTGCTTCGCTAAAAACACGCTACTCAATCCTTTCCTAGTGCAGAATGCATACTGATGGTTACCTCGATGACAAGAAGTTAATCTTGTAGCATAGCAACTGATACTCACTCCATGGTACCTACTCCACTAATTCCAGACTTTAAGCTTAAGACCTCCTACATTACTGTACGAAAACCAATATGTTTTAACTGCCCAGAGTTCAATAAAGGCCACAAATCCAATCACATCCGGCTACTTAATAATGAAATAGATAAATAGCCAATATGACCATCCTACCATCTGTGACGAAAAGGCAGCAACATAAAACATAGGATTTGCAAAAACAACGCATGTTACTGTACAAGAAGACTGAATGTTGGATATTCTTCTCCTACCAATATCCTTACGGGTTTTGGGGAGATACTTTTGGAGGTGATTTTAGATTCTCCATTACAATCTCAAGTACAAGTAAGATGAATATGCATAATATCATGAGGGAGGAAAATGACATTATATTAATGGTAATTTCTAAGCAGAGGTGTGAGCTGTGCGGCGGGAGATGGAGTTTGATTTGGTGAAGGGGAAACAGTCATAGGCAGAGTCATAAGCAGGTGTAAATGCTTTGGTAAGAACATAATTTGCTGAAAGGTGAGGCACAAAATGGTCATCAACCATTGAGAATCCAAAAACACCTATGGACCTCTATTCTTCATATTGTAGCACCTTACGGTTGTTTTGGGAAGGCAGTCTCAAAATCTCTCCCAAAAACCAACTTAGAATTTGACAATGGTCACTATCTAAAAAAGTTTGGGGAGATGTGCAAAGAATTATGCAACAGAGTAGTACGTGGAAGTATATTCGTAGAATCTTCTGGATCTTGCTTCTAGAAAAGAACTTGAGAATGAGTTCTGGATAATTACTTCAAAAAAATTGGGAACAGCTCAGATTGCATTATGAGAAATCCACAAGCCACAAGCCACCCAAACATGTGTCAAGAACAAGTTACCTTGAACAGAGAAGGTCCATTGGGAAGCTGATAATTATGACTAAAACTTTAACAGATCAATAAAAAGGATGCTTCTACTTACCAATTACCATGAACATCACCCTCAGCTTGGGCAAGATGTCAGACCTCACAGTTGAAGCAGAATCATCAAATCAGCAACAATGAAGACTATACGGGCGAAACTCCCAATATACTATTTTAACTGTATCTCTCAAACCTATTGAATTGCAGAAGATAGAGCAGAAGCCTCTGCTATTAAAGAAACTGGTTGGCGAGCCTGTAGACATGCACCTATGTCGAACGGGCGCAACTCAGACCCATCAAAGAGTAGATTAAGACCAGGAAGGATTACTTCTTGGCTGTCTGCATCATCTAATTCAACTTTTCCAGAACTGACTGGAGCAGATTCATCAATGGGCCTTGTGGCAGCCTCATACACAGGAGTAAGAGCATATGATCTGCAGATGGGATACAACATTATGGTGGTTTAAAAGTTTGGTGCTAGCACAATATCTTTTCTTTTCATTCATGTTTTATACAACTCGTGTATTATATAAATGACTGCAAAAAGTTAATCGAACATAAAACGAAAGACAGCCATCCATGTACATCTTATTTCTTATTAATTTAATGCAATGAAATCATCTTACTTTCCATAAACAAGTTTTGGCCTTTTAGGAAATTGATTTTCACACTCCCCTTTTAGCCATCCACACTCCTTTTTTTGTCTTTATCCACTTGAATTTACTATCTTGCCCTATATTCAATACACTTCTTCACACATGCAAGGACAATATTGTAAATTCACGTGGATAAAAACAAAAAAGGTAGTGTGGATGGCTAAAAGGGGAGTGTGGAAATCATTTTCCATATATAATTACGTAAAAAATTCAAATCATATCATTCTTGGTCTATTTTACATAAATCATTTTGTCATTCCACTGACGTAAACATAATACAGTACAGCTTTGTGAGCACAAAAATATTATGGAATCGACGAAACCATAAAGGTGAAATTTGTTGCCAACATAGGATCGTCTCTGGTTTGATACATCATAGCTAAAAAGGAACTAGTCAATTGAAGCTGGAAAGTTGTTCAGACCAGTATTAAGGAACAACAGATTAGAACTCCACATTTGCTATGCGTAATGAGGTGTCTTACAAAGAAATGAAGCTCGGAAACATCACCAAGGACCACACACCCAACGAATGCCAAGGGTCCTATTAAACACTGTTTAGGTCCGAGAATTTAGTTAACATAGGGCACGGTGGTTCATATTCCAAGTCAGATTTAAGTACCCCAGCAGCCCATGTCCTTAATTGAAAATATCCGAAACTACCCTTGAAAGTTTTTTTCTCAAAAAAAATCAAAATCAAAATCAACACCCTTGGAAGCTTGAATTATGCAAAACCTAACTGAACATTAAGCACTGAGTTCAGCAGCATCCTATGGATAATCAAAGAAAGAAACAAATCAAAATGACTTAAATAAACCCCAAAGACGATTATAGACTGTCTGAGGCATGCACCATGTGAAATTCCAAACTTTCCCTTTTCATCTTTTTCTTGCTTCGTACCAATAAAGCTACTAGAAATCAATGCTCACATCTGCCAACAGGATACCACCTAAAACACCATAAGATGCACCTCAGGTCCACAATAATCACACTCCTGAAATATTATGCACCACACAGAATCATATGCACCCTACAAGCAGCTGTGGGTAAGTGGAGTCATTGGAGTTAAAAAGCTATGCCAGATTTAACCTCCCTTGGCGTACGCATGCTATGCTTGGCCTTCAATTGTCTGGTACTACCAACATAATGAGCCATCAATAAGCGTCATTTCCCAGGCTGAAATAACAGTCTACCGGCATAAGATCTGGCTACTGTCACTAAGGGCTAGCCAGGGAAAATTGGTTTGAAAATCAAAAAATAAATCACGGAAAAGAAAGCACAAATTATAAAAGAAAAATAAGCATAGAAAAATCTTCATTCACTAAAAAATGGTTTAGAACAGTGATGTATGAATATGATATGCATACTAGCCATAATTCCTATAACATACCAGCAAAGCATCAGGCAGATGCCCACGCATATAATGACAGATTTCTAGACGCACCTTAGAATGTTCCCATCGAAGCTCAAAACTTCGGTGCGGCAACGTTGTCGATTAGCTAGTTTCAATCTCTGATGCTCACTCAAGGCTCCAGAAATGGGAGAAGAAGGGTCCACAAGAGGATTCCACCTTCCACTTGCATAGTTCATAAGTTGATGAGATGAATCCTTTGGTTGCTCCCTTTGGTAAAGAAATCTTGCAGCTGGACCGGTTGCTTGATACTCGGCACAAATGTCCCGCAATCTTTTCCTCAAGTCTTGCATTGAATCACGATGTTCAATGAGCAACTCACTTTGGAGTAATTGTGAGGAAACTACTCTTTTACATATGCTGTTGCATAACTTTGGACTAAATAGTGGAATCCCGAATTCCACACTTAATGGGACCCATTCATACTTCTCATCATCTGGTGAAAATTGATCCAACTCTCTTTCCTTGAATAGTTTTAATAAGCGAATATAGCCAATTGTCCATAAATTTATCTTATTCGCCAGCACAGTTAACAGAGAGTTTAAATTTGAACTCTCCTCTGTGCACAGACCCAATTCCTCACTGATGCAAACAATTGAACCATCTGAATTCTTCAAAGGCAACGGAATATCTATAGTAACTGCTCTTCCACGCTCATCAAGGTCATACCTGCTAAGGGGCTGCACAAGAACAGCTGAATGTTTGAGAAGTGAATTTAAACAATGCAGAAGTATACTTCCTTTAACTAAATTCCCTTCGAACTTTGCTCCCAACCCTCCAATCGTAGACCCATCCCAAGACCAAATAAACGCTTTCTCGCAACCGGCCAACGGTGCAGGAAGCAAGCGTAAACACTGGCCTTTCATCAGAACAACCGATAATGGTCCGCTATCTACAGCCGAATACAGTACCAACTTCATCCAAGGTGCCATAGACGAATGACAAGGCGGACCAAAATGAATGGGACCTTTTGGTCCAGGTAGAACTGAAGAATGAGGAAGTGGGACCATGGATACAACAATATCATAGTCGCGAAGAAACAGCCGGTCTAGTGTTGCCGGCGAAAGAGCCGCCAAGCTTTCACATCGGAGAATATCAACACGATATTTTATTTTCCTCTTTGAAAGACCTTTCTCAACATCCAAAACTTCAGCAGATTCTAAAATCTCATCATTTTGGAGACTAGGATCTGATTTAGAATCCTGCTCAAGGAAATTTTCTTCGCTGGACATAGTTACAGAAACCATCTGATTATCAATACTTCCGGTCATAGGCTCAGTGTGAACAGAACCTTCTTCACCATTTCCTGAATGTACAGAATCGTCACTACATAGAGTTGCTTCGTTCGAAGCACCATCAGCTGTCAAAGCAGTGGGATCCTCATTGCTTGATGATATCATGATTTTCTTTTCAGAACCTTCTTCGACTCTTTCATCAGTAGCAATTCCACCGGCTGTCAAGCACTCTAGAACACAACGGAGACTAAATGCATGATTGGCAAATTCCTGCAGTTCCCCCTCAAATTTTGTTCCCTCTAAAGAACTCAAATCCTTGCAAAGATCTGAAATGCTTGTGTGACCTAATTTTCCTGCCTCATACAATGTTACTGCATGAGATTTCAAGCCTGTGAAGGACATAGAAGAGCAATATGAAGTCAGAAACAGAGATAATGACAACCACTAAGGCAGCAGTAATAGATGCCTTTGAAAATATCCGAAGTACAAAAAAAATGGAAATACCCACCAAGGCCTACTGCATATTCAAGGCAAAGAATAAGATGGACCTTAGTTGCAGGATCCTTCTACGGGTATCTCGAACTGTGGTCCGATCCTAAGAAGCATAGACACATCTATCTGCCTCACGTACCTGTGTCAGACACATGTCGGTCACGGACACGACACTCTCCGGACATGTATTGAACATGTCCAAACACTTGTCTAATGTTTTTATTATATTTCTTTTACTTGGACACATTGTGGATACTCTAGCACATGTTGGCAACACTCTTGGAACATGCTGAGGGCTCATTAAAATGTATCTGACGACTGATGTTTATATGAAATCATAACACACCTATAATTCTAATACACTTCACATTTGACGTGTTCCCGACGTGTCTGTGTCCTAATTTTCTGAGAAATGACATGTCAGTGTGTGGGTGTCATGTCCGTATCCAGTATCCGTGTCCATGCTTCTTAGTCCGATCCCATCAAAAGAGAATCGCACTCCTAATTGGGATGGTACCACAGAAAAAAGAAAAGCTATCAAGCAAGAGAAGATCTACTATTGTTCCGCTCCGATCAAGAGAAAATCTCACTCTTAATTAGGATGGATACCGCAAAAAAAAAAAAAAAAACTACCAAGCAAGAGTTTATATTTTTGCTGCAAAGTCACAATTAACATATCTACCCAATAGACAAATGAATCTCCACTTCTTAAATCGTAAGCAAAAAGAATAATTTCATTAATAACTGTGCAAGCAAGTACATGAAAACTACAAATAATTACTAAGCATTACTTGATCATTACATACTTCTCCATCCTTAAGGACTTTAACCTTTCAGATAAAATGTGTTTGATTTGCTTAAACTAATGGATTAGAGAAAAAGGAAAGGAGACATACGTTCTCGGTGTTGTCCTCTCTGGTTTTGATTTGGCAAAATGTGAGAGAGGGAGAAAAAGGTTTAGACCATTGTAGGTAAATGTAAACAGTAGTACTCCATAGTTTCGTACATACAAGTAAACATACAAATACAGAAAAGTCAAAAAGCTTTTCAGAAGTAGCTGTATAGAATCTGTAAGTTACCAGTACTTTTTACCTATTGATTTGTCACCTAGCACGTGCAAGATACACTTCGCAGATGTATCATGTATGTATGGGTTCAATAACTTTCCGTAGTGGTGTCATGCAGGGAGAGGACCAAAAAATAGAAAAGAAATATACTGAGTACTTGTCTGGATTTTTTGGGTTAGTGGCTTCAGTTGACACCATAGCGTCCTACACAGTGAACATATAGCTGATTTGGGATTTCTGTAGACGCATATATGAGGTTCTACTAAGCAAGAGCTCCCCGAAGATTGGAGGACGCTCCAGGCATTCTATGCCTTCAAGGAGAAACAGGCTTTACATCTCTCTACCCTGAACAACAAAGCTTTTATCTCCGATCTCCATCAGAAGACCCAACACCAAAAAACTGGAACAAAATTGAAGATAATTCTTTACCGATAAAGAACTCCAGAAAGGGTAGAGCAAAGACAGTCCTCTGAGGAATGCCTCTACCATCAACCAAAAATATGATGGTGAGGGTTGCATGTAACAACTCACAGACCCCATAAGATAGGAACTATACAGTACAACTGATGCAGGACAGTTTTAGAACATTACGAGTATTGCGGCCTACAATAAGAATTGTGGTTGGTTTTTATTTATTTATTTACAGTGGGGGGGGGGGGGGGGGAGAATAAGAATACTACTTGGGTAAGTGCACAAAAAACAAAAATGAAAGAATGAGAAGAAGAGAGCGAAAGAGTGCTTCACCCTTGCAAGGGTTAGGCGTTTTCTGCAAGGACTATGGCCCCAAACACAATGACCCCAGCCTCGATATTCAACTTCATTAATCAACTCTATAAAATGAAAGATCGCATTCCAATTTATAATCCATGGCAAAGACTCTTCAAATTCCTAGAAGTCGAAATGAAATGAACCTAATCCATGAATACATCAAATACGATGTGAATGAAGCTAAATATAAATGTATACATTGCATATGTTCATACATCGAACCTACTAACAATTAGATTCACTGAACTAAAAATGTGTTCAATGCATACATTGAACCTTCTAAAAAGTATTTAATGCATCTAAAAGCATAATGAATATAACTTCTAATTCATGATGACCTTTGAACTACCATCTACCATGGACACTTATTTTTGGACCAAAAATACTTTTCAATGCTCATGCTACCCATAGCCTTTGGTTTAGGCTTTCCAAAACCTATGAGACCTATCTAACCACTCCATGGTTATGTCATCAACAGCCAGCTCCAATGTTAGGTAGTTGATACCCAAGCCAAAATCTCTTGTTATCACCCAATGAATAAACCCCTTCAAAGAGGACGCTAACTATAACTACTCACCACAAGAATTAGTTTCTCTTTCCAATTTCCAGCACTGCTGACAATTGAATAGCACAATTACAAAGGGGCCTTGTCATGGCCAACACCGGGGAAGTATTCAAAATCCATGAAGTGGATGTGTTTGATACACATAGTTGCACCTATTTCCAGTCAACTTAAGCTTTGGGACAATTGGTGATCTACCATCGTATATCTTTTGAGACGTCTTGGGTTCAAGTCTCTCAGTCATTTGGTCCCTGCTTGCATGGAAGTTTGACGTTTAATCTTCTGGGTATGAAAGTGAAGTGCAGTGTAGGGTCTGTGTGCTCTAACTTTCGTGTTGAATTCTCTCATGAAATTGTCGTCCTACATGACCTTTTGTTCATCAAACTCTTTTGGATTACTTTCTCGTCTCAACGAAAGGAATCAGAAAAGGGAAAAAAATCAAATTCACTTTTCAAAATGTTAATGAAACACAAAAATAATCCAAAAAAATCTCTCTTGGGATTAGTGAACTCTTAGTTTTTTGTCATGATTTTTTACTTTTCCGATTCCTTTTGTCAAGGCAAATAAACAGGTGAATATTCCTGTACTACCCCTTGTTGGTCCTACCGTACTCCAGCTTGGTAGTTTCCACCGCCTGTTTAAAAAAATATGATGCAAAAGAAGACTAAAATTGTATGAAAAAATAGTTCAAGAATAAAGTTAGGCCAAACCCAACTACATAATCCTGACAACCGCTCGCTTTTGGGGTGGAGTTCTACCAAAGACCATGTGAAAAATATATACGAGGAGTACAAGGGATGGGTTGGGTGTATGTCCATGGCCTGTATGCGGCGACCAACCACAATTGCCAATCCTAACTCTAACCTGAAGTCTAAACTAAGCTGCCCCTTTATCCTCATCTCCCCTCTTTCTTTCTCATCTCTCTTGCAACCCTTACTCCAATGCGCAAGTCCGATCATCTACCTAAAAGACAACCATGTCACATACTCTCTCCTGTCTAACTTGTAGCCTCTCTCTAATTCGTAACGCTAACCTGCAGTCTAAACTAAGCCATCCATTCACCCTCATTTCCTCCATCTTTCTTTCTCATCTCTGTTGCAACCCTCAGTCCAACACCCAAGCCCAGTGTCATTTTCCACCTAAAAGACCACTATGTCAGCGACATACTCTCTCCTTTCTAACTTGTAGTGTTACATACCTGTTTTCCTAAAATCATTTTGTATTATTTTAATTAGGTAGTGGGATAAGCAAGTGTTCCAAGTTTTTAGGGTAGTGGGTTAGTGGGATGTTGTCCTTCATTATATATAAATATAACATTTGTGTATCATTTAAGAGAGTTGAATATTGATAAAATGTCTTCCATTGTGAAGTACAGAAGTCAGACTCTCTTCTATCAGAGCCAATTAAAGGTCTTCCCCCCTCGAAGTGGGACTCTTCTCTCCTCTCATCTATTTTTAACTTGTGTAATAAGAAACTTTGTAACAAGTGGTATCAGAGCTTAGGCACGGAGCAGAGGGTAGATCAACTAGAGAAATCTATGGAGTCACTGTCCACGACTCCACGGGGCAGCGAGATATCATGAATCAAATGAAGGAGATGTTTGGTCAACTCACTGCTTGAGTAGATCAACTAGTAAATCAATCCCCTCGGAGGGTTAACGCCCACATATGCAAACAGACGAGATTCCCTCAATTTAATGGGGAAGAAGACCTAACTAGTTGGTCATAAAGAGGCGACAATTTAGGGGCAATGGGTTTATTCTGAGAAGTCTTGGATTTACTGCACGAAGATTTAGAAAAAACTATGGTGATTGTCATGAAGATGATCGAGACCACCACACAGTTTCACAAAGCTTCCGATGGATTTATGGTGCCGATCAAAGGAATGATATTGTTGAGAAGCAAATCAATTCCAAGGCGAAATCCAATTTGGAAAAAAGTTGATTTTGTTGTTTACGAAGAACATGGGTTGAAGCTACTGACCATAGTTTACTTGATCAACTTATTTTATCATCTATCAACACAAAGAGGCAAGTGGCATTAAAGTTCAAGATTAGTGCTTCCGAAGGGTTGGTTGTTGTGAAACTAAAAAGAGACCTCATTCACATGCTTCAAGGGTTCTTCTTTATTAAAATGTGGGATCCAGGTGGATTTCCAATGTGTTTCGTATTTCAACCTTGAGGACAAGGTCGATCTTTAAGGGGATAGGATTGTTACATATCTATTTCCCTAAAATCATTTTGCATTTATTTTAATTAAGGTAGTGGTAGAAGATATGGTTAGTGGGATAAGTAACAGTTCCTAGTTTGTAGGGTAGTGGGTTAGTGGGATGCTGTCCTTCATTGTATAAAAATATAACCTTTGTGTATGAGTGTATCATTTAAGGGAGTTGAATATTGATAAAAAGTCTTCCATTGTGAAGTACAGAGGCTCCTCTATCAGAGCCAATTGGAGGTCTTCCCCCCTCAAAGTGGGACTCTTCTCTCCTCTCATTCTCTTTTTATTTTTTGTTATGAGAAACTTCGTAATATGTGGCTTCTCTCTGATTCATAACTCCCGCCCTCAGGATCGGTGACTCCCCTTCCATCTCTGCTGAATCACATAATGTCATCAGAGGAAACAATAAAATAAGCTCGAAGTACAGTAGGGACAAGAGGACTTATCAACTAACTCGGCAGCTGGGAAGAAAGACCAAAAAAAAGAAAAAGAAAGAACCAGGGTACAAACCTGGCGAAACAGATCCCATCATAAGATAAGATGTTATATTAGCATCAACGACAAAAGCAACACGTGTGTAGGCAGAAGTTGGCCCATAATTTTCTGCTCCAAAAAGATCTTGCTGAAGAGAACTCCCATCAATAGACGTGTTCAATGAGCTCACATTAGCATGAGAACCATCTTCTTCATCACTGAGGTTAATGTTGGGAATGCCAGGTGCAGTTGACTCATGAAGAGCTGAAGCTGGATCAATTAATTTTACTGCCCAACCTAATCGACAAGCAAATGATGCAGCGGCCTGCAGCTGAGAAAGATCAGTCTGTAAGGTGGCTGCCAACTCAGCCACAGTTGAATTCTCACTTGAAACTACAAACACAGCATACAACAACCTGGACAATGCACTCAATCTCGTAAACATCTTAGTTCCACAACTTGGAAGATAAATTCAATTGAAACAAGGCAACAGTGGATTAAAACAACTGCCTTACTCTTCAATAGGATCTTCATATGACTGCTCCCTGTTGGATACAAATCCTTCAAGCCTGGAAACTGCAACACCGTGTACGTTAGCAATGCAAGTTAAAAATGCGGAGGAAAAAGAAACAAAAAGCAGGAGAAATGGAGCAAGCCAGCAAGGACATATAAAAAGTTCAAAACCCTATATTTCATCAACACGCCTTTTAGCGTTTGCTATTTTCATAACAATCAAAACAAGTCAGAACAATTTATCATTTCCCTTGTTTTTCAAGCGCATAAACAAATAGTAAAGAACCAAAATGTATCTAACTTCTCAAATGAAACAGACATCTTTGCAAATTAAGGTTGGCTTGAATAACGACATGCAAGTTTCAAAATCAAAACAAACCAACAGTCTAGTTGAAAATAGAATATTGATATGTGGCAGGGATAGGCATCCTAAATAAACATGTATATCAGACGAAAATGTCTAGATGACAACTCAAAGTCAACAGGCCCGAATAATGACTTATGTATCCTCCACAACCAAGGTTCTTGCTTCCAGAAGGAAACCACAAGTTCTTATACTAACTGAAAAAGAAGTACGTTAATGCAAGGTCACATAACCTATGGTTCCACACTTATTTCCAACATTGAACTCAAAACAAAAACAATCAGCCTCTTCTTTATTCTCCAAAACCAGACCAGTGACCCTCTATCTACCTTTCCTCCACTCCACTATCTGTACAAACTGACATCAGCAAGCCACCAGCACCAATGGTTGGTGAACACATCCCCAACCGATTAAAAAGTTCCCAATCAGTACCCTTTTGGGGTGTGGGACACATTAGAGTATTGATTAGTCTCCAATGAGCTCTGCTTTGAGTCATCCTTGTTGGGAGTTGTTTAGTTCATGGCTAAAACAGTTGCAATTTGGCACTATTTGGCTCGTATTTGCTTTTCATAATTTAAGTAGTTAACAATATCAGTCTGATTTTAGTATTAAGCTTCATTTGTGTAACACTTTTGGACCAATTTTATGGTTTCTAATTCCTTATATATGTGAGATTTTGGATTTCTCACCGAATTCACTACACTGGAACAAAATGTAATGACAGCAATTTCTGTTGGGGGAAGGAGATCTGGGTTTGTTTAGAGAGGGAGAGGGGTTGAGTTCTATAAATTTAGACAGAGAGGCAAAGAGCTGGGGCAATTGATGATGGAGAAAGGGAAAGGCGATGGGTTTGCACTTTGCACGACAAAGAGAATGTGAACATTGTGCATTGGAATTGGGATACTTTGGTGACAAAAATGTCAATTTGGCTTGGTTATGCGTGGAAGCATAAAGTATGGCTGTGGCATATGGGCCTTCCATTGCAATATAAGACTCAAAGTATTGTTCCAACAAATGATCCTCCATTCTCCCAGTACTCTTAAAGTTTCTCTCCCTTAAGCCCTGACTTAATTGCAGGAAGCTCTTCTACTGAGAGAAGCTCTCTCACTCCCAGACAAGGAAGAGAAATACCCATGGACAGAAAAAGCAAAAAATATTTACTCCTTAAAATGAGGTTAAACTAAGAAGAAGAAAAAAGAACCCAATTGGCACAAAAAATTTAAATGCACTGAAACTACCTTTAAAACGATCTTCAGGATAAACAGGGACATCAAAGTATATTAACCCCCTTCTATAAAGACCCTTTACAATTTCAGGATCAAAAAGGATGAATGCGTTTGCTTCCTCCTTACAAACTTTATCAATTGTTCCCATTTCTTCTTCTGAGAGTTTCTGAAGGTGGGGGGAGAAAAACAACACACAAAAAATTAATCACATATAGCTTGAAGTGGAGCATACACTACCAAAACAAGTACATAATAGAGGGCTATGTGACTGCAATTCACTGCTGATGAATTTAACGAAGCACAGACAGAGCATGCCAAACTGCTAATTCAAAAACAAGGACCAGGACCAGACAGCTTACCTTGAATTCTTCCAATGTGAAGTTGACAAGACAAACTCCCCACCATGGCTCAATCACAAAGTCCACAGGTTGTGTAGGTAATAAATCTTTTGCAATTGACTTGTTAAGCTTCCACATAATTTTCTGGATGGCTCCAAAACAGTAGGAAGCAAGAAACAATGAGTAACCCATCTATGGATAACTTGCCATGAAGCACCAAAACAGGCTTTTTAAAGCTAATTAGTCTCCAGTTTCAAGAAATTTGAAAGAACCCAAAATATTATTGCAGGATTAGAGAATTATGAAGCCTGCTACAGGTGACCAAAAACAAATAAGCTCCTAAGGATTAAACCAATGTATCTCAATATAATCACTATGCCGTGAACCTGTCACAAAGGAAATACAATGTCATCCAAAGATGGAACTAACCCCAGGATAGAAGCACTGACACAGGACACACCAATTCCAAAGCAACGGGGACACTAACACAGGACAAAATATATATCCCTATTGTTCCAGTTTATTAAGTTCTTTTTCATCTGAATACACCAGAATTTGTATCATATTTTGCAATTTTTAACTTTTACTATGTAGATATTACAATGAAAAAGAGGGTCTTCCTGGTAGAAGTTTTTTATTTGTAAATTTTGCCTCTCATTATCTAACACTTGAAATAAGTTTTAACATACAAATTCACCCATGCCGTGTCCCCTTTGTGTCTAACTGAAACCATGCGTGTCTCTAAGCGTGTCCCGACATGTCCTGTCTGTCCCCGCTTAAAGATTAACAAAGAACTGATTATTCACTCCGTGTGGCATGTCTTGAACCTGTTCCCGGCACATCAGACACTCAAGTAGTGACCGGCTGGTGGTGTCAGTGCTTCATCTACATCTGGAAATGATTTTATGTCTGTTTCTTTCTTATTAATACAAGGTAGTGAAGGCAGCTCTAAGATGTATGCGACGGCCAAATGAGATAACGAATCAGCTTAGACGACTAACTTGGGCTTTCTGCAGTGATCATATGATCACACTGGTTCCATTCCTTGAACACATCTTTCCATCCAAGTTCCATTATTGTCTTCCTCTTGCAACTGACCAAGGCAAATGGGTAGAATCGGGATTTAGTATGGGGCTATCCGAGGAGCAAGACAGTACGCATTCACTGCCAAATTTTCTTTTCACCTTATGGCAAAGAGGATTCTTCACAATATTCGAAGCAGTGAGTCTGCAACAAGAATGGAGTATTCTAAAGCATTCACTTCTAAATACATTTGAGCTAATTGTGCCACAGACAGTTGAGTGTTTCTGTCCAATTACCCAATTACTTTAGAACGGAGACAATGTTAGGACATTAGTATTTCCAGGCAGAGGATTCTCCACATTACCGAAAGTTTCTAATAAAACATTGGTTCGGATTCCCCCCCAGCCAACCCCCCACCCCCCTTCTTCCATTTTTCTTTTTCGCTCCCTGCCTTAATCATTGTCTGAGGCATAGTCTTAATTATACTGCTCATGCACCACCTCTTACATCTTTCCAGTAACCAAATTCTTTCCCATCGTAAAGAAAGAGAAGAAAATAAAAGGGAACATTATGGGTATTGGCATCATAAATCCTGTACGGTGCCAATTGGAATGCTATATGATGAGACCCACGGTAAGCATATGTTGAATAATAAATAAAAGCAATATGCATAGCACTAGTAATACCATCAAGACTTCAAATCCCCACAACCACTGACTAATCAGTGATTAGCACCCAAGATTGTATGATCTTGGGGCTTAAATCCTCTAATTTGTAGCCTTTTTATATTTAAGTCGTCGTTTTTATTCAATATTACACATAAGGTATTTTTTAAGTGTTTCAGGTAAAACGTGCTAATAAGGCGGTTTTGAACGCCAAGGGATGTTCCAGGATGTAACCAAGTGTTCAAGTGCCCGACAGTACACATTTCATTGTCACCCGATCCTAACGACATCATAAGTAGCCTCGTACGACATTCGGTGGTCAAGTTGGCAAGGATCATGCCAAAGTGTATCAAGCAAGGCAAATGCTTCGAAGATAGCCCTCGAGGGCGTCCGAGACTCCAAGGCCACAAGGCACACCTCCGCCAAGTCTCGTTGATCAAGCAATGAAGCATCGGAAGGCCGTCGGGGCACGGCAAGGCATGATGGTCAAAGCTGTACCAGTTCTAGAGTTTCAAGGCATACGTATCGGTGCCTCTAAAACATGGTACCGGTACCATTATGTTGATATGGAAGACAGGTTGTTTGGTACCATACCTCAAAACTTGGGTACCGGTACCAATGCCCTTCGACCAACCTTTTATGCTGAATGTTTCAACCTTCCATTTATGGAAAGTTTCTACTTTAGGCATGTTTTTGGGATATTTTAGGGACCTTTTGGTCCATTGTAAGGTTGATGTTTAAGCCATATAAATAGGCCTTTATGCCATATATGGCCATTATGTAATCCTTAACACTTTTAAGTCTTTTGTGATTTAAGAGCTCCTTTGCTTTGTTTCAAGATTTTGTCTTCAATTCCTCAACAACTCAAGTAAGTAATGGTTGTATGTTTAATTATCAAATATTAAAGTTGTTCGCGTGGTTTGGATCTTCTATAAAATAAAGTTTATTTTAGTTTTTATAGGTGAATCATGTTTTCTATGCTTAACTCTTTTTCTAGTCTTTTTGCTATGAATGAGTAGTATATAGGTTTAATCATGGGGGAGGTTTACTCTATGATTTAGTGGTCTAAATGGTTTCACTAAAACTTTAGCTTAAGTTCAAGGTTTTTGAATGAATTAAACCCATGATGTCTAGTATTGAGATCATGGGGATTGGTAGCTTCTTTGATCATGAAGCTTATCGCCTTATGCTATGTGCTTGATATTCCTACACGTGCGAACGATTCTTTTTCGTCTCTCACCTGCGTTAAATGAGTTCAATTTGAATCAGAGTTTTGAATTAAGTTATAAAGGAACCGTTTGACAGCTAAGTCGTAGGTAAATCAATCCCTTTGACTCAACCATCTCTAATCTAGTTTAATTCCAAGTTTAAATTGTCATTCAAATCGAATACCAAAGTTGGCAACTTGAACGCCACAATCTCTTTACGCAACATCTAATCCGAATTCGCTCAAGAAGATTTCTCTGTGGGAACGATTCCGGTCTTACCAGTTATTATGCTTTCAACGAACTAGCCCAAAGCTTGGGGTGTGAACCTTTCCAAGAGGTTAGGTTGCGGCGAAGCAATTGGATTCCAAGATATGAGAATTCTACCAGCATAGCACAAAAAGAATCGTGACTAGATTACAGACTAAAAAACATTAGCAGTAAAGGTCCATTCAATAAGGCTCCATTTGAACGGCGAGAAAAACAGTAGGAATTGGTTTAAAAAGATAGAGGGACAGCTTTAAGACAGAACTCTCCAAGCTTCTTAAACAAGTATCTGGTTGTAGATATACGAAGATGTGGTAATCATAGTAATGAATTAAGAGAAGTACCTCATATGTTTGGAAATCATAGATATGCAGGCATACATAGGTACTCATTAGACACATAAACGTGCAAAAGTTCTTGAAAAGTACCTTAGACCTGCACTTGTTCATGATATCAATAAATTCATTTCTTCCTATTCCTGTAAGACGCAAGGCATCTGCAGCACTAAAGTTTGGTATGCTATCATAAGGTTGCTCTGCAGATAACAGGAAATCATGGGACTGGTAAGACACCTGTGAAAGCTGACTTGTATTGATGCATCTAACTGGCTACGCATTTAAACAAACCTATGCGCGCTACTTGGAGCAGGAAACAAGAAAGGTCAAGTAACCACACGAACATAGGACTCAGTGATAATAACAGTTTAAAGAGAAAATAATGTATTGAAGACAATAAAAAAGTCTAACTTCAACCAGGTATTGAATCAATTAGTTGTTTCTGTAACAAATCCTAGTAATTGACAAACAACCAGGCACATTCTGCTAGCTAGTCAAAAATCATGTGTGCCATAGGAGAATAAATAACTTTCCTCCATCTCCTCTAACTTGACTAACCAAGAACTAACTGAAATGTGATTCATCATAACATCAAAGATTCAGCTTCAAGCCCGCCAAGAAATATGTTTGCAATAGTGCAAACAAACAAGCTACTAATCAGTTTACTTATTAAATCCAACATTCCAAACTCCAAAGCATTAAACACAGCTCCACTTGGCGAATTTTGCATGGAAATCATACAGCAGATCATATGCAGAAATTTAGTTTCAAACAGGGAAGGTCAAGGACATTTTGAACTAACATACTAGTTACAAAAAAAAGTGCTTGATTGAAGGACAGCACATAAAGAAATGGCACCTAAATTGATCTACTACATCTTCTGTGTATATAACCAACCAATATAACTAATGAAATGGAAGAACCTTTAGCAGAATCATATGACATGTTGAAAAGAATAACCAATTACCGTTTTTCATGACTTCAAAAATCATATCGCAATAATATCTGAAAGGTGATACCCTCATTACCCGGCAAACATACTCCGCAAGGTGATAGGGAAACAGCTGCAAATTAAAAACAGCAAACTGCATAAATCCAAAGACAGAAAATCAAGGCATAATTTATAACTGGTCAATTTTCTGTGGGCATCAACCTTAGCTTTGGGTATAGAAACATCAAGGTGTCACCGATAACTAGACAAGTTTCTAAGGGCATCAGACCCTTTTAGGTTCTAAAAAACATTGATTTCTCTCGACCAAAGGATGCACATAAAAGTTATAGCATGCCAAGGTTAGGGATGGCAATCTCGGCCGACCCGTTCGAACCCGCCCCGAAAATCCCCAAACTTCAGGGATTCGTTTGGGGATTGGGTAGGGTATGGGGAATTTTTTTTTTAAAATTCGGGGATCGGGTAGGAGACGGGGATATGTCTGTCCTTGCCCCGAACCCTACCCGTCCCCGTTCGTTACCCGCCCCGCCCCGTCCCCGAATCCCCGAAATATATATATATATATATAAATAAATAAATATATACTATATTATATATACCCGTTAAGTAGTATATTTTTTTAGGTTCTCATAATCTCATTCTTTTCCATTCATGTCGTTTGTTTTTTTCGACTAACTTTTCGGCACAGTCAATTTTTTCATCCCATGATGCTATGGCCGGAGGGGATTAATAATTTTCACAGAGAAGTTCGTTTCCTCAGCCCTTTTCTCTGGAAAAAAAAATACAAAACAATCCAAGTCCTTTCGGCTTTCACATGCTAGTATATGCTGTTAGGTGCTGAAATTGAAAAATATAGGTGCCCGAATCCCCGTTTTGGAACCCCGTTCCCCGTTTGGGTCGGGGATGGAGGAAAAAAACAAATCCCCATTGGGGATCGGGTCGGGGATGGGGATGGGGTATGGGGTATGGGGTAATGGGAAGGGGGTGGAGGTAGTACCCCCGT
The DNA here is from genome assembly GCA_014282245.1 of Rhododendron simsii. Taxonomy (NCBI): domain Eukaryota; kingdom Viridiplantae; phylum Streptophyta; class Magnoliopsida; order Ericales; family Ericaceae; genus Rhododendron; species Rhododendron simsii. The sequence continues at coordinate 10,223,482 of CM024958.1, forward strand.
CCCCCACCCGTCCCCATTGCCATCCCTAGCCAAGGTCTTAATAATTGACAGCGTTGACCAAATTGGTGGAACATTTCCAGTATCAGCAATTTACTGGTGCTGCATTCCCTATACACTAACTTTTCTCCAAGAAGTAAAAGACAGCATGTTGGAAAGACTAAGACCCGTACTATAAATCATGTATACAACTAGCAATTTAGCACTAAGCTCATATAATTTCTTGAGCAGCATGAACAACTTCTCAAGATACTAGAAAAGAATGAAGTTCCCTAGATTACGCACTGCTAAATTCTTTCGCAAGTAACGCATCATCTCCTCATAATATTCGCCTTCTTTGATAACTTTGCGAGCAAAACAAGTGTTCCATTGGATTCTCTTCTTTATACAATGCTCAATTATCCTGCACAAAGAGCATTAACAGACGCATAAGTATGGGTCAACCTAACCTATTCCACAAGCATTTAGTTATTAAACCATCAGAAAATTCTACATGTGTCCTTAAAACAAAAGAAATATCTCAAAAAAGCTTATGTTAATATTATTGCATCAGAAGATTCAGAACCAAGGACAGTCAACCATCAAGCTTATATCAACGCAATACATTCATAACGTGATCATGTTCCCACGTCTAAGAACCACGGACAAGTTTGCCAGCCTCACGTATCCTTGTCCGACACGTATCAGTCACAGACACGACACTCTCCTGACACGTGGTGGACATGCCTAAATACGTGTCTGACTTTTTTGTTATATTTCTTTGACTCGGACACATTGTGGTTCTCTAGGACACATTGAGGATACAATTGGGACATGCTAAGGACACACATTAGGTGGTTAAAATGAAATTTTTATGACTTTCTTTTTTGATGGGCAATTTTTATAACTTCACCCAAGTAAAATTTCCATCGACGTATAGTTCATGTATCCATATAGGGATATTTGATGTGTATCTTCATAGTGTTGCTCTTAATTTGATAGAGAATGTTTTTCAGCTTTTGTATGAATTCATTAGAAGGGTCTGTACCATCAACATAGTTCATATTCGACGTGTAGCCAACATGTCCGTGTCCTCATTATTTGAGAAATGATGTGTCCATGCCGTGTAATGCCCATATCCCATGCCCGTGCTTCTTAGTCCCACATAATCAAATGACCATGCATGCTTAGGCATCTACGCCCTAATGATTGGCAGGTGCACAGGTAGGCAAAAATTAGGCTAGGCAGTGTTTAAGTATTCCATTTTAACAGGTAAGTCCCTTTCCAATAATGATCTGCTAGCATTGGTATATACTATATAACCTGCAATGATTGCGACGGATGTGCAATTTCCACAGGATGTAAGATTACAGATCACAAAGGCAAGGCGTATGTTTGAACCAACAAACGACTCAGCTAAAGACTCTTAATACTGCTCTTACTTCTGACTTGATGTTATTTGTGGATATATATGTTACTACTAAGGATGTTTCAGTAACTCACGAACAAATTTCTCCCCACACAGATTGAATGAGGTCATCAGATCATACATTTTGGCCTGCATTATTTGCATGGCCATACCCTCTGTGTGTGTGTGTGACAGTGTGTCTGGTTGAGTAGATTCCCACTTCCTTATCCAATGAGGTATTGCTTCATTTAATTGTCAAGCGGGTGCAAGGAACTTCATGTCTCTTTAAAAAAATTCGTTATTCGCTTTAAGACATGACATTGATCCAAAAGAAGAAAAGGAGGGAGCAGAAAAAAAATGAATAGGAAGGAGAAAAAAGGTGTGTTACGGCTTTCAATGGATTCCTCTTCAAGTGGACATTTACAAATTCTTTACAACAAAGGGAGCGGTTTAAACACAATTCTTTGCTTAGTGACTGCTCTGTAGTATTGCAAAAATACTTACTTGCACAGTTCCATTCTCTCTAAAGTAGGTTTTCATACCGCGTCAGGTCCAGCCAAGTTGGGTATAGCCCAACAAGCACGTTTGTAAATATAAAGTATCAATTCAAATGCCAAAATAATCCACAAATGAAGCTACTTTAAGTTTGGGAGACTTATTAGCCAAAAATCCCGCATATTTACATTTTTTGAGCTCAAGGACAAGAACCTTTTGCAATCAAACATAAGGACAAATGTGCCTATAAAAGTGCCTAAAACCCTAGGGTACACTATGTACCTAAAACCCTAGGGTACCCTATGAAAGTGCCTAAAACCCTAGATTACCCTATATATGAAAATGCCTAAAACCCCAGGGTACCCTATGAAAATACCTAAAGTACTAAAACCCTATAATAGCAAAGTGCACCCTAAAACCCTATAAAAGTGCCTAAACATGTTTTGGCCTTATAGTTATAGCTAAACACTCAAAAAGTTGAAGGAACTCCACTGAAAACTATTTTGTTGGCGTCCTTCCCCTAAATGAAAACTATTTTACTGTCCTTATGGCTAATTTTCCCTTTAAGGTTTTATAGGAATCAATGTAACTATAAGTTTAATGAACAGGTGCATGTCGGTGAACAAGCTCTCTTGAACCAGAAGTCCTTCGAGACGAACAGAAGTACTTTTGCTTTTACAGAGTTTATTAGAAAATGGGAAAATTAGCCATTTTCCGTTTTTTTTTACAGGAAAAAAAAAAGTACTCTGAATTGCCCATTCTCCTTGTAAAAAAACTATGAATTGCCCGATGGAATTGCCCATTCTTCTGTAAAAAAAACTACAAGGAGTTTATTTTAAAAAAAAAACTACGTAGTGCCCACCAAGTCCGCCAAAATAAGAAGGGTCCACCCAAGGAGAATGGGCAATTCCATTTTAAATTCCCTTACTGAAAAAAAGCACGATGGAGCCGATTAACCTTATCTTTCCCGTCGCTCAACTGAGGTCACTTCACTAAACAGTTTGCTACGTTTAGCACTCTGAATTCGCAGATTGACTATGTGTCTGCTTCCTTGATCCAAAACTGAATTGAAGCTAATCTCAATCACTCTACCACACTGTCAATTGTTCGAATAATATCACGTATTCCATTTACCAGGTAAGCTGCCTCATTTCACAGGTAGCGTTTATTGCCATTCTATTTATAGAGGTTCATCTTGTTTTTTGCTCATTAAGTTTCCAATTCGTCATCGAGCATTTGGAATGCGAGTGAGAGAATAGAATACTAGTTCAATAGCGACTTTCCGTGAATTGGCAAACTTGACTCTGCAATCAGTTTGGAGTTGTGATTACTGATTACAGAGGCAGTTGTATGGAAAACGTCCTTGGATATTAACACTAACCAAATTCTTACCGTTCTTTCCACGAGAAAAAAGGAACAGCCTTATAGGGGGAAAAGTAATCATACGAAAACTTGATACAGACATCAATAAACAAATTTCGCAACTAAACTGGGGGGAGAAAAAGTCCGCACACTAACCTTCTGTGCCACTCTTCCTTAGAATTCAAAGTGGATTGTACCCGCTTAGGAAGATTCTCCCAGGGGCATTCCTCCTTGATTGCTTTCAGTACCAACTGGTCCTCAATCGTCGCCGAAGCGTGCTGCATATTACCTTCTCGAGAAAAAAATAAACACCGCTACTCTCTCCAAATCAACCTACCATAACCAACCTTCAGAAATGTGATTCAAATTAATCGACAAAATTCCAGTCGAAGCATATAACACGTAAACCAAATGATCGAGATAATTCGAGAACCATTTCGGCTAATCCTTTCAATGGTCAACTGTATAACACAATGCACATCAAATTTGTGGAGTTTTTTCGTAAAATGATCGGGTCAATTGGCGATGGAGTTCTGTGAATCCACGAAACAGATACAAATGCTGCATTTAAGACGGTGGAATGGGAAATTGGTACCTTAATTTGGAGGCAATGGCCGTGGAAACTCTGGAGGGATTGAGCTAGGGCTTGGAATTTGGAGATTTGTTGGGGGAGATCTAAACGCAGGAGGAGAGCTGGAGGAGTTGAATTTACGCGCAGACTTGGATTATAAAAGTGGGGGCCACGTTCAACCTTGTCCCAGTCGGCGAGTTTGGAATTGGGGGAAAGAAAACTTTGACAGCCGTGTTCGAAAATTTGGGATTATTACCGGTATGAAAAATAAAAAAGTATTACCTCGTTAACCTAACATAGAATACTTAACTACTACTGAGTTTACTTTTTACAAAATACATTAATCATTAATAAAAATGTCACCCTAGTATTTTAGGGTACCCTAGAATTTTAGGATACCATAAAATTTTAGGGTGCCCTAGGATTTTAGGGTTTAGGATACCTTAGGGTTTAAGTTTAGGCGCTTTCATAGAACCCTAGAGTTTAGGTTTAGGCACTTTCATAAGAGTTTAAGGGTGCACTTTTCTATCATAGGATTTTAGTGATTTAGACACTTTCATAGGGTACCCTAGGTTTTAGGCATTTTCATAGGATACCCTATGGTTTAAGCACTTTTATAGGGTACTCTAGAATTTGGACACTTTCATAGGATACTCTATGGTTTGGCACTTTTCAAGGTTTAGAGTTTTAGATATTTTCAAAGGATTTTGGTGTTTAATTAATTGGAGATGACTTAGTGGGAAATATTTTTTATTTTCTATACCTAGTGGTAAAAAGTCCAAAATTTATTGTCCTTGATTTTTTTATTTTATTACTACTATTTTTTTCTCTATTTTTCAAAAACAAATGTCCAAACAAAATAAGAGAAAATACTTATACCTTTCTTTTCGGGGAGGGATTTTCACACTTTCATTTTTACAATTCACTATTCTTTTTTTTGTTTATTCACATGAATTTACTATTTTGTCCTTATTTCTATATGCTTTTTTTACACATTCCTGTGCAAGATTGTCAATTCATGCAAATTAAAAAAAAGAGTGTGAATGATAAAAAAGGTAGTGTTAAAATCATTTTTGTCTTTTTCCTATATTCCAAACAAATCCATTTTCAATGTTTGGGCTCTTTTTTTTTTTTTTTTTTTTGAAAGGCTCGTTTACTTGTTAAGAAATTAATGCATTGCAAGTATTTCTTATACAAGTATAGTGAAATAAAGTAAATAAAATGGAAAGTATTTTTGTATGCATTTATTGATATAAAAAATGAAAAGTAGTAGATTCATTATATAAAAACTAGTGTAGAAATAAGATCGGTTATACTAATAGGCGACCCAGGGGCAAATTTGTAGGTGCAATAAATATACATACACATTTTTTAGATCACAGTGATATAAATTTCAACATCTACAATTACATATAGCCGTTCAGTTTTTGAAAGGATTTTTTTTGTTTTTAATTTTCATTGTACACATGAAGATTGGAATTCAAATGGGCAATAGATTGACAAGATATAGCCATCTTTAACACTAACATTTTTATGGAGAAGTAAATGATTGCAATACATAGAAAAAAAATTGAGAAACAACTAAAATAATATTTTCATAATATAGAAAATCAAAGAAGTGGATGTTACTCCCACAAAAATTAATAACCCCTGAGAAATACTTCTTTCATAACACTTCCCAAGGGGCATCAATACCCCAAAATCACTATGGTGCATCATTGAAAAATATCGACTAGTGCATGGAGCCAATACCATGTTCCACTGGTGAGAGATCTATTTTTTTCTCAGCAAAAGAAATTTATTAATCTTATGAAGGATTATAAAGATTAAATGGATCAATGACACATCAACAAGAAGCCATATAAGTCCGAAAGAAAGGTAAGACGCTAACCAAAATAGTGAAAATACAAAAAAAAATACCAAAGAGACACCACATCCAAAACACCTAAAAAATACCCCAAGAGACAGCACATCAAAGCACCTAACTATTCCAAAGACAAAAAAAAAAAAAAAACACCCTAGCAGCTAAACCAAAAACACATGCCAAACACCAAAATCTAAGTAGAACCTGAAAAGCACAAACGGAACCTAGAACTCCAACGAAAGGGAAACATCGTCTTCCCAATCCGAAATTTCTCCCTCTTCTACCTTCGCAATATTCTTCAGAGCTTTCTCCCTATCAACAATTTTCTCTTCTTCCGTCTCAACCAAACACCTTAAATTAAAAGTCCTCCCCCAACGAGTTTTATTCCCAGAACATCACCTATATCCAACATATTGTGAGCATCTATATTATAAAACTGAACGGGTATCTTTAAGAATATTCTTTCTCAACGGTTCAGATTTATCCCTGCCACAAAATTTATCTACCCATACAAACAAATTCAACGGTCCAGATTTATCTCCACCCCTCCTTCTACAACATGGCATTTTGGTAATTACCATACATTGTTTGGACAAAAATAGAATGGTATTCTTCGTTCAAAATTTGAAACCCACGTTTCCTTTCTCTCTTAATTACTTTCCCCTTCACTCACTCACACACACACACACACACACTCTCTCTCTCTCTCTCTCTCTCTCTCTCTCTCTCTCTCTCTTTCTCCACAAATCCCCAGACCCTCACCGTCACAATCCTCATCCTAATCAATTTATGTTTCAAGCTTAGATTTTGGTGTAGATTGTTTGATGGAGATCTGTGGGAAAGGTCAATAGGCGCGACCGTTGACCGTTTGACTATCCAATGAGCATGTGACACCTGTACTCGTCCTCGCGGGGTTGACGATTTGACCAACGAACCCTAGCTCGCCACGTGGCGCCTCAGTCGCGCGACACGTGGCCTTGTGCATGGGAGCCTCGCGCTACCCATAGCTTTGCAGCGCCATGCAAGGGTCGCGAGCTCAAATTCCTCCCTTAAGGAGAGAGTTATATTTATTCCGGTGGACACTTGGCGCGGTCCCAATCTAATGGAGACGATAACGCGGTTTAACCAAGGCACCAGGGAAATTGCCCAGACTCTTATGTCTGCTTCGGCCTTTAGGCAGGACCCAAGGGGCCCCTTGAGGCTTGGCAAGCGGTATTGGCGCGACCGAGTAGGTCACGACCTTACCCTACGGGAAGGAAGGGGATCTAGTGGCTTGGTGGCTGTAAAAGAAGAAGAGGATCTCCGTGGATCAGAGGATGCGCTTACCGTCATACTCACGGTCAGCGCGAGGGTAACGACACCTCCGCGGTCAGGGGGTACAGAAGGGACACGTGTCATTTTATCAGTGCGCCACTTGGTGCCCGAGCATTAGCTCGTGTGGTCTATAAATATGAACGTCTCTCCATTGCACCTCAGAGATAGAGCACTTTGTGAACAGTTCCTAGAGAGAGCACTGATTTCAAAGGAGGTCTTATCCTCTTTCAGGGGCTCTATTGTCTTTCCTCCTAGGGATCTCTTGGGTTTGGATCTCCACTGCCTACCCTCTCTGTTCACCCCTGCTCTTCTTCTTCACCCTTTTAGATCACTCCTTTCATCCCTTTCCATGGCTATTACAACCTCTCCGGCATATCTATTCTCTTAAAGGGTATTTGTTCACTCAGAAATCAGACCGATCCTACAAGATCTTATCAAGTCCGATCATTTCATGTCCCAAAGAACACCAGAAAATCTATCAGCAGTGGTTCGCCTTCTAATTTGGGTATAGATTATCTGTACATATATGTATTGCAAAAGTTTAATCATTGCTTTTGTGTATCCACAGATGGCGATGGCCGTCTCACTGGAAATGACGCCATGAAGTTCTTCGAGATGTCGAAATGGGAAACGACCAAAACTGAAATGGGTAACAAAAATCTCGATTGCTTTATTACTTAAATGTAAATCTATCGGTTTCGTTACTGGTGTGTAAATCTGTTGGTTTCGTTATTTTGGCTTTCATATGGACTGATAAATTAGGCCTTGAATTGTTATTCCTATTTTGTCGATGAAGTTGTTTAGTTTGAGAATAGGAACCGTAAGAGGGAGTGAGGGAAATTAACGATTGGTTTGTCCGCCCCTTGAGCTTCGAACTTGAAAACTCTAAGTGAAAGGAGTCTAGGTTCTTTTATGATGGTGGTCACTTAGCTCTTCAATCACACAGAATAATTTGCATGTTTTTTGCGTAGTTGAATTTGTTGGATAGTGGATGATATATTGCACTTGGGTTCAGTGTTTATTTGCGTGTGCCGATCGTTCGACCCGTGCCTTCAGGCACGGGCATGCACTAGTTCTTGAATAACAAAAAGCTTCTATCTTTAATGTCGGAGGAAGATAAAGAAGAAGAAAGCACCTTAGTTTTGTTTGATGTTTTGGCGGTTTTAATCCCGATCTCAGTCAAGTGTTTATTCTTCTTAATCTTTCTTTTAGCTCGATTCACTATCCTTTCCATTTTTAAGATTGCTTCACGGGCAGGTATTTCCCAACACTAATCTCAACTCTCCTATCCTCTCCTTCACAACATTCCGATGATCATCCTCAACTTTAGAATCATCAGCACATTAATGATCTTCATGCTTACCCTGCATGGAGTTCTTGGATTTGGGGTTATCTCTTTCTTTGCACTTACAAACGCAACCAGACAACATCATATTATTACTCTCCACTTGCTCTTCCATCACATGAATTGGATACAACCTACCATCAACCTCCAAGTTAATCTCTGCATTAATAGCTCCAAAGATTTTAGGAAAAATCTGCACTTTACCCGAAAAGAACGATAAACCTTTTAAAGTAGCATCATCCATAGTGATCGAATCACCCCATATCCTTCCAATGCTAAAGAAGGTGTCAGAATTCCATAAATACAAGGGCACACCATAACAATTAAGCCAAACATGACAAGATGAATCAATAACAAAATCAGGGCTCCATTCTCGAAACTCTTTAAAAAAAATTCCCCAACCAATTAACCTCAGGCCCTTCAATCATCAACTTTATATCCTCAACAGTGGGAAAAGTAAGAACCACATATTTCGATTTAATAAGTATATCAGGAACCCATTCGCTAAGGAAAGTGTCGCTAATAGACTCAATAGATCTAAGGGATGGTAATCTAGCGATGACACTTCTCAAAAGTCAATTATTTCCTTCCGCAAAGGTATCGTTCTTGGCTTTGATAGTGATCTTGGAGGAGGGCAAATACTTCTATTTCACCACATTCGCGTATGAAGACATACAATCTGGACCTTTCTTTTCAAAATCTTTATTGCTAAACCCTCCAAACGAAACCTTTTCACTAGTGTTTATTAGAAATTTATGAAATTTCAAATGAATGAAACCGGGATTTCTAGAGGGTCTCCCGAGGCAACCGGTCCCAGGTTCGTTGTATCCGGACGCATCACAATCAATAGACATATTGATGTGTGTGGCTGTAACTCCCGTAATCCCTCCACCTTGATGGCAGTATTATTCTTTCCCTAGATGGCTGGTTTCAATTCGGGGGTTCCGCATTCCATTTAATTCTTGCATTTATGAGGATATCTCATTTGGCTATATGTTGGTGCATCCCGTTTCTGTACGAGACCCAGGAAAATGCACAGCAATCCTAACAAACTTTGAAATTCATTCTTTGAGAGAGAGACAGACAGACAGACGCTTGTTCAGTTCGCCAAGGTGGTCAACAGCGGTGTTCCGACGGCTTGCGGTTTAACCGAGCTAACCTTGGGAGGAAGACGCTGGTGCAACCTACAACACCTACGGTAGGCAGCGAATCTTTCTTAAGGTGACTATGGTATCACACAGGACTCTGTTCCGATTCAAAAAAGTTATGTTTGTATCTCATTTGGTTAAATCTGCTCGGTATTTGTAATTTGTTTTGATCATGTGATTGTTATCAATGAAATTGTTCTCTGGGTTTTTGTCTTTTGTCGAATTTTTCCCAACATTTTTAACGCCAAAAGAATTGGCAGATCCTAACCAAACCTATTTTGCAACGATTTATTCCTATGGGATTCAAAGGTTGCATATTTAAAGAAGAGCTTCCTATATTCAATCAAAAAACAATTCGCTCTGGATATAGCCACCTCCGCCGATGTAGCACAATTATAACACACAAAACCAAACCTTCTTTTAGACACTTTGCTCCACTTAAATGGGATAAAAGCATCTTTAAAAACACCAAATAAATTAAAGAATTTCCTAAACCACAAAAGAACAATATCTTAGGAAGACTATCCACAAATAAAGTGAACAATTCAAACTTCTCTCTATCCATAATCTCCTAATAAGAAATATCAAATCCTTTCCAAGAAATTCATCAAATAAACTAGAAACAAGCAGAATAGTGGCAATTTCCAGCAGCACCAAAATCACCAGATAAATGCAAACAAACATAAATGGTTGCAGCCTAGCCACAACACCTCAATACTAATGAAGAAAACCTAGACACGAAGCAAAACAACACAAAACCATCACATCTTAGCCATGGAGATCGGACAATGACAAACCATTGAAATGGAGATTAAATAGTAGGGGCACGCAGAACAACCTCCCAGAAACGAGAGAAGACCAGCGGCGCAATAGAAAAATGGTAGCGAAGAGAGGAGGAAAAGGTCGTGCATGAAGAGCAACGACAAATAGGTCAGGGGGAGGGAAGGGTTCAGACAGGGGAGGAGGAAGATCATGTGAGGGACCGAGGTAGGTGATAAGGCGGTCGCCGACGGTCGTCGAGGAAGGCAAGGGTAGGGGTAGGGTTTCATCGCTCAGAAGTTGCCCAAATCGCCTGGCCCATTCGCCGTCGCTCCTCATGCCCGACCTTTTTCTTCAAATGATTAAATTTGATCTGATTTGCACATTTGATTAGGTGTGGAAATTTATCCGCAAATTCTATTATTTTGAAGTGTCTTAAAACATTGCACATAATTTGTATGGAGAGTTTTAGCATATTGTTGAGACATGATGAAATAAACCAAAATTGAAAGAATTCTATAAAAAAAAAATGAGAACCAACAGATAAAGATGATCATAATCGTCCATTTAAAAAGTGATTTGCAAGGGCTGTCACCTCCGAATTGAGTAGTGAATATTCTTTCTACTATACTCTTGTAAAATGCAAATTCAATTATTTTAAAGTGTTCTAGGACATTACGGGGAAACACAAAGAAATTCTACTTAAGCAAAAGAAACATAATACAACATATTCTATTCGTCATCTGAACAATTAGAAACTTCTTGGTCGGATGCATACTGTGGGTCCCTCCGAATCGCTCTAATGGACTCATTGGGGTCGAATCCATCCCTTTCAGCTTCCGTCACTGCGGTTACTATCATGCTTTGATGGATTAGCCGTCTACACATTGCATTAATCTCCACCTCGAGCCTTTCGCAAATGTCATTATGGAGATGGTTTGGCCTTCTTCCATCCATCATATGCGCTGACCGTGCTTTAGGCACCTTCAATAGATACTTACAACATTTGGTTTCAAGTTTGTTTTTTTCAGCAAATAATTTAGCACAGTTAAGTAAATCAGCAATTTCACCCTCAAATGAAGATTGATTCCAATCCAATTTGAAATAAGCATCTTCACTTGCATCATACCACAACAAAGGCAAGACAAATGTTCGTTTGCCATGCCTGTATGTAGTAAGACTATAGTCCAATCTAGGATGGAGGTGTTGATCGTCACGTGGACCTACCCTTTCTGGTTGCGGTTGAGTACCACTCTTCAGCCATATACGAAATGAATTTTGCGTGGTCACCCCGCGATACCCACACATATGGTATATAGGCAAATCGTCACGAGTCCTTACTTTGGGGGTGTTTGGATGGCCTGTTTTTACATTTTTCAATTCTAATGTTTGGGTTTTGGGTGTTTGGTAGTTAAAGGGAAAATAGGTTTTGGGTAAAATGGATTTTGCAATTTCTTGTTTCTAAAATAAAACAGAGAATCTGGCGTTTAGGAGCTTTTTGAATTCCCATTTTCCGATTTTGAAATCCAGACATGGCAGAAAGACAACCCTACCCTCTCTCTTTTGGGATAATTCCCACTTTGCCATCGTTTGAACGTTATCTGTCAAGTGTCAACTGATTTTTCATGTCACACCAATTCTCACATACCAGAGACCAGAGGAGAATACACGAGAAGAGAGAAGACAGATCCAGAGCAGACAACTGAAGCTTTGACCAAATTGGGGAAATCGTTCACCTCTTTCACGTTCTTACCTCTTGTTCAAGTATTTTTTCACCTCCCCCACCAGTAATTGTTCGTAGGTGTTGTCTGTTTCCAATTTCAGATTTGGGAATTTTTTTGTCGAGATTTTAAGATATGGGGTTTGCTTGTAGGAAAGTACCCCAAGTCTTGACCTCTCCTTCTTCTCCTCCACTTCTGTCTCAAAACCCAAACCCGAAAAAGAAAAACGGTCCAGGAAATCGTTCTCCTTAAATATTCGAAAAATCTCTCGGAAAATCCCTACCAAATTGTAAGTGTAATGTGTTGGGTATTCATGAATGATAAGATATTTTACTAGTAGAACTCTTCATTCTGCGACTCAACTTGAGTTTTATATTGTTGTCTAATGTTTGATCTTTCTTGTATGTGATCTGGTTTATTTTCCTGTCCTATTTTTTCCTCAGCTTTTTCAGATCCGACATATTTAAGCAATGAAGAAATACTCTGAATTATAAATGGGCATGTGCTTTAGATGATAGATTGCTTAGCCTTTGAGTTAGCTGTGACAATTGTAAATATTAAAAGAAATCGTGAACTGTTAATAGACTAAATCATTAGAGAATAGATGAAGGTTAGAGAATAATAATGTCTGGTGTTGCTTACAAAGATCGATTAAAACATGAATTTAAAGTGGTTTTACGAATACAAAACTGGAGCAGAGTTTTAAGGAAGAACAATCGCCTTTTTTTCCCTACTTTGTTTGCAGAGAGGTGAAAACCAAACTGGTGTTGACCTAGGGGCTGTTATTTACAAGGCCATAACATGTGAACTGAAGGCAGTAAAGGTTAAATATGGGTTTTCCTACTCCATTTTCTTCACCACAGTAGATTAGTACAGTTGATAGTAGCTCCTCCCACTTTTTGGTCAGGGCCTGTTATTTCCAAGGCCAAAACATGTGAGTCTCCGAATTATCAAATGAGGCCTATGACTTTGCCTTCACATCTATTAATTCTAGTTCTTGTCCTATTCTGATTATACAATGGTTTAATTCCCCCTAATGCCTATAAAGAGGGTTTTGTTAGGTCATTGTTTGGGGTTTTTTGCTTCTTTATGATATCAATAATATTTATAGAGATGATTAAAGTATCATTAATTAGTCGTTGAGATCCAAGTGGATCACCTTTTCCTAAGACTAGAACTAGTGTTGAAGGATAATGTCATCAATGACAATTTTTTTCACGCTGTTTGTTGAAGGATAATGTCATCCAGCAGTAGTTATTACAGCGGCAAGAATGAGGCCAAGAAAGGGGTTAACAACAGCCCAAGACTCGTGCATATACCGATGGAATGCCATTGTGGGATGAGGGCTGAAATTAAGATTGTCGAAGTAAACCCGGATACGAGGGGAGAATTGTATTACTCATGTTGTAAGGCAATTAGAGAGAGGTGTGGGTTCTTTAAGTGGTGTGTACCTGTGGGATGGCCAAGCATTGGAAACATCGACGGGTGGGTCTGTAACGAACCTACCCGTGCAAGTGCTACCACTAACAGTGATGATGTTGTAGCACATGAGAGAGGTAATGATGCTATGCAAACAATTGGAGCATGTGTCTAACGAACGTACCCGTGTAACCACAAGTAATAGTGATGAAGCTCTAGCAAATGAGAGAGAGGTTATGATGCTTCGGCAACAATTGGACCATTGCCACTTGCTTACGAAGGGGTTGATCACATGCCTCCTCCTCGCAATGGTGGTCATCATGTTCAAATGACGTAGTAGTTTGTCGTACTATTTGAATGACTTTTACAAGTATATTTATGGCACTGTAATTCAACTTCCCCGCATTTGATCACTTTATAGAATGTTGTATTAGGGGATTTGTAATGTGCTTAATGAAATTATGTTCTTTTCTTTTGGCACTGGATTCCTATACTTGAATGCATCTTGTTATTTACTGATAAGGAACATATGTTTATCTGCGGCATGTGTTTATGTAATAGTGAAGACATGTCTTCGACGCAAACTGGGGCATCCAAGGGTAAAACCCCCTCAAGTGTAGGTAGTAAAGCAATTTGGGACAAAAATGCAAGGGAGTGCTTCATCCTCGTATGTATAGAAGAGTTGGGTGGTGCTAACTACAAATCAGGAACCCAACTTACAAAGGTTGGGTGGACCAACATTGTCACAAAATTTAATGAGCAAATGGGTAAGGATTGGAAAAAGGAACAACTAAAGAATCAGTGGGGTGTGTTGAAAAAAGAGTGGCAGCTGTGGCAAAACTTGGTGTTACGTCAAAGTGGATTAGGTAGGGATCTTGACACTTGTGCAATAACAGTATCAGATGAGTGGTGGGAGTTGAAGCTAATGGTACTACGACATCCTTCTTAACTTTCCCATTTTCTACGATGTATATTTTTTTGCGAATATTTACAACTTACAAATATAGTTCATGTTTTAAACTATAAGTCTTATATATTTTGCAGCAACATCCTGATTGCCATAAGTTTAAAGTGAAGCCCTTGGCATTCGAGGAAGAAATGCGTATTCTTTTTGGAAGTAACACGGCGACTGGGGAGGGAACATATGCATCAAATTCAGGAGTTATACCAAGAACTTGAGAGCGACCACCAGTGATTGATATGGACAATTTTTGACGACTTGTTGGATGATGATACAACTCAAGAGTTGGTGCACCCTACAAAAGTGCAGAAACATGTGGCTGTTGATGGCTCTGCTACAAAGAAAGGGAAAGGAAAAAAGGGTACGGTCACGTCAAGGCTTGAAGCATGTATGCAACAAATATGTGATTCAACCGACAGCGCTAGTTCCCCATCTGTTCAGCGTGCTGCTACTGAGATTCCTACCATGAAAGAATGTGCAAACAAGTTGTCAGAGCTTCGTGAGTTCAACGAGGATGCTGAGTTATGGGCACAAGGCTTTAACCTTTCAAGGATAATAAGATCCGAGCAATGTTCATGTCGTGCCCTGATGATCTTAGAATGTACCACTTCATCACCCAAGAATTAAATAGGGCACAAACAGCTGAGCTTGCCAAAACTTGGTTTACATCTACCCCATGATGGTTTAACAAGTATGGTCCAACCTCCTTGGCTAGTTTATTTGCATGTAGCTAAACTTCGTGTTAGGTGTTATGTTGTTTGAGTATGCAAGTTGGTTTGGATGGTGTTTAACAAGGATGTTGGCTGTTTTTTTATGTTGTTGCAACTTTGCAGTTGTGGTTCTGCTGAATTTTTCTGAGGACTTATGAAATGTTAATGGTTTGGATGGTGTTTAACTATGCTGTTATGTTACTGGTTCGGTTACTTGTGTACCACATTTGTGTATTCTATGGCCACACACTTGTATACTACGGCTGCAGTTCAGTTGTGTGCACTGTCCAGATCTTATGTTTAGTTGTTTTCACTGCTGTTTACTGTTATTGGTTAGTTGTTTTCTACTGTTGTTATGTAAGTACAGTTTTGGTGCAGTTATGGAGACTACCATTCTTGCTAATAAAAAACCCTGGCATTTGGCATATAGTTTATCATTTCTTTTGTTCTGATGACTCAAGATTTCCCATGGAGTTGCTCTACAATTTGGAACATACATTCTACAATGCATATTTTATAGTTGGAACTAACAGTTGTGTGTTTTTTATTTTTTTGGAGTATAAATATTTTCATTTTAATGATAACAACAGTAAGTGCTTTGAAATCTAGTGGATATATCTTTTTAGGTATAAGCCCTTATGAAAACAATGTCCAAGGCTCAGATTGCCCCGTAAATTGTGAATGGACTCATCCGGGATACGTTTTTTTGTCTTGCAGACTACTGGGAGTCAAGTTCTTGTTAAGCACCAGCTATTGCTATCTGTATTGGTCTGAGATAAAGTAGGATTACACTACTCACTTACGATTTCGAACTTGGTTTAAAGGATGGTATTTCCCATTGTTGAACTGCTTTAATTGTATTACTGTAAAGTCATTTTCCTTCTTCTAAGGCCCTTAATTTTCCTACTACCCACGGCTGCTATCTGCCATGGCCAACACTTTAATTTGGTTGGTATTTTCATGGTTGCTACTTTTCTGCTCGTGATCACTTCGGTACTGGCCATTTCTATTTTATTTGTTGTGTTGGTACTTTATTTTTTTGTTTTGTTCCTACAACAAACTATGCTATTTCCATCATGTATATTCACGGGGACCCATTCCATTTATGGATTGTATTACCCCATCCACATATTCACCACTTGTGACTTGCTTTTTTGTTTTGTTCCTACAACAAGCTATACTATTTCCATCATGTATGTTCACGGGGACCTATTCCATTTATGGATTGTATTACTCCATTCACATATTCACCACTTGTGACTTGCTGTGGTAGAACTTTTGATTGCCAATTTGTCTTTTTTTTTTTCCTTTCCTTTCACAGCTCAACTATATTCAAACAAGTTGTTCAAGGGGACCTATTGCTCATTTTGTTTTCTTTCTTTCACTGTCCCATATGACTTTACCTTCTTGTTTAGGCCTCTATATATATGCAGTATCCAATTACCCAAAAAGAAATACCATACTTTTGCACCAGTCCATCCTTTATTTATCAGCTCAATATCATCCTCTGTTTTCCTCATTTTACTCAAATGGACGGAGACGGAGAATACGACTACGATATATATAATGAAGATATGTATGCTGATGAAGACCCGTACTATGTGGATGAATACAATTGGGATTCATACTCTACCGAAGAAGGATCGAGTGTTCCCATCCCCAAACCTCGATCAAGGCAGCAGCAGAGACTAGATGCTGCAATGCAACAGAGGAGAGTAGATGCTGCACAAGGCATTATAAACATCCACAATGATGCGTACATGGTCAAAGAACCTTGTCGTACATCTGCATTAACTGGTGCGGCGTGGGTCGCTGAGTTGAACGTGGGTCACCCTAAGCATATGTACCAATCATTTCATATGAGCAAAACCAATTTTTTCGCACTTTGTGAGTTGCTGGAGAGCAAGTATGGGTTGGAAGAAGGGGAACGAATTTCGGTGCAAGAGCAGGTGGCTATCTTTTTATGGATTGTGGGCCAAGGAGCGAATAATAGAAATGCCCAAGAGCGCTTCCAACATTCGGGCGAGACGATATCTAGGCATTTCCATAATGTACTACAAAATGCAATGGCTATTGAGTGGATTAAACCTTGGCCATGGCCTCGCGAAGAAGTGCATTCAAAAATACTAGGGAACAGCAAATACTATCCACATTTTGCGGTAATTTTCAGCCTCAATTTTCCCCATATCCCTTTTTGTAATGTCATCTGCCTAATTGCCTTCCTAATATTTCGCATTAATACATGAACGTATATTGTAGAATTACATTGGAGCAATTGATGGAACTCACATAAAGGCCCATCCTGAACTGGAGCAGCTATTGCGATGGATTGGTCGGAAGGGATATCCAACCCAAAACATAATGGCCGTATGCGATTTTGCTATGTGTTTCACTTTTGCATTAACGAGATGGGAGGGAAGTGCGCACGACGCAAGGATATTCAATGATTGCTTAAGGAATCCATATTTCAATTTTTCGGTCCCACGAGGAGGTTAGTCCACCAACTTTTGCATCCCGTTTAAGTTTTTTATATTTATTTCCATACTTGGTTCTCATAAAATCGACAATGAGTGCAGATGAGTTTTATTTGGTAGACGCCGAGTATCCAAATACTTGAGGTTTTTTAGCACCATATAAGGTTGTATATATCGTACTCCCGAATGGCGTAATGGAGCCGTACGAAGGAATGCATATGAAAAATTTAACAAAATACACTCATCCCTTAAGGCCTCGTTCAATTGCCAGGAAAGTACATGAAAGAATGGGAAAATCAAATTTTCCCATAACTTTCCTAGTGTTCAGTTGACAGGAAAATTCTAGGACTTACCAATTTAAGTTTTCCTGCATGAATAACTTTCCTGCAAAAGTGATCCTGCAAAAAACACAGGATTTTGCGTCGCGGGAAAAGGAAAATGAGTGAATACTCACAAAAATTTTCCGAAAGTTTCTTTTTCCTGACAAATGAACAACTAAACCTTAATTTTTCTTGCAAAATTCTTTTGTCAAATGAACACTCACAGGAAAATAATTTTCTTTTTCTTTTACTTCACCTCACTTCACTTTTTCTGGGAACCAATTTTCCACACAATTTTCTCGACAACTGAACAGAGCCTTAGGTGCACCATCGAAAGGACCTTTGGAGTATGGAAAGCGCGTTGGCCCTTGGTATGCGACATTCCCGTTGGGTACACCATGGAAACGCAGAGAGATCTTGTAACTACAACAATGGCCATCCACAATTTCATAAGAAGGAGTAAGATGTCCAATATTCCTTTTGGCTTCTATGATCGGCGACCTAATTTCTTGCCTTCAGATGCTGGTGTAGAAACTACAGCACCTAATGGTCAACATGGACATGTGTTCGTTGGGGATGATCAAGACATGGAAAATGTAAGGGCTTCAATTCGGGATTGGATTGTCGCTAACCGTATCTGTTAGATAAGTTCTTCGGTGTGGTAGTATGTTTGTTCAATTAGAGGAATTTTTTTTAATCCGAACTTCTGTAATATTTGGTATTGTAATGTGTTTTGTAGTATGTTTGTTCTTTTTTTTTTTTTTTGCAAAAAATGTAGTATTGTAATGTGTGTTTGTTTAATTTATGTAATTTGGTTTAATCCGGATTTAAGTAATATTTTGTGTTGTAATGTTTAGATTATAAATTTCATCTCTTCTTGTACTGTTTGGTATTCACTTTGGTTTAAACTTCATTGTTAATTTAATTTATAATTTAACATTTTTCATGCAAAAGTAACAGCAAACAATAATTGAAATAATAAAAATATAATTTTAAAATACATAAAAAATTTCAGAAGTAAATTTTAAATAAATTCAGCCCAAACATTATTTATATACATTATACACTATTATTAATAATCGGGGGCAACATAGTAAAAAATCAATCCATAATTCATTTTCATTTCATATTTTTCAAACACTACTCCTACTGTAAAATGCATTTTACACATATCATCCAAACACTATACCAAATACAAAACACATTCTGATCATAATCTCAAAAGCCAAAAAGGCAAAAAGTGAAAAATGAAAGGCCAATAAGTTGGCTCCCAAACACCCCCTTTGTTGTCGGCCAACCAAGCATCCAATGGGGAAACTTGTGAAAGTCGACCTTGGTTGTCCTCTCCATCCATTTCACTTGGTAGTTGAAAATGATGGAAACGAGTATTGTTCGGTCGATCAACTTGTGGGGGGCGAGCCATTGGAAGTGGCACTTGGATTGGTCCATCGTATCTCTCTATCGATCATTCCACAACTTCTCCGCTGCTTGTCAGAACTCTCCTTGTTCTTGTTGCACATAAACGATCCAGGTCATGATCTTCGACTGGGATGTTTGGATGTCGAACAGGTGGGGGTGCACGTGTGCGTGTACGAGAACTCTCTCCCTTCTCTAATCTTCTTCCAAAAATAAAGTTTGGATCCATTATGTATTCTTTTTTATGATATGGTCAAGAAGGGATACGTATATATTGAAAATGCCCAAAACCCAAGCGCATTTTCAAAAGGTGTGATAAAACCTTAGAAGTTATAGTTCCTTTTGGAAAGGCGCGATACGATTTTTTTTCGTACATTCACAAAACAATTACTCTTCCACTTCCCTCTCTGGTTCCATGTCTCATGGCAACAAAGTGTAGTATTGATTGGCCAATTTGGTTGAACCTCGTTGCATAATTTTGATAGATATAGAGAGTACTCTAAATTCTATCTGGTTTGTGTCCAAATCGGCCAGATTTTCAGTCGAGCTAATAGCCTCGCTCATCCGGAACTAGGTTATAGAGATCATTATTTTGTCTCTATAAACCAGTTTCCAGTAAACGCGACATACCTAACTTGACATGCCGAATGAAACCTATATTTCATCTCTATAAACCAGCCCGTAAATACTCAACCCACAAGTGTGGTAGGTTGAGTATTTAAAATTTCAAAAAATATTTTACACATATGGAAATTTTGAGGAGTCAAATGGAATAAGAATATTACAAGTTGTAAAATCATGCAGTCTTGTGGTAAATATATGCCCTGTTTATCACACCTTCTGAATAGGAGCTATTAACTTTACTATAATGCCTTTTGAATAGGAGTTATACAATCAATGTGGACTGCAAAAGCTTTTGGCTTGGCCGGCCTAGAATGCCAGGAATCATGTTGAACGACAAACTATAATTCCTTTTCAATAGGAGTTATACAATCACAAACTGTAACTCTTTTTGGAAAGGCGTTATATCATTTATAACGCCTTTTGCAGAATGGGCGTTTAAATTTTTTTTAAATACTGCTTAGTAAATTAGAACTGTACATCTTACAAAAAAAAAATGCACGCTTCACAACAAGTTTCGTACACAAAGAAATTTTACTTAAGAAAAAAAAAAATTGCACGCTTCAAAGAAATTTGGATAGGAGCGATATTTTTTTTTCACTATTTTCTCACGGTAAAAAGCCTGGCAAGTTTGGCCGATGCTTGGGATGAATAATTTGATCACGCCTTTTGGATAAGAGCGGTAATTTTTTCATTGTTTTTCACTGCAAAAAGCCTGGCAAGCCTGGCCAAAGTTTGGGATGAATAACTTGATCACACCTTTTGGATAGGAACGGTACTTGATCACGCCTTTTGGATAGTTGTGGTTTTTTTGTTTTTTCGATGCTTAAGTTTCTTGCATACAAATAAAGAAGTGGACATCTTTTGCAACTGTATAAAGGAGGAGGTTCAGGATGATCATAAGGAAGTGGACATCTTTCGGTAGCGTACAATACAAAAAGCCACACTTCATAGGATCTTCACAAGACCTCCACAACGCAGTCGCAAGACAAATAAAAGGACAAGAGAACAAGCCCTTTGTCTCTTTTACTTGTCAATTATTTTTCCACACGAAATTTCATCATTATTGGAGGGTAGGGGTAATGTTGGTGGAATAATAGAATTATAGGGATGAAGGATGTTCTATCCCTATAAGTCAGTTCCTCCATGCAAAATTGCTTTTACCCTTGGCAAAATCCCATATGAAACTTAAATTTCATCTCTATAAGCCAGCTCTATAACCACTCAAAAACTAAGATTGCAGTTTGGTTGTTGGGAACAAACCATCTTACACGACTAAAACTATAAGAGACGAGATATTATGTGGAAACTATTTTTGGAAAGTCTGGAGGCGATGTATTGGGCGAAACTACTGCTTGGCCTTGGAATTTATAGCACACATATAGCTCCTTTTTTAAAGGCGCTATACGAACTTTAGCTCCTTTTGTAAAGGCGCTATAGTCACAGTAACAAAATATTCTTCTGCTAAAGGTTGGCCATCGAAGTGATTAGGCGTGGACGTATTCTACATACGACGCATTTACAAAAGGTGTTATTACCATAGCGCCTTTACAAAAAGAGCTATGTGGTCCATATAAACAAACCTAGGCTGATTAACTCACGCAGCGATTATCTGTATGGCTATCCCTGTTATAGTATATGTTGGTGGACAAATTGTCCAACATATAGACGGTGGTCCATGGTACAGTGGCGGTACGGCCTTTCATTTATCAATGCAGCGCGGTATAACACTTTCAGAGCTGCAAGCGATGATATCAAATGCTGCAAGGTTGCCATATACTTTCATGAAAATAACATATCTCTTTCCAAGTATTAGGTTTCCAAACCCCACATATCAATACGTTCCACTAGATATCCTGGACAATATACCAGTGTAGATTTAATATTTGATGTTCACGACGAAATTCCTGATTACATTCCCATTTTGTTCATTGAATCTATGAGCGTTCCAGCATAACCCAGTATCGTACAACATTTTCTGGAGAAAGTTCTCAACCGCAACATTACGCTAACAAAACAATATTTGTTTAAATTTTTCATTAATATACCCAGCTATATATAATGTACGAAATGGGTGCTAATGGTTAAAATGGTTTAAATTATTGTGCAAGAGATTTTCCAGGCCAATGTTCTCAATATCGGTACAATTATGACACAACATCCTTCCAGGGCCAAAGTTCTACAAATTTCTGTTTCACGATACACAACTTTTCGCGGAAGCGCTTCACAACTACATGACGAACTCATACAAGAAGAGCGTGAGGGTTCGGACGAGGGATTAGAGAGTTCGTTGGAGGATGTCAATGTGGCCTTGGAGGCCGATGGCTTCAAGGACAACTACATCGTAGACAAGGAAATGCAATTTCGGTACACAAGTCGCCGTGCCCCATGTACATGCAAGACACATGGTCAAACATTATTGACCCCAGTCCACCAATGCCGCCCCGAAGGCATCTACAATGGGATGGGAGATCAAAATTTTTTGAGGGACAAGTTGATTTTTTCACAACTCGTTTTGTTTGAGTCATAATCAATATGAAAAAGCCGTGCACATTCACTCTAATAAGTTTTTTTCCCGTAGTTATTCTCTTCAAATGATGAGTTGCAATGCGCTGTGAACAAATTTTGCATGACAGGGAACTACGTCGTCAAGACAGATAAGTCTTCACCCAATCTATTGTCTTACAAATGCAATAACAAGACGTACTGCAGGTGGCAACTTTGTGCATCTATCAAGGTTAATTCAGACATGTGGAAAGTCATGAAATAGACAGGGCCCCACTCATTCTTGGCTGTGAATGTTACCCAAGATCATACAATGCTTGATGCTTGTTACATGGCAAATGAGATGACCGAAATTATCGGATCAAACTTCAGTACGAAAATCAAAACGATGTAGTTATTCATTAAAAAGTTAACAGAGGGATACATGCCATCGTATTCAAAGACGTGGGCAACTAAGCAGTTGGTTATATTGTGTCTGCACGAGGATTGGGACCAGTCTCATGCAACACTCCAGTATTCTTACAAGTCCTCGAACGAGCCAATTCAGGTACGCGCACACTGTTGTTATACAAGGATTCAGGGTTACCAGGGATATGCCACATTTGACAGACTATTTTGGCATTCGCACCGACAATCGAAGGGTTCAAGCCTTGTCATTCATAACCAAATGACAAGGCTTGTGTCTCATTTCAGACAGGCATTCTTGCCTCATGTCATGGCTGGAGGATGATTCAACATATGATTGGAGGCCCCCACATGCTTACCATCGTTACTGTCTCCGTCACTTGGGATCAAACTATCATCGTCGATTTAGAAAATTAGTGGGAAAAGAAGTCAAAGTCTGCGCAATGGAATGCCAAAAAAAAAAGTTCAAGGCCAAACTAACTCGATTGAAAAGGTTCGTCAACGAACTTATCTATCAAGAACTTAACCTGCTTAACAAAAAACAATGGACGTTTACATACGATGGAGGTAGGCGGTACGGCAACAAAACTACCAATTGCTCTGAGAGCTTCAATGGGGTCGTAAAAGAAGCCAGACACCTCTCGATCATGTCAACTGTTATGTTTACCTTCTACAAGTGTGTAGAGTACTTTGACGATAGATTGGTGAAGTCAATGGATACAAAAGCCAAAGGGAATCATTTTAGCTTATATGCAAAGAAAAGGTACGATCATTGGAGGGAAAACGCAGTGGGACACAATGTCATTGTGTTCAACCGGGTCGCGGGCTTGTTCGAGGTACATACGCCAATCAATCGAACAAGCCCATACAAAGGAAATAATAAACACACAGTTGACTTGACTAACAAGACGTGCACTTGCAATAAAATTCAGTTGTGGAAAATACCCTATTTGCACGTTATTGCAGTTTGCAACAAAATACATATTGACCCTCTTGATTACTTCGGCAAATATTGGACGGTCGACATAACAATTGCCATGTATGGATCTCTCACATTCAAGCCACTGTCTGACCAAGCCTACTGGCCGTCGTACGATGGGCCAAGAATTCTTCCAGACAAAGAACGTCTTCGAGGCCGAGGCCGCCAGAAAGTGAATTGAATCCGAAATGAGATGGATGATTTGATTGAGAACCAACTGCCACAGACGTGCTTAAAGTGTGGTCAACAAAGTAACAACAAAAGAAGATGCGGATCGTCATCTTAATCGCATAATTCAAATTACATGTCATGTGAAATGATGTTTTTATATGAAAAGTTTGTACTCAAAAAGTCTTTTATGTTAATCAATGT
The DNA here is from genome assembly GCA_014282245.1 of Rhododendron simsii. Classification (NCBI taxonomy): domain Eukaryota; kingdom Viridiplantae; phylum Streptophyta; class Magnoliopsida; order Ericales; family Ericaceae; genus Rhododendron; species Rhododendron simsii. The sequence goes on from CM024958.1 coordinate 10,247,627, forward strand.
ACTCGTGAAGTCTTTTATATCCAATTTTTTTCCAAGTTAATAGTAATTCTAATTTTTTTTAACACGAATCTTGAGAATTTTTAATATCTTTGTGTCCAGTCTTTTAATATCTTTGGACATATGATATTACAAATTCTCACACTTTGTGTAAAAAAAATTGGGATTGTTAACATAACGCATTTCAAGAACACACTATTAGGGTTAGAATTATAGTTTTTTTTCAGAAGGCGGTATTATGGTTAGAATTTTAGCTCATTTTCAAAGGCTCTATTAGGGCAAAAGGCGTGATTAGGGTACCTACGTGGCAATCAAACCATGGCCACATGGCACCTAACCGCTATAACGCATTTTGAAAAGGGCGATGGCTTATTTTTATAAAACATTTGAGAAGATGGGTATTCTCCAATTTAATTACAAATTAGGAAAAATTTCAAAATGACACCTGAACTCTACACCAAATGTCACAGAGACACCTGAACTTAAGTTTATTTTAATTAAACACATGTACTAACAAAATTCTCAAATTTAGACCATCATCGTTACACTCCATCCAAAAAATTATTGACGTGGCATCTCTTACCCGTTTAAGTGGCCTCATTGCACATGTTTCCAACAGGAAACGATGCACCCAAGCCAAAACTCTCACTTTACCTCACGTTTTGGAGGGAAAATGACCTTAACCTAGTTGATTTCCCTCCATTTCTCTCTCTGGAAGTCTGGCTATTGTTCCACCATCTCCCTCACTTCAATCGTAGACCTGAAGCCCTTGCTCCTCTCGTGTTCAACAAATGATGAAGAGAACTGAGGGCCAATTTGGCTTTAAAAGCCAAATAGTGACTTATTTTTTGTCTATTAAAAAAATTCGCACTTGTTAGTTTGCGTCAAATTTTTGTGATTTATTGATTCTTCTCGAAATCGGAGAAGTAAAATATTTGATTGAAACTCATAGTTTTTTTTAAAAAGACAAAAATAAGTAAAATAAGTTGAGTTTCAACCAAATTTTTTTACTTTTCCGATTCCTCTCGTCAAGATGAATCAATAAGTCATAAAAATTTGGCGCAAAACAAACAAATGCAAAAAAAATCTGAATAAAGACAAAAAAATAAGTTAGTTAACTTTTTAATGCAAACCCACCCTGAGAGTTCTACCATGAAGACCTAGAGGAAACCCTAACTTTTTTTTTTCCTTGCACGGGACCACAAGGAAAAGATGAAGTAATGGGTAAAGTGATGGATTTCTCTTGGATGTATCGTCCTCTATTGGAAACATGTGCAATGGAACAACTTAAACGGGTTGGAGATGCCATGTAAATAATTTTTGGGACGAAATATAACGACGGGGGTCAAAATTTAAGAATTTTGTTAATATAGATGTTTAATTAAAATAAACTTAAGTTCAGACGTGTTTATAACATTTGGGTTATAAGGTGCAAAGTTAGGATAAAAAAAAAAGTGCAAAGTTTACCTACAAATTATAAAATTTACCCTACAAATTATGGCAATTTCGGCCAAAAACTCTCAATTTTCAAACCCAACCCTAAATAACCCAACTTTTAGTGTATAGTTATAACCAGCAGCCATGGCTGTTTGTCTTCCACGATGAGGCTGCTTAGTCTTCCACGAGAAACAGTCCACAGTCTGGCGACCATCTCCGATCTGCCTCGCCCTTCTTCTCAAAGCCCAGGTAATCTCCGATTCTCTCCTCCTTCTCTCTTCATCTTCTTCTTCTTTCTTCTGAGATTTGGAACTGCAAAGCAAGCGTACTGAGATTTGGAGCTGCGTATCCGGATTTAGACCGCCGTACCCCGTACGAATCTCGCACCGGTACCCGTGTTGTGTCCCGTCGACACGGGTACTCCACCAATGGCGAGTCCGCCTAACATAGCATATCGTACACGCCCAAATAGGGGTGTGTATTGTAGCATTTTCCTTTTATATTTCTTGGCTGTTATTATTGTGATGTTCTTTAAATTGATGGCAGTGTCACAAATAGGCTGGCAGCAACGACTTGCAGTAATTCGATGGCGCTTCGATTTGAGGTGAGGCTCTTAATTTGCTCCTTATAAACATAAATTTGGTCTTATTTGCACTAAGGCTCCATTTTTTATAATGTAAAATGTTTTTAATTGTAATCTTTTTTTTTTTTTTTTTGTGTAAAATGATTCTACAAAAAATATTTTTGTCACTTTGGTCATGCGGAGTTTGGTTGGCACTTGAAAAATATTTTTTCAAAAAGCTCAACCGGAAGTAATATATATATATATATATATTATATACACACACATTTATATGGGCATTCGTGTGAGCATATATGAATGGATATTGTGCAGAGAAAACATCATAGGGTGATGATGATCAGAAAACGCAATTGAAGAGCGAGGAGAGAAAAATTTGGGAATGCATTGAAGGATCTCGTAGGAAATAGAGTGTAGAGAGAGAGGGGGGAGGGGTAGAGAGAATGAATTTGAGGATTTTGAATTCTAGCTATGAATCCATGAGACCATTCAACTTTGTTGAAACAGGAAGCAATAAATGAGGTGCAGAGCTGCAACACTCTTACAAAATTGATTTAGCAAGGTTTTTTTTTTTAGTGTAAGTCATTTTCAGCCATTGAGGGTAAATTATTCCACCTTGCAAATGTTTTACTTCATATCAAACCAAACACCGGAAAATAGAGGAATATTTTACCTCAAAATAAACGGAGCTTGAATGCACACATGGCAACTTCTGTGTCTACCATGTACCAAGCAATAGCCGTTTTGGTTTGATTCATGGGGAAAGAAAGGTCGTGCATAATGAACTGTGGACGGATTCTGTGAAAATTTGTTTGAAAATCTCATAAATGTAACTAAAGTTTGATTGTGAAACTGAAAGAGATTAGAAAAAAAAAAAGCCTTGGGAAGCAACATGGTCTTTTCAAGTGGGCATGCCTTCATTGATGGTACACATAGGTGAAGTAGTTCTTCATGTGATCAACAACTTAACCAGCAATCAGAAACAAGAAAATGATTGTCAACGCCTACTTGGCATAGGTTCGATTTCTTTTATACTATAAAGTGTACAATTATATGTCTCATGGAGTCTGGGAAAAACTTTTTCATGCACTCACCGGCTGTTAATTCTTGATGGCCCACCCTATTGGACAAGCCACAACCACAAACACCCCAGTTGGAATCTCTTTGGTTGTTTACTAAATTTCAAAATATGTTTTCCGTTTCCTATGTCAGATTCTTGGAAGGTTCAATCGCGCTCGTGCAGCTCAACTGACACTCCCACACTTCATTTCCCAGACACCTTTGTTTATGCCTGTGGGCACAAAAGGTTAGAGCTTTTGAGTTTTCATTAGGTATCACTTATTTATAGAGCATGCACAACTACTTACTAGAAAATAAGTAACAAAAACTTGTGTGTGATTACATTTCGACGTCTTAAGGTACTTGTATTATGGCCATAGCCTGATTTTATTTGTCATATTCTTCAATTGTAACCTAAGAAGCACGGATACGGATATGTGGATACGTGATTTTTCCAAAAAATAGGATGCGATACGTTGGGGATACGTTGAATATAAGAATAAATAAAAATAAAATATATACTCAAAAAAATATAAAATTCCATTAATTAGGTTGTGAGGATGAGGAAACAGAACTACCAGCACTAGCACTAGCAGAATCCATCGGATTTTACTGTTAAAAAAGACCTAAATTAGACCAGAGAGGGATGAGAGACGATAGGTATAGGTATAAAAAAAACCCTAACTCAGATTTTACTGTATAGGTATATAGGTATATATATGCATGTGTGTATATATACTATATATATACAGGCACACACACTGATACACGATCGAGAGAAAGAGACGAGAGACGAGAGAGAAGAAGACTTACAGATCGACGTCTCTTGTTGAAAGATGAGAGATGAGTGACAGACTTCCAGATCGACTTCTGCCTTTTCCTTCTCTGTAATTGACTTGAATATGTACGTATGGTGCAGATCAAAAAATATATGTACACCTAATTGCAGTTTTGACCCTTTAATTTTAAGTAATAACAATTTTAACCCCACGCGTATCCAAAATATATCCCAAACGTATCGTGATACCAAAAATTAATGTTAAAAATTGGATACTCTAAAAAACGTATCGGACACGTATCCGGAGCGTATCCGAGCGTATACGTATCCGATATGCGTATGGTACGTGATACATAGGCTAAAATAGAGTATCTGTGCTTCATAGATTGTAACAATAAATCTGTTTATTGAACCGGAGAATTTGCACTATATTATGATTTAATTGATCCGGTAAATGTTTTCGCGGGCTACTAGTTTCTCTTTTGTGGGCATTTGCAATGAGTGTCTCTGGACTAGTCCATGCTAGTAGTTTTGAATGTGAGTTAGTTGCTTATCAACCATGAGAATTGGTGGAGATAATTTGCACTTGACATGTTTCACTGAAGCAACTTCTTGTAAAAAGTAGGGGCGATAGACTCAAACAGACGACGAGCAATGGGCAATTTCAGCAGGAGATTCTTGATTTTGAATTTCTTGCTTGAAATTCCTGGCGAATTCTCCCTTCTTCCTCTTGGGTACTGAGATCATGCACTTGTATTCTTTTTGCTGGAGGATGAATATAGGTCGAGATTTTTCCTGTTTTAAACCCTATTTGTAGTAGTAGACACTCACCTATTTGACTATTCCAACAACAAATATTGATGTGATCCCTAAGTTGACTCCGCCGACCTTGCCTGTTGCTTCGATGCTGAATAATATGGACTCTACTAGTATCCTTGATTGATTAGAGAACATTAGTGATTACTGTTGAATCCAGAGCACATTTGAACACTAATGATATGGATGGCCTTATTGCTTATCCAGATTAAGGAATATGAATATTGAATTTGAACACAAAGGAAAGAATTGGATGATAAGAACAAGGTGTTACAAGCGGTTAGTAATGTAATAGAACTAATGCTGATAAGGTTTATTGAATCTCATGCCCACCTATTCTTTGAACTCCCTTTCTCTACTCGACCCTGTTTGGTTTGGGTTGAGGGAGTTTTTTGAGATTAATGAGTGGAGATAGATAGATAGAGAAAATATATTGGAGACGCTGCGCATCGGTTTTGAGGCCCAAAATGAAAAAGCCCGAGTGTTTGGGATCATTTACCAAGGAAATATGGAGTTCAGAAAATGTTAGCTCGGGAAGAAGATTGCTACGATGCATGGAAGGTGGGACAGGTTGGTGGGTGTGGGGGGGGGGGGGGGGGGGGTGTGGTGTGGTGTGGGAGGAAGTGGAATAACCTAGGAAGTGGAATAACCTAGGAAATCTAGTTTTTAAATTTTCTGTTGTTGCAGTTCCAGCATAAACACAATTCGGACGTAGTTATACCCACAAATGACAGGCATTAGATCCTATATCCATTTTTCTGGAGAAATGTGAAGAGAACTATGCACACAGACTGGTTTGCGTGTAATAGCAGATTACTCCTTGGGTGTCTGCTGTTGTTTGATGTTTTCTGGTTTTGGTTTGTTGCTTTCTGTTCCTTGGTTAGTGGATACGTGTAGGCTGATGGGATGATCCTATGGATCTTTTTTTGTTTAGCTTGTATCGTTGATCTAGGTATGCGCCTTTGCATCTGTAGTTGGTTTTGTTTCAATGAATTAACTCACTGGATAATCTTGTTGCAGAAAGTGAAATTCTTTACTTTCTCTCACATGTATGTGCATGCACTATTTTGGTTTGCAAAGCATTCTAAATCACTGACTGAAAGATGTTGGGTTCTTGTGATCACAGGGACAATAAAAGGCTTGACAACCAGCCAGCTTGAGGAAATTGGTTGCCAAATAATACTGGGGAATACATATCACTTGGAACTCCAACCTACATCTGAACTGATCGATGAGTTAGGGGGTCTCCACAAATTTATGAACTGGCCGAGGGCTTTGCTTACAGATTCTGGTGGCTTTCAAATGGTTAATTGACTTTGGTGTTCTTGTTCTTATCTGCATTGTGATTCCTTTCTAGTTTTCCCTTTCCTAGCTTCCTTACAATACTTAATGAATTTAGGCACACAATTTTTTATTACTATTATTTTGTATTAAGGATTTTGCACATTGCATCATCTTCCTGCTAGTATGACACTTGAATGCATTGGGAGCCACTTGAATGTTGCATTCCTTCATGTGTAGCATATGGTCCTGCTTTGTTCCCTGACATGCATTAATTGGTGCACGGGAAAGTGCTATGGTATCATTCATTGTGGACCATATCTGTTCTGTATTTCTTCAGTATGTATAATTGTAAATGTAAATTAAATTACTTTTGCAAGTTGTCACTGTATATTAGTCAAGGAGATCTTACATTGGAGTATTAGTTATACTTATATCACTGCCAAGATTTGCAGCAAGTGTTCCATGGTTATTGGCCAAGATGACTAGTTTGTTTGTTTTTTGGTAAAGTGAAAATGTTTGAACATTGCTAGTGATACTTGATGCTATAAAGGTTTTTTTCATTACTAAATCTTCATGGATCTCATTCTGCGAATAGCTTTGAGCAGCGAAATTTTGACCACTAAAATGCAGCTAAGCTTGCTATTTTTTCCAGGTCTCATTACTGCATTTAGCTGACATTACAGAAAATGGTGTCACGTTTCAGGTAAATATTTGTGTGATTTACCCATTTAGCCAAACCCTATTGTGAGATATGAATCATGATATGCTTGTATCCTATTAAACAAGTTTTTGTGGAGTATTATTTATCTCAACCAGTCATCTACCTTAGTCAGCTTATATTTAGTTATTTACTCATACTCATACACACGCACAAGTACATTACCAAGCGTCAATATTTGCACATATGGGGCATAACGTTGATCCAAACTTCTTATGTTGTGGACAATTGGAATAGCTATGCTAAAGCATCATAACCATTCACTTCATAGTCTTGATCTTCGGAACAAGTAGATCTCTTTGGTTTATTTAGAGGATTCAAAGTTTTGTCTTCGTTTAACTCAGCCGATTTTGAGTTTTGTTGCAAGGCGAAATTGCTCAAGCTGTCAACTGTGTGGTTTCTCTTGAGTTTTGTAGTGTGAGTGAAGTTTTATGTTAGGACTGATCCTTGCTCACCCCTTCCAAGACCATGGAATGATGGGCCCTACATTGGGTTATAGACTTTTTTTTAAGTCAATTTGTGCCATGACCTTTTTCCAATAGTTATATTATGGCTTTAGAACTGTGCTCATGTGTTTTCATATATGTGTATTGTGTATTTCCTCTTCATGAGATTCTGAGTGAACTAGGAACCTGGCCATTGAGTTAAGGAAAAATCTTGCATTAGAATCAATTAACATTGAAATGCTTTCTTCTGTTCAGATACTGCTGGTAATTTCAGGATGCAGGTCTTGTGGCAGTTTTTTCTTAGTCTTTTTTGGTGTGTTTTATGTGGTGCTAGCAAATTTATTCTTGTCTATAGTTTCAAGCATTCTCATCATTGCCCAATTACTTTCCTATTGTTGTAATATGTACGAGTTTTGTGTACCTTCAACTCCTATATGTTTGGTTTTCACCCTTCAACTAACCAAATAGGGGAATGCACTGCTGTTTTTGATGGTGCTGGTATCTGAGGGCTCATTATCTTATTGCAGTCGCCAGTTGATGGAAAGCCAATGCTATTAACACCCGAAGATTCAATTCAGATCCAAGTGGGTACTTCTCTTTGTGGTATTGACTGCAGGCATTTTTTTGATTTTCCAATCCGAGAGTTTTTGTATTTTCTGTGTAAACAAGGATAAGATCTTAAGGGGCGACGCGACGTGCATACATGTTAGTTTTCTTGTAGTCCAGAAACCCCTCTTTTTTATTTTCGCATTCGTTTTAAATTGGAAAAAGTTTTGCAGTTTTTGAACCTACCAAGTGGCAATTGTTGGTTTGATGGTAAAATTTCGTGCATGGCAGTCGTTTGAGTATATAAGTTTGATTTTCACTGCAACCACTTTGTGCACTTAATGCCACGTGTTTGCTGAATCTATTCCACTCATCATAACATAAAATACCAAATCCGGTTAGTATCTTTCTAGTTTTTTGAGCCAGCTTCTTATTAATTGAAACATTATTCAAATTGTTGGACCACACATTGAACAATCAGCAAGCAATGCTTTGTTATCTGCAATCTTCCCATTTTTTTAACAAAGGTGATGACATTCATATTCATCACTAAGGTAACCTTCAGGGAGGTGTAAGAGCTTATTTACTCATCACGTAGAGGGTTCAGACCGACATGGGACGAATGCAAAGTTATTTTATTGGTTTAATTTTTTTCCTTTTGAGCACAGGAAAAGGTATCGTACTCTAGATAACAGAACTCTTAAGGGTCAAAGTCAAACCCACCACACACTACAAAAGCACTAGACTATACTTAATTTGTTGGGACGTGATGGATGCCCTCGCAACCCATTGATCAACATAAAGGGTGGATTTGCTCTTAATCAGTTAGTTTGGTTTTTCATCTCAGATTTTTCTGCAGATACGATGTGTAACTAAGATTAACCTTTCCAATGGTAAGAGTATTCCAAATCTTTGTGAAGTAATGACCTTAAAACCACATACATTTCTTAAATATTTTTTCAATTTCTTATGTACCAATGTTTTCACAAAATCGTCTGCGGTTCTAATCAATTGTGCTATCTTTAGATTTTGCGTCATGCAGAGAGGTTACCACAAATATGTTGTGAGAACTTTACAAGTCCATTCTTATTTTGATACGTGATCTAGCTTTTGTTTTTTTAGTACTTTCCTTTCCGTCTCTAACATTCATCTGTCTTTGTCCCGCCTAAAACTTCTTCAGAATAGAATTGGAGCAGATATTATCATGGCTCTTGATGATGTTGTGAGAACCACCATTACTGGGCCACGAATTGAAGAGGCTATGTATCGAACTCTTCGTTGGATTGACAGGTGTATAGCAGGTAAATGCATTTAATCATAATTTGTTAGACACTTGGACATGTCCATCTCACATTATGCATTCACACTCCAAGCCAAAAGTACTGCCAGTTGTTAATAGACAAACTAATTGAAACTAGTCCTGTCCAACCACATCCAAGCTAGGCTCCCAAGCTAGAAGTATTTTTCGATAGATTCAAGATTTCTGATTGCAGCACCAGAAACCATTTTGTTTTATTGGAAGCTTCCACTTGAAGGTACGAGTTATCTCTAGGTTGGAAGATTTGTTTTTAGTGTACTAGATTTAGGTGGAGTGGATTGTGGAAATATCGCATGCTAATTTAGACAGATGAATGAGGGTATGTTTTTCTTGTTCCCGAACCTTGTCTTTCTGTCTAATGTCACAGGTTTATTTGTTGCTACTGGGCATTTTTCCTTTTTGTGGACCATTGAATACTCCTTGGCTACTTCCAAAAGCAATTTTCTAGTGATTTCTTCGTTCTTCTCCTTTGGTTCTCTTTCTTCTGAAGCAATTTTTCCTGTTTAATTGATTTTAACAGCTCACAAGAGACCAAATGAGCAGAATTTATTTGGTATTGTACAAGGTGGTTTAGATCCTGTATTAAGGTGAATTTCTGTTTGTTCTGTAGTCTTTCTGCAGTTGTTAACCTTCAAGCATCTCTTTTTTCGGTGGAATTTAAGGACTTGTGTTATAAATCAATGTTTTCAGGGATATATGTGTCAAAGGTTTGGTGGAGCGGAATTTACCTGGGTATGTTTATTGACCCCTTAGCCAATGCTCTACAGTTTCATGCCCACTTGAAATTATGCCATTATGCTATGGGGGTTGTTTTTATTCTGCGTCGTTTGAATCTGTATTGCGCTTGAATCGGCAAGCAGACATATGGCTAGGATTAGAAAGAAACATACATTCTTCTTGATTGTTTATGTTAGTTGGTGAAAAAGTTGGGGGGGGGGGGGGGGGGGGGGGTGGTGGTGTGGTGTGTTTGTTAGGAAATTTCTGTCAAATTTCTATGTTCAAACGGAGTCTCTTAGTTGCTCGGCCTATCATATTTTCAGATCTTGACTTATCAGTTCTGTAGCTGTTCTACATTCTTTTTTAAATGATCTTGGTGTCATCCAGTCTGGTAAAGCAAGTAATTAATAGCTTTAATCGAATGTTGGTTGAGCTTTGTTGGTGCAAGATTGAAAGTTCTTAGCCATATTATCATATGCCTAGTTTAGTCTCTGTTTGAGCGGTCCATAGGATTATTTTCTCCATTTTAAGTGTTTTAAACGGTTTAAATGGTAACTAGATCACCTTTGATGGTAATCTTACAAGTTGTATTTAGTATAAGTGTGAATGACACACATATGCAAGGTTTGGGTGCAAATGTCTAGTTATAAATATTTTTGCTCAAGGGGCATTGAAACTTGATAATTTTCTGGAGAAACATGAAAAACTTAACATATATATAAATATATGATGGTTGTGTTCCGTTTAACTATCCCTTCTGTTATTTCATAACTATATTGGCAATTCTGTGGTCAGTGATCAACTGATTGAAATGACTGAGTTTACTTCTGTGACAGCTATGCTATTGGTGGTCTTTCAGGCGGTGAAGATAAAGATTCATTTTGGCGTGTTGTTGCTCAGTGCACTGCTGCACTGCCTGAAGATAAACCACGATATGTTATGGTATAAAACTGTTGTATATGCTATCTCAGCTCTGACTCTTGCTTTCATGTTTGGTAGAAATTGTTTCTCCTCTCTAGCATGTAGAAATTATGTTTTACTGTTAATTTTCTCAGGGAGTTGGCTATCCACTGGATATTGTTGTTTGCAGTGCTTTAGGTGCTGACATGTATGATTGTGTCTATCCTACCCGTACTGCTCGCTTTGGGACTGCTCTTGTACCTGAGGTAGTTGCTACTTCTTTAATACTTCTTGAACTCATTCAGTTTTGCTCCAACAGAGATTTAAAGTCACATCTAGGATTATATGCATGTTTGCTCAATGAGATTTTAACTATGTAAGTTTTTGGTGACTCATCTACATACCACTTAAAGGAGTTACAAATTTTTATATAGTGATGCTAAGTCATTCACTCAATAGGACCTCCCTGTTTTTTTCTCTCGTTATTTCAAATTCTTCATTTTGAGTGTGAGCAAAACAGATAAGAAACTGGCATTAATTGAGAAGGGTATTTTGAATACTACAGAATTGTTACTTGCTTTAAAGAATCTTAAATTGTCTATGTTACAATTCTTTGTATGGAGGGTGGCCTGGGGCAACGGGGAGGTTGCCCAAATGTGACTTGGTGGTCATGGGTTCAAGTAGCGTAAACACCCTGTCCGCTTTAGGGGGTAAGGCTACGTACATCAAACCCTTTATCAGTCCAGATCTGCAGTAATGGGAGCCTCATGCACAGGGTTATTAGCCCTTTTACCACTCTTTGTATGTGCTTCACCATCAAAGGAACTTTTTTTTTTTGATCCACACCATCAAAGGAACCTCATATCTTTCTTTTACAGCAACATATTGCTATCTCAAGTACTTAAGTTTAGATCTATCCATCTTCATGCTTGGGTTTGAGAATTTTATGCGAAGACCGTATTTGAAGCTTACAGTAAGTTATTTGGGGGGTAAATCTTACCCCAGAGAAATTCACGAGGAATGGGTGGAGAAATACTTGGGAATACTGCTGCCAGAGGAGAAAAGTGAAGATGAGGACTTCTCCACGGTTAATTTTCTGAATACCAATTCAAAATGCACAAAAAAGCTCCTGAATAGTGTTCATGTTATGTTTAAATGGCAATATATTGTATTAACAATGAAATGGGTGTGTGACAGTGCATTAGTTCACCTCCCGAGTACCTCATACCCTGTTCTTCATGCAGGGAATTCTAAAGCTGACACACAGAGCAATGGCTGATGATACTCGTCCTGTTGATCCTACCTGCGCGTGCATGGTAAGCCGATATTTGGAAGGCATTAATGCTTCAGAATTGATATTGTTAATCTGTAATCGGTTTTATTACTTTTTCACAGGTCTGCAAAACATATACGAGGGCTTACATTCATTGCCTTGTTACAAAAGATGCTATGGGATCTCAGCTTCTGTCGTATCACAACTTGTATTACATGCTGAAGGTATTGAGCTTTATATGGAATAGAATTTTGAGTGATTGTTCATATTATTATCTAAATGCAAAATTACTTTGAAAATGCAGCTTAGCAGAGATCTACACTCGTCAATTATTAAAGGACAGTTGCCTGAGTATGTCTGCCTTTTCCTTTCCTTAGATATCGCCTTCTATTTATTATCTGTTTTATTTCACTGGTATTTTAGGTTACAGTTGACAAGTTTATGCTGATGAAAATCTCTCTCAGAAATCGATTTCCAGAGTAATGTTTATTTTGACATTCTAACACCATTTTTCCTCCTACAGGTTTGTATGTGGCTTCCTGCAGAAAATGGTACGCCAAGTATCCCACATTTTCATCTGTTCATGTGTTAGTTTAGTGTAGAACACTAACAATGGTTTTACTGGCACTTTGTCCCGTTTGTTTGACCGAACTAGTCGATAAGTTATATCTATAATCACATAGGATAACACGACTTCCCCATGGTTTTGTACATCCCATATTTTGGTGGGATTTCTTGTCAGACGGGTGATCCCCTCGAATTTATTGCCCAATCAGATGCTTTAATCTTAGACAACACATGGGGCAGTAAAAGTTTTTCGATACTGCAGTCGTATGAATCATTCTATTGTGTACAGAGGCTTTTGAACTTCTTGTCATATTCACGACTACTAATTAAAATATTCCGGATTCAATATTATTTTGCAGTTCCCTAAAGGCGATGTCCCTGAGTGGGTCTGCAATGCCATGGAGGTTGCCGGAATTGATATCTCATCCTGCTGTGCTCCATTCTCATCATCGCAAGATTAGATAGTTCACGGAACTTAAATCAGGAGTTTTAGTGCATTCACTTGAAATGGAATTTTGACAAAGAAGTAGGTTGATTTATTGCAGCATAAATTTTGTAGTTACATATGCTGCTACGTGGGGATGTCTCCCAAATTTGGGGGATACTTCGTTCCACGATTTGTAAAATTTGGTTGCCATTTGGAAGATTCGATGTCTCCCAAATTTGGGGGATACTTCGTTCCACGATTTGTAAAATTTGGTTGCCATTTGGAAGATTCTCCTTGGTGATTTTTTTCCTCGTTGCCACCAAATCATTTCAGTGGTATACTGATGTATCAAGCGAAGTCAGAACGAATGTTTTTTCAGAGACTAATCTGCAGCGATGGTTCGTCCAAAATTGATGCTGGCATTTTTTGAATTGATAGAGATGATACATTTGTAAATGTTACTTAAATTACAAGATTCAATGAGCTATAAACAATGGTCATACGACTGTACAAGGCATACAGTGAATATAGTTAGGAACAAGTTGAACAATGACTTGGTCAATTGAGAAAGAGTTTACATATTTCCAGTTTCAAGGGTTAGTCCAGTTGGTGTGTTTACTCTTTTACACAATTAGTTAGATTTCAATTTTTGCGGTGAGTCTACAAGAAAGTAATTCTCTAGTCTCGGCATTGACGGGGTTTGTCTTCGGTCGGACCGGGAAGAAAGTTAATTTAGGTGTGCGTAAGATAGTCTGGACATCTTTGATTGTCGAACCAAAAGGAAAAATAGTTTTCATAATTATGCTACGATTGCCCACACACTTATACGGACATATCTTTATTTACATGGGCCAACGTGTGTGGTTTATACTTGGGACCCTTTATAGTAGTTTATACTTTGAAAGGACTTTATATCAATATGAAAGCTGAGATCTTTAGGTATAGGTAGGGTATTTTTTGCCAAACTCAGAACTTTCTTGATTAAAGGGAAAAAGCTGAGACCTTTGTATAGGTAGGCCTTTTTTGTTTTTTATGCTTTGCCATGCGACGAGTTTTGTCATGACTCATGAAGCATACTCATAAGTGATGAGTCCATAAATGTACCCATTTAAGTTTTATAAATTGTATTTATTTAGGTTCTGTTTCGCTAAAATTCTTGTAGTACTTATTTTTTTGCTTTACGAGACAGATTATTCTTCCACAATATATTACCTTTTATTCAAAAAATAAGTGCATTTATCAAATTGACAGGGCCTTAGTCCATTTATCTTATTACTTAATTGACTTAACGTGTTTTGGGTGTTTTCATATCTTGACAATAATACAGGCCCATAAGTAGGCCCTAAAATACTGGAAATATCAAATTTTGTCGGAAAGGGATGTTTGTCCGGATACTCGTAAGCCAATTAGTGGAAAATCCGTCCTGACGGTGGTCAAGTTTGTTTGGAAGATTGTCGCTTATTTTTTTTAATTTATAAAAGTTATATATTTTTTATGCGTTTTTTTTTTTTTTGAATAAGTACTTCCTTTCATTAAAAGCACAAACCACATATACAAAATCTACATGGCGTACCCTTGCTACACATTTGCTTACAACAGAAAGCAAAAACAACTCACTGCAACACTATACCAGAAAAGCAAAACCTATACAGAGGCAAGAGGCAAAGCAACGACAAACCTAACACCTAGCTGGGCCAAACACACTCCCAGAAAGCTATCAACTATCACATAACCTCCTATTTTCCTGAGTGGGCTGCACACACCCCTCTTAGAGCTGAGTGAGTCTCTTATAGAATTAATGGTGTGGAGGATCAACTGGTCTTGGGGAAGGGCTTTATGCTGAAAGACCCTTTTGTTCCTCTCCAACCAAAGATTGTACACTGTGGCAGCTAGAGCCGTCTTCAAAACCATGCTACGAAAGCTACTACCTCGGGCATTCTGAAGGGGCCAAGAAATCACATCAGTTAATAAGTAGGACACGTGACTAGAAGAAGATTTACACCAAACAGCATGCAAAATTGCAGAAGACACAGGGCATTGGAAGAAGAGATGATGGTACTCCTCACCATTATCACAGAAAACATAGTCCATTGTCACAGTCATGCCCCATTTGAACAATCTATCTTTGGTACTCAGTTTATTCTGGGTAGCCAACTATAAAATAAAGGCCCAACGAGGAACATTCCTGCTGAACCAAATTATCCTATGCCATTGTTGTATAGGAAGTTTATTCCTAATAGCTTCCCAAGCCGAGTGGATAGAATACCCAGTTGGGTGAGGTAGCCAAACAACTGAGTCATCCTCCCCACAAACTGGCTTGAAAGTTTTGGGGGGGGCGGGGGGTGGTGTGGAATGTTCTGAGATATGAGATATGATAGTTTGAGTGATCCTATTCCGTTGCCTTGGCCATCTCCAGTTCCAATTACAAATGATAGAGGACACTTTAGAATGCAAAGATCTGCCAAGATTGAAGACAACACTTTCACCAAATCCGTTGAATAAAGGGCCAAGAGAGTGCCAATTGTCAAGCCATAAAAAGGTACCATGACCATTACCAACCTTATACTGCATTAAAGGTTATCCAATGCTTCTAAGGCCAAGCACTTTCCTAAGGCTCCGTTCAGTTGTCGAGAAAGTTGTGTGAAAAATTGGTTTCCAGAAAAAGTGAAGTGAGGTGAAGTAAAAGAAACAGAAAACTATTTTCCTGTGAGTGTTCATTTGATAAAAGAATTTTGCAAGAAAAATTAAGATTTAGTTGTTCATTTGTCAGGAAAAAGAAACTTTCGAGAAAATTTTGTGAGTGTTCACTCATTTTCCTTTTCCCGCGATGCAAAATCCTATGTTTTTTGCAGGATCACTTTTGCAGGAAAGTAATTCCTGCAGGAAAACTTAAATTGGTAAGTCCTAAAATTTTCTTGTCAACTAAACACTGGGAAAGTTATGAGAAAATTGATTTTCCCATCTTTTTCTATACTTTCCTGACAACTGAACGGGGCCTAATAGCCCATGAGGCATCACTAGGGATATCTATGGACCATAACCACTGTCTTTTAATAATGTAGGTGTGGACCCATTTTACCCAAAGAAGGTCAACCTTTTTGCAAAGGGCCCACAAATGCCTAAGCATGGTAGCTTTGTTCCATTCATTTATCCTTCAAAATCCTAGACCACCTTCTTCCTTAGGGCTGCACACAAATTCCCACATTTTAGCAAAAGAAGATTTGAGTTTAGTGCCAGACCATAAGAAAGCCATTAAGGTTTGCTCGATTTCCTTAATCACTTTTCCATGAATGATAAAAATGGAGCTCCAATAAACTTGTTTACTAAATAAAACTGACTGAATCAACTGAGTTCTGGCCCCATAAGACAGATCCTTGTTAGACCACCCCCGAACTCCGCTCAAAATCTTCTCCTTAAGAACAATACAATTTGCAGCTTATAATCTGGTAGAAATAAGGGGAACCCCAAGATATTTAACAGGAAGAGATGCTACAGGAATCGGAAGGATATGACACAATCCTCTCGAACACACTCTGGAACCCCATAAAAAAAGACAGAGATCTTTTGAATATTAGGTTTGAGCCTAGAAAACAAGTAAAACTCATGTAACAACTGGTGGATGAGGGAAAAGGAGTCACTAGAAGCACCACACAAAATGAAGAGATCGTCTGCAAAGACTAGGTGAGTCAGATTAATACTTCCACACTTAGGGTGATAACTGAACTGTCCCAAACCAACTCTATACTGTAAAATGGCGTTGAAAGCTTCCATAACCAAAAGAAATAAGCATGGAGAGATTGGGTCACCTTGCAGCAAACCCGGCCCGCTGCCCTTGAAAGTAATTTTTTTTTTTTTAAAGGGACATAGCTATGAAAGGGCAACCCTAATTTGTTTCCGAGGTTCTAAACAATAAACATTTTGAAGGGTTGGAGAAGAGGCAAGTGGGATATCCAAGATTTTCATGGCTTCTCTAGTTGTAATTGAAGATTCAATTATCCATGAGCGGCCAAATCATTCTCAAGGGTGAGGATGAAGCTACCATCTGAGTAACCAGCTTTTGCATTTGATTTTAGGTTTTTGTTTAAATATTAATTGTATGGCAATGATTTTTATTGTTTTGCTACTAGGGAGATTGAGATAGATTATTCCAAGAAAGATGAGATGTGCTGTTAGATGCTTTGTGCATAGATGTGGATCGCGCTATGCAGTAGTTCAATATGTGCTAAGAAAAGATAGTTTTCACCAATCAACAAATTGTTGCTTGGTGATCAATATTGGTACGGATTGCAAGTCCTAGCAATGATCGTAATCACTTTAATTGTTAACCGAGTCTATACATAACTTTGTTAAGCGGTGATAGTGAATTCGAAACCCAAGAATTTCTTTCCCATGGTTCCTCCTCACCATTTTTATAACTCTGTCTAATCTAATTTAATCATAGCAAGAAAAAATATCCTTTCTCGAACTAATTTAAGAACCAATTGAATTTGTCCCAACTTCGTCTTTCTATCGATATTTGGACTTAGCTACTTGTCTTTGAATTAACTCCAATCTATAAATATATGTTGATACGGAAACAACACGATCGTATGCATGGGACATAAGAAGAAAGAGCATCTCGTTTGCAAAAATTATTTCTTTATCCATTGGGGGTGCAGAGTGTGGGAAAAATATGGTGGGAAAAATACAATACAAACAGCGAATTTCCATAGAACAGTTTTATTGATATTACAAACGGAAATTATAGACATAAACAAAATGCAATACATAGAGACATAAAAACAAAATGCAATACGCAAAGCAAATCGAGTTCTGTTGCACAATTCTCTTAAAACAAATTCACCGTCTCATGATCAAGGGTGTTGGAGGTTGACCGACATTTGTCTTCCAGAATAAAACGGCTAGAATCACAATCCACGAAACACCACCATTTATTGCCTTGGCGAACTAAACCTCGTCTGCCTCTCCCTCACAAGAACAATATCAGAATTACGGCTTTGTGAAACCTGGGGCGAAAAATACCGTGTGTAACACTGAATGGGGAATATACTCATATAAGCAGGTGAGATCCTTGAGCTGCTGTAGAATCTTAATAGGAGAAGAAACTGAAGAATCGAATTGCTGTCATAACCTCACATCAGGGTTGGTCTTAACTAGCCAAAATTGTTTGACCTTGTAGCTGTAGCGTCCATGTACAATGAACGTAGGATGGATCCTTCGACTACCTCGAAACTTGGAAGACCCTCCGACTGTCCTAAATTCATTCACCTCCGAATAATTTCGAACAAATTATTCAGCTCTTTGAGCAATGTCATGTCCTAATCAAATTATATGCATTGTCATTAGTAAAAACTGTAGGACTAACGACCTCTGTGTTTAGCATTTGACGTAGCTAGACAAATGAGATGTGGTGCATTGGGCCTAAGATCCTCTCGTCAAAAAATGGTGTGCCCCTAGGCTGAGTGTATTTTTGGTCGTACACAAAAATTTTAAAACATAAAAAAAACCTCATATAATCTAACGGCTCAAATGCACTCGGCATAGGGGCACACCATTTTTCGGCACAGATGATCACGGACGGGTGATTGTGAATAGTGTGAGATAACCCCACGTCCACGTGGGTTGGTATGATTGATGAAGATTGTGCGAGAATAAATTAACCAATAAACAACTAGAGCGGTGGAAACAACGAGAATGGTCATGGCACGTGGTCGGATTAAGCTGTCCATTACCTGCCTCTGGATTGACTAATTAATAAACAGTGATGATGCCACCGTTTAATAATCATTCTGCCAACTCCTTGCTCTTAGGTTCTTACTCTGTCACATTTGCGTGTAATTTGAGGTTACGCTTTATAAGCATGGTATTAGTACTAAACTCAACAAGCTTTTAGCACGTGATTGAATCTTATACAAGGTACACAACCATACACATATTACACATACAGAAAGAGGATCCTCTCCGGTCTATGAAAATGGACCGATTATTATTATTATTTTGTGCAATTTTTTTGGAGAATGCATGTTAGTAGATGTTAGTGTTAGAGGGGGGAGGTGGGGATTTGAACCGCTGACCTCAATTAGCCCATTTGTGAAACATTTTCGGACCCATTTGAAAATGGATTGAACCATTCAATTAACCTACTTGTGGATCAATTTTGGACCCATTTTGATTATCTAAATAGAATTAGTTGATAACATCAATCATGTCAAAAATCAGGTTGGCGGACACTGGTTGACATAACTTTGGAATGCATACATAGTGAGATGAATGTGTTAAATGGGTTCTAATTCGGTGTTGAAATCTTGTTATGTTCTAAAACAAATGTGTTCTGAAATTATATCAAACAATATCTGATAAACATGATGTTTGGTGTGACTAATGTTCCTGACAAGCTCTAGAATACCGGTGGTTTGGATCGCCAAAGTTAGCCTGGAAAGAGTTCACAAATAGGCCACAATCTAGTCTATGAAAATGGACAGGACTGGAACTAATTCCCTTTTTTTGGTAATGCAGGGTGTCTCGGGCTAATTTTTACAGTCCCTCTCACAGCCAATTCATACACTTACGCATGGGCGAGGTGGCCTCAAGAGTTGTTTGCAAATAGTGATTCTTTTTTTCTTTTTTTGTTGGTTGAAATACTGGATTCCGAACAAATATGAAGATGATGCTCGAAATTCGAATGTAGAGACAACAACTTCTCTCCAATCTACGAAATGGATTAGACAGTGCGATCTGACCAAGTTTTAGCTCACCAAGGATTCGTTGATTTTATTCGAGCCATTTGGTTTGTAAATTCCGATTGACAGATCATTTGTTCATGGAAATATGGTTTTTTTTTTTTCAACCTGGTAATAGTTTTCATTAATAAAAAACAAAAGTACAGAGTAGCATCCGTCGTTAATCAAAGAACTAGAAGGTATCAGGTACAAATATCGAGATCCCTACTACCTCTCATAGCTATAGATGAGCCACCCGCACTGGCACTCACTACGCAAAAAAGAAAACTCACGAAAGAAAGAATATTTTTATTAGTTTGATCAATAATAGTAGTGATGATACGAAATTATTAAATTTTCAAAAGAAATATTTGATGGTCTATTTTCATAAGATCATGTACTTTTTTCCATTACTCTTTAGAAAATGTGAAAGATATTAATTAAAGGGCTACAATTATATTAAATTATTTTTTCCAGAAATAAATTGTTCAAAATTTTCCAAATTTTGTGAATGAAAATTGGGGCTTTCGAAGGATCTCCCGAGGCAACCGAAAGGCCTCCCATTGATTCATTGTATCTAGACAAGACTCTTGAATACCATTAGTTTTCAGCTGGTCAATACTCCCATAATGTATGATTTATGACAGAATTGAAGATCCTATTCATTTCAGTAATTTTCCCCTATTCATTGCCGTGTATTGAAGGCCCTGAATTCAATTTTTGGCTGTTACAAGGGCTACCTGATGTGTATATATTGGAGTATCTCGTTCTCCATTTGGTACTAGTTCACAAAATATACAAAAGTCTATTATGATATTGTTCTTGTGTGAGAGAGTGATAGACGTTCGTTCAGTTTCGCCAAGGCGGCTTTATGGTAGTACTCTAATAGCCGTGGTCTAACTGTTCTATCCTAAGAGACAAATGTCGGTCAACCTCCAACATCTAATGGTGAGGCGGTGAATCTGTTTTAAAAAGATTGATATAAGGCTCGGTTCGGTTTATGTATAACTGTACGTTCTTTTCATGTTCAGTTCATGTAATCTGTATTTATATTTGATTATCAATTGTAATGGAATCTGTACTCTGGAATTCGTCGATCATATTGTATTTTTTCCAACATAAACTACAATAAATCTATAATTATAATGCAGGATTTACATAATTAAGTTAAATAAGCAAATTCATCTAACACAGTACTGGGGATAGGCTCCCCAATTAAACAGAACGTCCACTATAGAATTGTTGGTTACTTGTGAAAAATACTAAAAAATACAAAAAGTTTGTTCGTTTGACGGGATTATCAGTGGAGGAATAATTCATATTGTTGGTTACTTGTGAAAAATACTATAAAATACAAAAAGTTTGTTTGTTTGACGGGATTATCAGTGGAGTGGAGGAATAATTCATATATATAACCTATTCTCATTGAATTAATCATACTGATCGAATTAAAAATATAACCTATTCTCATTGAATTAATCATACTGATCGAATTAAAAATACTCTTACTAATTTTTTCATTGTCTTATAAATCTCGCATGTTGCAATTTTTTTTGGGAGTGATTTTGTCACTCTCCTTTTTTGTCAAATTTTTTTGAGAAGTGACATTAACAAAAAAGGGAGTGACAAAATCAATTCCTTTTTTTTTTATTCAAACATCGAATATACAATCACCTAATTTGATGTCCAATCTAACGTTTTTATTCTGTCTAACAAATGGGCTCAAGAGTTATTATTTTTAAACCTCAACAAGACTACGTACGCTCAACATATACTGCTCAATATCTCACCGTCTGTCTCAGTAGTCAATGGTCCGGATTTCATACTTTTTCTTGGAAGAGTTTTTTAAAATTCGGACCATTCAAAACACTTTTGGACGATGAAATTAAGAGCGATGAGGGGAACGATAAATATTGAGCGGTGAGCGTAGCATTTTGATAGAACCTGGCCAATTTCCCGGAAAATATATGATGTCAATCCCGTCCTCCACTCCCGTTTAATTTCCGATGAATTACTAATTTACTTTCGTGTTTGTATTTTCCACGTACGCCACACACGGAAAAAGCTACATGCTTTTCCCGCACACAACATCCCAGCCACCGACTCAATCCCCAAGTAGGCCCCGACCTACATCCGAACCGTCCATCTAGTCTCCCAACCGACTTTTCAACTGTCAAAAAAAATATTCAACACCCCTGAAACTCACTACGAAGCTCCCATGAACCCTCACAGAAATGCACCCAGCCCACCTATATATGTACACACGCCCCCACGAGCGCACACCGGAAAAATCAGAAGAAAAAAAAATAGTAATGGAAAACAGGAGAAAGAACACTAGCCACAGCCAAACACGGTGCAAGAAGCACCCCAAGCACCAGCAGTCACCTGGGGTGTGCTCGATATGCTTGGGAGAGAGACTCTCTCAGATTTCAACTTATTCTTCTTCTTCTTCTTCACGCAGAGCCGTGGAGCCTCACCGCTCTTCTTCTTCTTCATCTTCTTTGTCTTCTCTATCTTCTTCCTGCTCGTCGTCGGAGTTGTCTCCGGTCCACCACCGGGTTCGGTCAGGTGGTGCAGGGGTGAAATGGACAAAGAATAACCATATGATGTTTGGGAAGAGCCGGTCCGTGGCTTTTGTGGGAGAGGGAATTAAGAACAAGAGTAGTAGTAGTGGGTTTTGGTCCAAGTTGCTTCGTCCGAGAAGTCACAAGAAGAATCATGTGGATGGGGGGTTTGTGGGTGGTTTTGGGCATTCCAGGACTATGAGAGAGAGGATGTTTGCTAAAAGTACAAGGGTGTATTGATGATACGGAGATCGATTTTTCCTTTTCTTCTTAATTTGTTTTTGTGTACACTACAAGATTAATGATGTATCCCTAATTAGGGTTTTAACAACAGACAGATCGATCGAGGTATATGATTTGAAGCAATGAGAAAGACATATATGTATACTACCATGTTAAATTTTTGGTAATGAATATATATATATATATATATATGTGTGTGTGTGTGTGTGAATTGTGAAAAGCTATTCCATATTTAGGGTAGATTATTTCTTCATGCAGAGATCGAACATAGATGAATGTCTGATGCTACATGTGACCTTTAGCTGTATTATTTAGTGAGTTCTATATCATCGAACGATTTTAGACACATCTGCGTTCAGATCTATGCAACTCAGACTTTATGTTAATAGAATGGTTTTTTCTGTGATCTAATATCTCGAATGTATGATAAAGGGAATGCCAAATTAATGCTTAGTCCAAAATTAAATATAGGTCAGCAGAGCCAGAATTTCTGTATATGTATAGTGGACATACAGCTCAACTCTTTCATGATCTTCTTTAATTGTCTCTTCAATTAATTTGATTTTTATTTCTGGATTAGGTCTTTAACCGGCCGTTTCGATTCGTAACTCAATCTGTAGAATTTTAATATTGTACTGTGCACGCCTCTGTTATATTTACATTTCTAGTTGCCCATGATCTTCAATTAGCTTGAGTTTTAGTAGTTGAATATTTCACAGCAGCTTCTTTTTACATTTTGGAGCCATATTTTGCTACATTGCCTGTCAGTATGTGAAAGCATGGTCCCTCCGGGAAAGTTCATGTGATGCCGGGGTAAGTTCGAATGGTTAGTTGATTTTGCATTTAATTCTGGTTGTTTGGAAATCGATATCATCATCATGTGCTTTTGCCATGGAAAGACTCAAAATTCCAGGGAAGAAATCCTCATCGCCAGCTGGCCATATCTTCCTTTTGCCCAAATGCTACTCCGATCCACGCAGTTTCCCATGGGATTTTCAAAGTACAAACCGGCCACTGCATGAGAAAAAGAGAAAAGAAAAAAAAAAAGGGAGACGTAACAAAGTTGATAAATATGAGTGAGTGTGTTTCACACCACTGGCACTGATCTACACTACACGTAGGAATTCCTATCCCCGCAGCCAAAATGGGAAGGCGTTATCTATTTGGTTTTTTCAGATATATCTTTCATTGCTGATTTATGCGTTGTAGTTGGGTTCTATAATCATGCTATTTTGCACGCGTTGACGTTGCAAGCAGCGTTCTCTATCTGGAGTGTTTGTCATGAGACTTGGATGGTTATCGGTTGGCTTAAGTGGAAAAGCTCGTCGCTAGCTTGTGGAACCACTGTTGCAAACTGTTTATCTAGGCTTTGCGTGTGCATCTCCGATGCGATTGCGCCTTATTCGCTTGTTATTGTCGGGTTATCGGCTTTCATTAGGCTTTACTCTTCTTGTTGTAGCAGTTGCACACAAATGGTTTGTAACCTTATTGTTATTATTGAATTTCTTACTCTTACATTGTTAATTTTCTATGTTTTCACGCTTTACATGTCTCAAATAGAGCGAAGTCCACTTACATCCCTTGTGATTTAGGCCATGCGTGGATACACCCCCTCAGGTTTAATTTTGTGCATCTGCAACCCATGTGATTTGTGAAAACGTGTAGACGCAACCAATTCCGTTCATTTTGACGGAGGTGTATCTCATCCGCTCTTGAATCAAACCAAAACTTAATCCGAGTCGTTTATAATGTATTAATCAAAGAATAGAGTATTTTTGTAAAAAAAAAATCACGTCCGTCAGACATCTATAACTTAGTGATGACGAAAATATAATTTAAAATTGTACTTCATAATAAATTCTATTCAACCATGAGATTTCCATTTTCCTTTTCCGATCGGCTTGAATTTTTGTACGGATGTATAGTACTCGTCAAACTCTATAATATCAACAATTAGGATCCAATTTTTGGTACATACATGGGATGAATTGATTAAATTTAAAAAAGAAGAAGAATCAAGGAAGAAGATGAGAGCATATTTCAACTTTTCATCATTTTTGTTAGTGGATTTTGCATTTTTTTTCCGGTTAATTTGGTGCGTCTGCACATTTTTACAAATCACAGGGGGTGCAAGATGTACAAAATTAAATCTTAGGGGGTGTATCCATACATAGCCCAAACCGCAGGGATATAAGTGGACTGTTTTTGCTCGGCAATATAAGTGGACTTTGCCCTTTCAAATAACGTATGCTTGTTAATTGGAGTACGTGGACCGACCTCTAGGCCCAGTCTATAAAATAAAATTAACGTCTCAACTGGGGAAGAGACCGTAGACTTGTTCTTGTTTTTTCAAAATTGTGTGTTTCGTGGAATACTTTGATTTTGCTTATGAAATCTTGTAGACCTAGTCTTTCACACCTACCAACAAACGAAGGGGAAAAAGTCAAAAAACAAAACGAAAAAAACAAGGATTCGGATTGTTATCGGAGACCAATAAAAGAGACTAGACCGTTCAGTTTGAACCTTTAATATGCTAAATATCGATCTTTTTTGGGTATACTTTGATGATCGGAAACATTTTCTTTTCAAAAATTTTTGAGAACGTCAATTTTATTACCAAAATTTCTACTTCAGATATTAGTAAATATATGACCAAATTACTTTTATCTCCAATCCAATGTGTTAATCAACCATTTGGCATAATTTTTTTTGTATAAGTGATGATTCTGGCGGAGATTGGCTCAGTAGGCCGGGGCACCGGCTCGGGCGGCCCCCACAAATGTTTTTGTGTGTATATTTTGGCTTATGAATGTCCTTCACACATTAGTTTTTGGAATGTACTTGGCACTACAGTTTTAGTCAGTGGCAGTCCACTTTTTTGTTTTGCAATCTCGTATGATCAAGATACAAAATGGAGTGCTAGTGGCTAAAATTGGAGTGCCAAAATCAATTTTCTTTTTTTTATGTCACTTAATACCTATTGTATCTCATTTTTTGGTGCATCTTCATTTTAACATTAGAGCATATGTAACATTAGCTAAATCAGAGGTCAAATATTAAAAATATCCACCGCCCACTTTTCAAAGTTCTCTAATGTATAGGAGTATAACTAAAGGTTGTCCAATATTCAAAAAAAAGACCAAATCATGATATTTGCTTCTTTAAGGGTAAAATTGGAATACATGATTTTTTTTTTCAACTGCAAATTTTTGATATTTCAGCTAGTGCGTCGAAATTTTTTCTTATGCTCAATCTATTAGGATAACATCAAACAACAAACGAACCATAAAATCTTGTGGTGGAACCATTATAAGTTGTATTAGTAACTTTAGTTTATAAGTATTTTAGTTTTAGCATCATTTTTAGTTCAAAAGTTGTTTGAGTGCCCTACAATTGGTCGTTATGAATTTTTTTTTTCATCAAAATTTGTTTAAAAATTGCCCCCAGTGATGCTAATTCCATACCCTGCCACTGGTAATGTTCCTGACAAGCTCTGGAAAGTAAAGGCTTTTGATCGTCCAAGTAAACCTAAAACAAACAAAAAAAAAACAATCCACAATAGTCCGAAACTAGACGGTCTAATCCTAGGGGACTAAAAACAAAGAGGGGAAATGTATACACCAAATATCAATCAGATAGGTGTAATTATGCATTGCTCTTAGAGCACCACCACGTTGTGCTCCTGCCTCCTAGTTTCCTTATTCACCACACATTGTGTTGAGATTCCCATACTTCCCTTTGGCTCCCACCACAAATGTGTGGCAGACAAAGAGTCTGGAGTGGCGGTGCTCCGGAGGCATTGAATGATATTTCATAATATACTGCACACCTCCAAGTCATCGGATCGTGCATCCAACGGCTCAGATCTGATCTCGGCAATGAACGGCTCTCGATCATGAGTTGCCGAGATGAGATCTGAGCCGTCGAATGCACGATTCGACGGCTCAAAAGTGCGTAGCATGGTGCACCAACCCGCAGTCCTAGCCAATCAAAGTGCAACAACTTGGGAGAACTAGGAAACAAACTTCAGCCATTAATACTTTGCATTGAATACAATTCAAAGATGGAGACTTCTTTTAATAGGGTCAACAAAATTTCAGAATATATTTAGGGTCAATTTGTCTTTAAAAGTGAAACCATGACTTTTTTTTTTTAATCTTTATTTAAAAAAATTCGTATTTGATAATTTTGCATCAGACTTATTGATTCTTCTCGCCGAGAAGAATTGGAAAAGTAAATTTTTTTTTATCAAAACTCATAAGTTTTTTCAAAAAGACAAGAATAAGTAAAAAAATGTTGACTTGTTGACTTATTTTTGTCTTTATTCAAAAAATTATGAATTTTGATCAAAATTTTATACTTTTCCGATTCCTCCCGTTGAGAAGAATTAATGAGTCACAAAAATTTGATGCAAAATAAATAAATGCGAAAAAAATTTGAATAAAGACAAAAATAAGCTACTTAACTTTTTCAATCCAAACCCACCCTTAACCATGGTTGGGCTTTAGAAGTGGGTCTCAGTCATTTAACTCAAAGCAGGGGTGGGGAATTCCCAATCGATGGCAATTTCATGTTCGTAACATTTGACAAATTTCCAATTGATGGCCATTTACGATATTAATTACTAAAAACATTGGATTCCAATTCAAATCTGAAGAGATGTTTTTTTTTTCTAATTTCATGAAACAGTAACATATTATTGCTTGATTTTTTATTGAACATTGTTTTCCATCTTCATCAATGCACTATCGATAGTGCATTTGAGATCTTTCTCTTATTTTTGTCTATGTCAGATTTTTTTATAATGCGGTTGCTTTTGTTTTTACTTTTTCAATCCCCTCATCAAGAAAAATAACAGAAAAAGTTATAAAGATAATCGGAGACATAAGAGCATCTGTATCAAGCTCTTCAAAGACCCCTTTAGGTTAAAGTGGAGAGGAAAAATTTGAAAAACCTCCTGCACCAGCCTCGTTTGGTGCACTCAATAATGTAAAAAAGCTACAGTAACTCTTTAAAAATAAAGAAGCACTCATCACTTGCTATTCACTTTTTAAATATTTTTCTTGCACTTGGAAAGCTCTCTCTCACTTTTTTAATATTTTTCCTGCACTTCTAAAGTTCTTTATTTAGGTGGATTTGTTTCGTGCCTTTTTTTAAAAATAAAGAAATAATACTTTTAATGAGATGATTTTAATATAGAGAGTCTGATACAGTAGATATTTTAAAAAATAGGTAGCTAAAGTAATAAAGTACTTTTTAATATGTAAATTAGTCCAGAATGTAGAAAGTCTGATGCGAATACTCTAAGCAAGCTAAAAAGATTTAGAATATTGATTATTTTGACGTAAAGGCCATTTTGTGCCAAAACGGCTTCTAATCCCATCTTCATCTGCCAAATCAATATTCTAAATCATAGATACCGATTCTCGATTTCTATAGAATAATAAAAAAAAGTTGAGAGATATTGGCTCCCATACCTCCAGCCATGGACATGGTGTAGAAAATCCAAAACATTGTAAAAAAAAATAACAGTTTTTCTTCTCGGAGAAAATCCAAAAAATTGTTGATCTACCACCAAATTTCATGAGAAATTAGCCCATAAATTTTTGTCAGGGCGTTGGAGAGAGAGAGAGAGAGAGAGAGAGAGAGAGAGAGAGAGAGACAGCGTGCGAGTGAGATTGGTGTGTGCGTGAAAGAGATGGGTTTTATTTTCCGCTTGACCCAAAAAAGAAAGAGATGGGTTTTTTATTGAAACAGAGAAGCGTGAGAATTGGGGGATGTCGATAGAGATAGGCGAGAGAGATCCAATACAACGGCTCCTTATTCCAAGGGCAAACTAGATGCAATCCAACGGCTCCTATTATTCCAACGGCAACAAAGGCCTCAACGGTCTGATACCCAAATAGTTACTACTTTTTATTTTTCACAACGGCTAGATTTTGAAAGCCTCTAAATTGGACTAGTTGTGTTAAGTTTTTTTCACACACACCAAAAAAAAAAAAAAGGATAATTCACACACAGAGAGGGAAATCATTTTCAAAAACAGAAGATGTTTTACAATTTGTAGTTGTCATGACTCAAACCGGAATCATGACCGGTCAGTGAAAAAGAATCACTGAAGGCCATCTTTAATTCACATTATAATTTTTTTTCCTAAAATAAATAGTTTCTATATTATAAAAATAAACGCAAAAGCATTATTTGATTAAAACAACCTTAATAAATACAACAGAGCAGTCTAGTGCAGTAAACATAAGTATTAGCTCGTAGGCCTTACATTACAATCTTGTGCTCGTCCGTAGGCTTAACTTGTGGGCACTACCATAGGCCGCACCAAATAGAAATTAATTTTATAAGAGTTTTACAAACTTTTACAACCCATCACAATACCGAAATCGAAAATAGCAACATCAACAGCAGAAAGGACTAAAAAGACTAGTCAATTATCTATCCACGTTCTGAAATGTTTCCTAAACACAAAACATTTCAGTGAAAATTACGATATACTAAGATTAAAATGGGTTCCTGCCTTCCTGGCCGGGTCTCTTAATCCCAATTTGGTTTAAACTTTGAAGGGTCAAAAAAAATTGCACCAAGCACCCTCTACTTACTAACACTCTCTCTCTCCAAGTCCTCTTATTTTATAGTTAACAAGTTAAATAATAACTCCATGTGCTATAAAAATAAATAGTAACTCATTTAAAAAGCTATTCAACGTGGATCCTCCAACACTCTTGTCCTATAGCCCACAAGCTTGGGTCCGCATGACCTAACATACAAATACATATGTAAAAAAATATCTATTGCTCACAAAATTATCAAATTATAATTTCATGTAACAACATCAATAAATTAAATAAATTAACTATTCAGGATGCATTGTTCACAATGTAATTTATTTTAAGTAAGTAAATAAAGCAGTTTGACAAATTCTTCATCATAGTTGTTCGTTCTAGACCACAACCTACGAAGACAAAAATAAACTATGGTAAGCAAACAAGGTTAGTTTATCTTGCCTTCTGGGATGAAAACAACTGGTCTTAAGGGTGCATTGAATGTTTGGTCCAAGACTCCAAAGAAAGGGAAGAAGAAAGAAGGAAAGAAGGGCAAAGTCCACTTTGATCTTCTGTGGTTTGGGCATGTGCGGATACTCTCCCTATGATTTAAAATGTGCATATAACATCCTACGGTTTGTGGAATGTGCAGATAGACCCCTGTTGTCATGTTTTTCATCCATATTAACATAATTTTGAAAAAATATATATAAGAGAAAAATACTCTTTTGCCACAAAAATCTTATCCGAGCAGTTCATAATGTACTAATCAAAAAATAGAGCATCTCTGTACAAAATTAACTCAATCAGACATCAATAACTCAGTGATCTAATTCTTGTTAAAATGAATGATAAATTTAAATTTGAAAACTTACTTCCCAATAAATTCTGATTTGACCATGAGGTTTTCATTTTTGATCGACTTGAATTTTGGTATGAATGTAATACTCGTCAAACTCTACAATATCAACGGTTCAGATCTAATTTTTAGTACGTGAGATGAATTGGTTAGATTCCAGGAAAAAGAATAATCAAGGGAGAAGATGATGGCATATTGGACTTTTAATGCTATGTATATTAATATGGATAGAAAACATGATGACAGGGGGTGTGTCTGCACATTTTACAAATCACAGGGTGTTATGTGCCACAGGGGCGGAGCCACGAATACAAGTTGGGGCAATTTAGAGATTTTTTGTGGGGTTAAAATAGCAAAATTTGGTTGCAACTATTAAATGTTCTTGTAGAAAATCAAAGTGAGTGGGGTCGCCCATGATGTGCACACTTTTAAATCATAAGGGGTGTATCCGCACATGGTTCATGTGAGACCTCATATTGGGCAAGTCTGTCCCACATCAGAAATGCTAGAAAAGTTTAATTGGTATGATAACGCCGACCAGCTACTATTAATTTGACGTTAACTTTTTAAACCACGTGATTGGGCTAAGGGTTAAACAGGTCAGCTGGCGCGGATTGTTATATTCCAAACCACAAGGGGTTAAAATGGACTTTGCCCAGTAAAAAAAGCAAAAGAGCTGGGAATTTGGATTGAAAAGTCAAATAGTAACTTATTTTTTGTCTTTATTAAAAAAATTGCATTTGTTAGTTTTGTGTCAAACTTTTGTGATTTATTAATTCGTCTCAACAAAAGGAATCGGAAAAGTATAAAATTTTGATCGAAACTCATAATTTCTTTTAAAAAAGACAAAAATAAGTAAAAAAAAATCTTGTTGATATATTTGTGTCTTTATTCAAAAAATTATGAGTTTCAATAAAAAAATTTACTTTTTCCATTCTTCTCGTTGAGACGAATCAATAAATCACAAAAATTTAACGCAAAGCAAACTTATGCAAAAAAAATTCAAATAAAGACAAAAAAAACTAGGTTACTTAACTTTTCAATCCAAATTCATTAATGATAGACTTTCTTTTCGTAGACTATAACACAAAAAGCAATGTCACAGTTACTTGGAGTGGGACATGGATCCACTTCCTCTTGGTTATCATTCACACATAAATTAGTGTGCTTAAAGTGATGATTGTTCAAAGCTTTCTAGTGGCGAAATCAGGATTTTATCTTGGGAACGCCAAACTTTTGAAGTTAAGCATGAGGAATGTGTTATTAAGACTAAAATTTCATAGGGAAGTATAAACTTACAATTTCTCTTCAAAATTTGCTGTGTAAATTTATTTAATACATAAATGATGAAGCAATTAAGTTGAATACATGTAGCTCAATATTTTATCAAAGTAAAATCAATGTTTTATCAAGAAAATTTTATTTTCAATACAGAAAATTAATGGAGTTGTAACGCCCTGACTTTTCGGAAGCAATATAAAATAATTCTTTAGGAAAATTTTGCTAAATATATATGATTTTCCAAAATAAATGTTTAGCTATAACAATCTCAAGAAAATTTACTGATTCAAATACATTAACTTCAGAGCTGACTCTAGGCTTGACACGAATCCCAAGCATACTTGATCGCCATTCCTGATATTCTTTCCGCGTCGAACTGCACCTTCATGGAATCCCCTCCATTGAATCCTACGTCCTCTGGCAAATTGATCGTCGAAGCAAACGATTTGCCAGGATACAAACGTATCCGTGAGTGATAAATCACCCAGTAGAATAATCCAACCCAACCACCCATCTTATTTTACTGTTAGCAGGTACAAGACAATAATAAATCGAAGAGTCAAGCAGAGATTTCTCACATGAACCAATTTATTACTATCCATTAAGTTAATGCGAAATCTAAGATCTCCTCCACGAGATCCTTTCCTCCCATACCGCTAATTATGATCGTGTCATGGAAAATCCTCCCTTGCTTGTCCTGCCACGGGGTTCTAAATGAATTCACCTAAGTTATGTACCTCGTATGAATTCATGTAGTACCATAACAGGGGGCACGATTACCCTTTGGAACTTTCCATGGCGTATCATACATTAGGGTCGCCACCATCCCTAAGCCACTAACTATGACCGTGTCATGGGACAATCCCCCTTGCTAGCCTTGCAAGGCACGATTACCCTTTGGAACTTTCCATGGCGTACCATACATTAGGGTCACCAAAATATCATCACTGGGCCCCGCAGGTCACCCTTATCATCACTGGGCCCCGCAGGTCACCCTTATCCATTGCCAAATCAAAATCTACAATCTCACGACTTCAACACTTTACCATTTTTCCATCAATTTAGTATCGTCTAGATGAAATCTATTCGCATACCACCCCATGTCTCTAGGGTCCAATCTAACATTCAAATCAAATGTCGGTGCAGTATACAATCAAATTAAATAGTAATTTAAAACAAATAATAAGCAATGCAATGAATCAAATATCGGTGCAATATACAATTAAACGAAATAATAATTAAAACAATAACGAGCAATGTAATCACACAATTTTTAATAAATGGGCCGTTGCCCTTATTCTTATATGGCCATGTTGTCAATAATAAGGTAGAACTTTTATATAAATTTTAATAGAATATTTTCTAAGCTCTCATTAATTATTACAAAGTAATTAGATTTATTAAAAACTAATTCAATACATTAATTTGGTAAAAATATTAGAATAATTAACATGACCGTAATAAGAGTTCTAAAGGTCCTATACAATCAGTTGAGTGTCAAAAGTTGGGTTCGGAGGGTCGAGGAATTAATTTACATGAAAAACGTTAATTAAATTGACTGAAAGTGAAGTAAATAGATAATAAATAATTTACTATAAAAAAAAATATGTTGAGACTGACATAATTTCATATTTGAAACCTAAGGAGTCTAAATAAAATTATTCGGGCATTAATAATAAAGTTTATAAGATTGTAAAGTAATTTTGATTGGAATTACTTTAAAAATAATAATAAATAGTGAATTAAATAAAATAAATATTTAATTTAACAAGTTACCATCTTTGAGATGCAAGGAGTCTAGAAGAATTTAGTTGAGTGTTAATACGTTGTTTGGAAGGTCGTAAATATTTTTCGTTTGTAAACCTTGAACGATAACTAATAAATAATTTAATAAATAGATAATTAAAATAAAAAAAATATGCCTTTAACAAGTTATAATCTTTGAGGTGTGAAAAGTCTAGGAAAAATAGTTCGAGGGTTGAAAATCAAGTTTAGAAGGTCGCAAAACAATTTCGAACCAAAACAGTCCAAACCGCAAGGTTGGACCGAGTTGACCTTGCGGACCGCAAGGTCAGAAAACCATAAGGTTGCGGCCGCAATGTTTCTGCCAGATTCGATTTTTTGGTCTTTTTGAGATGGTTTCGATGCATGGGCTTGTTCGGGGCATAGAGTTAAGCATAATAACACTTAATATACTTAGAGGGAGGGTTGGAATGGATTATAATACCTTGATTGGATCGAATTGATTCACAAACGGAAACTTGAATTTTTTGGACGAAGGCTTCGGTTTCTTCAATCGGAAGACCTTGGATCCGAATTGGATGATGTTTAGGGATGCTTGGGGTTGGGGAAAAAGTTTGGAACGGTCAATTTGGGTTTCGGTTGGGCGTAGGTACAAAACCCGTTTTTCTCTCTCTCACTTTCTCTTTCTAGGACTCCATAGCTTGGAGCTTGAATTGCCCATGTTTTTCTCTCATGTCTGACTCGGTGGAGCGTGAGGAATTTCGTGGTGTGCCCTAGGGTCGATGTATTAGGGTATATATAGGAGAATATTAAAGAGGTTGATAAAATTGAGCTTAATCGGAACTCAAACTCTTAGGCTATTAGATGGACGAGAATACGGACGAGATTATGGCTAGGGAGGAAGTATAGACTGAGTAGGAGAATGGAGGGATGGAAGGAGTGTGCATGCATGCATGCGATTTAAAAAAAAAAAGATAATTAGAATAGGATAATTATATTTGTAAATATCTATTAAGGAAAAAAAATTTATTATTACGAATAATATTTTTTTTTGTATAATATAGATAAATATGTAAACATTTGAATTAAAACTTTGCTAAACTAATTTTAGTCACGAAAAATTAATCTAGGTTTTGATTTAATCTAATCACACTTTTAAATAATTAATCAATTACTATAGACTATTTGATTAAAATTAATTTCTTTATTCGAAAAAAATAGGGCAAAAATCCGGATCGTTACAGGAGTTCGTTGGGTCAAGACCAAAAAATGCTTGATGAGGGAGCATAGATACTACAATTTGTTTCTTTGTAGTAAATTTTCAGCCTTGACGAGTTGGGACGTGCCAGAAAAATACAAATTTGCTATTTGGCCTTATATATGTATAGCATAATACTTATGGGTGTTGACAGCAAGTCAGGGGGCGCCCTGAGCTTTATCAATTATAACCGTTGAAATCTTCTATTTTTCGTATACGTGTGCGTTGGCTAGATCCATCTATGTATAATGACGTTATTACATGATTAATTTCTTTTTATCAACATAATGACCAATCGAAAAACAAAAGCTTATGAAAACAAACATATAAATTATAATGATGCGACAGTGACATTTTCTTCATTACGAACCATAGGCTTTCATCTCACCTCCCTTTGCAGGAATTTTTTCGGCATGCATTATAGTGATAGCGTGACTAAACAATAAGTATGAATTACCCAAAAAAAAGAAAAAGAAACAAATAAGTATGAAGGAAGTAAAAGAAAGGTAGCCTGGTGGGCTTCACAAGGATCATTTGTTAATGGTCTCGTGGAACAAGGCCTTGGTTTTAGAGCCCATCTACACCAACAAAAGACCCAACCGACATCCTACGACCTATACAGTTCGTGTGTTACAACTAATTTTCCCCGGATATAGGATTACAGATAAGTATTGTTAGAATATTATCACATTGAAAGAGGAGTTGAATGTCTGACCTTCTTCTCTCAGCACCTTAGTGCCCTCGTAATGTCGTTGAACCAAAAGTCTCTTACGCCCCGCTCTGCTAACTCAAACAAGTATTTATTTTTTGAATTAAAGGTAATGTATTGTGAGAGAATAATATGTCTCGTAAAACGGAAAATAAGTACTTAAAAAATAATTAAGAAATTTAGTGGAACAGGACCTTTGATGTTTGATAAACTTGAATGGGTTTGATTAGTCGAATTGTTATGTGTCGATACTGCTTCATCAGCTCAAACCCAAGATCCTACGCTACAAAATGGTGTTATACGACCGTTGGGCTAAATTAGTGTCATTGTTGTTGGGAGGGTTCAAATCCCAGATTAATTAAAAGTCTTGCACATGGTTTTTTGTCTCTGGAACCGAAGTGATGGTGGTGTTGGCTGATTTCCTTCAATGCCGTGTGACCTTCCAACTTCCTTGATGGGAACATGTAATATGTTATTAATGCAAGGGTTAATTGGTAGGTGGTTAACTGATTATATAATGGCATGAGAAGTGTTTGTCGGTAACAGAGAGGAAATGAAAAACAGTGTGTGCAAGTGTAAGTCAAGTCTTGTACTTGGTGTGAGAGTGGGTTCTTGGTGAGAGTGGGTGTATAAGGGGTTGGGTTTGGGTTTTTAAACTCGGGTGTTCTCTTGTACTAATTCTCTCATAATGAAAGAATGGGATCCTCTCCGTGGAGTAGGCGTGTTTTGCTGAACCACTTAATTCTTGCGTATCTCTCTTTATCTTATTTTTTCATCGTATTTCTATTGGTTGCGATTGTGGTTGCGTTTCGAATCTCGATTCTTGGGTGCTTCCGCGTTTAATCCCAACAATTGTGGCGGACATCCTTCATTTTCTTGATGGTTTCTTGAGTGTGAATACGTATTTTGTTCGACGGTGTGGCAATGATGTTGCCCATAATATTGCTCAAAAAACTGTGAAAGATCCTAATTGTTCTACATGAGTGTTTAGACATCCTTTGTGGTTTCTATTTTCCCTATATGGGATGGTTGCCCGTTGTAATTTTGTTCGAGTTATATTGTGATCAATAAAAGTATCCGCTATCCTTAGACAAAAAAGAGAGTCTATAAGGGTCCATTTGATTAGCGAGAAAATAAAATGAAAAGTGAAAATGAGTAAAGTGAAGTAAAAGAAAAAGAAAAAGTATATTTTTTTTCTTGAATAGGATGTAGGTTTTGCAAGAAAATATGAAAATTAGTGTAATTGTTGTTGATTCTCACAAGAAAATAAAATTTCCCTACACTTTTGTGAGAAAAAGCAACCCAAGTTCTCTAGCCTTAAAAGGTTGTACGAAAAAGTTTATTTTCTACCATTTTCTAGGACACTTTTGCTAAGTGAACACCAAAACAGTGTATGTGTGTGTGTATATATATATATTTTTTCCTTGCACTTTCTACCATTAGTGAGTAATCAAACGGACCCGAAGGAAAAAATTAGGAGCCCTTCTTTCGCAATACGGACTAAGACCCAAATAAGAAGAAAAGTTGACAAAAACTATTCCAACTACTAAAACCTGCAATAAAAATGAACCTGAGCCGTTCAATATTCAGTGGCCAATTGATACCGAGCTCCCAAATGCCGAGTGCCATCTGGTCCATCACCATTCTTCTTTATTTATTGTGCTTTTCTAAGTTAGGTAAGTTAATAATTTGAGGCCTGCGGCCTTAAAAGATCTACTCTGTAATGATAGCAATCAAGGAAGAAGGTGGTGATGTTTAATAAGTAGTTCAGTAGCTCTAGGTTTGTCCGGCAAGTTGGTGGATTTGCTCTTCACATAATTGATTATCAGGATTTGATGTTTGGGTTCACGCCAAAGAAAAAGTAATTTTTTGTGAAAACTCTAGCCTGGATGACCAGCCTTTGATCGGATCGGGAAGAGAAGTCTAGGTCCATGTGAAAAAGTAATTTTTTGTGAAAACTCTAGCCTGGATGACCAGCCTTTGATCGGATCGGGAAGAGAAGTCTAGGTCCATGTAAGCTTACTCAACCACCGGCCCCAAAGCGTGGACCAAAAAAAAAAATGCTTAATAGGTCAACTGACTTCCCAAAAAAAAAAAAAAACCAACCCACCCTTCTCCCAACAACCCTAAACGCACCCTTCAATGTATAAACATTTGATAATTATTATCTTAACATGTTCTTTACAGAGATAGAGCTGTATGTATTGGTTGGGGGGTCCATAAAATTCCACGATTAAATATAAAATTCACACAAAAAATTTTGTCTCTGTCTTTGTATTCACCTTCGAATTGGATGGACAAATATAGATCAATTGCGATTTGAAAAGAAAAAATACTTTTATTTGGGTTTATACGGTTTGCACCTCCTTAAATCATTTTAAATTCATACCATTTTGTATAGAAACTCGAAATGCTTTGTGTGAAATATTCTTAACATTTACATAAGTATTCACAATATTTGCATAGAAATTCATGATGTTTTTTGGTTTAAGAATGAATTACATCAAGATAAAAATTCATACGAAACATTAATTAGGCATTCAAAATTAGTGTTAAGATTTTTTATCCAAATATTAGGAATTGCTATACAAGATTTATGAATTACAGACAAGAAACCCTAGTTGCTATTAAGAATTCTACGTACTGTCATTAACTCTTGCATTTGTATCTTGCCGTGAATTTTTAGCAGGTTTTATCAACCAAGAAAGAAACTAATGTTAAAAAAATTGATTGTGGATGAATATTAATTGCTCTTTTACCTAACTGTTTCCTTGATCATTTTCTTTATAAATACGTTGCTTCCCAAATTTATTAAGGCAAAAGTTGGTCAACGAATAATAAATAATTTAATTGCCCTCATTTGCTATATAATCGAATTGTCTAGACTATTAATATAGGTGATACTCCATCCGTCCCCATCTAACAGTTCTTTTTGGAAGTTCGTGTCAAACAAATATTTACACTAGTGGTGTAAATAATTTAATCTTTTTTTCTTTATGAGAGTTCGTGCTACGTTTCAATTGTTTATATCTCATAATGTATGGTATTTTATGTGATTTCAAAAACATTATTTAGTAGAACTAATTAATTGAGCTCTATCAAACAAGATTTATGTTGCATATGAAAATAAGTTATATTATCGATTTAGAAATATAACTCATTTTTTATCGGGTTAGAATAGCACGAGAGACTATTAAATGGGGACAGAGAGAGTACATAATGTTAATTTGACTTTATCCGGTTTTAATTGACTTCTCGCAAGCGGGTGATGGAATTGGACTCTCAGGATTAGTCAATACACGCGTAAAGTCATCCAGACACATGAGTTTAAAAAAATGGGGTATTAGGATGCATGTTTTAATTAACTATTTCAAAGTCCTACTTTATGCAATTATATTAAGATTAGTGGGATTCACACATGGCTTGTGTTCATAGGTTCCTCAGTGGCTATCATGAGAAGAATGAGAAAAAGGTTTCTCCAACTACATATGAATGGAGGTTACGATAATGTTTGTATATGCAAGTGGTTGGCGGCCAGGTGGCCAGGTCTTTGTTCCCCCAGTACTAGGTCATTGTGACATCTAGGTAGCTAGACTTGGGTTTAATTTCAAAGTCTTTTACAATACTTCCTTTTTTAATAAACTTGGAATAATTCTATGGTATTGGTGTGTGGGGCAACATCCAGATTCTAAAAAATAATTCAAACCGTTCGTTAATCATAAAATAGTTTTTTTGAGTGGTCTTGTGTAAAATCATTTCAATCACATAATTATAAGTACTTGATCCAAATTATCAATTCTAAATTCAGAATGTAAGATTCTGAATTCTGAATGAAAAATTTAAACATTAGATCAAGTAATTATGATTATCTGATTCATGAGCTGAATTTTCACAAGACTATTTCAAAATTTTATTTTAAATTAATAAATGGTATGAATTATTTGTGTAGGGTCCAAAAATGGACCATGCGCACCGAGCACACCATCAGTGCACAGAGGGGTTGATGAATTTGATTTGGCACCCGAAAAAATTCTAAGGACTTGTTCACGTCAAAGTCATTTTCCAAAACAGAGATCGCAATTGGGCATTAACGAAAAAGTCGAAAGCAAAGTTGGAGCTAATAGTTGTGAAAGATGTTGACATCAGAATGATACCGCTTCATTAAGTGGCGTCAATCAAGATGAATTTTGGCATATATAGAAAATTAAGGATGACCAAAATATGCTATTTTATTTTTTATTTTGGCCACGGAAAAGGATGATGATATTATTAAAAGGAAATCGGGTTCGAAGACCTATATCAGCAAGGGCAAGGTTATCTACGAATTAGGGGATCAATGCTCTAACTTCGCACTTAATAGAAATTGTTTAGCTAACGAATGGACTACCTTATTGAAATAACGATTCACATATTTAAAAACACGAGAGGAAAATAAAGGATTGTTTAGCCAACTTACTTTATGCTATGATGGATCTCTAAAATTGGTTTTCTCTACAAACAAAGTTACAATAAAATAATTTCTTCTCTAGAGCTAGCTATCAAATTTAGTAATATACATATACCTAATTGCTCTGTTAGAAATTTCTCCTTAGTTATGAATATACGATGCATGGCTGGCTCATTGGTGTATCAATATTAATTACTTTTTGTGGGAGCAAATAGCAAGCACAACCTCAAAATTAATTCTTTCATCTTGCTAATAGCAACTATGTGATAATGTAATTTTTTTGAACTAAATGTGAACCCGAGTAAAAAAAAAACTAAATATAAACACGTATAGTTATTGTACTTATGGACAGAATCTACAAGTAATGCGGTGATGGGAGGGAGGGTTTTATCCTTTATGGGTATTTTTCTTTTCTGATGCTCTCTTTTCTCGCTTTCAATAATCCCTCTTGTTTAGTGAGGGCCCTTTCTCTCTCGATTTTAGATCTGAGACTTTCCTTGTGTTTTTTCTTCTTTTTCATTTCTCTTGTCTTCTCCTTCATCCTCAAGGTGTCGCTTTGGATTTGAAAGACCCATTTTCATGCGTGCACACATGGGCATTGTCTGACTTAGGTAGGAAAAAAGTACGTGGCAAGTGGGCAAAGGATCCTTGGTTTTTAGTGTTTAAACAGTTGGATCGATGTTACGGGCTAAGTGGAAAAAGGGGAATTTATTACCGAGACAAAACACGGTTATTGGAAATTTTGAGTCATGAAAAGAGGAAAAATTATACATTTATAGTTCCCCTTTTTTCCTTCTCTCTCTAGAGCCGCTCTCACTTCTCTCTAAACTTTCCAGTTTGTAGGGTTTTCTGTTGGAAGGAGGGGCTGCCACCCCCCTCCTCTCCCTCCTCCCTTCCCTTTTTTTTCCCCCAATCCCCTCCTCCCTCCAGTCCTTGCTTTTGTTCCTCACCTCTCTGTTCTCCATTTTCGTCCGCTGTTGAACTCGGCGCTTGAACTCCGGCCATGGCCTGTGGGTTTCTCCGTTCGGTTTTCAAGGTGGAGACCCAGATCTGGTAGCTGGTGGTCAATGGTGGGGTTCTAATAAGGTGAAGTGTTTGGGAGTTAGGGTTTCCTTTTCCTTTTGGTGTTTTTCTTTCGTCTCCTCTACTGGCTGGTTTTCCCAGTCCGGTTTGTGTACCGATTTGGGTCTCCCCCGGATCTGGTGAGGTAGGGTGGTGGGCAAATAATCTCCCTTTTCGTTCTTGTTCTGGTTTGGTTTGTGGATGGGTATCATCGGATAGTCTCCCTGATGGTTACCGGTTGCCGTGACCATGCTCAGTAGGCTGGACTTTTGTTTGGTTTACTCCGGTTGCGTGGTTGGAGCTCGCCGTGACAGCGGGGGCTTGTTGCGGAGTTTCTCTGATCGGCCGGCGTGCTAAAAGGACAGCAGTCCATGGAATTGGAAGGCTGTTTATTTGGTTGATTTCTGTCGAGGGCTGGCCTTGCGCTGGCGGAGACAGATGCAGGTCCGGAGCGATGGAGGTTTTGGTCTCCGGTAGTCGAGCTTCTCTTTTCAGTCGATGATTGTTGGGATTAGTTTATTTTCACCTGTGATCTGTTGATTGTTTCCTGATTACATCTGT
Source organism: Rhododendron simsii (assembly GCA_014282245.1). Classification (NCBI taxonomy): domain Eukaryota; kingdom Viridiplantae; phylum Streptophyta; class Magnoliopsida; order Ericales; family Ericaceae; genus Rhododendron; species Rhododendron simsii. The sequence continues at coordinate 10,288,490 of CM024958.1, forward strand.
TTTCTTTGATTAATGGTTTGTACTGAGATTTCGTTTCGATTTTCTTTCTGCCTAGTCTCGGATGGGATTCTCATGTCGGTACCTAGTGCTGATTTGCTTTTGCAGGGTGTCCGTTAGTCCTGGAGTAGGTAGTTTGGTACATTCCTGTATCTTGCGACGTAATCTTTGCCTTCGGCTTTTGAATTGATATTGACATTTTCAAAAAAAAAAAAAAAAGGAAAAATTATTTATTGGAAATTTAGAGTTATGAAAAGAGGAAAAATTATTTATAGATACGTAAATTCATGGTATCTATTGACCAAAATACCCCTAACCTATATATCTTGCACCCTTTAGATTTGCTCCTCAATGTCCCCATTGAATGTGTTCAAACTTGTAGTGACTGATCATTCAGTATGGTCATATTTTTTAGGGTCGTATGACTTGCACCCTTGAATCGACATAATTTGCACCCTATTGAAAAACATTTAGAACCTAAACTTAAGTTAGCTTGCTCTCAAGTACATCTGACTTGCACCACCGAAACTCCTAAATGACTGGTGGTTATACTGTGTGGTCATATTACTTTAGAAACGTTGTGGGCTCCCCAACCGGCGCGCTTGAGAGTCGCCACCCTGATTTTTGAGATGGATGATCCGAAAAATCGAGAGTTTGTTTTGAAAAGAAAGGCTTTTGGTCTAACGAAAACATTGAGATTTTGTGTTCAGAAGCCACGTTACGAACGAGAAAGATTTTGTTAAAAAAAGCACCCCGCTTGCCTGGCAAAGCCGGTCTTTACTAAACATTTTCAAAGGGGGAAAATTTCGTACATCTTTTGGAAAATAAAACTCTTTGATAAACAAGTAAGAGGGGTGCCTGGCAAAGCCGGTCTCTACTAAACATTTTCAAAGGGGGAAAATTTCGTACATCTTTTGGAAAATAAAACTCTTTGATAAACAAGTAAGAGGGGAAGGACATGGGAAGATATATCACGTTGGCATGCACGTTGTGCTGTCTGTACAGAAATGATAAGAGTATGATGTTATGAGACGAAATAACTAATCGATAAACGGTTCAGATCAGAACTATTTATGGCTTACCATTATGTCGAGCATGGCCTTATGGTATGCCGTGCGGTTTACCTGCTTCGCAATCAGACTATCATCAATACGCAGGATAGCGCACGGCATGTTGTATACCTCATGCGTCTTTTCTTTAAAAATATCAGAAGATACACCTCCGCTGATCCGTCTTAGAATAGTACCATCTCTTCAGGCCATGGACAGTAAAAAATGATTTTCAGCGTAAAAAAACCTCTTTTGGATATAAAACATGGCTTGTAGATATGGTCTTATTCTAAAAGCATTGATGACAGTATTTTCGGCAGTACAAACAGACCTGATGAAGGATGGCTACGATATAGACTGTTTAAGCAAGTAGATAATAATAAATAAAAGGTTGCGCGCATGAATATACTACGCCGTGCGACGCACCAGTACGCCGCATGGCGTGGTATGTCCAGTTCAGGAACTGTTTCGGTTTTCGAAAATAATTTTTAAGTCAGTTTTAAACCCAAAGGGGGTTAAACCCGACTATATAAAAGGTCCCCCTTCAGGCTAGGAGAGAGCTTAGCCCAAGAAAACTTGTTTTTACCTTAGATCTTGAGCTTGAATGCGGATGGATGATAGTGGATGTGTGTGGACAGTATTGGGTGAGTATGGATGAGTATGGGTGCATGGGAGTGGTTGTTGGATGTTTTGGTAGATAAGGTCTCAAAGTGAGTAAAAGACTAACGTTGATGGTGTGAGGAGAAAAATAGAGCATTTTGCCTAGAGAATGTATTTTAGGACAACATTCTTAAGACTTGGAAATGGGCAAAATAAGAGAGAGAGAGAGAGAGAGAGAGAGAGAGAGAGAGAGAGAGAGAGAGAGAGAGAGAGAGAGAGAGAGAGAGAGAGAGAGAGAGAGAGAGAGAGAGAGAGAGAGAATGGGAATTAGGAGCCCACTTTTCTTGAGTGGAGAGGTGTATTTATAGGTAAAAGCCAAGGATTTTGAATTGAAATGGTGAAGGCGCTTTCTAGGCGGGCTAGAAGTGCTTTTTCAGCTAAGCCATTTTGTAGTTGGGGCTTAAATGAGCGTGGCCAACAGCTTTCTGAGCCAGCCGAAACTTTATCTAAAATGTCATGTGGTTGACCTCATGACCTCGTACAGTATGAATGTATGATGAATTCATTACACCGCGCGGTGTAGAGATGTGCCGTGCGGTACTAGGAGTCTAGTTCCGGGCCCTCGGGCTAATTCTAAGCTTTTGGGCTTTTGAGTTCAATTTCTGAACTTTTGACTTCGATTTCTGGGCTTTTGAGCTGAGGGAGTACTTCATCCAAGCTCTCGAAGGTATTGTTTTCTTAATTTCATCATTAAGACATTCAAAGAATCTCTGAAGTCCAGATTGGGGTGTTTTCAAACATATAGCGCCCTATATAACACGATTAGCACCTTGTGGGAAAGCGAGTAGAATCTTTAAGTTTAAGTTGACTTACTCCCAAGAACGTGCAATTTAGTGTTGGGTGCTGAGAGTAAAGTTATTTAACCAAATTATCATTCAATGCCTTTGCAATCACTTCAGCTCTTTATCAAGCTCTTATCATGACACAGTAGTTCTCAACCTTCATGCCATGTTTCAGTAATTAATTACTCCTCTTTTTCACTGAAAATGCAGATCGCCCTTCTCTTTTTAGAGCAGCTATGGCATCAAGAAAGGAACAAAGACACATGCAGCTGCAAATTTGTAAGTTACTCAATGCATCTTCTAGAACCACAAAGGAAACAGAAAGTCTACACACACATACAATCTGTGCACAAATTGTGAACATATTTTGTTGTGGGGCCCACCATGGATTCCACACAAATTATCCAAGCCGTTCATTAAATGTAAAACATTTTTTCAATGGACCCCATAAAAAATAAGTTCAATCTGATGCCTATAGGTACTCGATCCAACCACATAACTTTTCATTATCCGAAAATCTGAATGAAAAGTTAGATGGTTGGATGAAACACCTATATGTATTGGATTGAGTTTATTTTTTACGGGAACCCTTGAAAAAATATTTTACATTTAATGAATGGCTCGGATGATTTGTATGAGACTTGTGGTGGCCCCACAACAAAATCTGTGCACAGATTGCTGTGCTACATTGTGCACAGATTGCTGTGTGTGTAGCAGGACTCCGAAGGAAATTCTCGAGCTTGATGAATCGAAAGGTCCCAGTTATGATTGCATGTATGTGATCGATCAGTAATCAGATTAAGGGGTCATCAATGCCATGCATGGGATGCTGTTTTTTTGTCCCTGTAAAACAGTACCATTGATTATACTCGACCCGGACCCCTTGTGTCTCGTGGATGCTTTTTTCATAAAAGCCTTGAGAAAATTATCTGAATTGGTCATTTTGTTGGCACTTTGTTCCTCTTGGTTTGCAACCATTTTTTAATTTGTATCTTAATTTTTTGTTTTTTTTTGTTTTATTACCGAAGATAGTTGTTAATAGAAAATGAAGAGAACATGGCTAATTAAAAATATTCATTCGCTGCAATATATGTAGCCAATAATGCAACACATAAGCCACACCCTAGGTAGTTAACTTAAGACAAGTCAAGATCCTCTCGTAATGCTCTATTATATGATGTAAAATACTAAGACCATCATATTCTATTTGATTATCCGATTCATTCATTACACATCATGCCTTGATATATTATATATACATCATTCATGTAAAATAAAATAAAAAAAACGCTAATACGATTTATCCATTTGAACAAGTCATGTTAGTCGTCGTGAAAGAAATGAACAGTAGTATACCTTTAATTTCACTCGGAAGAAATTTAATGTGAATTTGACCTTTATCTAATATACTATATTTGATTGTTATGTCCAAGATTCAGCTATCTTTGTTCCCCGAATTAAACTAGCAATGTCTTATTCAAGCATTGTTTCAAAAACATGACGAGCTTCAATCATGAACTGAAGCAAGTTTTAATAAAAAGCCAATTTTAAGTAGTTTTAAAGTGAGTTTTAATAAAGTTGATTTTAAGTATTTTGAACTTTTCGATACATCATGAACTCCAAGAAGCCGTAAAAATTTTGTTCAAGCTTGATTAAAAGCTTCACTAGCTTCACAAAAATGTTAATTCGTCCATCTTTTTGCCGTTCAAAAAAGCTTCACGAGAACGTTCAAGCTAGCTAGATTTGTTAAATGTAACAATTTGATATCTAACAAGTTTTTACCGAGTGAGTTAGTAATTCTTTTTTGTTTTTTCTTTGGAAGAAAAGGATCACATAAAAGTAGGAAACAATACTTATGAGGTATTTAACCTCTACAATGTCTTCTTGATCCTCTGGGAAACGAGAAACAGCAATAGGACAGGAATTAAAAAGTATAAATCCTAAATTAACTCCAAGAGCGGCCTTGGCAATCATGTCCCCACAACAATTAGCTTTCTGATATCAAGGTTTTTGGTTCATGATTGTTTATCTCTCAAGGAATTTTTTATCGTATGTGAGTTTAGTTTTATTAAACGAGATTGTAATAGAGCTGCACATATTTGTGCTAAATAGACCCTTTCTTGTGGTTTGTCCGACATATGGACTTCCATCTTGCCCCCATGGGGTTCGTCACTTTTTGATGTATAGGCGTTTTTGCCTTTCAGATTAATAAAATCTTCTCACTTTTATCAAAAAAAAAAAAACACATGTCGAGTTAGTAATTCATTATTATCATCCTAATTACTACTACCATTAGAAACTATCCTTGGATCCTCTTTTCTCAATGAAATCGAACGCGGCATGGGTCGGAAAGTACGCTCAAATAGCTAACCCATTACACAAAGTTTTTTTTTTATAATGAACAGTGGCGTAGTCAAGATTTTGACTCCGGGGGGCCGACTTAACAGACATATATTTTTTATCAGAACATATACTTATTATATTATAAGGTTTTTGCTTTCCAATTCGTTACATTTGTAATACTTTTTTGATCCAAAACCCATTTCATTTGTACATTGAAATGATTCTTTAGGCTGCTTCAACTATTACATGCTTATTTTTTATTTATAAAAGAAAAGAAATTGAAAAATAAGAATGTAAAAAATAACTTATTTTTTATCAAATCAAACCGAAATTATTAAGATTTTTAGTAACTATACGCGAATAATTATAAAAATACTCAAAATTAGATATATATACAAAAATAAAATTTTAAAACTCGGACGCTTGGGGAGCTGGGGCCGAGGCCCCTCCGGGCCCCAACATAGCTCCACCACTGATAATGAAAAGTGGTCCCTAGGCCAGCTTGCGCGCACACCAGGACTAATCTCTCTGGCTCCCACAAACCTTCGCTAACCGAAGAATTTTTACACATGGTATGGCTCCAAAGGCTTTTTACCATGCAGAGGAATCGAATCTGAGACCTCAAAATGATAAGCCCCTCCATCCTGGATGATACACTGCACTATCCCTTGAGGTTACCCAATACGCAAAGAAGTTGTCACGAGAACCCAAAGGCCTCCCCGGCAAAGAATGCTTTGAATTCTGACCCTTCAATCCCAATCTTTTGTCTTCTTCCATTTGCTTTTAAGAGAATTTTTTTTAATACATTTATGCATCCGGGGAGATTAGAAAAGTCAAAAAAAAAAATTAGGCCCCATTCCCGGAAGAGAAATAAATACTTATTTTTTAAAAAGTTAATTTTAAACTAAAAAATTATATGCTTACGTAAATATAAGCATATAATTTTTCTATCAATATGGATAGATTTTATTGAGATCTTTTATACGGTGCAAAAAAATTAAAAAATTACTTTTCATTTACATTATTTTTAAGTTTGAAAATGTGAAATAAATACTTATGATGTGTTCTCTTTACTTCTCAGAAAGAATTTTTCAAAAGTTTTTTCTAGATTTTCCATACTTTTAATATTTCTCTTCATTTAGTATTCATATTATTTTTCAAAAATAAATTTAAAAAGTAAAGAGGACACAATATTATTTTTTTTAAAATGTTTTGGAACGGACCTTACTTTTGTACAGCCTAATTTTATAAAATAAATCTTACTGAAATTAATTATGTGGAGAGCGAAGAAAACAACTAATCAAACTAACCGTTGGGGCCTGTACCCATATATGCGAGGAGCATCTTGTATTCTGTCTTGCCTATATAGCTAGCTACATATGCGGCCGTACGTTATAGTATGCTCTTCATGGGAGTTGCGTTTTCCAAAGTACCCATTTTACGTTATAGCTTTACTACTGTTTATCTGTCTCTATGGCACTATTTACACTTCGAAAAAATATTTGTAATATATTTGTAAGAGTATGAGTGTTTTTTTAAGAGACTTGGAGAGCACAAATCAGCTCTTGGATCAAATGAATTTTATTTCTTTTTTCAACTTGTGTTTGTGTGATCCTATACGATTGTGTTTTAGGTAGATTGTTTTTACATTCCCTATTAATTGTATTTTAGCTAGAACTGTCACCTGACAAATATGCTAGCTTTTTTCTGTCCAATCACGTGAAACCACATCTCACCTCCCTCTATGAGTACTCCCTCTTTTTTCCTGAACGGTCCTGAGATCTCTCTTGCTTTTTTCTTTTTGGATTCTTATATTCACACTTCAAAAAAAGACGGAGACACTTCAAAATCAGTGTAAATTTAAAATCACTTTTTTTAACATCATATATAAAGTATAAAATATAAATTTGGAACGCTGCATCAATAATGAGAGTTTATGAGATAACCAAACCCCGAAAGAAACAAACACAATTGCAGAAATTTAAACTCTCGACCTCCTATTGATAGAGTATTAGAAAGGGCTACAATTTTAGGAGATGGTTAAGTGATCAAGATTCAGGAATTTACACCGGCCTTTTAAGTTTCAAGATTAAAATCAATCAACTAGGGATAACTCAGTTGGTTAGAACTCTGGAATCTCATTAAGAGATCAAGGGTTCGAGTCTGTCCACTTGCGTTCACGCACTTTTCCTTTAGAGCACTTTTCATTTCTTTCTTTGTTTATACCCTAGAAGGTGCGTGTCAAGTCCATATACTCCTACTAATGCAACCTAGCTAGCATCTTTAATTGGATGCATTATTTGAAGCTGAACAGGATCCCTTTGTTAAGGGTTTGGGTAGGTGTGAAAGCAACTTCTTGTCAAATGATGGGAGAGAATATACAAGTACGAACTATGATTCATCATCCAGTCTTCGAACAATAGGACCATAAGTTATTCTTTTGAATTTGTATGCTTGCCTTGGATTGAGGCTTGAAGGTGACAGTGTTTAAATAATAGTATTGGTTATTATACAACTTAATTATACTAATGGCTAGCACTTTGATTGTTCAACTGACGCAATTTTAAAATATTGTCAGCTAGACTAGCTTGATCCGTTCACGGCAACCGCCGTTTTTGTGGTTTATTAATTTTTCATCCGACTATTACAATAGTAGATGTAGATTGAACCAAGGTTATGAAGAGCATACCAGTTAGAGTATCGTTTTTTCTGCTAATACGATACTAGAACCGTAGAGATTCCATGTACCATTTCGAATTTATTGCTATCATTGTTACGTTTTTTTCCGCATTGAAAAATTTAAAATAACACATTTATTCAAAATTAAATTAAGTTTTGAAATAGTAGTTCAGTATGATCCAGGACTGATGGTACTGGACTATTGAGTCTTTATATGAGATGAGATGCTTAAGTGTGTAGCCTTTGGGTTAGAAGTTTGTAGCACATGCAAGCCATCCAGGATCAATGCAATCTATGTGGGCTCTTCTTGAGATCCCACATTACAAACTACAAAGTCCACATGTAGTGTTTTAGATGGGCAAGGACACTTTCTCAAATAGTAATTGGCATTTTCACAAGGAATAGTTTGAAATGACTCATCAACAATTTCATACTGGAGTACTTTTTTGGAAGGAAGAGAAGTGGATAATAATTCTACTGTTAGTTTGATTGAGGATCATCAAAGTTGTGTTTCACATCCTTTGCATAATAATTTGATTGCCGAGTGTGGGTGGTTGCTTGATTATTTCAGGGGTGGAGTCAGGGTTTGATTCTCGTGAGGCGAACAAATGTGCAGACTTTATGGCTAAGGAGGATTTTAGTTTATCAGTAGGATTAATTTCTTTTTTTGTTGTTCCTGATGTAATATCATTTTTGTTGCAACAACACCTTATAGAGGTTAAGTACCCAAGACTTATTGCTAATTCGCAATAGTAGCAGTATTCCAAAAAAAAAAAAGAGTATGAATTTGTATCCAACACTCTGGTTGACCACCAACGAGGAAAGTATCTGGAAAAACTTATTTTGTGTTTGAAAAATGATCATTCTACAACCACAAACATTTACACAAATTCACTCACATTTATATTGACATCCACACACACTACACCTCCAGTGTGTGTGGGCCCCACCAAAAGATGTGAGTGTGTGTGTAAGTGTTTGTGGTTGAATAATAGTAATTAGTTTGAAAAATGGATTTTAAGTCAACCGCGTGCTCTCTCTTGTAAACTGGAGTCAAATAGTACTTCTTTCGTCCCAATTTAATAGTTCGTTTTGAAAGTTTCTGTTACTTTTTAATTAATTATATCTTGTATTTTATAATATTTTATGTGATTTTAAGATTGTTTTATTATAGAATTAATCGAGATTTATCAAACAAGATCCATATTGGATATAAATTTTTTTATTAATTTAAAGATATAACTAATTTTTTATCCGGTTAGAATAGAACAATGGACTACTAAATTGGGTCGATGGGAACTAAAAAGAAGTTCAATTTAATTTTTTTCTTCCAATTACATGTGGTAGAGAATACAAAGTATCATAATTATATCAAATTGAAAATAAATCTACAATCACTATAGGATCAACTCAACTAATAGTCTTATTTGGGCAAGAAATAATTTCAACAAATGCAAGAGGAATAACACATTTACGCTAGAGGGAAAGTTCAAACTTCTAGTGGATGCAGAGTCTTGACCTTGAAGAAAAATGCTAGTACCAAAAACACTTTACATTTACTGTGTGTCCCATACACGTCGGAGGTGTGTAGTGTGTGCGGGATCGATAGTAAACTTGGGAGAGTTTGTGTACGTAATTGTGGTTACTGTGGCCTACTTAGCGGGGGGGGGGGGGGGGTTGGTGGTGGTGGTGGTGGGAAAGGAAAAGGAAATGAATGTGGCCTTGAAATTATGTTATTGCAAGGATTCTGACACAAATTTCAACAGGCGCGATTAATTATGTTTATAGTTTAGTTTCGTATCTCTTACATAAAATGCAATATTGGGTCTCCTTCACTTTATATAAAAAACGATAATTTCATGATGTGACAGAGATTTATATATGTACTAATATAATATGAGAAAAAAATTCTTTATACCGCTAGTGTAAACATTTGTTTCTTCAAAATCTATTACATTGCGTCACATTGCAAAACAGTAGTCTCAATCAATAAAACATGGTAACGTAGTGCAATATAATTAATTTAGAGGAAGCAAATGTTTACACCGACGATGTAAAGAATTTAATCTCATATAATATAATCACTTTCTGGGCTCGGATACAGTTTGTTTAATCAAAGAGCCTAGAAATCATTGCTTTTATTTTAATCTCTCTCACACTAATATAAGTATGTATATTTTTTAAATTAAATATAATGTATTATAAGAAAATAACCAATCTAGTAAATTAAAAAATAATTAATTAAAAAATAAGTTCCTTGGTGAAACAGGGGCTAAGGCCCCGTTCCAGAAACCTTCTTAAAAAATAAACAGCTTATTTCACATTTTCAAACTCAAAAATAAAGTAAATGAAAAATAATTTTTTAATGTTTTTTGCATCGTATAAAAGATCATATCAAGATCTTTCAAACAAGATCCATATTGCATATTTTTAGACTTCAATAAACCCATAATTTTTGCACTTGAAATTGCCTTTTTAAAAAATAAGGACTTTTTTTAAGTTCCGAAATGGAGCCTAAATACTGGAGTACTCCACTATACTTAGTACAGCAGTATAAATTCATTGAAGATCAAAAAAGGAAAAAAAAAAAAAAAAAGTAGTAGTAGTATAAATTCATTATTCTTTTAACAAGAAAAAATATAAATTCTTCTTCGTCGAAACTGAAAGAAAACGAGCAGAAACAAGAAGGGAGAGAACCGAAAATCGCCGACGGCCCTGCCTTCTGCTCTCTCTCTCAAATACTCCTACTACTACATACATCCAGATTATAGAGAGAGAAAGACAATCGGAGGGAATGGTGACCTTGTGTGATTCCTCGTATTCTCATATCTGAGAGAGAAAATAGAGAGAGAGAGAGAGAGAGAACACAGAGAGAGAGAGAGAGAGAGAGAGAGAGAACACACACAGATAGAGAGAGAAAAGGGAGGAGAGAGATGCAACAGAAGTGGAGGTGGAGGACGTTGGGAGTACTTCGGAGGTTGCTATCGTGCGCCATAGGATCGATAGGCCTACTGGCTCTCCTCTTCGCCCACGTACGCCTATTCCCTTCCTCCCAAGTGCCCAACTTACCTGACTCCTACAAGCTCCCCATGGTCGAGACTCTCTCTCTCTCAACCGATTTACTCCTATTCTTTCTGGGGTTTAACCTTCAGTACTGATTGAACCTCTGTCTGTTCTCTTATTTCAGTTTTCAATCGCTTTTACCGATACCATCGACTCAGATTTTCGAAATTTGCCAATGTTCAAAAGAAAGATTATTTTTTCCCCAAGAAATTGAGGGTCTTTATATAGTACAATTTTTGGATATTTGCCGAGACTTCGAAAGAAAGATTCTTTTTTCCAAGAAACGAAGGGTTTTGTGATTGCGGATTATTATTTTTTATCTAGTGTTTAATTGTGATTGTGGATTCAGTTTCCTTTAGATTACCGTATTCTGTTTTCTGGGATTAGGTTTTGTAATATAAGATCAGTTTGGTTGATTTTTTTAATTTTTTTTTTCTTGCAGCAACAAGAAATTGGATTGGGGGGAGAGCGGAACTGGATGGTAGAAGTGGCGCCACCCCATTTGTCGAGATCTCCTCTCCCTCCTCACAAGGTTTTTTTTTTATTTTTTATTTTGCTTATAATTTCATTTCATTACGTGTAAATGCCATAGTTCATCCATTTATGCATTAGGTCATTCTTGTTTGAATTTTAGGAAGTCCATATCTTTCAATGTTTTGTGGTCGGTAGGATTAGCTGTCAAACGAAAGCCTCTGCCGATTGTTGCATTCAAATGCCGGAATCATTGTCCATGGGATGTCTAAACTGGTTCCAATAAAACCCTGCCAATCAAATGGTCCTTAATTCTTTAGTTTTTGTTGTGCTCATCAAGAAGAACGTCTCTTTAGTTCTGGTATATGTGTGGGATGTGTGCACTTTTTGTGCAGATTGATAAAGTGTATGCATATTGATATAAAATAGTCATGCATATTTCGTGTTTTCACTCCTTTAGACTTGGACAGTTGGATGGTGCAAGTGGGAATTTGGATTTAGACAAGCTATGGAAGCAACCGCAAAAGCAAGATTTTGTGCCCTGTGTTGAGCCTAGTTCAACCTACAAAAGTAAGGAACTTCTGGTTATGGAAGTTCATGTCTAACTGTCCTTGTCCGTTTCTTTTTTCCTTAGTTCCATGTTGTTTCACCAGGTACTGGAGAGACTCGAGGTTACCTCCTTGTTCACACGAATGGTGGGCTAAATCAAATGCGAGCTGGGGTCTGTATTCTCTCTCTCTCTCTCTCTCTCTCTCTCAGTCTCTCTCTCTCTGTCTCTCTCTCTCTCTCTCTCTATATATATATATATACACACACACACACACACACACACCCCAATGGATTTGTGTGTGCGTGAGATTTTTACTAAGAGAGGATTGTTTTACTTTTCTTTAAGCCCCCTCAGCCAACCCATAATGGTTATGTAATTTTTTTTGCTGGGTTTCTTATGGCTCTTACGTTGAGGTAGAAACGGTAAACCTGAGAAAGCAGTATAGCCGCTCGAGTCATAATCTGATATGAGGTTTTAAGTTTTGGAAGTCAGGATTTTGCCAATACTCACCAGATTATAGCTGTGTAGTTAACAATCTTTTGTGTAATTCAGTTGAAATGCATCATTAGAGATTTTTCTTTTAGATATAAAAAAGATAGTGACATTCAGTGATGTAAACCCATAACAACAGGGAGCTTGTGGAATTGTTTCCTCTCAGCCTGCCATGAGATGGAGGAATGGGAAAAAATCTCCCATGAGGAAATTATGTGTTTTTCCTTTATAAACATTTGTGCAGAGAGCAGGGTTGGCTCTATGCTACTTCCAGGGGTTCAGATGTACCTCTCAACTCCGAAGATGTTCTAGGGATGTCCTACTGTACACTGAAAATTTGACCGGTCAAAACAGCTATTTAGCCTAGTGAATCACCTGCTCTTGCCACTCATCTCAACTTCATAAGAGTTTGTGAATACACTTTCTGGTTTCTAGTTATAACTTACTCCCAATATTGTGTATTTACACTCATGTGAATAATTATCCTCCTTTACCGGAGAGAGTGTAAAGAAAGTTCAGTGGCGTGTCTAGAAATTTTCCAAGTTCTTATATCTATCCGTTTGACTATTTCCACTGATCATGGTCACGTACATTGAAAACATTGTGTTAATGCTGATAATTAAACTCTTATGCAATGGTTTCTAAGTAAGAAAGGTCGTGTATTTATACTTTTTCTTGGATCATCATTTAATAGATTAAAATATGTTTATTATTCACGATTTGAGAGTCTCTTGCAAATTTGTCGTTTCATGAGACAGGAAAAAAATGCCCGTAGGTCATGTGGTTTAGTTTTGAATGGAACATCTGGAATTCAAGGTAGTATATGTCACCGCTGGCTAGAATTCCTGGAGCCGCCCCTGGTAGAGAGCGACAGATACAATTAGGATTTGCAAACGAAATGACAAACACGCAGCTGCAACATCCTCGTCATAACGTCTTCTCGTATGCCTCTCTTGTTGGTGACTTTCCCTGGCTTGAATGAAGCAAAACCCGAGGTCAGAGAGAAGACGAGACCAAAGAAGCAGCTGCACCTAGAGTTTGCGTCTTGTGCCTTGCTTCCTAATAGCTACAGGCAAAGAGCAGACTAAGGTTTAAAAATTGAGGGTGGTCTTTTCCGGTACTCCTATAAGAAAAACTCTAGAGATTTAGGATTTGCAATTTCAACTCAAATAAAACCCTTCATGACTTTTATGAGTTGGGCATATTACTGTGGAATAGGCGCTTGTCTAGTCACTGGTGGTCAGTTCTGAAAACCTAGGTGACGCTTGTCTCTTCTGTCTTAGACTTTTGTAGTAAATCAAATTTTATGGTATTTGATTTAGTTATGCAACAAATCCACCAAACGCATTTATGATTTTTTTTTTTTTTTGAGAATCAGAATTTATGGAAAATTGGTAATCCTGAAATTTGATTAAGTCAGCTAGACTGACATCTTCTGAACTAGTTCCCATTCATCCAAGTATACGTGCAACCCCACCCATTTTCTTGGTATTTCGGCACTGAAATATGACCACAAATTAATTCTCTCTATAGTTGCATTGTGAAATTCTTTAGAATACGAATCCTTCCCTCTCTCTTTCGTTGTTAGAGACTATACTTCATAGAGATTGAAAAGTACCTAATAGGTTTTTTTTTTCGCGGCAAGCTGGCAACTTATGGCACGAGTGATGCATAAGTAAAGCTGCCAGGCATCGTCATACATTTCATCCCTATCTTTATAGTTTTAGGTATGACTATTACATATTGTCGTAAAACCGGTTAACATTTTTTTTTTTTTTTTTTCTGAACTTACAGATATGTGACATGGTTGCCGTCGCCCATATTCTAAATGCTACTCTTGTAGTTCCAGAACTTGATAAACGCTCATTTTGGCAGGACACTAGGTAGACTTTGCAGATTCAAATATTTGCAGTTGTACTTGAAATTGCATTCTTGGTGATAATGCTAATATTATATTCAAACTGCAGTAATTTCTCTGATGTATTCGATGAGGACCATTTTATTACTTCCTTGGCGAATGATGTAAAAGTCATTAGAAAGCTTCCTAAGGAACTCGCTACTGCAACTAGAGCAGTTAAGCACTTTAGAAGCTGGTCTGGTGTTGATTATTACCAGGATGAGATAGCTAGCTTGTGGGAAGATTACCAGGTATTTTGACCAGAGCATTGATTTCTCGATTAACTCTCTGTTTGAACTGGATTATTTGAATTTCCACATCTTTCTAGGTTATTCGAGCAGCTAAATCAGATTCTCGATTGGCAAACAATAATCTTCCTCCAGACATTCAGAAGTTACGCTGTCGTGCTTGTTATGAAGCCCTCCGTTTTTCACCACATATTGAAGCCATGGGAAAAGTAACATCTTCGAAACTAATTTTGACTTTAAAAGTGGCTAAGAAGTAATATCCGTCTGCTAATGCACTGTTATTTTTTGCTTGATTTTGTAGTTGTTGGTGGATCGTATGAGGTCTTATGGTCCATATATTGCTTTGCATTTACGATATGAAAAGGATATGCTTGCCTTCAGTGGATGCACTCATGATTTATCCCCAGAAGAAGCTGATGACCTAAAGTTAATCAGGTGGGAAATTTCTACGTAGTTGTGATAATAATTATTCCGTGTTTATGCTTTGTTGACTTATTTGAGTGAACAACGTTCAATGAATATGCTGCCTGGAATTAACTTCTGTTGTTCTTCCATTTTGAACTTTCAGGGAGAACACTGTGTATTGGAAAGTAAAGGAAATTGATTCTATGGAACAGAGAGCCAAAGGATATTGCCCCTTGACTCCAAAGGAGGTTGGAATATTCCTCACTGCTCTGGGTTTCCCTTCAAGCACCCCTATATATATTGCCGCTGGAGAGATATATGGGGGTGATTCTCATATGGCCGAACTGCAATCACGCTATCCTTTATTAATGAATAAGGTATGTCATGGACTCATCCAATTGTTTGGAGTGTGTGCTTTATTTTTATACTTGACAAGTAGACTGCTGTATGTTAATAAGAATGAGTTACAGTCAAACAACATACCTTCAAATTGGAGGAACACAAGGATCTCGTGCACGTCTGAATTTGTTTCAGTAAATCTTTAAAGCATTGTTAATGATGGATGGTGTGTAGAGGGAATACAACATGAGAACCATGAGTCAGCCATCACTGGGTTGCCTTGTGCTGATGGTAGTCCAGTTACTAGTCGACTAGTGGTAGTGGATCTGTGTATTAAAATGTATGCCCTTTTAGTACTGGGCGTCTAGTAGGTATAGTTTGGGTACAAGACTAAGTAATTTGTCCAGGTATGCACTTTGATAATCGTTGTATGCATTGGTGATGAATCTACTCCCATGAAGAGATTGTAGTTCCGCATTGATGAGTGATAAAGTCTTCATTGTGCGATAAGATTGTTGGCAATGAAAGCTTGAGAAATCGTCCCTCTTTTTAATTACAAAAACGAAAGGACAAAGAAAGAAATTAAGATATGAAAAACAGTCAGCATGGTACTACAGTGGCAACTGGCAACTAGCAACAAGCTTGCCATACCCTTTTGCAAATCTTGGATGATCAGTGGTGGGGCTCTTCTTTTTCTTTGCATTTTGTATTCGGGTATGTGTAGTTCAACTGCAACTCAAAGACACGGGGAGAAATAGGAGTTTGAGACCAAGTTACATGACTGTAACACCGTCCATGAGCACGGCGACCTATGGAGAGCTTTATTGTATTTTGGCCATTGAGATGCTATGTGACATTTTGTAATTTATTTGTGGGAGCATTTCCTGTGTTTCCAACTTAATTGGACTATCTATTGCTCCCACGGAGTAGAAGGCTGCTTCAGTGACTAACCTGTCAAGCAGATAAAAAATGTGAATGGAGACAAAAACTAACTATTAGAATGTTGGTCTAGGGTTGAGCTACGCAATTAGCGGCTCGGATGTGTTTTCGATTTTTCTTGTTTTTTGCTTGGGTTTTGAACTCGAGCGTTGATCGGGCTTGACTAATATGGAGGTTTGAAAGCCTTAAATGTAGTCATTTTACGATGGATTAGGTCATAAACAATGCAACGTGCCGCTAAATACAGGATGGAATTCTTGAAGCCAAAAAGCTCAAATTTATAACTGCCTCATGCGTAGGTGAATTACAAGATCCGCATTATTAGGGTGAGAAATGCTTCCAGCTGAACTTTGAGGTGCAAAGTTCTTAAAATGAACTCAGGCTGTTTGAAGTCAAAGCTCCCTCTCTCTCATGCATTTATGTGATTGATTTGTGGTCTAAGATTTGACTATGCGGGGCTAATGAAGTTATGTGTTTGCCGCCTAGCGCAGAAGTTTATATCTATTTCTCAATTCGTAGGAAAAACTGGCATCAGCGGAGGAGCTAGGGCCTTTTATCAACCATTCTTCTCAAATGGCTGCTTTGGATTACATTGTCTCCGTTGAGAGTGGTATATTCATTCCTTCGTACTCTGGAAACATGGCAAGGGCAGTTGAAGGTCATCGTCGTTTCCTTGGACATAGGAAAACTATTTCCCCTGACAGGCAAGAGAACTGACCCTTCCACATAAAGGTTCAAGTGATTTCTATGGGCTGTTACTTCTCCCAACAGTTCTGAAAGTGTTATCTCTGTACTTTTCTTTTCAGGAAAGCCCTTGTTCACCTTTTTGACAAAATAGAGCAGGGAACACTGAAGGAAGGCAGAAAGCTTTCCACTCAAGTTATTGAACTCCACAAACGACGGTATGTGAATGTGAAGAACCCTAGTTAAACCCATTTTGCAACTATGATACACTAAGCATTTCTGTTCTCCGTGGCACAATCGTTGCCATTACAAGTGGTTCTTCTTGGTGTAATGTCCAGATTGTCATTCCTTGACAAAAAAAATTTGGTCCATCTGTTTTTATTTCATGGACATGGACCTTTGTTGGCAACATACAGTCTCTCCAGTCATGATGCTTTCATTTTGTTGGTCATTTTACATACGGGACTCGTACTTGGGGGTCTTCCATCGTTGTTTTTGGTACTTACATACATAGAATGGCATTATATTTTCTTACCCTCCCATTGTTCATAGTTGGAGAGAATGCGATACATTCTCCATGCCTGTTGTGGTGTGGGCTATCTTTCGAAGATTTCCTAGGAAGTTGTGGAGTTCAGTCCCTTCCAATATGAGTGTCAGACTTTCATCGCATTACCTCTTGTGCTAAAAAAAGAAAGAGCTGATGAATCAATCTCTCTCTCTCTCTCAATTTATTGTAGTGGGAGTGGTTCATGGTGTAGCTTGTTTCAGTGCTAAGATTGCATCCACTCGCTTTAATAAGCAATTGCAACCTATGATGCACCGACACGGACACCGATACCGACACGGACACGAAACCGACACCGGGACACGGGAATTCTAAAAACATGGGGACACGGACACGGCGGGGGACACGCCACGTGTATAATTAATTAATTATTTATATATAAAAATAAATATATAAATAATTAATTAATTATAGTTTAGCACCCAGAAATTTTAAAAAATTTATAATTTGGCCCCAAATTTTATTTTAAAAAATTACAGTTTGACCCCCAATTTTTTCAAAAATTACAGTTTGGCCCCTGCCGTGTCCCCGCGGTGTCCCCAGTCGTGTCCCCGCGGTGTCCCCGTCAAAAATTCAAATTAAATTATGGGGACACGCCACGTGGCGTGTCCCGTACGGATCTCACGGTGTCCCCGTGTCTGACACTGCGATACCTTGACTTTTAGAGGTGTTGGTGCTTCATAGATTGCAACTATTCAGAAACCATTGGGCAGCAAGATTCTGAATTTGGCTTTTGCGTGTTGTATTGATCGTTACATAATGGGATTTTAGACCTCCAATACCATTATTTACACATGCCTCGGCTGATCGTGTTCCATGCGGCCAACATATGCCGTATCACCGATACCAGTATGTGTGTTCTGATGGGGCCGATCCTGTTCCACTACATCCGGGCATTACCTGCAAGATGAGGTTCAAGAGTATGTTACAGGGATTCTTCTAAGTATGTGAAGTGCTAGTTTCAAGTACTCAACACTTGGATACGAGTATGAGAACCATGGCCAACATGTTTAGTTTGACATTCACCTAGCAAACATATTGTGACACAGTCGAGTTCGATATATGAAATTAATGTGTCATTTTACGATTTCTGGAGTTGCTCCAACTGTAGAATAATATGACAAACCACTTGGTGACCATTATTACTTCTTTCTTTCTTTTTATCTGAGGTGACCATTATTACTGAGTTTATGTTACTGTTGCATTTTGGTTGGTTGCACAGGCAAGGGTCCCCAAGGAAGAGAAAAGGGCCCATTTCAGGAACAAGGGGCACAGATAGGTTTCGGTCGGAAGAAGCATTTTATGTGAACCCTTTACCGGACTGTTTGTGTCACAAGGCATCGTTTACATTGAATACATCTGTTATGATACAGTAGACAAAGGTATCGGCTCAAAACCCCTGGTAAGAATGTCCCCAGGCCAGTGGATTGGTGGCCTATAAAGGTCAAGAATGTTGCTCCCACCGATGGAGTTAAGGTCGCGAAATGTGTATATTGCGAGGATGGGTTCCTGGCTCCTATCTAAACACATGCAGGTGAAAACGGCGATGACATTGGGCTGGGGAAGAGCTATGAAGATTAGTTAGACTGGGCACTCTGGCAAGTTGCGAGAGTTCGAGAAGAGATTTGTTGGGGATGTGGTATTGAATTAGTGCGGGCTGTAAAAATAATGTGCAACGTTGACGTATCCATTCCATTTTTTGGGAATTCAGTGCAATAAAAGAGGAAAAAATTATATTATTTCTGCCTTCCATTTCTGTCTACTGGTTTATCGCTCAAACCTTTTTTTTTTGTTTAACATTTTTATCGAGACTATCGGAAAATAGTTGTTTTGAGTTTTGGGCTCCGATAAAAAAAAGAGAGCAAGTATTGGGCACACTATGGTGGTAGATTCAGGAAGAATAGCCGTAGGAAAATGCTTGGGACAAGATTCAAATACAAATGTGTCCCAGATTGTTCGATGCATGTTCGTCCCATGTGAATCATGTGGGACTTCCGACATATTTGTCTGGAGTAGTATTCTTAACAATAAGAGAAATCCCACACCAATACATTTTGCTCCGGTTTTGTAGCACAACATGCTATTTGGAAATAACCACATAAGAAATCGATCACTATTGACACGTATTCCAGGCAGTGATATTAAAAAGGAAACGTAAAACCTAAGTCAAATAATCATCCAATAGAATAGAATGTTTTTACAAGACACATTCACGTTCTTGCTCACATTATGTGACTTGGCTAGTTTCCTTAAGCCTAGTCCCTCTTTTCTGTTATTCGAAATACTGGTGACACGTAACAAGGTACTGCTCAATGTAAATAGGGTAAAAAAATGAGAAGAAAAATATCAATGAAACTTGAAACCCGTGAATTTGCAAAAAATAGTTGCAATGTAGTGCTGCAAATACAGTGAAACTTGAAATACATAAAACTTGTCATTATCCTATCTGGATTTTGGAGTAATCACCTCAAGTCCACCTGTAAAGGGCCTCAATGGCTCGGGGACAATAACGGAACCATCTTCTTGCTGGTAATTCTCAAGCAAACATATCATCATCCGCGGAACAGCACAAGCTGTGGCATTTAATGTGTGCACAAATTGAGGTGGAGCAAGATTGCCTTTACCCTTTTGGGAATTTGTGGACGATGATGCTTCAGGGCGGTACCGGATTCCCAGTCGACGACTTTGGTAATCAGTACAATTTGACGCACTTGATATCTGTTTCAATAATAATGCAGCACATAGGAATTAACTCATGCCTTTACCCATTTGAGATTCATCCAAAAGATACTCAATTCTGGAAACATGTCACTAAGGCTCCATTTAGTTCCCATGTTGAGTGAAAAATTGGTTCCCAAGAAAATTGAAGTGAGGAGAAGTAGAGAAAAATAAAATTTATTTTCCGGTATGTGTTCTGTTGACAAGAAATCTTGTAGGAAAACAAGAATTCCTTCCTTTTGGCAAGACCTATTTTGCAGGAAAGTGTTTCCCAGTGGGAAAGTTGAAGCTGTGGTTGTACAACTTTCTTGGAAACTGAATACACAGAAAGTTCCAGGAAAGTTGATTTTCCCGTCCTTTCTATGCAACTGAGCGAGGCCTAAGAGATTCATAAGATCTGAAACATGAGGAGTTTGTTTTCAAAAGTACTATGCAAAACTGAATCTGCAAATACAACCAAACGAGCATGGCTGAGATCAGTTGTCAAGACTAGTGTGCAAGAAAGTTTTTCCAGGAAAAAAACGAATTTGGAGGGAAGTAGTCTCCAAATTACAATGCGAAACTGATTCTGCAAATAGGAAGAAACAGGGTGCAAGGCTCGGTTCAGTTGTCAAGATTTGAGTGCAGGAAAGTTTTTCTAGAAAAAAATGAATTGAAGGGAAGTAAAGGAATTCAAACTTATAAACATGTATGTGTTCATTGGGCAAAATAAACAAAATTTTTGTAATAAAGCTAAAATAGTCTCCAATTATGTTGCAATTGGTTGCAAAATAATATATTCCGACAAAAAATTGGCAATTCTTTTATTTGGGGAAAAAAATCCTGGTGGAAAAATTAAAAAAAATGACATCCACAGTCAAAAGGAAGGAAACTCAAATAGTCCAATCCTTTCATTTCCAACAATTAAACAGGGCATCCAGACGTAAATAAGGACATGAAAACAACTACATACCTCACCAAATCGTCCTAAACCTGGCATCCATGCCTCCACATCAAATTTACGATATGCAGGTGCCCCTAAATCCACTGAAGCCATATCTAAGGTCCTGCGAAGAAGCTCAACATTACAATTGAACACAATGATACAGGAAAACAAAAAATCAAGCCAGTGAACATGCATAAAATTAGGTTCATAAACAGATGCAATCAATACTCACTTAAAATGAAATCCTAGTGATGAAAAGAGGTCCTCTTCAATTCCAATTAACTCCTCATGATAAGAATCACTTTCTTCAGGTCGGCAAAGGATGAACATCTCCACCTTGCTGAACTGGTGGACCCTATATAGGCCCCTGCTCCAGAATAGTAACCAATGTATCAAAAAAGAAACCAAGCACAAATATAATTGTAACATCCCACATTGGGGAAAATTGTAAGATGAAATGGTATATAAGGGTTTGCGAGCAGCAATGTATAACTTGAGGTTAACCTTTTGAGCCATGTGGTTAGGCTAAGGGTAAGCAGGTCAGCTGACGTGGGTCGTTATAAGAATCGTACTACAAAGATTAGTAGGATAATGAGCTAACTTTGTGGTTTCCCCTCTCAATCTTCACTGGCATGTTCTTTGTCAGAGACTAGATAGTCCCTGCTAGTTATACTATTATTTTGGAAAGTTCCATTTGATATCATGCATACAAAAGAAATTCCTCTATATTTATGGCCACAAAGATCAATGTAAGAGGTGCATCATGCATTACCAATCAATATATAGGAGCATAAAAGGAAAGCACATGCAAATCTCCAAAAAAAGATTATATAAAAAAGGGATGGCGTTAACACCACGATACACTCTGTTAATGCCACGAAAATCTATATTGTACTGCCACACTTACCCTCTGGAACTTCTGTATACAGTTTCATTCACCCCTCTTTCTCCACTCAATTAAGCCCTCTCTTCTGCGAGAACAGCAGTCGAGAAGACACAGAAAGGTGTTGAATTCTAGAACTTTTATTTTGATTTTGTAGTCACAGCCGAATCTGAAAATGGATTCATTTTATTAATCTTTCTCTCTCCATTTCAACATCTGTTTGAGGAGAAGCCTTCTCGTTTTCATTTTACATTACAACAATCTGCCCATGGATCTGGATCTTATCAACTATCTACATCACCACTTATATTAGGATGGAATCGATGAGTTATCCTACTGGTTGGGGTTCTTTTGGTTAACAAGGACAGAGAGGTAGGAGGAGACTCAGGAGAGAAATGGGAGGTTGAAAAGCAGATGCCTGAGGGGAGAGGTCGTACCAAATCTGTTTGACTGATGTGAGGGTATGGTCACTACTGATACAATGTCGTAGCATTAAAAAAATTGTCATGGCTTTAACATTAGCCTAAAAAAATGATACTTTGATATTGTTTACAGTGCTCAGACCGTATATGAAACCACATAAACTGGATTGATGAGTTTGAATTAGCTTCCTTGAGAATTACTTGTCGGTGATTTACCTTGTTGCTGTGCCAGCAGCACCAGCTTCGGTACGAAAGCAATGGGAGTAAGCTACATACTTCAAAGGTAAGGCTGACTCAGTGAGAATAGAGTCTATATGGAATCCCCCCACCGGAATCTCTGCCGTGCCAATAAGGCATTGATCACTGCCCTCTATAGAATAAACCTGCATTAGTGGGCAAAAATATCAACAAAACAGCCAACTAAAGTGTCCATAGCTCTTACATGTCAAATGTCTTGAGATAAACCATTAATGACACAGCCAATCCCCCACCTCAACCAATAAAACAAAGGAAGCCACTCAAGAGAATTTAAATTGTTGGGTCTTTCATAGGAACAAAAACTTGATAAAATGGAGAGAATATCCTCAACAGCAAACATTCACCAAAAAGAAGCATTCAGGATTCAAAAAGGGGGAAAAAATAATGAATATAAAATCAACGAAGAATCAACGTCATTCTTCATTCTTCTGGGTTCATAACTAGATATCCATGCTAAGACTCAGATGGCAGGCTAGACCAGCAAGGGAACAAGTGGAGTGCAAGTGTTTTTACCACCAAACGCCTTAACAACGAACGGATATTCAAAAATATTGAAAACAAAAATAGTCAGTTCATCTACTGATCACACTAGTTCAATTAAGAACCCAAGTACCTAACTATTTCTTAGAAGTTTGAAGCCTAATACAGGATGGAGCTGAGACTGACTCAGTGAATTGCATAATTCATGGTGACTATGATTCAAATGGCAAGTTATTATCTGGTTGTGGTCTACATGAGCATATAGGAAGATGCAGTTATTGCTCTCAGCAACATATCTACAAACCTGTGTATTTTCCCCACGAGGTTGGAATCCACATTTTTCAACAACAGAAGATCTCACTATTTCCGGGGTTATAAGAGGTGTAAAGCCCCTTCTCATGACTTCCGTGATGGTCCAGTTTATAAGGGCCATCTCTAGTAAAACTGCTTCATTCTTCAGGTAGTAGAACTTTGACCCGCTGACCTGCACAACCATGACCAGGTCACGCTAATATATAGTTAAGAATCTTTTTCTTTTTTTTCTATCTTAGTTGCAGGGAGGAATCCAGAGCAGCTTATTCTCCATTTAAATGGTTGAAGATCAAGTTTTTCACTGATTCACAACTTCCACCAGCCATATAGATATTGACATATATGAATGTAAACAATGCAGTAGATCGAAATTATTTGTGGAATAGTGGAGACTGTGGAGTCCAATGTAAAGGAAATGAATATCATATAAAAATATAAAAAATTCCTTTGGGAGTTTGAGGGACATGAAAGCAAAAACTCCATAAATGTATGCCATTGACCATGTTATTCAGCATCAAAAGATGCAAGAGATACCTACCAACCATAGTTATGTAAATGGACGATGAGGAATTCTGAGAGATTTTGTGTGGTATATAACCTAAGCTGGACATACAAGTTGAAAATCTATCAGCTTAAACAGCTAAGAGAAACTCAGATTGGTCCTATCCGGAAGCTAATATTATTTCCTCTTCCAATCGACTATTTGAAAAGCACTTAACCTAGGAAGTATTTACCCCAGAAACATTGCCCATCACTTCACTAAACCAACAGTATGTCACAACACTTAGATAAAGTCCCCATTCATAACAAAAATGCACTGCATGACCACTTTCAAGCCTCCATACGAATGAGGTAAAAATTATTAATTACTTAGATGAACAAGAAATACCTCTGCAGCAGCATCAAACTCAATGAGATCTAGATCTTTCCCGAGTTGAACATGATCCTTGATAGGGAAGCCAAACTCCCTAGGGCTACCAATCTACAGAAATAAGAGAAAGAAATCAGTGAAGAAACTTGTACTTGGGAGAGGGTTCATTTGGGAGAGTGTTCCTTCAAGAGAAAATACCATTTTTCTTAGTGCAGAGCAATCTTCCCCTCCTACTGGAACTTCTGGGTGGGTCATATTCGGTATACGTTGTGCTTCCTGCTGGAGCTCGTCCATAAGTTTAAGCAGGTCTTCTTCCAAAGTTACAAGTCCTTCCTTCAGATTCTTCCCTAAAAAAAGTTCATCAGAGGACATCATAAAACAATCCAAACCCCAATGTAAATCACCTAAAGAATGGTATCAACTTCAAATGAAAACCTTCTTCAATTAGCTTCTGACGCTCAGAGGGTTCCAGTTTTCCTTTCATCTTGTTAGCAACCACATTCCTTTCAGCACGAAGCCTTTCAACTTCCTGCTGTCTGTGAGTGAATTAGCCACACCCACAATTGATAAACAACATAATTTTCTAAACACAACTCCTTTCATAGGCTTTCCATATTGAAATAGTGCACACCAAGATTTGCCTAAAGAGCTTGAACTCAGGAAGTGGAAGAATGAAGTAAGAAGTACTTCCTTAATGGATGAAAGTTCATTTTGGTAAGATTGAGAGCAAAGACAAGTAGTTTCAAAGCCGTCTATACTTTCTGTATAGAGTCCAGACTCCGAACCAGCTGACGGCACATACATTCGTAAGGCTCAGCTTCATGTTGTACTTCATCTGTGTGGTATACAACATTAACTTCTTATACACACACGCACAGAGAGAGAGAGAGAGAGAGAGAGAGAGAGAGAGAGTGCAAATTGGTCTCTATTGAAGATTAGTCAAGTTTGTTCACTATTCTATGTCTGGAACACAATTTCAAGACTTATAACTCAACTAATGTTGAAGTTCTTCGAAATGCATCATATTTTCAGGGGTAAGAAATGATGAATATACTCAAGGTGTAAGGCTATGGGCTCAGAAACTGTTCCAGTCACTCGAGCAAAAATGTTAGTTAATCCAAACTTATAATTCATACGAGTCTTATGACCCATTAACTGAGACAAATTTTAGAGTTGCACAGGAGCATGTTAATTGGTATGAACCTCTGTATGTTACATTCTTTTATCGTGTTCATGTCAGTTAAGCATTGTAGCACCTTCAATAATTCATGTCAAATCCACACACTATATCACTACTCTTCTAGTTTCTCTGCTATCGGCTATCAGTCAATGCACTTGCATGAGGCCTTTCGTGAGTTTGAGTTGTAAAATTGAAGTGTTCATTTCCATCTGTTTCAATGTCTTTGATGCACTTGTTTTGCCATGCTTTGTAGCGTCAATACCTTCAGAATTTTGAATATTTTCCGTCTCGTTACAATGTCCTTGATGCACAAATACTATATTGGCATACATCAGCTTCTCAGCAGTTCTTTTTAACTATTCTAAGCAAACAATTCCAATTTTATTACTATTTGTATTCATGAACCAACAAAGCATAGCTACTAAACAAAGTAACAGACCAATGGAATGGAAACACCAGAGATATAATAATCAAGAATCCTAACCTTCTGAACATTTAACATCCTCTGGTATAGATCAAGTACCAGTTCCAAATTAGCATTCGAATTCCGGTTCTTGACATTGACCGCGACAGCAGCTTTATTGTCCCGTATCCACCTGAAATCTATTGCCGCTTTCCACTGCGGTTTCACAACTGAACCCAGGATACCAAAAACAATAGCAACCACACAAACCAAAAAAAGAAAAAAAATCAAATGGGTACGGGGAAGTATATACATATATATATATATAGAGAGAGAGAGAGAGAGAGAGAGAGAGAGAGAGACCTCTGTTGTCGGGGATTGGAGAGGGAGAGGGTTGGAAGGCTGGGGCGGCGGAGAGAGCTCTGGGGAGAAGTAGTGGAAGGAGGGAGGGTTGTTTGTGGGGACAGAGGAGGAGACCTGGGGTTAGGGTTTTGGAGAGTGGTCTGAAAATGGGAGAGGAGCATTGGAAGCCCATCGCTTCTCAGTCCGTGAGGGATGACGATGCCAATGCCACTGTGTTTGGAATTGGAACTGCTACTCTACTATGACTTATCCTATCTATGGGAGACAGACTTCCTTCATCCTGTTTTTTCGCTTACGTCATTTGTAGTCATCTCCCGCATAACTCTCGATGAGTAAGTAGGGCTGTTTTCCACTGACTAACAGCAAGTTTATCAGTGCATAAGGTGTAAACGAGCCAAGTCGAACCGAATATTGGCATGTTTGAGCTCGGCTCGATCAAAATTCGTCTGGTTCGAGCTCGGCTCAAGTTCGAATCGAGCTGAAAAAGTTTGGCTCGAGCTTGGCTCGACAAGCATGTACAAAACTCGAGCTCCGCTCGTTAGTATTCGGTTTGGAATAAACGAGCCGGCTCGGCTCGAATTCGAGCTCGAATTCGTCAACTTTTCAGCCTTATTGAAAAATTGGCTAAACAAGCCGAGTCGAACCGAAATATTGGCATGGTCAAGCCAAGCCTATTTATTTCGAGCTGAGACAAACCTGTTCGCGAACTTATGTATGGCATGTTTGAGCCGAGCTGAGCCGAACCTATATATTTCGAGCCGAAACGAAACAATTCGTGAACTTGTTCAAGCCGAACCCTGCTAGGTCCGAGCTGAGCTCGTTCATCAAATGAGCCGCAAAATCGAGCTTGAGCTCCGCTTGTTTATCCTTCGAACCGAGCCATTACCGAGCCGAACTCACGAGCTGCTTAACTGATTTACAGCCCTATCAGTGCATATCCAAAAATGCTGATGAACAGTACCCTTTTTTATTTTACCTACTCTCATCTCTTTCAACACTACACTAATAGTACTATTTATTTTACCAATCCTCTATTAACATATTATTATTCTATTCCTCTTTCCTTCAAATATTACAAAACCTATTCATCAGAAACGGAAATATATACATACATATGTATATAAACATGCGTATATATACAGGCTCAAACGTATACATCTTTCACAAAGAAAATCACCATCCGCGTCATTTGGAAATCGCCGTCAGCGTTGATCGGAGTCACAAATTGCCATCGGAACTCACCGTCGGAGATCGCCGTCGATCGGAATCGCAAATCATCGTCGTTTTGCAATTGTTGAAGTCGATTGAAGTGACAAATCAACGTCAGAGGAGGCGCTGAACTGGTGAAGGAGAGAGAGAGAGAGAGAGAGAGAGAGAGAGAGAGAGAGAGAGGAAACAATAAAATAATGGGTATCGCGTGAACAGTGCTTCCGTAGAAGAAGCTAAGCGAGGTAGTTTTGCGGTGCTGTTTACAGAAGCTGTTGCGTGTGAAATTTTCTAGATTTCAGTAGGTAAAATAGGTGAAAAGCTTCTTTACAGTATCTGATAAACTTGCTCTAACAAACAAGTTGTGAACTGGATTATAATTTTTTTGTTTTGTCTTTATTTAATTTTTTCCATATTTATTAGTTTTATGTTAAATTTATATGTAATATTAGTTTGTCTCGAGAGAAATTGAAAAAGTAAAAAATTATGACTTTTACATAAATAGTTTGAGAAATGTCTAAGCAAAAGCACAAAAAGTCTTCTTCTTTTTTTTGGGTACTTTTCTTGAATATTTTTCAAAAATACTTGTATAAAGATCATAATTTTTTACTTGTTCCGGTTCCTCTTATTAAGAAGAATCAATAATATATAAAAATTTGGCACAAAACTAACAAACGCGAAAACACCCAATGTCTATAAAATTTGAATCTATAGTAAATTTACGCCACAACTTCAAAACACAACTTGCAACAAAATTGTGCTTGAAATTGTTCGACGGACATAGGTACACGTGCACCAAACAACGTTGAATTTTACAAATGTGTGCGCAAACTCTTGTGTAAAATATGTGCTACCATACATCACATTTAGAATTTTCTTTCTCCTATTCAGAAACCCTTCACATTTCAAGTAACAAAATAATGGTATTTGTAGTTGTATGAAAACAGAAAGTCTACTCTTACCGCATATTTATAGCGCACGCGTGTGGGGTCAATGTTGGGTCCCAGAAAAATACCTATAAATTTTAAAATAATCTTTTTTATGGGGCATTGTAAAAAATCAGCTCAAATGAATATCGGTAAGTATTTGTTTTTGGATTCATAGGGCACCCTACGACATTTTTCCTTTCTACCCTTTAATCATTGTTTTTTAAATTTGTTTTGGAAAATGATTTTCACACTCTCCTTTTAGTCATCCACACTTCATTTTTTGTTTTTATCCACATGAATTTATAATATTATCCTCGCATGGCATGTGGAAAGAAGTGTATTGAATAAATGACGAAATAGTAAATTCAAGTGGATAAATATAAAAAAAGAGAGTGTGAATTGTAAAAAAAGAGTGTGAAAATCAATTCCTTTTTGTTTTTACTTTTTCGTACTATAGATTTAAAAATAGAAGGGTAAAATAGAACTTTCATTAACTACTATAACCCTTTTGGTTTGAAAGTGTGAAGTATCGAAGCTTGGAGATCTGGTGGAGTATCGAAGCTTGGTCGACGTTGCCTCCCCCTGTGTTTCACTGTCGGGTGGCGCGGTATACGCTTAACGGCGTTGGTTGAGGCTCGCGTCCAATTCTTTGGGTTGCATCTGGTTTCTGATCATCGGCATGGGTTGGCTTGTGGTGGCCGTGGTGGGCTAGAGGTTGTTGGTTCTTGTGATGCTGGTGGTCGACTGGCGGAGTGTGGTGGTGCGGTCGATTTCTGGTATACTTTTGAAATTGTATAGATTTTAGGGTTAGGTTTTGGGCTTCTTTGGGTGTGTGCTTAATTGTAATATTTGGGCTTTTTAGGCCATAAGAAGTGTGCTTTAATGTTGTATCTGGGCTTTTAGGCCCTTAGGTATTGAGTGCTTTATCCTCCTCTTGGTTGCATTTCCAACTTTTGGTTGGAATTCCTTTTCCCTAACCCTTTTAATAAAATTTAACTTTGCCGATCAAAAAAAATGAGTGACAATATTTTAGGAACAAATTTTTTTTTAACTGAGACTAAAAAAATGAGGGCGGAGGGAGTGGGAGAGGGAGGAGTAAAAAAATTGGAGTGGAAAAGCATTTTTCCTTTTTACTAGTTTCGTTTTTGCCAATAGAATTTCCTGGGAAGGAAGAGCTGATGAATGCCATCAACCAATAGAAAACGAGCACTAAAACATCATGATCCCGCTCGCATTCCAACAACCCAATCTCGACCGTCAAACCGAGCCACAGAAACACAACGGAACCAATCGTCGGCTGTACGATTCTCTCTCCTCAATCGAACTCGAACCAGAATAAAAAGTCAAATCCTAGCCGCAAAGGTACAAACCCACGGACCCCTATAAATAAGATTCACAGTTCCTTCTCGTACCTCCCTCTGCGGTCGCACATTTGTCTTGTCTTGCTTTATTTCTTTCTTTCCTGAGAAATACACCACTTTCCTCGCTCTTGCACGCGATCTCGTTTCTCCCGATTCGGTATGTGTACTTCCCTCTTGTTCTCTTCTGCATATCGCTTTTCTGATGTCGAATATGGCTAAATGCTTTTTAATTTCTGATGTTGTCCCTTGGATGATAGTATTACTGTTAGGCTTTTTGTCAATTTTGCACGGATTTCGCTTCTAGGGCTTGGGATTGGGAAGAGAGCATGTGGGTTTGTGTGTTTTCTGTTTGGTTTCTGGTTTTTAACACCTTGAAGAAGGAAAAAGATTTCTCCTGGGTTTCTAAAACAGTGGGAAGCCCTAGAATGCGTGATATTTTGAAAGACGTCTTCTTTTAACTTTTTTATTCAGAATTTAGGGCAATTAAACGCGTAGACTGTGTTAATGGACCAAAAATGACTTGGAATGGTATAAACATGGTGCGATTAGGGTTTCTTGACCGGTGGAAACCCTAGAATTCGTGATATTTAAAAAGGATGACTCTTTTCACGCGTTTATTCAGAACCTACGGGCAATTAATTGGGTCATCTTTGCGTTAATGGACGAAAAGTGATTTGGAAGAACTAGGTTTTGTTCCTCCCTGTGTCCAGATGATTAGGGTTTCATGTTCAGTTGTAAATGATGTTGTATTTTGTTGATTTATTATGATTGGTAAAATCAGATGGCTCGTACCAAGCAAACTGCTCGTAAGTCTACAGGAGGCAAGGCGCCAAGGAAGCAGCTTGCGACCAAGGTTCTGTCATCTTTCTTTTTCGTTTGTTCCACATCTTTTCCCCAAAAAAAACATTTTTTATTTTTATGAATTATGGATTTTGAAGTACCCTATATTTGGTTTTGGGAAATAACTTTTATGCGTTTGTGTTTTCAGGCTGCTCGTAAGTCTGCCCCAACTACTGGAGGAGTGAAGAAGCCCCACAGATACAGGCCTGGAACTGTTGCTCTTCGGTGAGTGATGCATTCATGCAAACATTTGTTTTTTTTTTTTTCTTCTTAATTGAGTGTAATTAAAATAAAGAATATTGTATAAAATACACAATATTATTATAAGATTTGTTCTCTTATTGTTAGTGAATGATTCATCTAGAGAAATGGAAAGTGGTGGTTATGTAATGCTTAATTTGTTTGATGAATGGTGCAGTGAAATCCGCAAGTATCAGAAGAGTACTGAACTCCTAATCAGGAAGCTACCATTCCAGAGGCTTGTCCGTGAGATTGCTCAAGATTTCAAGGTGGTTGATCTGTTTTATGTTGTTATTGTCCCTTTGATTAATTGTTTTCTGTATCTTGTGTTTCACATTGCATCGCATGGAATTTTGACTTGTGGTGGCGTGTAACATGGTTTTGAATGTCCCTGTTTTTTTTTTTCCCCCAAATACAAAATAACAGGACCTATGTCTTTCCTTTTTAGTTGATGGCAAATACTTGACAATCCTTTCCTCCCAGTGATCTTACATTGCAGCTATAGTTTATGAAATCTTACATATGACTAATGACAATGGTGAATAGGGTCTTTTTCTTAGTGTTTTATTTGGTCTTTTGGAGTAACCATGGCAGATATCTTTTGCCTCTCAACCTTTTTTGCTTTGTTTATAAGTTAGTTATGGTGCTGGAATCTTGTTTTTAGTGAACTTATGGGATTTTTATTTGGTGCAGACTGACCTGAGGTTCCAGAGCCATGCAGTCTTGGCACTGCAGGAGGCAGCGGAGGCATACCTTGTTGGGTTGTTTGAAGACACTAATCTCTGTGCAATTCACGCCAAGCGTGTCACTATTATGCCCAAGGATATTCAGCTTGCCAGGAGAATTAGGGGTGAGAGGGCTTAATTGGGCGCTGATTGTTGACGAAGATGGCAACCCTTGGATGTTTTAGGCACTGTCTATTTTACTAGAAGTATATTTTGTTTGTTATTTCCTTCTTGTGGATGATTGATAGATATTAATGTGATGGTATTATGGTTGTGGATTAATGCACTCAATCTTGGGTGTGGTCTTGTGTTTGGTTGGGATTGTCCAATGTCTGACGGTTTTAATCAAATTTCCTTTGTCCAGTTTATGTGCTTGTGTTTCGAGGCTCTTCTGTTTAACTAGGAGGTGTACCTCATGGTGCACTGAACTTGTTAGGGTGGTGGAATGAAATTTAGAATTGTGCAATCTAACTTATCATTTCCCTGCATTTGTGTTGTTATGGTATGTGTGATTTTTGGCTGCATACCAACTTATGGCAAGGCAAATGTTATGAGTTTGAATTTTGCTGTAGATGCCAGAGGTTTATGGGTACGTGCGTTAGATTTCAATTCTTGATGTGGTTCAACGTTTGGAAGTTTAGTTGTCGAGTGTTGTCGGGTTATTGCATGAAGACTTTGTCTGTTTTGCGAAGAATAAATCCTTGGATTGAAGACACGGATGGAACTGTGATGTTATTCAACTGTACCACCAATCTAATCTGGGATTCCCATTTTACGTGAGGCAAAATCACTCAAAATTGTCCCACAGCTAGATAGCTCCCACGGAAAGCCAACAGTGTGAAAACCAAGTTAGATGCGTAGACTAGTGGGCAGATGAAAATGAATTTTGTTCTTTTCGGATGATGAAAATGAATCGAGATTTGTTCCTTGTAATTTGTAAACCACCTTCTCGAACATGTTTGGTTGTGTAGAGTAAACGAAAAAAGTAGGCAGATATTTGAAGCGTGTGATTTCGGCTCTTTTAAAATTGGTCCAACTCGAGGTCAGCTCGTTAAGTACAATATCAAGGTGTTTGAGCTCGGTTTATTTACTAAACGAGCCTCTATAAACAAGTCGAGTCTCTACAAATGAGTCCTGCTATACAAATGAGTTGAGTCGCTCACGGGAAGTAGAAAAATAACTTGAGCCTCAATCTCAAAACCTCTTTTACTATTAAGCTGAGCTTAGAACTTCTCACAAAAAATTCGATTTATTTGAATTCCTAGGTAGGAAGGTGTGTATCTACCTTATAGTAACTAGGTTGATAATCAAATTATGCTTTTTGAGTTCTACTCGTTAAAAACTACTCCATTTAAAGTTTGTTAAGCTTTCAAATCAAGATTGAACCTTGTCAAAAATAAAAACAAAAAAAATCAAGATTTAACAAGTTATCACTTGGCTCGTACAATTTATTATATTTAAAAAATTCGATTTTTTTTTTGATCAGCTAAAACATTCGAATTATTCAAGATCAGCTCGATTGCTTTGAGTAAAGCTCAATTGAAGTTTACTCACCTTCTAAACAAACCAAATCTAAATATAACACCACCTCCCATTCTAGAATTAGCTTATCCGGAAGGAAAAAAAAAAAATCAAATTACCCCTCAAATCATTTTGTATCCAAAAGTTTTAGCTAACAACACGTCTCACCCTAGGATTAGCTTATCTGGGTGGGAAAAAAAACAAATTACCCCTCAAATCATTTCGTATTCTCAATGAAATGATTATATGAGAGCAACCAAGTATATTATCACATTATCCACCCATATCAACTACTATCCAAACCAAGTATTAGGTAATCCCCCTCCTTAAATAATCCCTCCTTATAACATATCTACCATTCTTTTTCCTTATCCACCCAAAACCTTATCCGTCTGACAAACAAGCCGTTAAAGTGTCAAGACTGACGGTTAATGGTTAAGACTGCTCATGATAGTATATGCATATCTAGTACATATACTATTGGTTTGATGGTAAAAGAAAAAACAAGCTTTTCGTTCTCACTTCTCGCAAGCAAATTCAGCTGAGACTGTTATTAGTCTTTTATTTTGCGTGTACAGAAAACTGACATCGTTGCTTAAGTTTATTCTTCTCAATGACCTGGGACTGCTACAAAACAGTTGAAGCAGGAAAAATGCAGCCGAGAAATTGCATCCAAATGATGGTTGTCAATAGCTTATCTCAGGAGCAATACAAGTTTGGACTTTAACCAGTCCCAACGCGGGAAAAAAAAATTATTAGATACCAATCGGAGTTCTCCTTTCGATTGTTCAATCCTCACTTCAGAAATTGATCTGGGAGATCCAAGCAAGTTGGATACAATGGCTAGAACCATATTATATCTATCTTCGCCAGGCACCACCTACAATGGACCAGGAAATGTGCCATTCTCCCTTTGCTCGTTCCACCGATCAACCTGCATTCATAGAAGCAAGGCCAAAAAAATTTCATGCACACTTCTAAAGGTTGAGGTCACGCAGGGGAAAAATAATATACATTATTATTTAATTCATGAAGCCCCTCCGATTTGATAAGTTTCACACTTAGACCTGCAAAATTGGTGGACTGACGCTAGTTTTTGCTTAATCATATCAACCGGGCTTGAGAATATTCGAAAAAAATCTTAGGTTACCATATGAGGGTATGGGAAATGGGAACAGATACATACCCATTCGCCAGGGCAAAGAGATCTGTAGTATTTTGCAAACTTATCACACTCAGGTGCACCTTCCCCCTTCGCAGCTACACACCTGAACAAACCAGAAAAACAAGATGACGGAAAAATTAATGGGGCCAAGAAGGTGAGGGAATAAATCAGCTTTAAAAATTAACTCTTTGATCAGATTCACTCACCGATGATACTCAATGTACCGAGTAAAGCAATGCCTAGATTGATTTGTAGTTGGGAAACGGAAATCTGCGGGTGCTGTCTCAAGCTGGTAGTTGATATACACAAGGAAGAAAGAAACATTAGAAGATGAAAGTACAAGCAATGCCAATGATGAAAATTTCGCTTTGGTATGTTTGTTTCGGTAAGCTAGGACAAGGAAATGTTTCGAAAACATATAAAAAATGTAGCTAGAACAATAACGGAAATATCACAAGAACTTGGAAGGTATCAATATGCCACTGATTTACATTTCTAATAGCTGTGTAAAGAACTCGATGTTCTGGTATGTTTCACATTTCAAAGAATTTCAACATATTTCAGTTCGTTTCGGCATGAGTTGGTGGAAAATAAGAATTTCAGGATTCACTGATGTTTCTTTTGGGTCTCCTAGGAAACAAAATTGTTTCAGCCATTTCAACTGCAAACCTCAACAATGAGTTGAAATTGAATAGGCCACACAAGCTTACCTTAATCTCTGGTTTCTCTTCAGCATCTTGATCCCCTGAGTCTTCTTGATCAGCACTCTTGCTGCTTTCCTCAGCAGTAGGTTCGGTGGCTTCAGACGCACTTTCCTCTGCAACTGGAGTGCTAATGTTGCTTTCTTCAGTAGTAGTGGTAGAAGCTCCGCTACTTTCATCATCAGCAGCTGGGCATACTCCATTCATACTAAAAACTAGATTTTCCTCAGTTTTCGGAGTTGCAACTTCCTCAGAGGTGGTGTTTGCAGAGTTCTTCACCTCAGGTTCTTCTGCAGCTTTCGTACTCATATCCTGCTTCTCTTCTTTCGCCAATAAGTATTGCTGCGTATCAAAGCATCAGACAAGAAGACTCTATTATGAGCAACAGATACCACTAGCAGACATGAGAAGATGCAAGGTAGTGTTTGGTTCACTGGAATGAAGCTGGAATAAAATGATCAGTCCCTTCCATTACTCATTTCCATGTTTGGTTCACAAATAAATCACAAGATTTACAAATGGAAGCATCATTGAACAATTTAGATGAATGCACATTCCATTGGGAGGCCAAGGAATGACCATTCATTCCATCCCAAAACATCACAACAATCCAAGAACACTGCCTAAGAGAGCATGCTGAAAGCAAAGAGCCAGCCTCCCATGTTCTCACAATCATATAATTGGTACTAGCATCTTGCCTGTTCGATGCACAGGGATAGAAAAAAACATGAACTTTTTTCCTATTGTCCTATACATCAGTGGATTGGCATGTAAATTTTGTAAAAAGTGTAGAATAATGAATAAAAAGATGAAAAAATTGCGAAATTCCATGTAGGAGAGAGAATTAAGGAAAGAGCTTTGTTTGATATTAGGTATCTACATTCTTATAGTATGACCGAACTTTGTCTCGGACTAAGACAAACTGAAATTTTATGCTATTAGCTTTTTATTCACCTAAAAACCAAAGGCAACCCATAATGAAAATACTTTAACTGCATGACATCAGTTATTTAGCCTAGAAATATACCAAGGATTATTTTTAGCGGAAACACGGAACTTTAGATACTATATAAGGTGCAAGTACCCTTTTAGATCCGAATACTGTACGTTCGAACACAGGCAAGAACTTGGCATTTTAAAACAAATAAGCCTACTCAGAGAGAGAGAGAGAGAGAGAGAGAGAGAGAGAGAGAGAGAGAGAGAGAGAGAGAGAGAGAGAGAGAGAGTATTTAAACAAACAACCTGATGAAGTCATGGAAAACACAGATGGAGGAGTCATCAGAATTCTAAGCTTGAAAAATAAAGAGCTGAGCAAATGCTGAAGGAAAATGAAGAGAAAAAGTAAATGCATGCTAGAAAAACATTGCTTCATATAAGCAGCAATAACATTTTGCATAGGTAGGTACATAAGGCCATTGAATTTCACAAGACAGAAGAAAGCTCGACAAAAATAGGTAAAAAAAAAAAAAAGTTAAATTGATTACAAGACACAGCCTATAGAGAAAAATTGTTGTGTTACGAAGACAAAAGCATAGCTTACGAGAAAAAAGAAGGTAAGAGCAGAAAGCTCAAGATCTGTGGCACCAGCAGTTCAAGCGATGCAGCTCAGGGTGAAGGCCTAAAGCCCAAAAATAGTATATTCATTCACAGAGTTGAGGAGAATGTGGAATTCAACAGTCAACAAGTCAGATTTGAAACTTGGTATATGTAAACCTAACACACTTTACCAGGTTAACACTTGCAAACATCCTGACCATACACAAGTACAGGATAACCTATACAATGTCAGCTAATTACAGCTCCGATATATTCAAATACTGATTTTTCTACATAAATCACTAACTGGGTATAGACCGCAAAATGCCACCAAAACTTCAATCAATTTCGTACTGTGATGTGGTCATGACAGCCTACAAGTTGTCAGAGAAAAGTTGGGCACAGAACATGTTAATGAGTTGGGTAGGCAATGGATCCCCCGAGCACATAAGAAATACTTGGTTGTATCGTTTAGAATATAATGTATGTGGGTACATGGTACCAAGTATCAAGGAAACAAGGAGACTTCAAGAGGCAAAGGTTAGCCCGGCTGAAGGAGACCCCTGAGGCATGGCTGAAGGATAACCCACTCCTGAAGTCGAAGACTTACACTTGGGCTGAAGGCAGGCCCCAAGTCACTCGGGACCGAAGGAGGATCGTGGATTGGAGACTTAAATTCAAGGGATCCTGAAGGTGAGCTTCAGACCAGTCTTAGGCTGCGTTCTTATGAACTTAACTTATATTTGGAAATTTTGTCCTTATTTGAATTTTTTTCGCATTTGTTAGTTTTGCGCCAAAACTTTTGTGGGTTATTGATTCGTCTCGATGAGACGAATTGGAAAAGTAAACTTCTTTTACTTTTACCCAAGTATTTTGAGAAATAACCACTTTTTAGCGCAAAAAGTGACTTTTTTTGTTGCTAAAAAGTGGTTATTTCTCAAAATACTTGAGTAAAAGTATAAAAAAAAAATATACTTTTCCGATTCCTCTCATCGAGATGAATCAATAACCTACAAAAATTTGGCGCAAAACTAACCAATGCAAAAAAATCCAAATAAGGACAAAATTCTCAGATTTAAGTTAAGTTGAAGTTAAGTTCATAAGAATGCAGCCTTAGAGAGAGACGTAGACCCTTTGACCAAAGGACAACTCCTCGGTTTGTGTATCATACCACTTCTGAACCTCTGAACACCTCAGAATTTGGGAGGTGTAACTTAACTATGCAGCTCCTTCCATATATCACTGAACCTCTGACAGTTAACCTCATGGGTCTGACCCTAGGCCTGCGACCTTCCGGTCTGTGACCTCTAGGGACCTTCCACCTGTCCTCAGACAGCTGGACTTCAGACCCTTCTCCCACCTATATAAGGGACGCTTCCCCAGCATTCTCGAGGCTCTCTCCCGGACTCTTGGCCAAACCCACTCATTGATACACGACACAGAGCGCATTAATCAACCTCTCTACTGCCACCCCATCTCTTTCTAGGATCTGCCTTGGCTCTCTCCTCCTCCGCCTTCAACGGTCCCGAGTCTTCAGAACTTGTCAACATCCCAGAACACTCTCATGCCTTGGGTCTACCCTCAGGTATGCAACCTAACCTATGAAGCACGGATACTCTATTTTGGCCTACATATCATCACGTATCGTATCCATATCGAACGCCGATACTCTCGGATACGCTCCAGATGCATATTCGGTATGTTTTTTAAAAGTATTCTGCTTTTAGAATTATTTTTTGGTATCCCAATATGTTTCGGATACGCGCGGATACATGCTGGATACGTTTTGGATACGGGCGAGGGTAAATATATTATTACTTAAACTATACGGGTTAACATTGCAATTAGGACTATATTTTTCTTTTTCCCCCACCAATCGATTCCAAAAACACACCGACGATATCCTCTCTCTTGTCTCTCATCTCTCTTGATAACCTTGTAAGTCTCTCGTCTCTCATCTCTCTTGACAACCTTGTAAGTCTCTTGTCTCTCTCGTTGGGTATGCGTGTGTGTGTATATATATATATATATGCGCATAACTATATAGATCCAATTTACATGTAAATATCTCTCTCGGCATGTGAAATGGTGAACTTGTGTAATGAAAAACTTTAATCATTAATGGAATTTTAAAAATTAAAAATTATATATCATATATTTTTATTTACTTTTATATTCAACGTATTCCCCAACGTATCGTATCCTTCTTTTTGGAAAAATAACGTATTCGTGTATCAGTATCGTATCGTATCCGTACCTGTATCCGGGCTTCTTAGAACCTAACACACAATGTAACAATTAAACAATGAGGCCAACTTTGTGATGAATAAAGAGAATTTAGCAAGGGCCGAGGAGAAGTTTGTTAAAGCCCTTGTATAAATCTGAACCAAGTAAATTTACAAATCAAAAACTGAACTCCCATCAATAAAACGATCAGAAAGAAACTGCAAATTTCAGGGTACCAATCAGAAGCCCAAACAATCTCTCAGTCATGACTATATAAGATACCTCAGAATCTTTTTTTTTTGAACATGTCACATTAAGATACCTCAGAATCTAGGATTGGGAATTCCTCTGTAAACAGTTTTATAGTTCCACACCCATTAATACAAATAATGCATGCTGACTGCTATACAATCCAAATCAACTCGGATTATATCTAGAATTCACAAGCTGTTCATTGTGCACAAATTTAAAGCAAAGATAATAATTAATCAATTATATACATTCGATTTTAAAATGACAAAGAAATCAGAACAGCGATTTTTTCCATGACAAAAGAAAAAATATTCTAACGTACTAAATATGTTTATGTTTATACTGGAACCTTGGAAGCAATGCACCAAGTAATGGCGAAAACAAAAGAGCCTTACCATGTGAGGGCTTTTTGCCCTTTGTTTTATGCCCTATCATACCATACCTGGCCTTTTCTAGAAAGGGAATCAGTTTTATATTTGTTTTAATTTTTAAATTTTCTTCCTTGGGCAAGCTAATTTAGTGAACAAAAGTGAAACAGCTACAATCAAACTCGGCAATTTTCCCAATGGCATGTGGCGCGACTTTGTGGTGATCTTTGGTTTGAGTTCGAGCTGATGGAGTAGCATCAAAACCCCTGCTGCAGTAATCTAACCAACTAAAATCTACCCCTAAGCCAAAAAAAAAAAAGAAAAAAAAAGACCAAAAATAAAGGCCATACGGTCCACACCCCAAACCGAAACAAAGTTCAAGACATTCCATAAATCAAGAGAATCAGAATCACCTCTTATTAGTCGAGAAAAACCAGAATTATACATCAATAAAGATTTCCCTGAATTGTTTTATACACAGTGCCACACATCAGATCATTATCCTACAAATGCAGTCTTTCTGCATTTGTATAAGAAACAGATCCATTCAAGTCACAGCCGTTCAGAGAAAAACAGATATCGAGGCTCAAAATTTATCGAATTTTCAAACAAAACGACAAGAGATCGATTTAGATCTACTTGGTAAAACAATCTTAAAAGCGTCCGAAGCTATTTCAACATTACGCGAACAAAAATAAGTGCGCATGAGGGTGTATAGGTAAAATTACCTCATTTAGGGACTGGATTTTGGTGTTGTCGACTTGCGCCATGGATGGATTGGAAGAGGGGAGCTTCAGCTGCGAGAGACGGCTGATGAAGGAGTTACAGCAGAGTAGGAGGAATGCGAAGGAGGCGAGAGGGTGAAGGCCGTTCACAGTTAGCCACGTGTCGCTTCCGGATCCCGTTGAAAAGATTATCGGGCCGTTGGGTTTGGGTTACAACTTACAACAATAATCCTAGTGTCAAACTCAAACACACGCGGATCCAAATAAAAAAAAAACTCAAACACACACTCACACTTACACTCACACTCACATGGGATCCTATGTGTATGGTACCTATCACTCATGTGAGTGTGGTACTAGCACGATAAGGGTTAAAATTTGGTCAGAAAAATAATTAAACTCAAAAGACATTTCCTCCAATTGGGAAGCCCAACAAATGCCACCAAAAGCCCTAGGAATGCGATTACTCCGTTCGTCCTGTTTTGTTTGCTAGTCACAATTAGTTGTATCATTTTAATCTTTAAAAAATAAAATATTTTAAAAATATATTTTTTGGACAGCTTTTCATATTGAAAAGCATTCATTGAAATCTTTTGAACGGTGCAAGATAAAACAATTAAGAAATTATTTCAAAAGGAATTTATTTTTTAAAATCAAAATGACACGGTCTCCGGTAAATAGAGAACATAATGGGACAGAGGGAGAGGGAGTAATTTGTTGCCATTAAGTATGTGGGTGTTAAGGGTGAAGGGGAGGACGCCGAGGAGTGAAAATTTATAATTGTTACACCTAAACTAACCTAAATCTATGGGAAAAGAGAACGGGGATCACCCCAACCGTCCTAATGGTGCTCGAGTCCAATGGGAGCACCTTGCAGGGATTAGCGTTTGAACTCAATTCACTAAGTGAGTTCTAACCTCTTGGGCTGGCCCCAAAGTGGCTTTTGTGGGATTGAACTTAACATTTAGCCATGGGGTTGGGTTTGAACTCATACAATATTCTTTTTCCTTTACCTATGTTTATTTATGTATCTACAGTGAAAATGTGGTATTTAATAAGTAGGAGAACAATTCTGTCATTTCCAATAATAAAGACAAAAAAAGTGAGAATAAAGGAGAGTGTCAATATAATTTTCCTTTAAATTAGAAATAAAGATACTTTTTTTTTTTTTTTTTACGAGGGAAAATAGAGATAGAGAAATAATAAAAAGGAAAAAGAAAGGCGAACAAACAAGAGAAACAATGCCAAACAGTCATCCCCCAACTTGGATATGGTCCAGATCCTTCAACTCTATGGTCAGGACCTTCAAGCAAGGCAAAGGAACTAAGGAAGCTCGTCAGCTAGCTTTAAGGGATCCAGTCTCCAGAGATTGTTCCTCATAGCCAAGAAGCCATATCATGAGCAAGGGAATTGGCGCGCTTGTCTAGGGATATAGGAAATGACCCAATTGCGCGCAATTGTCTGCCCAGAAAAACTTGATACTCACTTAAGCACATTTTGTACACAATCAGAGTACTAGTACTTAGAGTACTAGTACTCTGTGAATCAACAAAAACAAAAAAAAAGGGAGTACGAGTACTCTCCAGCTAGGCAATCCTGTGGAAACTCTTATGTATTTAATTCGCATTCACAAGGTCAAGTATACAATGCAAAGATTCTAGAGCTCGTAAGATATTTAAGTAGCTACATTGTCACCCCACCCCCCTTCACGAGTGTGTTTGATGGGTCCGATCTCGGTGCTAATTTCTTGCGATTTTTCTTTGTTTTGTTTTGTTGTATTTTCTTTGGTTATTGTAGTTGTAATATTGTCGTTTTAATATAAATGATCTTCTTCGTCAAAAAAAGTAGCTATGCTAATTTTCTTTAAGATTTTTTGCTCTGAGAAAGTTAGTATTGCATTTTTTTTTTTTTAGATAAGTAAAAGTTAGTATTGTTATAGTAATAGATTAATTAGCACTTTGGAGGAGTTGAACTCCTGATGTCTTTACTCCTAGTACTTAAGTGCACCCGATGATGCCGTTGGGCCAAAGACCTCTTGACAACTATGTTAAGTTATGATCATCCACAATAATAAACAAGTAAGTAAGTTAACAGTCATGCAGCAACCCTGTTATGATTTTAAAAAAATAAATAAATTACCCTGACGAAAATACCACATGAGCCCTCAGAATTTTTGAATGTTTTGCAATGTTAAGTTTTGAATTCCAAATAAGAGTTATCGCATCCTTACAAATTACAGTAATTTTGTCCAAACAATAATGTGCGAGACTGGAGAGAAATAAGCATGGAAGTTTGTAGCATTATAATCATTCGACACAGAAAAGACGGTGCAATTGTTGGTTTGATCTCCTAACATCGAGACCGTGGCATCAATTAGTCCGTTTGACCAGAGCCAAAAATAGAAAGAAAGAGAGACCGAGATAAAAAAAAATTGATCAGTTTGACACGTACTAGTATTTTACACTGCCTTTCACAGGATTTTTAGTGTTTCTTTCTCGTCTTTTATTTGTAATTTGAGATACTTAAAAAGCCCACAACAAAGAAAAAAAAGAACAGATACATCGTCTCAGGAGAAAAAAAAAATGTACAAACCACCTGTAAATTTGATATTTCAGAGAGGCTTTGCATTCCGCTGACTCAAATGAGGAGGAAAAAAAACAGTAACAATTTGCTGGGATGAGCTCTGATCAATTTTTTAATTTTTTTTTTGCAGGGATATGCGCTTGAATTTAGTTGGCAATACAATGGCGTAGTTGACACAAAAACAAAAGTACAAATAGAAGTTACAAGCAACAATCCTTCTATTTATCCATCCATATGATGCATCGGATGCTCTTCCCCTGGAGGAGTAAGTCAAAAGCTTTGTTAATATCTTGGAAGCTGATTTCATGTGTCACGAATCCCTCCAAATTAAGCTCCTGTAAAATTTCTATAATTTATTCCATCAAACGAAGAAATACCAGTGATTTAGCTAGCTATGTTTCCAAGGCTAAATTGAGAAAAAAAATGTCTAAGACTTTTGTATTTGTGTCTTACTCTCCAAAAGTCTAAGCCTTGTCCTGTCGAAGAAATTTTTTTTTTGTGTGGAAACAACACGGCGTAATAATATTCACACTCTCGCTCTTTTATTGCTTTTAAATAATTTTTAAA
Organism: Rhododendron simsii; assembly: GCA_014282245.1. Lineage (NCBI taxonomy): Eukaryota > Viridiplantae > Streptophyta > Magnoliopsida > Ericales > Ericaceae > Rhododendron > Rhododendron simsii. Next base: position 10,331,413 of record CM024958.1, read on the forward strand.
TGCTTGTATAACATTGAATCCAAATTCTAAACCAGATTGGTGGGGGAGGGGGGGTTGGGTTGTCATGGTTCATTTTTCAATTGAGGGGGCGTTAGTCATACGAGCTATTACACGAGGGAGTGTCCGTGCAATTTAGCCTTAATAATATTGGTTCCTAGACTCATCTTCCAGACAAAGTGGATCCGACTCTAATAGGTCCGAATAAATTCAATATGTGCATTAAGGCAAAAGGGGACTAAGGATGCTTTCCTATTCTTCTTCTTGTGCCCTTGTTTTTTTGAGTTGAGCTTCCATCCCGCCATTTCCCTTCCTAAGGGGATGGAGTAAAGGGATGCTCGACTCAAAAAAACACGAAACAAGAAAGGAAAAAGTTCCACTGTCAATGTTCTTGCCTTTATTACTAATGCCACTACACGTGAGAGTGTCCGTGTTATTTAGCCTTAACATTATTGGTTACTAGACAGCTCTCTGCGTTAAATAGGAGTACGTACTAGATAACCATGAAGTAGTCCTCAGAACTTACGTTATGTAGATACTTTTTGACAAAGAATGGAATGTCTGATTTGGCTTTGACTCCTCCGAAGAAGGATCCTGTAACAGTTTTTCCCCTGAGGATCTCAGTAGAGCTGATGCTTAATGGCCAACCGTGCATCTCCACCCCCAGTATCACCGTTTTGCCCCACCCCTAAACACATCAAGAAATCAACCCAACTCGATTAAACTTCCACAAAACTTTGCTGTTTAATCAGAATGAAATATGTTCTGAAGTTTCTATATGAAACTCATTAACCGGAGGGAGAGAGAGAGACCGGTCGAGAGCTATCGATAGCATCTTTCATCAAGGACGCCAACCCAATGCACTCGAAGCAATAGTCAGCACCACCGTCTGTCATTTCTCTTATCACCTGATCATTAACTAACAGTTTATAGCATACAAAATCCCTGTCAAATTGATCAAAACATGCTGGGGATGAGCAGTATATTAGTACCTCGATGACTGATTTTTCTGAGCAGTTTGTAGGATTGATGAAGTCAGTAACCCCAAATTGCTTCCCTGCGTGGCATGATGAGCAAGATAAATTTAGTTTCAACATTCCAAAACTGACCAAAGTTCCATTTTCCCGTTAAGTTCCAGTCCAACTCGACTTAATCAGTTAAAGCATCCAAAAAGTATCAAGACTCACCAATGCCATATTTGTCAGGATTCAGATCAACTCCTATGATTTTTGAAGCTCCGCGTAGCCTTGCTCCTTCTGCGACCTGTTACACGGTATTTACACTTAGAAAACACTTCTCCTTCCTTTTGTACATCGATAATTTTTCGGGAGGAGAAATTCGGGTAGGCTTTTGAAATCCAAGTAATCTACAAAGAAGAATGATTTTTAAAGTCTGGTATGCTAGTCCAAATTAAGAAAATTCTAGCGACAGTCAAGTGAATTACCGCAAGGCCCACAGCCCCAAGACCAAAGATTGCCACCGTGGAGCCTTGTTCCACCTCTGCAACCTTCCATGCTGCCCCCACTCCTGCAAAACTCACTCTAAAATCACTTGTTCGATCTTCCCTGTCATCACTGGCGTAAGAAATTTGAATGACAATAAGTAGCCAACCCCTGAATTATGTTACTGTTGAATGACTGCAGAGTTAGGGAAACCGAATACTCCTATTGCGATTTCCTCTTGTTTAACCCATTGGTTATTAGGATCATGGTTTTTGTCCTTGGTGTCTCCATGTCAAGATGGTTGTAGCCTTGTAGGAGATAGAAGCACAGTTAAGGTATCCAAGAAAGACTCGTGGGAAAACCAGTTATTCAAGGCGATGAATCCGGTGCAGGGTTTGGGCTTGGATTCGCATAGATGTTCCGGGAAAGAGCATCATGTGTCTTTTTTTCCAAAAATGTTTTTACTTCCTCAGAGGATAAGCCTAATCACATTTATTGTCTACCACCATATCTGCGACCCGAGGAATTTTATCAATGACGGGATGCTAATTTTCGCTGTTGAATTTGACTAAATTAGATTGAATTGAGACTTGTCATTAATCAATTCACCCCCTCCACCACAAACTTCACTAACTCTCGAATGCCAACAGTTGTATTCTGCACTAAAACTTCAGTACATTCGGCGTCGGTTATATTGAAGAGTTAGGCTACATGCCATAGGCTCAAAAAAGGGACAGCAACAAAATAGACTTATCTTGCAAGCAAGAAGTGCGCAAAAGGCGGCCGAAAAGTGAAAGCAGAATTTGTGTACTAGGATCAGTCACTCACCAGTAGTAACTCCACAACTGAGCAAACAAGCCTTGTCAACAGGGATGTCAGAGCTTATCTTCACGACATTGGCAATGTCCACGACAGTGTACTCTGCGAAGCTAGAAACGAACAAGAAGTGATGCATATCCAGGCCGTTTGAGTCCTTGAATCTGCTGCTTCCGTCCCTCGGCATCCCATTGTAATGCGTGAATGGAAACTTTGTGCAACAATTGCTCTTTGTAGACTTGCAGTCCCTGCACTCTCCGCAATCCGGGAGAAATACAGGCAACACTCTGTCTCCTTGTTTTACTTCCTCCACGTTATCTCCTACGCTCTCTACGACACTGGAATAAAAGGAAACAAAACCAATCTCAAAATGGTCTGTTTGGAAGTAGTATAAAGATTTATTTTACTGTATTAATAAACTTATCAAATGATCATATGAAAGAAAAAAAGGGACTAGTAACAAGTGTTATGATATTACCCAACTGCTTCGTGCCCAAAAATCCTTGGAAAAGCTGAAGCTGGTCCCTGGATGATGGCATGAGAGGGATAATTAGAACATAAGAATTGGCATGCCAAATATGATGTTGGCATGACATGTATGTTGTGCCCAATGGAGGATCCAGAAAATTCAAACAAATGGGTCACTTTTCGAGCATAAATTAATAAAAATACTCACAATCCAATACAAAGAGAACATTTGTTCAGAAAAATAATAACCAAAATAAAAAAATGCATGTTAGTGTTTTTGTATTTTTTCTAGATCATTTATTACAGTACATTTTTATTGGTGTTATTAGTAGAATTGTGTGGATTGGCTTTGTGGTAGTCCAACTAGCTAAGTTTAGAAGAATTGTTTTTCCACTCGCGCAACCTTGTTTAGAAAAAGATAAAAAATGAATGATGGTGTCAAGTTTCGAACCTGCACCACCCAGGTGAAAGACCAAAGACTTTACCAACTGAACTAGACGACAAACTTACTAAATTTTCGGTCTATATTACTTCCTCTTTCGATTCACACAAAAAAATTCCCAATATTTTCAGTTGGGTCATGTGACCCGACTTGCCTACATTGGATCCGCCCCGGCACAGCCGTACTACGAACAATGATGGTTATAACTACCGAAAAGAAGAACCAAACTACTACTAATATGCAAAATGGAAACAAGGAACAAATGAGAGAGAAAACCAAACTACAAAAAAACAAGGATTTACGTGGCTCGATTTATATTGGGTGTTAGCCTCTATCCAGAGGGCAAGGCAGCCAAACAATGGCTTTCACTAATTGAAGAGGAGAACAAATGCTCAAGAGAGCTTTCAAAGAAGAATTTCTGCAGAAAATTCATCTAGAAAACCTCACCCAACCCAAAATACAAGTGTTTTCTTCAAAGCCTACTTCTACATGAGACTCACCATAGAATGAATCTCCATACAAATAGGTGCATTAAAATAGTCGTCCAGGTTAGTGAATGCTCGTTTGGCATATTATATTGTCCGCATCAGGTTGGGCTCAGGCTGGGAAGGATGGAGCTTGAAATCTACTACTACAACACTAGTCGGCTCGAGCCAACAGAAACGAGCCTGAGCCCACTTGGCTAGCTAGAATTCAAAATTGAGCAGATGCCCAACAATACATTCGATATAGGGCATAATGGGGAGAACTTACCGCATTTAATTTCCAGAAGGTAACATCAGTGTGACAAAGGGAAGTGCAGAGTACTTTGATCCGAATCTCCCAAGCTTTCGGAGGGGCTACCTCTATCTCTTCTATAACCAGTGCTTCCCCTGCTCTTCTACACACTGCAGCTGTTGGAACACAGAACAAACAGAAATGAAAACAGATACTACTAATTAATCAAGCAAAATTCAAAAATGGCAACAGAAATGATGATCCCAATTGTTTTTAAAAGCAGATTCCCAATAGTGATCTGAAAATTATGTATACCTTTGCATCTTATGGGTTTTCCTTCTGTCTTTGATGGGCATTTGTTCTCCTCCATTTCTCCTTTTTCTTGCTCTGGTTCTTCTGCTTCAATGCTTATTTTATGGACTTCTCTCTTCACTTATTAGGTGGATTGCACTAACTTTATTGTATAAGGTAGACTTCTGTTCACTAACTTGAGCTAACTTGTTCAGTTGTAAGGTCATTGTTTTTGGTAAGGTAAGCAACTATTACCATATTATATAACTTTTTTTTTTGGCATGTGGTACCATGCTTGGTGGTTGGTGCTGTTGACAACTTTGTGGGGGTAGTCTCCATCGTTGTCCTCTACTCTGAATTCAACATTTTTACTTTAATAACATAAAGGGAAAAAGCCAAAAGCCACTCCACTATGAATTCTTAGGGGTTGTTCGGACAAATAAATGAGCTGGTTTTCCGGCTAAATATGGATAAAAAAGGCACAGTGGTTCGGCTAAAAAAGCCAACCTCAAAAAGCCAATCTGCAGAGGAGTGAAATTACCAAAATACCCTGCCTAATAAATACAGGAGAAATATGGAAAATGGGGTTTAGAGAATTTGTGGGGCGGGGGGTATTTTTGGAACACTGGGGTGGGGTCGGGGGAGGGTGTGCGTGTCAGAAGGGGTAAAAGCAAATGGCTTATTTGGGAATAAGCCAATAAGCCCAAAATAAGCGAGGTAGGATTTTTTGTCTGAACAGCCCTGGATTGCGTTTTTGAAGGATTGCTGGTATTTCATTTTCAAGTTTTGACTAGTTTCCTAACTTTCCTAACAGAAATTCAATCCAAGTCACAACAGCTTGATGTACTCTCCTAAAAAAAAAAAAAACCCTTTTTGAGTTTTAAACTATAACCCGAATCATTTTTTAGAGCTCGTCAATTAAGTAAATTATTTTTGTAAGACATTATATTGAATGGGCAACGGTAACTTAAGTACAAAATTACGTTGCCGTACAAAATAAAATGGATTTGATCATATAGCTATTTATGCTTGCCCGATCAAACTTAATTTTTCAGAATACTGTACAAGATGACATTACTCGACCAGATAGTCACAGTTTTCAGATACAAAAATACTCGGATTACGTAAAGTGTTTGGATAATAGTATTTTATAAGGGGTTCAGCTCCCGTCCAGTATGTCTTATTGTCCAGTTCCAGCCAGTTGGCCATTTTTCGGCTAACATCTGTTTTGTTCCATAATCGGATCCGTTTATATTGTAGAACTCATCGAAACACGTAACCATGTCAAAAATCATGTCCATCAGATATCGTTCAATACACGATCGGAACACCATTTTGTACAAATGGATGAAAGGGGTTCCAATCCAGTGTGGGTATGTATTTTTTTACAAAATAAATGGATTAGGATTGTATATCAAACGATATCCGATGGACATGATTTTTGACATGATTACGCGTTTCGATGAGATCTATAACATGAACAAATCCGATCATGAAAAGAAACCAATATTAGCTGGAAATGGCCGACTGGCCGGGATTGGACAGTAAGACTTACTGAACGGGAGCTGAAGACTCGAGGTGGTGCCCATGTTTTGGGCACGGCATGACTGTTCTGTGGCACAACTACTACCGGCTCTGCAAGTGGATGACCTTTATCTTCCACCATGCCTGACACGTCGCTTTTATAGTAGTTGGGAAAAACTAAAGTCAGATTAGGAGTATTCCCGGGGAAAATCATGGTTGCAGAGAGTGTGTTGAAAATTTTGAGCACGATGTTAAACACAACTAGAACTCGTTTCGAAATTGCAGGGCGGGCTGACTTAGGCCCGGTTTCCACTAATAAAAAAACACTAAGAACTTCACGCATTTTATTATTTCGTTTTTACTAATAAAAAAGTTTCAGCATTTTACCATATCATTTACTGACAAAAAAGTTGTCTAACGAAAATCATTTTTGCTACAGTAACTTTACTTACAAACTCATCAACAACTTATTCACTATCAGAAGTAACTTGACATTTCTCAATAACTTTACTAATGAAAACACCTAACAACTTCTCAACCAATAATAAAAATCGATAATATTTTCACTACCGGAAACACCCCATTAGTTTTTGACATGAACGTGAATATAGCATGATCCGATAACGCAAAAAATAAATAAGACAAATACAAATTGAACCAGCATAACTCGAGAAGAACATACATAACTTCAATGAGGTCTTGATTTGTATGGTGGGCTTACGATAAATACAATCCATAAAATGAAAGTTTCGATTAGGACATAATTATGAGTGAGTGGATAGCAATACCCATATATTTATACATAAGTAATACCCATATTTCTGCATAAGTAATTAATCGAATTGTGAAATAAAAAATGACAATATTAAAATAATGATTTACGCAAGCAATTGAAGTATGTATGGAACTTGGATAGCCGTCATACCAAATTAGAGTTTCCATAATATGAAAGGAAAATGATTTTAACACTCTTCTTTTGTCCATTGGCACTTTTTTTTTTGTTTACTCACATGAAATTACCAACGAAAGTGGCTCAAGACGTAAGGGTAGTTTAGTAATTTCACATGCATAAAAGACAAATAAAGAAGCGACGATGAATAAAAGGTGAGTGTGAAAATCATTTGTAATATATGAAATTAACAAGCACCACATGCCAGGTCCCCTACCCAAAAAAAAAAAGAAAAGAAAAGGAAAACTGAGAAGTTTGAATTTGGAATGGCCTGCCTGAATTCACTGATTCATACACGGGCTTTGAATGAATGACACATGTCACATGTCACATGTCACATGTCTATCAACCAATTCCTTTTGTTTCTGAAGACTTGAAATACGTATGGACATTGTTTCAACCGAAACGATTCCTATTGTCAATGGCCCAACCCCTAGTTCTTCTCACACACTAACCACATCACATGCAGGGTGAATTTTTGCTAAATTAAATGGATTAAAATTCATATTTTTACGAATTTTTTGACAAATCATTCACATACATCAACTAAAACACTATATAGCGGAAACAATTTGACTATTACCATTAGCCTGCAGTTCATTTGTTTAGCGGAAACACACCCTTAGTAGCAATGGTTTTTTTTACCTATCATGTGGCATACATGATCTAGTCTTTATGTACTTACCATTGTGATTGCAAATATTCCTCAAAGATGCCTTTGAGAGTCTGTGAGATATTGACATGTGCTTGAAATTTCAATCACTCTTGAAATATAAGAGCTTATTCCTTAATATAATGCATAGAAGATCCAATTTAATCTATGTCATGTTCCAATCCCTTTCTCATCCATCCCATCTTATCATTATTTGACTATTTTGATTTGACTTTTGAACAGCCATGAACTCGGGCTCACTTGCCACGTTTCACTCTTTCATTAGGTTTTGTCAAAAATATGGAATTGGTCACATGCACCAAAGATTTTTTGGTACTTCTTCAATCTCGATTTTCACATTATTGGACTTTTTGAAAGTTTCAACTATATAAGGGTCCGTTAAGTCATTTTTAAATATGTTGTTTCCAGTATAAACACTTTGTTTTTCCCTGTCAAATATATTTAGTTTTTATTTTTATTTTTATGTGGATTGGTTTTGAAAACAAAGAAATAATGTGCTTTGAGTTTTCATTTGTTTTTCCCTGTCAATTTGTGTAACTCGCAAGTATACACCACGGTAAATTGTTGATTTTGGTTTACACTCCCTATGAATTGTTAAGAACAAATTGTGAGACTTTTTTTTGTTGGTCTGCTGTAAATTTGAGTTCAATTTACTCATCTGCATACATTTTTTTTATTGATATTACACATTTGCATACCTTGTCAATTACTTTCATTACACATTTTCACATTCAACTATTGATGAAAACCTTGTGAATTGTTTGTTGGCCCGCTTGTGAGCTTGTGTTCAATTGACAAATTCACAGACAGCGTTCCTCGTTGTTGGCCCTTTGTGAGTTTACGTTCAATTTGGATATTCAACCCTTTGTGAATTATTTTGTTAAACATCTTATGAATTTCTACGATTCACTAATTCACATAATAATTTAGCAAAGTCATGTGAAATATTTGATTCCCCTTATAAATTTGTGGTCAATTTACAAACTCACACATCCTCAAAATTGTTACTGAAACCCTTATTGTCACACCCCACCCCGCAAACAACACCCAAAGTGGGCTCGAGTCGGCACGGCCACGTGGCATTCCAACACAAGACCAAACTACACTCCACAATAGTCAGAATAAACACCCAACGGAAGACTTATCACCTTAAACATAAAAGAGTCAACGTATTGACTATCCAATCACAGCCTCGCAACAAAACAATCCACATCTTTTATTACAATCATTGATACTTTTAAACTTTAAAATTAGCTATAACAAACTTGACCTCAGACTTATAATGCAGAGGAAACAACCATGTGTATCTCGTCTAATCATCCACAATCAACAAGTAAATCTTAAACCTTTATTAGATGGGATTGGGAAAGGAAACATACATCTATGTGGACAAGCTCAAAAGGAGCAGTAGCATGAGTTTCAAACAAAGGGAAAACAAGCTTATGACTTTCAGCTTGATTATAGTAGTTACAATGCAACACAAAAGGAAGAGGGGTATGTAACTGTTGTTTCATTAAAGCATGTAAAGAGAAAGAGTAGGATGACCTAGTTTTTGATGCCACATCATAGCTGGACTGGAAATGTGCACAAGAGCAATTTGAGATGAGGGAGATTGCAGATGTTTAGAGGAGGTCAGAATAGGATAGAGGCCTTGATGGCATGGCTCCTGATACAGAGCTTGTGAAGCCTGGTATCCAAAAATGTACTTACGAGACGTTAATTAGGTTACTAAACCCAATTTATAGGCTAAAGAAAAATGATCAAGGTTAAAGGGATATTTTCAGTCTACGTTTTTAGAACACGAGGATAACATGTTATAATTTTAAAAGTTTACTATTTTCTTTAGTAACCGAACAGTACCATAATGATCTACGTATTTTAATTAGTCTATGTCTAATTTTTCATATTGTTCGGAGACTGAAATCTGAACGCGTACGGTGTGCAACGCTACATGTCGTGATTTGGTGCGAGGGAAATCACAGGTGTTATTCTCTTGTTTCATCTTTCAACCCACCGTTATGTATATATACCTAATTAGGATTAATTAATCTCATAGAACAAAACAAAGAAGGAGAGAGACCTGTAGCTTTCAAACCGTAACCCCGACACCACCGCTCGCCGGAGAACTTCATTGCCCGACTTTCCTCTCACTCCTTCTTGGTATACTTCTCCTTTAGCTTCAATATTTTAATTTCAGTACGTAATTTTAGACATATATATGGTGTGTATTTTGATAATTAGCACTCATTCGCACCTGACCCACTTAATAAGAACTTAAACACCAAATCTATTCTTCTCGGCAAAGAGTTCGGACTCGGGACTTGCCGCCGCAATCCGGTTTCAATTTAAGGTAACCGTAAAGGAAAAGTTAGGCTGCTGTGATGTGCCGTGAGTGCGTGAGTAGGACGGATGTGTGTTTGTATAAAAAGGGAAGAAATAGTAGACATATATATGTACTAGTTTGTAAATCGCCTAATTACTAAACTAGTTTGCAGTTCCTTGAGTTAAATTGGGTCAGTAGATTGAAAGAATGAGAAATCCCCAATCAATTGCAATTCTAATTAGCTTACTGATTGTATAAGTATATCTGTACCATGTTAAAAAAAAAAACAAAGTCTTATTAAGAATGGTAGATCCATATATTAACCCTGAACCTTTTCTGAAGTCGAGTCGGCCAACTTACGATTGAGAAGGTCTATAACATTTCAATTTCATCATCGAATATATTATGACATGACTTAATTGACAAATAGGTTGATCCATGGCATAAGTACAAGAATGATCAAGTCTTTAGTTTAGCTCTCGAGAAGTCAAAGGTGAGATACTTTACCTTGATTATATTGCTTTTCAAGCAAATTATATTATGTGTTTCATATGCCCAAAGTTATGTATACAAGTTATCAAGAAAGCATGATTTGATGACACGATTTATGCCTCTCTTTTTATGCCATGGAAATATGCTATGAACTTTTTATCCAAAGATGATGATTTTATGAGAATGGCTACATTTAAGAAAGAATGATTCCATGAACACCGGTCTTGCCATTTAAAGGTGACGGTGTAATGTTATTATGATTCTATGAACACCGGCCTTGCCATCCAAGGTGACGGTGAAGACTGGCCTTGCCATCTAAAGGTGACGGTGTAATGTCATTATGATTCTATGATCTCAAAGTTTGATGCATCTAGACAGCGGTGTCCCGAGTCGGGGGGACGGATTTTAAAGATACCATGACCAACGAAGGGGTTATAAGGGAGGAATGTTTTGTGGCACCAGCTGCCAGTGATTTGATCATTTCACATCATGTGGGGTCGCTCCCCTATTCATGTTTAGCTGTTGGATGTTCATTACAAGACTATGCAAGTTTTTCTGATGAGCTTTATGCTATAATTATGATATGCTATGTCTGAGAAGTTTATGAAGGTTATTTCCATGGTAAAACGTATAAATCTAGTATAGTATCTCACACGAGCTGTCGGCTTATGAAAATTAATTATTTTCCTACAGGTATTGTCAAGTAAGAATGAGAAACGTTGCTGCCTGATGGACATGTAAAGCAAGTATTTAGTCAACGTTTTATGAACTTCAAAATTGGGAATTGACTACTCCCTATTTAATGTGAGGTCAAATTATGTTGTAAAGATTTGAATCTTTAAGGCTCTGATGGTGTTTTTATGTCAACAATGCTTCCGCACTTTTAAATTTTACAGTCTTTGCATCCTTTAGACTGAGTAATGAGGCCTTCGGTGGAGGTTAGATCCACTGGCTGGTCACGATAATCCTTTTATCTTAATTATTGGGATGGGGTCGTGATAGAACTTGAAGAGTGGTATTGTCTTGAATAAGAAGACCAAGAGAATCAAAAGTAAGTAAATAGTTATTATGCTTAGCAAAATGATACACATAAATCAAATTATGAGTAATGTGAGATGAGTGGAGAATATGAGATAACTAAAAAGTGGTGACAGATGTTGGTAGTAACCTTTATCATTGTGAGAAACTTGTACACTAGATCCATTACCAACCATCACACCATTAATGTGAGCAACAAATTGAGGCAGATCAAGATTTTGCAAGTTGTTGGTAATGTGATTGGTGGTTCCAATGTCAAAGTACCAAGGATGAGTAGTAGCAGATGTTATACCCCTTTGAATATTACTTGAAAAATCTAATGATACTCTAGAATGTGATTCAATAAAACCAGGTGAAACGACAGGTAAAGCATAAGCACCAGAAAAATTCAGCAAAGTGAGCCTATAAACCATACGCAGGTCTGCCTCCAAAATTATAGGATATCTCTGGAGGTGATGAAAACTGAGCTCCAAAACTAAATGAGCCACCTGAATGTCAAAGAAGTACTAGAAAATTTGGAGTTAGAGGGCTGACCAGGTTGAAACATAGGTATCCCTTGATATGAAGATGGAGTCATCCAAGGAGGAGTAAGCCATGGAAAAGATTGAGCAGATGCTTTCCATTGGAGACTAGAGAAATCAAAAGGTTGCTGTGGTCTATAGAAGCAAAAATCAGTACTGTGATTATTCCTACCATAAATTTCACAAGACTGCCTTAGTCCTCTACCTCTTCCTCTAGTGAAAGATCTGGTTTGGGAAGTATAAAATGACTATGGCATAAAGTGACTTTGAGAAGAAGATATAGTAGGAAATGATGATGAAAACTAAGAAGGATTGCAAGACTACTAAACCATAGGTTGAGATACATCAAAAGAGCTTGGCATGGGAACATTCAGTTAAAATGTACTAGATTGGGGCACATTATCTCTAGGATTAGATCCTTAAACTTGAGGTGTATGATTAACAACTAACACAATTGTATTATCTGCCTTAGATTCTTGGATTAGTTGAAGATCCTCACCATTCAACATAGTAATTAACTCATCAAAAGTAATTGAGTTACCCCTAGTCCTCACAGGAGTCTTAAAACCATTGAATGCCTTAGGCAATCCTCTCAAGGTGTGAAATATCAAATCATCTTCATCTACGGGACAATCAACTGCAGCCAATTTTTGTGCATACTCTTAATTAATTTGATCAATATACACTTCCATTGTTGTCTATTTGGTATGGTTATACAACCTGTTTTTGAGTTCTTGAACATGAGTACGGGACACTAAATTATACCTATTTGATAACGATTCCCAAACTTTTTGGAACTTAAAGAAGTGTAGCTTGAGACAATTAGGAGTAAGACATGACAAGAGTTGTGAATCAACAAGTTTTCACAAAGTATATGCATGATTTGTGGATAAAACACCCTCTGTATTATGGATTTGGACAGAAGTACATTCAGTAGTTCCATCCAAATACTCAAAATAACTATTTGCTCGCATGACATTTTCAACTTGTATACGTTCAAGTAAGTAATTTGCTCCATCAAGTTTGATATTTACCAAGGAATGAAAATTGAAAAATAAGAAGGCTAGAGATGGTGGTAACGTTACTGCGATTGTTGACATTGAAACACGATAGAAAAGTGACAAACAAAATCTGACTTAATTCTTGAAGATGACGATGAAATCTTTCAGGATCAAGTGACGTTGGTCTTCGATTGTGATGATACCATAAAGAAATGTGAAAAACAGAATAATAGAAATGTAAAGAGAGAAATTGTTATTCATCGATCATCCTGATTTTCTTGCGTAATCTTTACAAAATAACCACCTAAACTATATGTCCCAAAATAGCTTGCTAGCTCAGTAACCTCATAACTCTGTAACAACAATTGAGTTATCTAAACTAACTAGCTGAGTTAATAACGAACAAGGCTAAACTGAATTAACTACTTAATGCCCTTGTCTTACACTTTGCTTCTCTGCGCCTTTTCTCTCTCAACCATCTCTCTTTCCGTTCCCTTGCTCTCGATCTTTCTTCCTTCCTCGTTTGTTCTACCATCTGGTTTTCTATTGGGTTGACCGGATCTCGGCCTAACGGCGAGGTGGTTCTTGTGGTGATGGGCGGTTTGATTGGCGTGGTCTCCCGCCGTGCTTGTTGGGTGGCACAGTTCTCGCCTAATAGCTTGTGTGACCATCTGCGACAGTTCTGGGTTCTTGGTCGTCATTTCGTCTCTCCATGGGGTTTGCCAGTGGTGGCTTAGTGGTGTTTGAGGTGGCATTTTGGTGGTGTTGGATTGTTGAATGTCTGAGTACAGTGGTCGCCGGTGATTCGGACGGTTGGGCTTCTAATGGCACAGAAAAGTAGTTTAGGTTTTGGGTTTTCATAGGCTGGGCTTAGCCTAGTTTGGTGGGCTAGGTTTTTGTTTTGAGTGCTTTTATTGTTAGATCTGAGCATTTTAGGCCTTTAGTTGGTTGTTTGAGCTGCTTATTGTATTATCTGGGCATTTTAGGCCTTTAGGTATTATGACCTTTGTCCTTGCTGGCTTCCTTGTATGCCGGCGTCGGGTAAAGCCTCGACTGTATGGAAGGATATTTGCTCTCTTGGGGAAGTTTCTTCGTGCATTGGAAATATAATCCAGGAGGGATTCAAAATCCAGGTTCGTTCTGGATTGGAGATTTCTTTTTGGAATCAGCCATGGTGGGGGACACGACACTTAGAGATGACTATCCATGGTTATACCTGATCTCTACTCAAAAAGAGGCGGTTGTCAATGCATTCTGGAGTGGTTTGGGAGATGATAGATGGAACCTAACCTTTAATCGAGAACTTCGCGAATGGGAAATTGATCAAAGGGAGGAATTAAAGCAGAGGCTACAACCAATTTTTCTGGATATGGACAGTCGTGATGCATTGAATTGGAGATGGACCTCTGATAATAGATTCTCGGTCAAATCGGTGTACAATCAGTGGGAAAATAGTAGGCATTCTGAAAGCCTGGGGTTAGAAGCCTTGTGGAAGAACATTAGCCCCCCTAAGGTGGAAATTTTCGCTTGGATGGCTATTCAATCTAAGGTAGCCACGAGATCGGTGCTTTTGGGCAGAAATTTGATTTTGGAGTGACAATCTTCTTCGTGTCCTCTTTGCTCTTTGGTCTTGGAAACTCCGGAACACTTGTTTTTGCACTGTCCTTTTTCGTGGGGTGTTTGGTCGCAGATTCTAGAATGGTGGCGTGTTCAATGGGTATGTCCCGAATCTCTACATAATCATCTCCGGTGGTTGATGGATAATAGATTTAGAAACTTGGAGAGAAGATTGTGGGAAGCTACTTTCTTCGCGACCTTGTGGTCATTATGGCTAGTGCGAAATGAGGTTGTGTTTAAAAACGCAACAATGACAGTTGGGGAAGTGCTTGAAAAGGTAAAATCTAGAGTCACAATGTGGGTAAAGGCACAGTTCGACATTAAGGTGTATACGGTGGAGTTTAAGGTCTTTTTGGATGGGATTAGGCCGTTAAAGTTGTAAGTCGTGCTTGTGATTTTAGGTAAGGTACTGTGTATTCATCCAATGTTCTGTTGGAAGACATTGTAAGGTGTATGTTCTTATTTCCTATCCTTTGCTTGATCACGTAAGCTTTTTGTGCTTACTGTGGTTGAGCTCCCTCGATGTATCCCTTCGAGTATGATATAAAAGTTTTGTTTGCCGAGCAAAAAAAAAAAATCCCTATTTTCCTAATAAAATATTACTTTTGCCAATAATAAAAAAAATGAAGCAAAATAAGAGAAAAATTAAAAAAAACCCTTCGGTCATCTATTCCTTTTTTATCATTCTATATGTTGGGTTTCTTCGCAACAATTAAACAATCTCGACCCACCAAATAATCTTTTTAACGGTATTTCATATTTTACGCAAATAAGCAAGCGAATCAAACTGCCTTGATATTAGGATTAGTCCACCTTCAAGTTGCTAGCAAACTTAATCAGAGCAAGAAAGAGGCAACCTATTCACTACGCCAATAAACAAGCTGAAAGAACCGAACAGTTGATTGCTTAAGTGATTTGTTAAAAGAACATCTTCATACTTCACTTATTTATGAGACAAATCGGTGTCTAACCAACTTTAATCTAGCATCCAGCTCGAGAAGCATTTATTAATGAGACAAGTCGGTGTCTAAACAACTTACATCTAGCATCCAGTCTCGAGAAGCGTATTTTTCTTATTCATTATATGTTAACCGAATTGAGTAGTAACTTATTTAAGTTTGGTTTGAACGATTAATGAACTTTAGAAATGTTCAAGTTTGATTTGTTATATAACGAATTGAACCTAAATGAACTTTTAATGAGCGAACACGAGTTTGAAATCAAGTATCGTGGCGTTTATCAGCTATACTTTTAAGTTCTTAACTGATGTAATCGTCTTCTTGCTTTAGGGCAAGGCCCACGAGGCGACCTAGGGCTCCTAATTTTTTGTTCCAAAATAGAACTCCAAGTCAGCGAAAGTACTATGTATTGCGTAGCCTATAAGGTTTCAAATCTGCGGCTAGGTACAAACGGCAAGATCACAAGTTCAATTCTCGTGCCTTTACTATTTGTTTTTTATGGTTGCATGCTTGGAAAAAGTATCTTCTTATGATATTTGAGCTCTTGAGATTCGAAACCAACCAAAGACATACATAGCAATGGCACCACAAAGCCGTTGCACACAATATCCTATTGAGATTTGCTTCACAATTTAAGAATTATAGCCCTACGTTTTCCCGTAAAAATATATACTTGGTATTCTGTTTATTCTTAAAATATTTTACCTTTTATTTCATTTAAGTTTTTTACAAGTTCAAGATCAGTGGACCTAGTGGGTTAGAAACATGCTATAGTGGCCTAGAATATTATGTGTATAAACGTGTATATATTCTTAATTACTTAGTTTTTAATTTAATCATAAGAATAGATAGGGCTTACTATTTCGAGTTTGCTTAGGGTTACACACAGATAGGGCCGGCCCTCTTCTTGTTTTTTAGCAAGTTCGAAACAAATTGAGCAACTCATTACTAGTAGTAAATTTTTATCTTTGTTAGCCATTGGAATTGTACCAACCATAATTGCCATTTGACCAGATTACAACAATATGAGACAATTAATTGTATCGTGATTTGGAGTACAAGGAAACTGAACGTTTGGTCTCTTCACCCGAAACGGAGTAAAATCAAACAAACAAACACAATGTTTAAAAGGTAAGCATAGACCCACCAATGAAACTTGCCGTTTTTGTTCCCAAACGTAATGATCCCTCTCCTAACAAGTGGAGTAGTATAATGCATTAATTACGTTTAGTACTCAAGAAAGAATACAACATAATAATTACTCTTGGTCCACTGACTCAACTCCGGCGGCCACTTTCTATTTTCATGACTTTTTTGGTCTTTTCCATTTTCATGACTTTTTTTTGTCTCCGGTGATAAGTACATCCCTTGGAAATCTATCTCAACTATCCTTTACATGACATAAAATGAAATAATACTTGACGATTGGAATGACTCATTTTGCAGGCCCTGATGTATGTATTGCTAATGTCAAATATCATGTCGATCGAATACCGACAATGTTTAGTTAAGTCATGTTTTTTTTTTTTTTTGAAGAATTGAACAGTCAAATTTTGACTGTTTTTATTTGTACCCAAAAAAAATAAGCCGTCCATTTTATATAGTGAGGGACCACATTAGAAATTAAATGATCTTTGTTGGAAAATAGCATAATCATTTTTCAATCACTCATTTTTTTATCATCAATTTTTATCCATTATGAGAACAAGTTCCGATTTTGTGTAGAAAACAAATAATGCATTGGTTATTTGTTCACTAAAATCCCGTTTGGGTGCCTAATTATTCAATGGTAGATTATGATAATTTGAGTATTTGAGAATGCAAAACAGAAATGAACGGGAGAATGCATTATCCCTTTAAATTGCATTACCATAAATGAATTGCAGAATTTAAAAATAACTTCTAAATAAGCTTTTTGGATTCATATTATACTCACCCACCAAATCATTTTACCAAATTTATTCTACACATATAATTTAAACACATTTACCATAATCTGCAATCTACCATCCAAAATTTGAAAATTGGAGGAAACAATTTTGTTAAAAAATGTGCATCACCGTTTGCTTGCCCTTTCTTTATGTTGAGATGTCCCATTTGTCCCAATTAAAATTCTCTTCTTTTAAGCTGCTATGCACTTATCATCATCAAAGGGGGAGAGACTGCTACATCCAAAGTGTAAAGCAGAGAGACAAGAGGAAGCAAGCATTGATTCGCTAGCGCTTTCACACCTTTTTATTTCCATCTCTCTCCCTGGAATGCTTCTACCAAGTTTGAAACATATCTTTTGACCTCATATCAACTACATATAAAATGATTGGCCACCTAAAAAATAAACATTTACCATATGATAGAGAACATTTACTTCTATATCGGAGGACTAGGTCACATAATTCTCTAATAAGATGATCTTTATTTCTCGTTTTTAATACTTCATTGCCCTTGTACAAATTTCAAACATAAAAAACATTTTTGAAACATTTCGAAAGATTTTAAACAATTCGAAAGATGTTTCACAATCGTGCTACGCTTACGCTCTCGTGTAGACTCATCCACTTGCGTGACTCGGTCAAGGACACTCAAGTCTGCTCTGGCCTTATAAAGAAGACTTCAAAATCCTCACCACAAACGTTACGCAGCCGCACACAGAGACATTGAGAGAGAGAGAGAGAGAGAGAGAGAGAGAGAGAGAAATTGGTCATAGATCCAGAGAGAGAGAAATTGGTCATAGATCCAGAGAGAGAGAGGATTCAGGGAGGGGGTGAGAGATGGACAAAAGCTGTCACTCATCAGGGGACTCAACTACCACCACTAATTCTACCAGCAGCAGCAGCAACAACAACAATAACAATACAGATCAATACCTCAGACACCTCAACAAGATATCTCACAAGATCTCCAAGCCCACCACCACTAGACCCACTTTCGATCATCTCCCCCACCGGAATATTCCCCAACCACCACCACCTCCGCCGCCGCCGCACCACCTCCCCCCACCGCCTCCTCCGCCTCAACAACAGCAACAGCAGCAGCAGCAGCAGCACCAGCCTCCGGTTTACAACATCAAGAAGAGCGATTTCCGAGACGTCGTCCAAAAACTAACCGGCTCACCGGCCCACGAGCGGTTCACCACCCCTCCCCCGATCCAACCTCCCAAGCCCCCCAGCTCCCGCCTGCAGCGAATCCGCCCTCCCCCACTCGCGCAGCTTAGCCACCGCCCCCCTCCCTTGCTAAACAACGCCGTCCCTATCCTAAACCCTAACAACAACAACCAGAGACAGGTGGCGCCGCCGCCGCTCTCGCCGCTGCCGCCGTTCCCGTCCGTCCACGCGGCGGCCGAGTCGCCGATCTCCGCCTACATGCGCTACCTACAAACAACGACCCAGCAACAGCCACTGCTTCCTCCGCCGCCGCAGCACGCGGCGTCGGCCTCCGCGGGCCATTCGGCCTTCCTGTTCCCGTCGTCGCCGGTGCCCTTCGGTTGCTTCCCGTCGCCGCGGTCGCCGTACCCTCTGTTGTCCCCCAGCCTGCTGTTTTCGCCTTCGACGGCCGGTCAGTTAGGGTTTCAGCCGTTCCCTGTGTCGCCGAGGATGCCAGTGACGAGCCCTAGGTGGAAAGATCTGTGAGTACGTTGTGGAATCCTGACTCCAAGGGTCGGACAGGTAAAGAAAAGCCTGCCTTAGGTTTTTTTTTTTTTTTTGAGGGCTTATACATATCTGTTGTATCTGTACATTTTTGGGGATTTATGTTTTCGATTTTTAGTTGTTGAAGAAATGATAGCTGATACCTGGTTATTTTGAGTTTTGTGATGTATATGGTTGTGAAGACATCTTAAAAAAGGAACCTAGGTTGGCTCTTTGTTATCAGTTTCTTGATTGGAATTGGGGGAAATTCTCAGCTTTAGTGTGATGTGAACTAGAGGTAAATATGTATCTCTGTTAATCTCTAGTTCCTACTTTTTTGCTCATAGTTTTTTTTTTTAATCACTTAGCAATGTATATATGTTGGATTTTTCATGTCGTTGGGTTTTTTTATGGCTCGGGGTATTCGGGATGTCGATTTTTTATATTTGGTCTTTCTTCGCAAGGTAGATGCTGTTTTCCTTCTTTTAGTCAGATAGTAGTTATGGAGACACTAAAGAGTGCAGCAAAGAAAATGTTTAGTGACCGTTTCATGGAAGCCTATATGAGTAAGTCCTGTGAGATAGTTTGTGCAGTTGAACTTTGGGTTATGTTATTTATTGCCTGTAGGAGCCACTTCCTTTGACATTTTCTTCGGAAGTTGAGGTCAAGAGGAATCTCGCATTGTTAAAGTGATGACATACTGTTGTAGCGGAGTCCATGGAATTTGGTTGTGAAGGCGGCTTTTGGCCATTATTTATAGGCTTTTAAACGGCTTTGGACATTCTCTATGGCTTTCCGCCTTTCCCTGTTTATATTCGAAGAAAGTCCGGGAGCTTTGATTATATGAACTTCAAAACCATGAAGTTTGTGCGTTCGTTAAGTGGTAATGAAGTGAAATTGTGCTTTAGTTGCATGACTCTTGTTTATAGGATGTGATACTTTTGTCTCATATGGATGACAAGTGTCGTTTGATTACTTTGGAGCTCTTTGGGAGATTATGCTAGGCATTGAGTGTGTATGAGATCTCCGAAGGTGAAAGAGGTGGTCTTAGAGGCACCTGAGACTAGAGAGTCTCTAAGCTTGTCTGTCTGTGTCTGGTATGTATGGAGGTAGTCGTGACCTCCTACTTATTGGAGGGTTGGGCCTTGGGACTTGGGAGACCAATTCATGTGAGTGCCTTGGAAGGATGGACATGGAGACAAGACAAGACACTGGACATGGACATTAACACAACGCGACCATGTTTGAGGGGAAAAAAAAAAAAAACTGAAAAGATAAACACAACATTAGTTGTTAGACATAGGGACACTTCATGTATAATATATACGAAATATCAAAATATTTTTTTTCAAATTAAAGATGAATAACACACTCCATAATACCTCAATCCAGAGGAAGATGAGGAAGAAGAGAGAGAAACAAAGAAAGAAGTTGAAGAAGGGACATTTGGGCAAAGCCCGGCATTAATGTCATTAGGGCAAATATAGAAAACATTTTTAACATAATAAATTAATATTGAACATAAGATAGGATAAGATATTAGAAAATTATATTGAAAATAAAAACAAGTCTAGCATGTCTATTTGGTCCTTAGTTGCACGGAGCAGGAATGGGGGAGTATAAAAGCGCCCAAGGTTGGAAGCGTGAAAGGAATGTGTACATGTATTATTAAAATACTATAGCATAGAATACAGTAAAATTATTTTTGGGTATAAAAATGTGGGCCAAGTCCACCAAAAGTGTGAGAAATGGGCGAGTTTTAAGTTTGTGATTTTCTTTCCAAGATACTCCGTATTATGACTTGGGCCAGATATATGAGTTCATTAAAGACCAAATAATAATGCTGTGATAAATCCCTGTTTTTATGTGCAAGGAATAAGGATCGTTCAAAAGCTCCCACCTTTGTAAGGAGCGTGCTTCGCTTTAGGAGCTCCCTACTACTAAGATTTGGTCTTGTTTAACCTTGGGAATTGATATTCACACTCACTTTTTTTTTATTCACTCCCTTTTGTCTTTTAGCAAAAAAAATACATTCACTTTTAACACTAAAAACATAAAAGGGAGTGTGGATAACATAAAAGGGAGTGTGAATATCAATTCCCTTAACCTTTTGCTTATCTTTGTCAAAAGAGATTTAGTTTATTGATCGTCTTGATGGTATAATTGGGAAAATAAAAAAGATTGGCTCTTTCGAAGAAAAGACCAGTAAAAAAATAATAAGCAAATGCACACTTGTTAATAACCTTACTATTAAGAAATATTGTTATCAATGTGCTGTACTAGTGACCTGGATGCTAGGGTTTCTGGAGGACTTGGTTTTGATTGCTTCTCCACTGCACAGGACCATAATCTCTCTCTCTCTCTCTCTCTCTCTCTCTCTCTCTCAATAAATCTCTTATCCTTGGGGTTTTTTTTTTCTGGGTTATACAGCGACTGATGCAGTATTACGTCTTTGGATGTTTTGATGTTTTATTTGTTGTAGATGTTACAATTCATCCCTTAAATACCTGGATATGAGTTTCAATTATGTGTAGATTTAAAATATTACAATTCTGACCACATTTAAGGTTTTGACTATAGAATTCTGACTCATAACATGTCTCATGCATGTTGGTTGATTCAGAAAAAAACAATTTAAGTATTTGGAGACCTACTTTACGGTTGGACACGTGTCCGAGATGTGTCCCAGAGTCCATGTCCCAGAGTGCCAGATTTGTCAGACATGGATAGGGGACATGTCCGTGCTTTGTAGCTTATTGTGCGATTTCATGTGCTTGGGTGGCAATAGAGGAATAAGTTGCCACCCTTTGCAGCAGTGAGGTTGTTACATCAAAATGCTAAAGGGCCTTTGGGAGGCGGTCACAGTTGCTTGTTAAGTACGGAGCACACTGTTACTTTCTTGATCCATGTTATGAACATTTCTCTATGACTGGTAATGTAGGGGTACCCTAAGAAGATTGAGACATGTCAACATGACGAATTCCACAGGGATCTTTGGAGATCTATGCCTTGAGGGAAAACTTGATACATGTCCCCACTTTTTTGTTATTATATTCGATAAGTTTATTCTGCCTTGTTTTCCAAAATGCACTTCTTCATTTCTTGATATGGGAGCTTATATGCATCACCTTTGGCTGTGTCTCAAATTTAATTCCTAGCAGTTTTGCTATCTCTTTATGCTAGCAATAAGCAGGGAGATATGCAGCGTTGCCTGTGTTTTTTGGCTTTGATATTGTTGGTAATACTTGTATGTAAGAAAACCAAAACTTCTTTTCTTTTGGGGGTAAGTTTCTTGTGGATGAGCACTATCTCTTCACTATTGCTTTTTATGATATGCCAATGAGTACGTGCCTGTTTTATCGGTCTTTTGAAGTCTATGCTTGATAACATATGTTTGCATGGTGAAAGATTTAAGAGGCAATTGAGGCAGGTTTGTATCTGTAAGTGATGATTGAATGCAAGATTAAGGTTTAGCTTGGAGTTTTGTCTGATCTTTCGTTGTATAGTTGTTTCAGTTCTTGGTTAATGGCTATGTTCATTTATAAAGAGAGATTTGCATTTTATGTTTGTCCATGACTGCCAATTTTTGAATCCTTCCGTGTGCTTTGTATGGTACTCCGTAATCAAGTAAATTTCTAGAAGAAACCGATGAGAGGTGTGAGATTTGAACTAGTCAAGGACTTCAGACATGGTATGGTGCAAACTTCCATTAATGCTGCCAGCTTAATACTTTTGGTTTC
The DNA here is from genome assembly GCA_014282245.1 of Rhododendron simsii. Lineage (NCBI taxonomy): Eukaryota > Viridiplantae > Streptophyta > Magnoliopsida > Ericales > Ericaceae > Rhododendron > Rhododendron simsii. Next base: position 10,354,046 of record CM024958.1, read on the forward strand.
GGCCATGGCTGCTGCATTTATTACAGTAGCATATAATTTGGCTTTTACTGGGCAGAACTTTCTGGATTATGAATCTACTGTTATATTTCACCACTTCTCCCTCCCTCATACGTCAAGCAGTTGGAACGTCTTGCATCCCTTGAACATTACGATGTTGTTTTTATCATCTGTAGTCATTCCTTGACTTTCTGGTCCGACTTGGAAATTTGGAATATGTGGCTTCCTTAAAACAAACTAGGGAAGGTTGGTCAAGGAATTATCTCAGTTTTCATCCTATTATTGCACAACACCATCGTCAATTACTCCCGAGGTTTTTTCAATTACTCCGAGGCTGAGATTTTATTTTTTATCATTCTGCCTTTATGTCATCTTGCAAAACAGTCATATTCATCTGTTTAGTGTATGCTATATTATGTACCCAGGTTATGATGAAAGACTTTTCATTGTAGTCCATGTGCATATTCTTTTTCTTGGTAATGCTATAAGCCGATAAAATTTGGACACCCCAGGGGGAGAAATTTTTGGGTGCCGGGCGAGTACCACACACGTAATTCGTTGGCGATCCCAGCCGGCCAAAAGTGTTTTGGACGGTCTGGATTTTAGAAAGAGAGAAGAGAGAGTGACCGGGTGAGGGGAGAGAGAGTGGTCGGATTTGGACAGTTCTATGGGATATGTGTATCCGGGAAAGAAAAACAATGAAACACCAGATATGCCCAACTTGAATTTTTATATCCGGCTTGGTCCTATATTTTGCTCACATAACCCCCCACTAAACAGGCTCTTATTGTCACGATTTGCTGATTAAAAAAACATCTATTGTCAACATAACCTCAGAAAAATCACATTGGTTGCCCTGAAAATTTCTGTTATATAGACAAAAGCTAAAGCTTAGTTGCCCTGAAAATTTCTGTTATATATATATATATATAGAGGAATTTTCAAGTGAGGGATCCCTCATTTTTTTAAAATGAGGGACTTTCATTTCCCGATCAAATTTTGAAAATCCGAACCGCTCAATGTGTGCAAAACGTGATTTTAAGGGTACCCGTGAGAAATCAGCAAAAAAAACGACCGGGAAGGGCTTCATCCGAGTAGTTTTTTTTGAACCATTCAATGAAAACTGCTCGGATGAAGCCCTTCCCGGTCATTTTTTTTGCTGATTTTTCACGGGGACCCTTAAAATCACATTCTGATCACTTTGAGCGGCTCGGATCATCGAAATTCAATAGGGAATGAAAGTCCCTCATTTTAAAAAAATGAGGGATCCCTCACCGGAACCTAACTCATATATATATATATATATATATATATATACACACACTAGTGTTTACCCGTCCGTGCCTACGGCACTAGCTACCTCGACCCGTGCCCGTCCGTGCCTACGGCACTACCTACCTCGACCCGTGCCTACGACACTATTCACCCTGATTAGAATTGAAATTACTATTTGAATCATGATAGTGGCTCAAAATATTATTTCAATTTTTAGGTAGCTATAAAATTTTTAGAAGAGATAAAGGAAAATAGAGAAAAGGATAAACCAAAACCAAAAAAGCACTATGTATCAGAGAAAGAGCGATAGAGTATGTTACCGAGGACTGTGGATTTCGGGTTCCGAGAGACTCACGGGCAAGGGTGATAACTGTTTGTGGCCGGACAATCAGAGGAGAGACTTTGATGAGAGAGAGATGGGACGGTGACTACTGGGTTTTTATTTTTATTTTTAAGGGTGCGACTACTTTCTTAAGATAGTTGGAAAGCACACATGAGCCCTTGGATCAAATGAATCCTAACCATTCCAACAACTTATTCCCACACCCTTCTGTTTTACAATATATATATATATATATATATATATATATATATTTTCAAAAGAAAGAAGATATGTGTCTAACGTGTGTGAGTTTTCCTTTCCATTTTCTACGTACATTACCTTCCCTTTTCTAGTCATTACCCTCTATTTTTTGTATTTCTTGTTAAGAGATACATAAAATCTATTAGGGGTATTAAATAGGGTCTGTAGGGGAATTCCGTATTTGTATGGAGACTTGCCTCGTGAACATGGTCCCGCTCATTGCGGACTTCAGCTCAAATATTTCTCGCTCGGAGAGGTTGAACCCCTTAATATATAAAGTCAATTGAGAAATAATTAAAAAAAACATAGTTAGAAGATATAGATAGTCGAACATGAATTTGATTCATAAGAGTCTTACACTTGTTTTTTTTTTTTTTTGGAACAACGGTCTTACACTTGTATTGCCAAGTGCTGTTCCGATCGTTGACCAGTGCTTTACTATAAAATTTGTTCTTGTTCTCTTCGTGCACATTGTGCAAGTATTGCTTTTGATATCCCTTTACTAGCCCTTTTTTTTTTTGGGTAAGATCTCTTTACTAGCTTGTGCCTAAGGTATGTGTAGAAGCAAATTTTATCTACCCAAATAGCCCAATAGGGCAAAAGCCGTAGTTTAGTTAGTTGACTCCTAATGGTTTCTTTTTTCTTTTTTTTTTTTCAATAGAAAGAAACAAGATATGAAAAAAAGAAGATATGCCAAATGGTGACATCCGTGAATTTTCTTTTCCATTGCCCACAAGTGTTGCCTTTCCTTTCCTAGCCATTACCTCTAATTCTCTGTACCCTGTTAAAAAAATACATTAAGACTCTGTTTGTTTTGATGTAAAATATTTTTCATGTAAAATATTTTTTCAGAAAACAAAATTTAAACTTTTATTTTCCTCTATTTGGTTGGCACATGATAAATATTTTTAGAAATTCGCAAAATAGTGCAGAGAGAGAGAGAGAGAGCGGGGGGGGGGGGGGGGGGGGGGGGGGTGTCTGGGCGCTTAACGGTGAAATTCGATTCAGGAGAGAGATAGAGAGGGAATTGAGAGTGGGTCAGAACTGATGATTGAGGAAACTGAGCAGTGAGAATTGCAGTAAAAGGCAACAGGTTTCAGAAAATAACTTAAGTAAGTCATTTTCATCCAATTAATGGAAAATGGTTTACATGTAAAATGTTTTTTTCATTTTTTATACAATCAAACACCGAAAAATAGGTAAAATATTTTACGCCCAAACAAATAGAGCCTAAGTTTCTCTAATCCAAAGATTGAAAGATGCCTAATGCAAGGGAAATGACAAAAAAATAAAAAAAATTACAAACTAATATTAAATTTTTTTTGGACATAAGCCTCTTTAAATTAAACTAATTGGCATATTATAGAAGTTAGAAGTAAAAAAAAAAAATGGATATAAGTAGTAAAAGGTTTGCGGTGAATGAAAAATGATATCCAAAAAACTCATTTCAACACTTCAAATAATCGTGTGTATATCAATTTTGTGTCTTCCCAGTCAATGTGGGTTCAACAATGACCAAAATTGATTTGAAAAAATTGTTCATGCATAACTTTTATAAAAAAAATTCATTACGGCTTTGCTAACCTCCACCCATTAAGTGGATGGTTTGCTAACCTCCACCCATTAAGTGGATGATAATATACATATAATTAATTTCAAACAAATTCGAATATCAATTCATATCTCATGGATATTACGCTTTCACAAATATCAATACACCTTTTTCGGATATGAATGCACCTTTTACCTATTATCCAACACCATTTGAGCGATTGTTAGAATAATCCATTTCACTAAGCGACTCAACCAAATGATTAGGATTGATTTCAAATACTATTTGTTTACTCCTCTAGTTAAACACAATTGTTAAATCGAATATTGAACCCAAGCTAAAGATGCACTTGATGTGATAGGATCTCAATGCTCATTCCTCAAAGCGATTACTTTCACAAAGTTTTACGTTGAAATAACAGCTTCCTATACCTTTGAAAATTGAGAAGCTCAAAGAACACAATGCCATTCAGCCCTCAAAATTGAGCAACGTTACAAATCCTCCTAAATATCAGCAAGATATTTCAATAATTCTAGTGACACATCCAATCTCATACCTAAACACACACTCATACTCACATGAGTGGTGAGCCCCATAAACATACACTAGGGTGTGTAGCGTGTGTTTGGGTATGGTACCAGCACCATTGAAAATATTTTGCAAAAGGTAGAGTCATTTAAGCAAATGACTTATGGGAGAGGAATTTTAATATCTAGTCTCAATGTCCTGAGCTATATTATTCAATTTCGTTTGTATGAGGCATTCTTACAAATAATTTGGATGCAATAAAATAAGGAACAAATATAATTCCTGAAGTCTCGATTAAAGTATAAAATATACAAGTCGTAGAATAAATAAAACTAAAAGACAAAAAACTTACAGAGGGAGAATACCTAAATAAAAACAAAGAAAAAATTACAATTCTCTCTGTAAGATAAAAGAGTATCTAGATTTTGTTCCTCTTTCTCCTACCAGTTTGCCTTTTGTACTGATTAGGGCTCGTAGAAGAAGAGAGAGGGCAAGAGGGCGACAGAGAACAAAATGGAGTCCTTATTACAACATTATTCCCAATTAGGGGACAATAATATTTCAGAAAGAAAACTATTTCTTGGTGCAATGACAAAATTCGGAATTCCGTGGATATGGAAATGGGATGTTCAAATTGGGACAAATCAATTGGGATTACCAATACTCCAGAGAACTTTCCAATATAGATGGTGGAAAGGTGCTGATATGCAGAAGACTCGAACAGATATGAAGACCAAGAACCAGGAAACAATTGAAACAGAAGGAAAAATTTTCCATCAAAAATCCTTTCTTGGAAATTTCAGCTCAAATTAGAGCTAAAAACCCAAATTTAACAGACAATGAAGTTGTAATTAAAACCATGGATTTTATGAAGGACCAATTTCTTCAGTCTGTACACCACGAAGCTGGTGATGAATCTATGACATCAGCAAAAAGCAATGAAGAAGATAATAATCCATTCACATGTGGCAGGAGAATCTCAGGACCCTTACGAAGAAGAGGCAAATACCACCACACCAACTCTGGGTGATTTTTGGGATAGCATGATTGAATTAATGACAGAGAGGCTGTCATCCAAAAAGGGAAAGGAAAAGCATCAATAATTTCGAATACAACCAAACCAACTTTCGGTGGCAAAGGCTCAATTATGGAGTCTGTTCGATGGCACTCTACTTTCGGTGAAGATATTTGTGACGATGGGGCCCAGGGAGTATCCAGCAAGAATCTTCATTTTTATTATTCACTTAGATAGTGCTATACATCATCATTTGATATTCTACTCCAAAAATTTGGTATTCGGTCATACCATCTATGTTCCATGGTCCTACCACTATAAGACATCAGTTTTTGGTAACCAAATTCTCCATATAGCATATCTTGAGAAGTAGGCCTAGGGTAGTAATACCTATCAACTCCTGCATAAAGAAAATCCTTATTCCTAGAATATTGGATTTTATTAACAGTATCATTTTGAGATTGAAGAAAAGAATTTTCAAATTCTGAAATCTCTTGATTTGTCATACCTAATTCCAAGTCTGCAGATACAACATTAAGAGAAAGACCTCTTAGTCTTTTTTGTAATTCTTTTACTAATTCAACATTCTTATTTGGATCACTCAGATTGAATCCAGTTATATATTGAAATTGGTGGACGAATATTTGAAGGAGAAATTTCATCCGCTTTATCTCTTCCCTTAGATTGAAAACTTTTTATTTCTTCTCTTGCTTGAACTATTTGTTCTTCTATTCGGATCAATTGATCTCCAATTGTATTGAGATATAAATTGGTGTAATTATTTTGCTTATGTAATTTTCCATTTATATCTGTATTTGTAGGTTTAACAAATGCTACAGTTTCCAAAGAAGGTTCAGATTTTGAACTTCCTTCTAAAGACAAAGAGGCTGTTGGAGGATGGACTGCACTAATAATAGTTCCAGTCATAGATTTCCAATTTCTACGATAATCCTATATGACATTTATAGATTTATCCAATTCTGTGTAATATTTTCCATAAAACCATTGGGTAAAAGGAATAATATTTTTTGAGTATTCTATCCAATTATAGAATTCTCTCTTAAAATTCTATAACTGATTCTCATCATATTTGGAGAAATACCATTCCCTAAATTCTTTGTATTTAGGTTTATAAAATTCTTGATTTATTTCTCTTCTAATTTCAGGATCTATTAATGTCATTAATCGAGAAAGCCATTTCGCTAGCAGTAGGAGATTCTACTGTATTAATAGGATTATTGTAAACCCCATGAGGAATTTGATTTTCAGATATTCTTATTCGTGCCAAATTAATATCTTCAATTGGATGTTGTGTTTCTGGAATTTCAGATGCTGAGTGTCTACTAGTGTTTGGGATACTGACCCTGTATGGTAATTGGGTTGAAGAGAAACTATTCCTAGAACTCCTGCTTCTAAGAAATCTTTCTGATTGGAAATTTCTAAAATTCAGAAAACAGTGCCATCATTATCTTGCACTATTTGTTCAATTTGATTTACAATTGGCCTTGGGGGAACAACATTAGTTATAGTCCAATTTGTATTACCTTGTAATTAAAGCATAGTACCATAATGATTAATGAAACTAAATAATGTATTGAATGGGTCATTAGAGATCAATAGTTAGTGATTACTCTTACATTAGCTAATTGTATCAATCACTTATTGATTGCAACTAAGACTACTGTTAACTACTATTTCTACTAATAACATGGATCACTATTAACCTACATTAACCAATTCATTTTAGCCAAGTATATTAATACTCAATCATCACTATATCATCACTTATTGAATACGATCAATCAATTAAGCTCTCAGTCAAATGATGCTGACTACTATAGTTGATTATAGAGATTAATCGTCACCCTACCACTAATGGAATAGTTTAATGTCAATTATAACTATTAATTGTTATAATATCACGTTAAACGATTGCATACATCATTTCAAATAAATTATTTTAATATAATTAGGAGATTATTACAATTATATGGTTTATATTTATTATTTTTAAAAATTTGCTACAAGAACATATATACACAAAGTAAAAATTTAAAGAAATATATTAACAATATTAATTGTAAGTTATTCAAAACAATAAATGAATAAATATTTTCTCAATAATATTAGTAAAATACTTTTTAATTAAAAATAATTTAATGAAATATATTAACAACATGAATCTAAAATCAAGGCAATTTTTTGGCTCAAATATTTAGTTTTTTCAAAAATTTGTTATAAAAAATTTGTTTACAAATTAAATTTATATTTTCACCCAGTATTTGATAGTCTATTACAAAAATGACAAAAAGTAGGGTGAATATGACAAAAAGTGGTGTGAACTTATAAATTTTGAATTATTAGAAAATTCTTGCAAAAAGGTACATTTTTCTGCCAAAAAATTTTATTTTTCCACCAAACCGGCTACCTAGAGAACAAGTTAGAGAGAGAAAGGGCAAAAACGTTGAAGTGTACGCTTTTGTTGTAGTAAGTATACAATATTTTGTGACAAGTGTCAGCATATACTATGGTAAGTAGAGCCAGTGTTCATGGTAAGTATAATGACGTTTTTTTTTGGAAAAAGAAAAGAGGCAAAACCACCATACATTTTGGGAGTGATTTTGATCCAAGGGCTGAGATTCAACCAAAACTGGATCTTAAGGCCCATATCAAATGGGGGCATCACGCCCCAATACCACATTGGGACATAGGGGTGTTATTCGGTCAGTTCGGTTCAGTTCGGGGTGGATTTGCCGCACCCCGATCGGGTTCGGGGTACATAGTCCGGAGACCGATCCTGACCGGTATTAATTTCGGTTCGGTTTGGTTCGGTTCGGGGTGGGTTCGGTTCGGTCGGGTTTTTTGGGGCGTTCGGTTCGCCTGAAATGGGCCTTAGTTGGGCCATTTTAAAAACTAACAATAGACTACGGGCTATGTTTGGGCCATTTTTTCACCCATATTTGGGCCATTTTCACATGTTTCTCACCCATATTTGGGAATTTTTCAACCTTAAGTCAATCACCCATGTTTGGGCCATTTTTTCACCCATATTTGGGCCATGGCACCTTCTTTCTTTTTTTTCAAACACCAATTGAAAAAAAAATTAACATACAACAAATATGCTCAAACAATTACAACTTTCACAAGTACTCTTCCACCTCTTTTTTTTTTTCAATCGATTGAAAATATCTTCTACACTACTGTACATAACTTGGAGGAGTTAAAGTAATTTAGAACAGGGAGAGCAATCGATTGGAAAATTTTGCAAAAACGTCCCCATCTTCGCCCAACTCCGCTTTATTCAAAAGGAAAAGAAAAAGCCACGGTTATTTAAAGTGTAGAATTGAGCCAATGTGTGGAACAGCATTCCCAATCCGGGCAGAAGAAATTGGATTGGTAAGTAATATCACCCCTAGGCCCCCTCTTTCAAGTAAAGTCCTAAAAACTATACTTGATCTAACCAATGAGAGAAACAAAGTAAATAAATCAAGCAATGAAATTCCAAAAAAAAAAGTAAGAGCCAAAAGTTAACCGTTCAAAATTTTGTTGGAAGTTAACAATTAAAAACAATGAGAGCTAGAAAATTAAAACAATTTATATAAATATATAAAATATATAGTTCGGTCGGTTCGGTCCGCATTCGGTTCGGTTCGGTCGGTATAGATTTCCAGAAAACCGAGACCGAACCGACCTAGGTTCGGTTCGGTTCGGTCCACCCCGAACCGAAAAAAAACTCCCTTGGACCGACCGAAGACCGAACCGATCGGTCGGTTTTTTCGGTCTTTTTCGGTCCGGTCGGGTTCGTAACAGCCCTATTGGGACATCATATTGGTGAGAGAGAGAGAGAGAGAGAGAGAGAGAGAGCATAGCAGGAAAGAAAAAATGAAGGAAAAGAATTCGGTGCTCCCTGATTTTGGTTTTATATATATACTAATGCTTGTCCGTGCCCATGGCACCCCTCACCCTGATTGGAATTGATTTGTACCCTTCCGCTAGATTCGAACCATGAGCAAAAGCTAGAGAGGGGCGAGAGGGTCTTGATTGTGGAGAGCTTGAAAGGCGGGTTAGTGTCGTCGTGAGTAGTGGAGGACGGTGAAGGAGAAAAAGGCGCATGAGAAGAAGAGAGATGGTCTCAGTGAGGTAGTGTTTGTGTGGGATCAGAGAGAGAGAGAGAAGGAGGTGTAATTTTGATCAGTGGCAATCTATCTAATTAAACGAAAGAGGCTGGACAATTTAATAAAAAGGAAATTTCATCTCAACCATTGAATTAATTCAATCTCAACCATTGCAACTTGTCCCCACATCATTGTGTTTTATAATAGAGATAAAGGCCTTATCACACTCTACCCCTTTATCCATCAAGGTACTACTTCAACTCCCAAGACTTATAACCCCTTTCACTTAAACCCCAGCACATTATCCCCAATATAAAAGTTTAATTATATATAAAATTATAAAAGTAAAGAAGTTTAATTACAGGTCTCAACAAGATGCCTTTTTCTTATGGAACATTAGGATTGGATTTTTATTACCAAATATATTTTAGTGGGGCAAAATAAGAATTAAATTTGTAAAAAGTTAAGAAAAAGAGTTTCACCTTCAATTGATTGTATAATGAATTGGGAAAATTTTAAAAAAGCCCTTGAACTTTCGATTTTATAAAAAAACACCTGGACTTTAATTAATGACAAAAAGACACCTAAACTTATCATTCCGTTAACAAAAAAGCCCCAACGTTGCGTAAACCTCCCCCTTTTTTTTTACTTTTTACTTTCAAAAATTACTTTTAACTCTTTCTTTTTTTAGTAGTAAATAAATAGGCAATAAAGTTCATTTTTTTCTTTCTATTTATCAAAAATTATATTAACCTCATTTTTTACTATTTACTAAAACAACTTTAACCCTCTCTCTCTCTCTCTCTCTCTCTCTCTCTCTCTCTCTCTTTGAACTTTCAATTTTACTTTCAATGGTGGTGAAAGTAATTTTTAAAAAATAGTAATAAAAAAATTTTATTGCATATTTATTAATTACTAAAAAAGAAAGAGTTAAAAGTAATTTGTAAAAGTAAAAATAAAATGAAGGTTAAAAAAAAGGGAGTGATTTTCACACTATCCTTTTTGATGGCCACACTCTTCTTCTTCTTTTTTTTTTTTTTTATAGTATTGAAAGTGTATGATTTTTTTTTTTTGCTAAAAGACAAAAAGGGAGTGTGGTTATCAAAAAAGGGAGTGTGAAAATCACCTCCCCAAAAAAAATAATTTCAAAATTCTGAAATTGGGGTTAGGGCTTTGGTGGCTAATTATGGGATTGATTGGTGGCGAGAGATCGAATTTCTAGAGAAAAAAAAAAGATGGCGGGACGGGAGAAGGGGGGGCGGGTGTAAAATTTAAAAGTAAAAAACAAAAAGGGGATTATTTTTGTAAATAGTAAAAAATGGGGTTAAAATAATTTTTGCTAAATATAAAGGAAAAAAAGAATTTTATTGTATATTTATTTATTACTTAAAAAAGTTAAAAGTAAATTTTTTGAAGTAAAGAGTAAAAAAAAAAAAACGGAAGGTTACCGCCTTTCATTAGCTCCGTCCATTACAAATTGATGAAATTGGACAGCAGGGGCTTTTTTGTTAATGGAATGATAACTTCAGGTGTCTTTTTGTTATTAATTAAAGTTTAGATTTTTTTGCAAAGTTTTTGAAAGTTTAGGGGCTTTTTTGAAATTTTCTCAGTTCTTTTTCTTTTCTTTCACACCAACTTAAATTAGAAATGGAACCTCTTCTTCTCGAGAAAATTTTCGGTTTTCTGTGCCGGGTGGGTATATCCTACGTGAAACCCGCTCAACACATCCAATCCGTTCAATACACTTTTTGGCAGCTTAGATTGAAACCATTTTTTCTCCTCTCACCTTAACATTTTCTCTCTCATCTTTCTCTCTCCAAATTTGAGTCGTCTAAAAACGCAATGGGCAGCTCGAATGTGCCGAGCGAGCACCATGTGATAGCCACCCGGCATTGAAAATTTTTCCCTTCTCCTCGGTCTCTTTACTATCCATGGTCCTTGTTCCATGATTGAGTGCAAATATTTTTTAAGTTACTATTAACATGCATGAAACATAATGAAAATTTCAATTAGGTCCTCTATATATTTGTGGACTGTAATGGTGATTATAAATACACCCAACTAAATTTCTCATTACACCCAGAGTAGTTTCCCCAATTAACTAAATGGTCCAAATGATTAAAATCATCATATTCTCAAGAATTTTTACACAAGTCATTCTACTTACATATATGAATAAAAAAATTATTTAGTCAAATTAACGTGACTATTACCATTAGTCTAAAGACAAACTTTAATGAATTAATCTCACCTCCAATTTGCATACCCTAGCGTATCAAAGTTTGTCTAAAGAGACATAAATTTAGAACCTCCCGGATTGTAGGCCGGCTTACGTGATTGTGATGCACCCAGATGCCTTATTCCTCTTTATGGCATCTCCTTTAGCCCCAACTGCAATTTCTCTTCTTTAAGAAGCTCCTCGATTGTAGATTGTGGGTATTCAAGCCAATTTGTGCATATCTCAGCTAATTACGGGGTTCTGAAGTTAACGACCAAACAAACCTCTAGTTCTATTGATATTTATTAACATATGTATGTTATGTATATTAGCAATTATGTTCACCCGAGGGTGTGCAGCGTGCTCATTCCGATTCTAACTTCACTAATTATAATTGTTTATTTATCCTATTTTTTTATTAGGAGATCATTCAAATTCATCTCAATGGGAGATCGGTAACTGTTTGATCCAAATTTTTTTAGCTTAACCATTTCTCTACTCACTAATGTATGAAGTGATAAATAATTAAGTTGGTTTGATCATTATATTTCATCATATTTAATTTTTTGAGTCTCTTAATATGTAGGCTAAAAATTAATTCTGATTGAATTTATAAAAGTTAAATAGCTTAATATATACCTACTTAATTCTGATTGAATTTGTCAATACTTTTGTCTATCCTAACAACAACAAAAAAACACTTTTGGCAAATTTGTTGTAGTGTCTTCCTTCACCACTGCTACCCTTCCACCGTTCCACTGTCACCACTGTAGCTCCCACTGCTACCACCATCACACCACCGTCACCATCTCCACCATTATCACTAGCACAACCAGCACTTCATTTCCCTTACGTCGCCACCACTACTCCGACGTCATCACTATTGCTCCCTCCGCCGCCACCACTATCACTACCACCCCTCCACGACTACTGCCATCTCTCTGACACCACCACCGCACTCCAACCACACTATCTCTCCATAATCCATATTCCATTAGGTTCCTGTTATGCTACATGCACCCACTTCTTTTCGTGCTACCATGACTATACCACCGGTCGCTGGAGTAATCACTTGTATCGCCATCCACCATTGTTGTCTTCCTCCACCACCAGCACCGTCGCCATCCTTCCACTACACCACCTCCGTTACAACCACTACTACACATTTGCTACTGCCACCACTGCCACACTTCCAACTTCCACCACAACCACCATAATCACCAGTTTTTCCACCACTATACCACATGTAGTAACCATATCCCCACCTCCAAGACGACGAAAAAATCCCAAAAAGTTAGCCGACATAGCAGTTGACCTTTTTGGGTCTCTTCGCCGAGTCCAACTCCTCTCCAATCAGTTCAAATGAATTGGAGAGAAAAATCTCTCCAATTTAGGCCCAGATTTTTTTTCCCCAATCCTATTTTAATGTTCAAGACCGTTCATATTTTTGAATTCATTGAGAATATCAAGCATGCCACAAATCAAATTGATTGATTATCGTTTGATATGATTTCGAAACACATTTATATGGCAAAAATAATAGAAATGAGTTTTGTTCTAGTGTTGCAATCTTATTCTTTGCCCAATAAATTTGTTCCAAATGTGTTCCAAAATCATACCAAATGATGCCCTATAAACTTTATATTTGATATACTTGATGTCCTCAACGAACTAAACAAAATCAACGATCTCGATTATTGAAGTGAGATTGTAAAAAAAAAATCGAACCAGAATTGTTCCGTCCAATCCATTTGAAAGCGTTTGTGCAAAATCGTAGATGGCAAGAAATTATAGATGGAAGCTTGCACACATGCAGCTCAAAACGAGCTACTCCCACTGAGGGTGGTGGTTCAAGTCCTCTTCTTTGACCAAGCTAGAACTGCCACAGCTGGTGGTCCGGTAGCTGAGTTCCCTAGCAACATTAAGGTGTTAGCAATTTTCTATTGGTGGGCCCACATAGATAATGAAATTAAACATTGTATGTTGTCGAATAAGGCTTGAGTGATGTCGGTATTACCCATAAGGGTGTGATCGTTCAATTAATGAGACCCGGATAATGGACACGTCTCTATTAGCACGTATTTGGGTCATATCACGTGCGTTAAGTGGTGCGGGCTTATTTTTATATGTAGAGCCAATTAAATGACCCAATATGGTTCCATCTATTATGATGGGCTATGATGGAACCGGGGCTTATAAATAGGTGGGCAATGTCCCCACTCCAAACCCTAGCCTCTTTTCTCATACCATCCCATCATGTGTGAGACTAAGATTAAGATCAAGAGAAGGGTTTCGGAGGCGGAAGACGAATAACCACGCACTAAGGTTTTCATCCTCCATGGCGATAGGTACGCATCTGGCCGGTATTATTATTTTCTTCAATGGTTTGACTTGAGATCTTGGGTTTAGGGTTTCTTATGAAATCCTACAAGTGGTATCAGAGCCTCTTGTTAGATTATTGAGGAAAATACTAAATTTTCTCTTCAGTTCAATAAACAAGTGAATATACGGCCCTGACGATATGTTAATTCACGGAACGTTCGGTTTCGCAGTTACCTCGTAAAGTTGCAATTCTAAGTAGGTGATTTATTTTAATAGTTTTAGATGCTAGATTTTTGCATGTCCGTAATTGTAATCAATGGATTCTATTTGATTTTTATGGGCATGTGAGATTCAGGAATCTAGATTGTTTTTGTTTTAACAAAACAAAATAGATAAAATCCTAATTGATTGCAACATGGTGCGAGAGCCGAGAATCAATTATGTGTCTCGGTCATGCGGCTCTCTTTCTCTTTCGTTACTCTGATGGGTTAATGGCCTTTTTGGTATTTGCTTGTTTGAATAAGGTATTAATTAGGGCATAAAGATATTTCGCAATTCATACTGGATGCTTGGAAAAATTAGCGTGATATACTGATTGCCTAAGTGGTCTTTATCACGGTGATTTTCATGGGTTTGAAGGTAAAAGTTTTTTGAGTTGCATAAAGTTACATTTAGATCCATGCGGGTAGTGATCGGCCCAAAGGAAGGTTATTATCTGGCTGGATTTTAAACGGTATAAGGTAGTTGATTTTTTGAATAATATAGTTTAAGAATTTGCCTATGCGTTCAATAGTCGGCCCAAAGGAAGGCTCTTGGTTGGCCAGGCCCAGTTTATATTGTTCATGTTAACTAGCCTTATTGGTGAGAAGACCATTTGCATGTTGTAATTACTGTCCAAAGACTTGATTATAATGATGCGTTGGGTTTCTCAAAAGGGCCCACCATTACAGACACAAATATCAAATTTTATTTTATTTGTCTAATTGTTTGCCCCTACAATTAGACCAAGTTTTGCATGATAATTATATTCAAGTTCTCTTATTTTTTGTTGTTGCATCTTCTACATCTGCCAATTTGAATAATATTCCAGTTCGTAAGGGTTCCAACCTTAAGAAATGGAAAGAGCATGTTACAATTCATTCTCATGGCTATTTGGGCAATAAGAAAAGAAAATTAAACCCTAAGGTTAAAGAAACTGTGATAAGCACCCGGTAATGTAATGTAGGGTGCGCTAATGTCTAGTTTTAGTTCAATTTCACTGTTAATTAGTTGTTTTTAATGATGTTTTCTTGTAGAGTGGGCTGGTTTCGTTTTGCAGAAAAATCACCAAATAAAGGAGTTTTAAACCTCAAGGCGTACCAAAGACATTCATGGCCCGATGGTGACCCGACGGCTAGAATTGCCAAGGCAAGGCATGGCAAAGCAGAGCAAGACCAAGGGTTGGGCGTAATTCACTCAATAATTCCTCCATCTGTACCGCAATGGTTCAACGCATGCAGCCAAGGTTTTTAATAGTGTCAGCATCGGTAGATAGTAATTTGTCCCATCGGTACCGAGGGGATTTAATAGGAATCAGTCAAAGTAGGCTCGGCATCGATGGAATTTAATATTATCAATCGGTACCGAGCATCTTCGTGCCAACTCCTCTTTGAGACTCGGCATCGATGGAATTTAATATTATCTATCGGTACCGAGCACCTTATATCAGTAGCGTAAGGCCGTTGCCATCGGTACCGAGAGCTTTAAAGGTGGATTTTCAGAGCATCTTGGGAATATTTCAGGCGCGGATCTTAGAAGTAAAAGAGGATTGTGACATCATTTTGTAAAAACAAGTAGGATAGATTGAGTAGTACAACTTTTAGATCTAGAATGGATTTTGAATCTTTTTGCATTGTTCTTGAGTGTTCTTCATTTTCAGCTTTTGAATATTTTAATTTCTGTCTTTATTAGTTAGTTTTTGATATTGTCGTTTTACTCCCGATCTATCTTAATCTCTAGTTTATTTCAAGTATTGTTATTTCATTATGATAGCTAGAGTTTTGTTTGCTCTTATCTCTCTAGATATATGTGAGTAGTTTTCAAGGGTTAGGTCATGGGGTGATTAGCACCTCATGGCTCGAGCAAAAATTGCATATTTCACCAAATAAAGTTTTAACTTTTGGTTTGAAAATTGATGTAGGGTTCGGGTTTATTTGTCAAATTGCTAAGGTGTTAACCTCTTTGATCATGTGTAGGTGAGAGCATCGCCTACTCACCACACATGATGCTTGGAGCTCTGTCGCTCGAGATGTTTGCCAAATGAATTCTAGAGCCAGCTTGGTAATCAAATCATTTTATCTTCCGGATTAAGAACCTTAGTTGAGTATCTTAAACCGCGTAATTGGGTGCAAAGTATGATTTAGCTCGAGTCGTGAGTGTTATTAATTCCTAGACCTAACCTATCTTTTTCCTAGTTAATTCGCTTTTAATTTAGCCCTTTCATTTCCACTGCTTAAAGTAAAACAAAATTGGTTGTCTAAAAGCCGAAAACCTTGCTTACATCTACATATCCAGCAAAGCCGTATAATTATTCCTTTGGGTACGATCCCGGTCTTCCGGATTATTATGCTTCAATTGGACGCTTATACCCTACGCTTGGGGTGATCTTATTCCTTATATCGGAAAGAAAGGAAGCAAACTGCAGATCCTGGGACTTCACAAACAACTGCGCAACAGAAATAGGATAAAGGTGTTCCCTGTTTCCTTTGCAAAAGGACTGTTGGTCATGTGAAGAAGGATTGTCCCAAATATCACAAGTGGCTCGCAAAGGAAGGTAATCAATTCAGTTTTGTTTGCTACGAATTTAATTTAGCTGAAGTACCACCCAACACTTGGTGGATAGATACAGGTGCAACTATCGACATTAGCGTGTCTATGCAAAGTTGTATAAAGAGTCGAATTCCCAGTGATGCCGAAAGATTTGTTTATATGGGAGACGGCAATAAAGTTCGCATTGAGGCAATTGGAGTCTACAGAATTAAATTAGAATCCGGTTTTTATTTGAATTTGGATGAGACTGTTTACGTACCGTCATTTAGGCGAAATTTGATTTCTGTTTCCTGTTTGGACAAATTCGGTTATACTTGTTCAGTTGGAAACGGAGGTTTCAGTCTTTTCCAAAATTCAAATATTATTGGTACTAGATATCTAATTGATAGTCTATACAGGTTAGACTTGGATGCCTGTCACTTAAAGTTTAGTGAAACATTGCATGTTGACAAATATGGTACGAAGCAAAAATTAATTAATGAGAACTCCTCTGTATTGTGGCACAAGCGTTTGGGACATATCTCGAAAGAGAGAATTGAAAGACTTGTGCCAAGTGGAATTCTTGGTCCTCTTGATTTTTTAGATTTCAAAATATGTGTTGAATGCATAAAGGGGAAGCAAACAAATATAAGGAAATTTGGTGCCAAAAGGAGTTTAGATGTTTTAGAAGTGATACATACCGATATTTGTGGTCCATTCCCTATGGCTTCTTGGAATGGTCAACGGTATTTTATCACTTTTACATATGACTATTCTCGTTATGGGTATCTGTATTTGATACATGAAAAATCACAGGCACTGGACGTATTTAAGGCTTATAAAGCAGAAGTTGAAAATCAACTTAATAAGAAAATTAAGACTGTTAGATATGATCGTGGTGGTGAATACTACGGTAGATATGACGGATCAGGCGAACAACGTCCAGGGCCTTTTGCGAGATACTTGGAAGAATGTGGCATCGTACCTCAATACACCATGCCAGGAACACCACGTCAAAATGGTGTATCTGAGAGACGAAATCGAACCCTTAAGGATATGGTTAGAAGTATGATGTCTAATTCTTCTTTACCAGATTCCCTGTGGGGAGAAGCCTTAAAGACTGCAATTTATATCCTTAATCGAGTACCCAGTAAAGCGGTAGTTAAAACCCCGTACGAGTTGTGGACCGGAAAGTAACCTAGTCTTAAGCATTTCCATGTCTGGGGTTGTCCAACTGATAGGCCTAACGAAAGAAAATTGGACTCAAGAACTGTTAGCTGTTATTTTATTGGATGCTCAGAAAGGTCAATGGGTTTCAAGTTATATTGCCCTTTCACAAATACCATAATTGAGATGGATAATACCAAATTTATTGAGGATGTTAAAAGTAGTGGGAGTCCACAACAACCCAGGAATTTTGAATTTGAGGAGGAACATATTGAGATTCCTATGATTCACATTGAGATTGATGATGTGGTCACACCTGTCTTAGTACAGGATGCGGATGCAAACCACCATACTATTGCTGAGTTGTCTCCTACTAATACGAAAGAACCCCAACAAACTCAATTGGAAGTGCCAAGGAGATCCAATAGGGAGAGGAGATCAGTGATTTCAAGTGATTATGTTGTTTATCACCAAGAGCATGAGTTTGATATCGGATTGGAGGATGACCCCATATCTTTCAGTCAAGCCAAACGAAGTGTTAACTCCCTAAAATGGATGAATGCCGTATTGGATGAGTTAAAGTCTATGAGTGACAATGACGTTTGGGATCTTGTCGAATTGTCTAAAGGTGTCAAACCCGTTGGTTGTAAATGGATATTTAAAACCAAGCGGGATTCAAAGGGCAATATCGAAAGATATAGGGCACGTCTTATTGCTAAAGGCTTTACTCAAAAGAAAGGTATTGACTATAAAGAGACTTTCTCTTTGGTATCATTGAAAGACTTTCTCAGGATTATTATGGCACTTGTAGCTCATTATGATTTGGAGCTTCTCCAAATGGATGTAAAGGCCGCATTTCTTAATGGTGAAATTGAAGAAACCATATATATAGTGCAACTAGAAGGTTTTGAGACAAAAGGATCAGAACTTCTGATTTAAACTAAAGAAATCCATTTATGGCTTAAAGCAGGTATCCCGTCAATGGTATTGAAAGTTTAATCAAATAATTTCCTCTTTTGGTTTTAAGGAAAATACTATGGATCAATGTGTTTATCATATATCTGTGGGAGCAAATTCATTTTTCTAGTATTATGTGTCGATATCTTACTGGCAAGCAACAATATTGACTTATCACAAATATCGTATATCGATAAGGTGCTCTGTAGATTTGACATGCAAAGTTGTGCACAATGAGTTTGTTCCAATGCTCAAGGAATGATTTGAAAAGAAAACAAATGGTAGACATCCTTTATGCATTAGCAGTAGGGAGTCATGTGTATGCTCTAGTTTGTACGCATTCGGATATAGCGTGCGCAGTTAGAATGCTTGGTAGATAATTGCAAATGATATTCTCACATATCGAGAATCTAATTAGTTGGATATTTGGACTCCGAGTTTGTTATTGCTTGCTATAAAGAAGCAAAGTAAGCAATATGGTTGCAGAATTTTATTACTTGGCTTCATATAGTAAGTAACATCGAGAAGCCACTAAGAATTTATTGTGATAATAAAGCTGCTGAATTGTATTCTAAAAATGACAAGAGTTCGTCAAAATCAAAGCATATTGACATCAAGTTTCTTGTCGTTTAGGAAAGAGTTCAGAATCATCTTATGTCAACTGAGTACATTAGCACAGAACTCATGATTGCAGATCCGCTTACTAAGGGTTTACCACTTAAAGTGTTTAAGGAGCATGTTGCTCGTGCAGGAGTAGTTAGTTCTAATGAAGTATTTTGTTAGTGGGAGTTGTGCTACTCATATTATGGATTATTTGACATTTGTGGTGATCACTTTCGGTTTATTGATATTTTTGAAATAAAGTTGCGTATTTTTCAAATTGTGGTTATACATGAAGTTTTGAAAATATGCTTAATACAGAAACTCTATTGAGTTATAAAGTTGGATCAATTGGAAACAGACATGATAAAGGATCACACTACATGTGTTTTCCATGCTACATATCCGTACTTGATCTATGTCGTTGAATACAAATGTATTTGTGACCATGGATGGGTCCTGTCATGATAAATATGGCAAAGGCCGCCATGATCCTATATTTATGTTTTCGATGGACCAGATTGTTTTGAGATGACACTCATAAATTTCGACAACAAAAGTTTGAGCTCCTAAAGTTTACAATGTCTAATATCAGGATGACCTATGTGGCCCAAGTGGGAGATTGTTAGCAATTTTCTATTGGTGGGCCTACATAGATCATAAAATTAAACATTGTATGTTGTTGAATAAGGCTTGAATGATGTCGGTATTACCCATAAGGGTGTGATCGTTCAATTAATGTGACCTCGGTAATGAACATGTCTCTATTAGCACGTATTTGGATCATATCACGTGCGTTAAGTGGTGCGGGCTTATTTTGATATGTAGAGACCAATTAAATGGCCCAATATGGTTCCATCTATTTTGATGAGCTATGATGGAACCAAAACTTATAAATGAGTGGTCAAGGTTCCTACTCCAAACCCTAACCATCCCATCGTGTGTGAGACTAAGATTAAGATCAAGAGAAGGATTTTGGAGGCGGAAGACGAATAACCACGCACTAAGGTTTTCATCCTCCATGGCAATAGGTATTCATCTGGTATTATAATTTTCTTCAATGGTTTGACTTGAAATCTTGGGTTTAGGGTTTCTTATGAAATCCTACATAAGGCACTTTTTGCTCAAAATGGTGACCCAAGAAAACCCACATCATCGTTAAGTACAAACACGACTGCAGTTGCAGCGGAGGACCAGTGGAGCGTTACACGTCTCAAATCGCCAAAATCGAAGCTTGCAACTTTGAGGATGAACCTAGCTGAAGACGAGGACTTGGAAGACAATTACACACATGAAATTGGAAATAATTCTAAAGTCAAAGCCGTTTGTTCACTTCCCACTGGGCCTAAAAGGATGTTGAGTAAGTTGTGGTCTATTAATAGAAGTGCAGGCGAAAAAAATTGCTAGTAATGTTGGTGTATTTTGTTCTTGCATTAGGCCTTGTGGTTTAGGGGAGTAAAAGTTAGTGTGGATTGTTGTTGTAGGCTATGCAAATAAGAACAAGGTTTTCGAGAGACCTGAGGAGAAAATCTCTTGAGGAACCTCGCTTTGTGGAAACCGAGTAGGAACTTTCTTTTTGTAATTGTCCCTGTTAAATCCGAGGTTGTTTTCTTTATTCAGCTGTCAATTTTGGTGCACTGCATTGCTGATAATTAAACCACTTTGAACCGCGCGTTGAGCAGTGAATCAAGATGTTCTGTACATCCCATTGTTTAGTGAGTGGCCTCGTAATTGTGGTGTTATAATGAACATAAAATACTCACAGGATTTCTTTACCTAATCACTTAAGTGATGTAGAACAAGTAGCCCAAGAGTTCCTAGAGTATTGGGAGTGTCAAGAATCCAAACGGCGCTGAAATCAAAGGCCGGGGAAGATTTTGTTATTTTTCTAAACGAGAAGCCTCTTTCGTTTTCTCGTTTTAACTTCTGCCGCTGTCACTAGGAACAAACGTGATATATTATTCTGCAAACTGCCAGAAATGTCTTGTGATGCATGGTGACACAACAAGAAACCTGGTTAATCCGTGCAATGATCCTTTTGCTCAATGACCAATGATACGACACCTTGAACACAAATCAAATAGAAGTCCAGCATTTTGGACAATCTAAATGCAACCAAACCCCTCGAAAAACTGTGGAAGGATTAGATTGCTGAATATTGGCACATAGGAAGTCTGTAACAAAGGTAGGGTTAGTTACTGCCCAAACGAGACAAAGCAATCAAGAAGTTCTTCATATGCTTGTTTTGAAAAGGTCATGAAAATTTCTGTTTGCTGAGAGATTGATGCTACCGTACTAGTGTGCCCCAATCAATTTTATCCACAGACGTACAACGGTGATCTTACATGCTGAGATAGCCATATTTCTACACTTTGGAGAGACCATGGGCATGTATAGACGTGTTTTCAGTAATAGTTATAGGTTATAAGTTAAACACTCTTTACAAACATTGCGCCAGTCTTCTGCATACTCACTGAATAAGCTGCAGAAGTCTGATTTTGTTCTTCAAAAAACTAAAAATCCGTGCGACAAAATTGCTCTATTTTGGATCAAACATAGAATAACTCTTGTTGCATTTGAAGTCCTCTACAATTGCTCATTTTCCTATCTAAACTCGTTTGGAGCATGCTTCGAATTGATTCTATCAGACTCTTATGCAAGGACATGAGTAAAACAAATGCATAGTGTTTGTTTTTTTTCCCTTCAGAGAGCTGAAATTTCATGTCAGAAAAGCATCCAGAACAAATGAACAGCCGCGCCAACCAGCACAGACTACACAAAAAACAAGAAAGGAGCAATTACAATGTCATTACAGAAATTTATTCAATCTACAAGAAGTGATAGGGAAGTGATACAAAACTATGAAAGCCAACAAAAAAGAAGAGACATCAATGTCAAAAACTAGGAACAACATAATCACAGGAACAAAACAAGCACTTCAATACACATCTCAGAGTTAGGGAGCTCTACTGTGCTTCAAGTAGTAGCACTAGTTTCATGAGCACTTGTGTCATTAGCCTTGTTGGAGTGCGAGTCCTTGAGCGATGATGCCGGGGAGTCGATGCTCTTGGTACGTAGGAGTAGGAGTCCAATGGGGGTCGAGGCGGGAGGGGTTGGGGTACAGTGAAGCCTGCACCAGAATGAACCGGCATGGTTTGTAGGAGAGCAGAGGCAATTGTTCTTTGTAATGCTTCCCTGTCTAGCCAATCCTGTCGAGCCAGTAGGCAGCGGGGAGGTGAGTGAGGGCATCTCGGTCCCAGATGGGAGATTGATCTCCGTTGAGTTTTTCATATGCTTGTTGCTCTTCTCTAGTTCATTCTCCATCCTTGTTTCTGTAGTTTCTTGTTTCTCCTGCAATTAAGCATCCAACTGCTTCCACAGTTTCAGTGGTGCAACAATTTTAGTTACCATTGCTTTAGAACCACACAATTTTAGCACTTAACCATGATTAAAGTGTCCAAATTTGCATGCAAATGTCAAAAGCATGTACACTTTTGGGGATGAGTACGGTAAGCAATGCCATTGTCGCATTGCCTTACTTTGGGTCTTTGAGAGTTCTTGGACTAGCAGTCCTAGTCCACATTTTTCCCTTGAGGCCATGTTTGATAAGTGAGTTAAGAGTTAGGATAGGATTGTTAATCCTATAGTTCCTTTAACTCTTTGTTTGATTGCACAATATAGGTTGGGATTAGTAATACCATGGGATTACTAATCCTCCCAATTCATGGGATTATTAATACCACCTCCCACTAGGTATTACTAATCCTATCCCAAGCTCTGTGATGCAAAATGACCTCCTTACCCATGCTATTTTCTATTTATACCAGTAGTACCATTTATTACTCACTCACCTGTACGCAAAAGGACTCTTGTACTTAAAAACACCTAGACCCAGTTATGTATGTATGATAAATTAAAAAAGGATGTTCAGAGTCCATTGGCTTTTGCCTTCTATAATGCAACATACAGTATTTGTCAAATACCTTTATCCAAATAAAAAAATACTTTTACCCAATATTTTTCAAAATATCTAAGAAAAAATCCAAAAGCCAGTTCTTTGAGCTTTATCTTGAATATTTCTAAAAATATTTGGGCAAAAGTCAATTTTTTACTTCTTTGATTCGTTTTGACAAGACGAATCAATAATCCCTACAAGTTAGACACAAAATTAACAAATGCAAAAAAATTATGGATGAATAATCATGAAGGAGATGAGAAGATGGAACTCATGCGTGCATTTGTAGCCTTAAGGCATCTAGTGGCCTCTATAAATTATGGAGGTGCCTTATTTGTCGTAAAATTAAAAAAAAAATCAACTAAATAAACCGATCAATGATACAGGAATGGTTGTCTAAATAAGAATCTGAAAATTGATTGGAACGAAAAAACAATGCAAATTATCCGAAAATGATTGAAAAATGCAATTTGTTAGTGAGACTTCATTGCAATTTAATAGACCAGGTTTTTCACCCATGAGTATGATTGGAAAATGCAATTTGTTATCCTATCTCTTGGTATTACAATCAAACAAGGAATTGTGATTGGTAATCACAATCCCATGATTTAATCCTTACACAATCAAACACTCACCTAGGATTACACTTGGAATTACTAATCCCATCTTCTTACCAATCCCACCTCCTTACTAATCCTATTTAATCCAACACACTTATCAAACGTGGCCTGAGTGGAAACTTACTTAATCGTCGGGGACGACAATTTCAGCCGTCACAACTGGCCGTAGTGTCATTTAATAGTCTTCTCTTCTGCAGAGTCAATAGGTTTGTTTTTACCTTCTAAGCAGGATCTCAAAGGGAAATTCCCATCACAAAGAGGGAGAACCATACCTGAGAAATCACCTTCATTTTCACCATATTGTTCTACTTTTACTACTCCTATGTCCCTGCATCTTCATGCCTCACTTTTGGAATCAAAGAAATGGAAATGCACATCAAATACCCGAATAGAGTTCATATCATTGCTAGTACAGTTGAATCTAGCTTAATGGAGGGCAATTAGAACAACACAAACGTTGCCAGCAAATACTGCAAGGAAGATGGAGAGAAAACGCAATCAGAGCTCGCGGGGGAAAAAACTCCAAAACTAGAAGACTGTAGCACATGCAACTCAATCCATTGTAACAAGCAAATAAATAAAAAAGGGCCAAAATCTAGTAAAACAATCTTTGAACCAACACGACAATTACAAACTCTAAAATGCTGCATTCCCTTTAGCAACATTTCCCTCTCAACCAGGCCACAGCAAGAGAAGCCTCGAAGTTAATTGCTATCATTTGGTTTACAGATGCGAAAAATGTGAAGGAAATCAACCAAGAGGTCTCATTGGACTGCCACCTGTCCTTCATCCATATCTTCATGCTCAACCTAACAAGCAAATGATTTCGGAGGAGTTAGTGTAGGCACCAACTAGTAAACAATCCTAGACTGTAATGAACAAAATCACATGCAATATTTTGCTTTCTTAATTGAGGTTTCCACTCCACTAGAATTAACAACACCCGGTATAATCATATGCATACCATTTTCCCCAGGAAAATAAATTTGTCCTAAAAATAAAAATCTAAAATTCTCCTCATCCTCCATTTCATCCTCTTTAATAACATCGGCATAAGAAATCTAAATGATACACCTACTTATAGGAACAAAACGGAGTGGGAGGCGGAACCATTCGCACAAAATGACTAATATGTTTCAAACCTTACCTCGATGAGTACTCTTGCTTTCTTCTTCCTGGCAACAGATTTATCTTTCTCGTGCTTTGAATCTCTTTTCAATCTTTTCCGATCAACTGCTACTGCCTCTTCATCTTCCTCTTCATCATCCATTCCTATACAATCCGGAATGATGTTCAAATGCAATTTTCTTTACATACTAAGGTGTTTTCAAAAACAAACACTTGTACACCAAAAACAGGAATGAGAAGCACATGATTAACAAAAAGATGTTTGAGAATATTATCACATTTGACATCCGTAGCTTTTTCCTACATCCCCTACTTACATCGCAGTGTCTGACATGTAATACACAGGTAAGAAACGATTAACGAGAAAGATTATCGGATTTAGAATATGATGCATCTATATGGAATACAAATCAGGCATATAACAGAATTCTGACAAAACCGAATCAACCCAAAAGTTCTATGAAGCTACATATAATTGCAATTAAAAAAGGTTTACCATCATTGACATCTATGTTAGACTTTCCAATTGATAGACTGCCAAAATCTTCCATGTCATCTTCCTCTTCACATTGTTCATGGGCTTCAACATATTCTGTCTCATATTCCTGCATATTTTTGCCCATATCAAATAGCAAATTGTTTTCTCAACACTTTGAGACGGCAGAGTTATCCTCATCAAGTTCATAACAGTCAATCACAAAGCAATACCTCCTCTTGTTCATCTTCACTAGCCAGGAGTTCACCTTTATCAAGCACGTTATTGTATGCATCTATAGGGTAATTGTATATGTCACCATAAACTCCTTTCTTAAGCCGCTCAAGTATTTCTTGTTCAATAATCTGCAAGATTGTAAACAACATTAGCAACACCTCTTTCTCCAAGGACACATAACTTGCATCAATGCCACAAGACAAAATAGTTCTACAACATTTTCCAGGGGTGCAGCTTTCAGAGCCTTCTCCTCTCTCCTAGCCTCTCTCTTTATCTCTTTCCTAGGAGTTGTCATTATCTTTTCCCTGGGAGACGACAAAACCTTGGAACATGAAACATAGCACAGATGGAAAAAGCATGACCCTTGGCCATAGATATTTCAATTCACTAAGCATACCTCAACAGCATAAGCAAGATAATGAAATGTAATCATAATAGGCAACAAGACATTTAATATGGAGTGAATCCTATAATTTAAACGACATGTTTCCACAAACAATTTATGCTCATAAAGTACCACCAGAACATACTGTAAAGTTCTCAACTTGTCAATGCATATTCCAAGGTGAAACTGGAACTTTCCAAGAGGAAGGTTAAACTCCAAATACACAAAACTGTTTGCCAAAGGTAGCTTAAACCTAACGAAATGTAGAAGTCTAAAAACATATTACTATACTGTCAAGATAGGGATGACAGGGCATATACTATTGTGAGACCAATGAAAATGTTAAAAGGAGAACTACTCGGTCATGTTAAGATCCTTGGGACTAGGTAAATATGTAAGCCAATATGCAGAATGTCAAGAAAAATGGAAGGAAAATTAGAACCTGTAAGACACAGTTTTCTCATTGCACGTCACTACCCTCACATGATAATTGAACAATGTATTTTAACTTATAAGTACACAATCTATGCAGTG
This sequence comes from Rhododendron simsii, assembly GCA_014282245.1. Lineage (NCBI taxonomy): Eukaryota > Viridiplantae > Streptophyta > Magnoliopsida > Ericales > Ericaceae > Rhododendron > Rhododendron simsii. The sequence continues at coordinate 10,380,496 of CM024958.1, forward strand.
GACCGTTATCTAGCATGTGATGGACCATTTTTCTGTATGTGGAAACAGAAAAACATGTTGCAAACATTTGAAGTACCATGCAGATAATGTTAGAGAAACTATGGGAGAAAGAGAAGCATGAACCTTGTTTTCAAAGCAAGTTTCCTCATACGTATCCGCATCTGAGTCATTTTGGTCAATCTTTGTTTTGTTTTATGTACAAGATACTTAGGCCAATACATCTGTCAATATCCAATGAGAGAATACATTAAGCAATTAAATGTCCTCAATAAAAGGATAAAATGGACAATTACCCCTGCAAGAATGCAAGAAAAAGGCTAGATCTTTAATACCATATGTTTGTCAATGATTTCAAGAGCTTTCTCGTAGTTTCTTGGAAGCTTAACTCTTTCCCACAATTTGTTTGGCATATAAGCCCTTTCTATTGTTTTCATATATAAGTAGAAGACTCCTGCAGAAACTCAAGACAAAATTCCATGACGGTTAAAAACACATTCAGCTATAAACAGACATGCACATCCCATCATATATCCAAATGATTTTTTCTGGAAAGTGACAGGAAAAAATACAAAAAAAAAAAAAAGAGCCAATACAAATGAGCCAAGTGATTGGGACGCAAGGCTCGGTTTGGTTTATGATTCACAACCCCACATGAAGGGAAAACACTTTTGCTAAACTAGTGGACTTTAGTGATTTAACACTTTTCACACTGAATTAAGATCATGCAGCCAAATTCCAGTATGAAAGAGGCACTATTCCCCAAACGTACCTTGAGGTGACTCTCGCGTAGGAATCACAAATTGCAGATTTCCATTTTTAACATACGATAAAGGATTAATCTAACCTCCGCCCAAAGGGTGTAGGATAATAGGTAAAAGGTGCATTGATATCCGAAAAAGGTGTATTGATACATGTGAAAGTGTATTAATATCTGTGAGATTAGCATTGATATCCGAACTTGTTAGGAATTATTAGCATATTATCCGCCCATTAGGCAGAGGTTAGCAAGACCGTACAATAAATACCAAGACAGTCAAGAGAGTTGTTTTTCACATGATGAAGTATTCTTGCATTTCATAGGTTGCCTCAACTTTGTTTATGCTCAAAATTACACACGGCAAGAGCAATGTTTTGAATGGTGCTCGGTGCTAGTCGGGCGGAGACCTACTGCCTAGCCACCGAGTGATTCGGCTTTTTTTTTTTTGTATAATTATTTTAACGCAATCAAGAGAACACCTCAGCAAAAACCCTTAGCTGCCTAGCCACTAAGCTTGCCTCGATGGCCGCCTAGCTCCGCCAACCAAGCTACACTTAGCTTGCCTTGACGGCTGCCTAGCTCCGCCGAATCTCCCTGCCCGCCGAACGAACAGCCAAGGGGTGTAATCGTTTTGCCGACCTTCCGCCAAGCGCCTAGGCGCCGCCGAGACCGCCATTTAGAACACTGGGCAAGAGCAAGAGAAGGCAAAAGAGGAAATTATCCCCCAGTATTGGTGATGTACCAATTCCTCTTCACTACTGCTTCCATATGCTATGTTTAATTGGTTGGAATTAGAAGAGGTAATGCAAATCTTTTAAAACATTCTAAAACTAAGGTAGTCCCACTTAAGTGTTTGGTAATTTAAGAATTTCATCCAGAAACAAAACTTCTAAAGAAAAATTATTAAAACCTCTTTTTCCTTATTTTTATGGATAGTGAATCAGAGATCATGATAGGCCTATATGGGTTGTGGGAATAAATTTTGACTCGGCTTGAGAAAATAAATTACAACTTAACTAGGTAATCAAGAATTATTTCAATTCGAATGGAGAATTAGAGTTCTACATAATCAAAATGAAGATAGTGGATCTTCTATCTCTACTCTATCTTCCACCCTAGTCTCAGAAGTCAACTATAAACCTCTTATATTACTATTGAAAACGAATGTGAAATCCCTTCATACGAAATCCACATCAATCCAAACGAAGCCTGAATATTACTATTGAAAACGAACGTGAAATCCCTTCATATGAAATCCACGTCTATCCAAACGAAGCCTAAAGGAAGGAGAGATGAGAAGACAGTACCCTCATGGTCACGAATGGTAGCATAACGACTGTTGGCAAGAGGGCAAGAGCTCCGATTGCAAATCCCAGTCACGTTATAAGGGTTCCGACAGAAATTCCCTGTCGTTATCCTAACACATAGATCAACAACAGAAAACCGAATCAAACGTTTGAAACAAACAAAACACATCAAATCAGTCAAAATGTTTTTGAATCCTAAACACATAAAGAAATATGTTGTTGAAGTGACGAGACTTACTTGGTCATGAAACTGCAGTGGTTGTGCCTGATAACTTGCCATATGACCTCGTCGTGTTGCATTTTCAATCAATCGCAGTTACCTATTACCTGTCACTGTGTTACATTGATATTAGGCTTTTCTTTTTTTAGTGGAAGGGCAAGAAATATATTAATAACAGCACACCGTGTGCATCCATAGTTGTTAAAAACTTACGATACATAATACGTATCTCACGATTTGTATCGTCTCCTTCGGGGAAGGATACGTATCCCATCATGTATTTTTTATACATAATACAACCGCGTATCCTAATTCTAGGGCTGTCCAGCGGTCGGGTTTGGTCGGATTCGGGTCGGGTTGGGCCCGACCCGACATTAGTCGGATTGGATAAATGGCCACCCGAGCCCGACCGAAACTCTTGTCGGGCTCCGACTGAAATGCATTCGGATTGAATTTCTCGGGTTCGGTCGGGTTCGATCGGGTTTGGAACTGGCTGCAAACTATCAAACTCATACAGAATCACAGATCGGAGAAGAAAATGAAGAAGAGAGACCTTGTCCATTACAAATTTACAATCGATTACAGAGAGAGATGAGATTTGAACACTGGATTACCCCAATTTCACATATAACAGTAATCAAACACAGATCATCATATTGCAAGTTCTTCTATTACATACCCCACAGAGAAATATTGTACATAAAGGAGATGAACTCATGTAATCGTTGAAGAGATCCCCTCCTTCCTCCTCCGCTTGGTCAGCGTCTTCTGGAATGATACTGGGAATCTGGGATCGACAGTGGCCTCGTCCTCAACGGAGTAGTTCTTGGAGGTGCGGCTGGATTATTTTGCTACAGAGAGGGAGAGAGAGAGAGAGAGAGAGAGGAGGAGGAGGAGGAGGGGGAATCTGCTGTAGAGAGAGAGGGAGAGAGAGAGAGTGATGTGGACGGGCGGTGGAGTAGGGTGGGTGGAGTCGCAGGAGGGAGTCGGCGGCGGGACTGGACTGGTTTCTGGATCTGGAGTGGAATGGGTGTAAATGAGACTAATGAGTTAGAGTAGGGTTTTTTTTTCCCTTATATAGTGAAATAGTCGGTCGGGTCGGGTGATCCGAATTTTAAAATATGAAACCCGAGACCCGACCGACACTTTAATAAATCCGAAACATTCAACCCGAACCCGACCGATTAGGTGTCTCAGAACCGTCCGTGGGGTGGTTTTCGGGTCGGGTCGGGTTGTCGGTCGGGTCGGATTCATGGACACCCCTACCTAATTCTGTACATATCCTTAGAGATTCAAGGCGTTCGGGGCGGATATGGGGATTTCCGTCCCCGATCTCCGAAACCGATAGGCTACCCATATCCGCCCCGATACCCGATCAGGGAGGGGGAAAAGGAACCATAACCGAACCATTCAGTTTTTGGGGTAATCCCTGAACCCGAACCAGACAAGAGAGAGAGAGAGCAGGGGAGAGCATTTGACAGAAGATTTCATCAACATCAGCACATGGAGGATATCCGCAGTCAATCCAAATCATATCCTTGTAGTTGATAATCGAGTCCAGACTCTGCAACTTCAACTGCAGCTTGAACTTGTTGATGAAATCATCCGTCTCGGAATCCACTTCGTCGCCCTACCGCTCCCCTCCCTCACCGTCACCGGCCGACGAACCTCCACCACGCCAATTTCCTCGAAGTGCCCGGACGCCAACTTTGTGCTCACTGACTTCCTCATCTTCGCCGCAGAGAACAGAGACAATGAGAGATAGAGGGAGACGAACATAGAAAAGGAGAGAGAGAGAGAGAGAGAGAGAGAGAGAGAGAGAGATAGCATCTCTCTCAGCCTCACTATAATTCTAGCCTAATTGGTTAAAAAAGAGGAATTTTCTCCTTTGGCTAGACATCAAATAAGGAGCACCACCCAACAGCCTAAACAATTTACATGCCAAAACCAAATCTGAGTCATCTGACAACCGAACTTCGCCGGAATCTGTTCACTGAACTCCGCCGGAGTCCCAAACCGAGTAAACCAGATATGACCGGAGACCCAAAACCCTAAACGAGATCTCGCCGGAGTCCCAAAACCCTAAAAGAGATCTCGCCGGAGTCCCACACAGAGTAAACTGAGCCCTAGTTCGACGGTGACCCCTCCATACCAAAACGGAGTAAACGAGACCTCACCGGAGTAAACTCAGTACATATACGACGGAATAACTCACCAGAGTAAACGAGATCTCAGTTGTCGGAGTAAATGACCGGAGTATACGAGATCTGAGTCGTTGGAGTGACTGGCCGGAATAAACAATCGTCGGAGAGGGCAAGCGAGGGCATGGTGAGGTGTTGTATCTCGCTGGGCGTAGCGAGGTCTTCAAGCGAGGGGATAAACTGGCGAGCCTCCGACGAGGCTACTGGAAACCAGAAAATGGCAAATCGGCTCGCATCTTTAACCTCGCCGGAGCTTATGCGAGTCTGTTGGAGATGCTCTAGATCGCCTTGCCTCACAGTGGAGGCGCCACTCTGGAAATGGAGATCGCCTGGAAGGCTGGAAGTGAGAAATAAGTAAAAATAACCCATAACCCTAAAACTGGTATATGTAAGAATATTTATAGGGGTAATTTTGTAATTTCAAGGTTATGGGCATTTTCGGTTCAATTCGGGGATCAGTTCAGTTCGGACAGCAAACAAACCACAACCGAACTGAACCGAACCCGTTCGGTTATCCTGATGAGAACAATTGTAGCTCTAACTTCAACTTAAAATCTGTCTTTGCACAGGAATGACTATGGCACAATCTTCATGCATTTTTTTTGGATCTATGAGTCTAGTTTCAAAATCAGAAATCTGATCGCAATTTCATCGCTCGAGCTAAAAATTATAGTCGTTTCCCCTACACGTGTCTGTGCAATCAGCACAGTCCGAAACTGCGCGCTGCGAGGTTACGAATTTCTACATAATTTAACACTTTGAATTGGATCCCGAAATTTTTACCATAGACAAAGGACTCATAGAGGAACCCTTAATAAAAATCTCATAATTTTTGGAGTTTAGGAACTACCTCAAAAAAAATCCTCAAAATCAAGTCAGCTGTATGGTTTCTCAATTCTGCAGATTTCCAGAAAATTACCTCTTGTTCTTCCAGTGATTTTCAACTCTTAAACCCTTCCAAACTACTTCTAACTCACATCAAAACTCACTAATCATGCTCAACCTCCTAGATATAGAAGAGCTACTCCAAAAACATCAAATTCATGCATCAAAACAAGTTTTAAACATCCAATCTAAGGGATTTCAAGTTAGGTTCTTGAGTTCTTTAAGAGTTAAACCCTAAAACTTAAATTCAACTTAAACCAAACATCTAGAGCAGGAATTCAGCAAGCAAAGCATGATATTCAAGTCAAGAAATACAAATTCAAGTGTGAAGAACATGATTTACCAAGTTAGGGCTTCAATACAAGTCAAGCAAGATCAAACTCTAAGTTTCCCCTAATTTTTTTCCCTTCTTCTTCTTCTCTTCTTCTCTTCACCGCTTCTCTCCCTCTCCAGCTCTCTACTACATAGAAGTTTTCCGTTTTTGTTTAATCAAGCTAAAGAAAAGTTATTAGATGCAAGTGTGACATATGATAACTTATGGCCCAACTATATTTAACTAGCAAGTTAAGCCAATAACCACATAGTTAACTCGAAACTCAACGCATAATTAATTTAAAAAATAATTAAAGATTAGGGGTATTACATTTGTATACTTGGATTTCAACTAAGTTATCTTCTTTTGTGCTGTGAAAGTGTTGTATGGAGAACAGTTTGAAGTGGGAATAGTTGAATAGATTGTTGTTAAACAGATAATTCTCTGGGTTAAAGACGCAATGGTTTGGAAATTGAAAACAACTTAGACATTTTTGGAAATGGGGACTATGGAATTATTTTTTCTATTGTAAGTCCTGTGACAGTTTTTATGCTGTAACGATCAAAACCCATCAAGAGTTCAGATCCCATTCTTTGAAAGTATTCTTGAAACTAACCATTATAGAACTGTTGACGATTGTGTCACTAAGCAACTAAATCATTTTCTATGCATTGTTCCTTGCTTTCCATTGATATTTTTAGAAATAGAGAAATTTGTCATGCAAGAGAATGGAAACTTTCAAAATCGGTGTATCTCAAAAACTTTGTTGAGGATATTGGTGCGGTAATAATAAGTGGATGTATAATCCACATATTTTTGGTCACCAAAATGTTCTAGCATATTGATTCATCCATAACCCTTAAATTAGATCAATGTCCATCAATTGAAGTTAAAATAATAATAAAAAAACTAAAGGGAAATCAAGCTTACCTTGCTGCTCATAAAAAACAGTTCTTCTCCACAGTCATTCTTCCAAGATACAACTTGCCTGCCATTGAGAAGAGCCTGAGCAGATATGGTCGCCAAAGCCCTTAAAGTTATGGAGCATAGGAAACATGTAGCGATATCTATTGTAACAAACAATTGTGTCATGCATTTGAGTTGATAAAAGCAACATATCCATCATTCTTAAGACAGGGCTTCCAAATTTCGTAACAAACAATTTTGATCTACAATTGATAGACTAGATCAATTTTAAGAATTTTCATGTAATGTCAATGCTTTACATTCACTAACATTGGTGATGATGGCATGGCCCCCTTCGTACAGCTCATATTGAAATGAAACAAGCAATTCAACTCAATTTCTAATGATTTGCACCATTAGAAGACCCAATTCATGAACATTTGTTGCAGCTTAGATGATGATAAAATTTGGTCCTAGTAAAATTGGACATCGGAAGTGTCAAAATGGAGCTTTTGAATTATCAGCTTGTTAATGCTATGTATAGATTATCATACAAATTTTTTGTATTTCTTTATGTCTCGAGGTGCTCATGCCAGCTTACGGGCACCTCGACTAATTCAAATTATCATATAAAGTTATAGAAAGAACTTTAAGGTATCTAAAAAAACATAAATAAACTGATAATCCAAAAAAGTACTATCAAAATTTGATCATTGGATTAAGTTTGTTCTTTACACCCCATAAGCAGAAGCTATGCTCTGCCAAACAAGCAGGTACCGAAAAGAAAAAGCTAAAAGCTAATCTGCAGCAAACACCCAATTCCCCATTGCACGCATGACTATGGTGAGAGAGAGAGAGAGAGAGAGAGAGAGAGAGCAACCTCGGCAGTTGAACCACCGGGCTCAGACAATAGAACCCTGGGTGAACCGTCAGAGCAATTGATGATTTTTTTCGATAGGCATTTCGTTCAAGGAAAGCAGCAACCTCCACTTTGCTCTATCCACTCCCCGTTTGCTTCTTTTCACCCACTCCAGCTACGTACACACAAAACAATGGCATCAGATCATTCACACTAGTCTATTACACAAAACCCATAACCCACAATTGATCAAACCCAGAACACAACTCTAAGATTACCACACACACACAAAAAAAAAATTCCCGAATACCGAATAGAAACGAAGAAAAAGGTGGATAACATAGTTACCTTTGCCTAATTCTTTTCTAGCCGCCTCGACTTTCCTGAGGGTTGATAGATATCAAGGATCCTTTTCTTTAGTAGGTCATCGAGCATCTCCAATGAATACTCCAAAACACCTTTTCATCCTCCAAAATTGTGGAATTGATGTCGAAGCACCTCTTAGAGGATGGGTTGGAATTAGTTTTTCTTCCAAAATGGACAAATGAAGGAAGTTTTTGAAGGAATAAAGTATGGGTCGGAGATGCCATTCTAGAATTCTTTAATTAAGTTCATGATTTTTGGTTTCAGGTGTGTCTTCCAAGATTGAATTTATTCTCACTCTCGGATGAGTATTTTTGCTTTATTACATTTATTACATGTTTGTGCTGCCTCTTGATTCTTATATACAATCTTAGATTATTTCTTGTCATAATCTTCTCTTTCTCTATTGCTCCTTTCTTTTTAGTCTACGTTTTATGTAACTCAAGTGGATAAACTCCATCGTTACCTACCTCACTTTCTTTCTCTAAAAAAGGAGTGAGAATAAGGTAATTTTATGTGGGTTATTACAATATTTCCTATGGGTGTAATGAGACAATGTTATCCAGTTTGTTCTCTTAGGCCATCCACAATGGTATAATTAAAAAATGATAACCAAAAGTTGGCACATCAGCTTTTGATTATACACTTAAGAGGTTGTTAAGCTTAACAATGTTGAGCTACACAATGGTCACTTCTAGTCTATAACCAAAAATAAGGGTCCACTACAATTTCACACTCTTTACCCTCTCTCTCTCCCCCTCTGTTTCCCGCCATTCACTTCCCTCCATTTACATTTTTTTTTGAGCACAAATATATCGATTCCCTCTTTTAATTTTGGGGAAAAATTAGTGATTTTTTCCCCTCCTATTATGATTTTTTTTTTGGGGGGGCGGGGGGAAATAGAAATGGAAAATAAGAGTGACATACCTTAATCCAGCGACAGTGGGTTGAATTGTAGATGATCGAGAGATATAAGCTTCACTTTTTGAGGGAAAGAAGAGAAATAGTTTGTGGGTGAAGTGAAGCCATTGTAAGCCATTTTTTACACCAATATTGTTAACTTTAAAAATAATAGGCTTTTGATTAAACCACTATGGATGGCCTTACTAATCTCACATATCATCTTAATGATGAGGTGGCTTTAGTTATATGGTTTGCGTAAAATTTATAGTTTGGTACTAAATTGTCAAATGAGGACCGAAAGAGAGAAATAAAGATAGTAGGATGATTCTATATTTAGGGATGGAAAACAAAACATTGAGGTGTCATTGAGCACATCTTCTTAAATTTGTGAGGAATTTACTTTGAAGATGTCTGGTTATGCCCGTTGTTTGGGGAATGTAATGAAACAAGATACACCTACTTTATCAGGAGAGGCTATTCATTTCTTACACTAAGTACTGTGGAAGCTGAGAGACCAGCTCAGGAACTTTATGTGGTAAGAGTTCAGTTGAACGTGATCATGAAACCATGGAAAACACAACTTGATCTCTGGCATGTAGTCTGAACATTGATTGCACAATTTGATACTAAGTTTTCTACCTTGATGGTAACAATTTGGCCCTCTTGTATTTAGTGTTGATATGTAGTTACATTATGCATTTTTTTTATAGTATTTCACATTTGCTATTTTGGCTGGTCAAAATGTTGTTTAATTTATAATGATAACCCTCTTAACATTGAGGCAATGTCACTAAAATAATGTGCTCGTCTATTTGCATTAAGCACCTAGTAAATAATATAGAAAGGAAACAAAAATGGATGGCAGAACTTCAACTAACATCGTTTATGAAAAGAACTAGGTTTGTTTATCTTGTAACTTCTCGTGGGTGCGTGAGGAAGTTGATTATGTTCTTTTCTTGACTGGATGTGGCATGGCAATGCATTTGGGGAGAACAAGATAGTAGGGATGAAGCTTCAAATTGTAGTTTTACAAATACTTTTAGTTGACACAGACAAACATATTCAATAAAATATGTGCTACTTGAGTTTCGTTTGCAGTTTTAGCTAGTTTTGCTTTTCCCGTTCTCTATTTTATGGCGTTGCAGTTAGTTTGTGTATGCATAGTCGGGGATTGTTCTACTGCAGCTAACTGGTCACTATTTGTTATGCCTGCCATCTTTGATCAGTCTTTATTCTTTTTCAAATTGAATTCGCTTATACTGTTACTTTACCTTGGAAATTATGTTAAAAATTGATTTGTCCCATGTTTGAGCAGATTCAAGCTTTGTACTCCTACTATTCCTGCCAGTGTAAAGGATTTCTTGTAGCAAGAATTGTGGCTGGATTGGCACTATCTCCTATTTCAGGGAGAGTGGTATGTGTTGAGTGCTGTTGTAGTAAGTCTCAATGCGTAGTTGCAAGTTAGAGCTGCAATTTAAGGCTTGTTTATTGTTATTGATGTCTCTTAGGTTCACTTTTTGATATATGTTTTCTCTAATGTCCGCATGCCTGCATATTTATTGGTTGATATCAATGTTAGTGACCTATTTTTAAGCTTAAAAATAATGGGTTTACGAAAATAAATTTTCAATTTTTTTTGTAGGGTTTGATAGATCTCATGGAAATCTATCAAACAAGATCCATATTGCATATTTTTTTATATCAGTAAGCCTATTATTTTTAAACTTGAAAATTGCAAATAAGTAATTATTTTTTAAAGGGGTAAACAGGAACACTACCTGAATCACTTTTCTTATAGTTTGAAAATAATTTCAAAATTCTAAAATTGGGGCTAGGGCTTTGGCGGCTAATTATGGGGTTCATTGGTGGTGTGAGATTGAATTTCTAGAAAAAAAGATATATATATATATATATATATATATAGAGAGAGAGAGAGAGAGAGAGAGAGAGAGGGAGGGAGAGGGAGGTAAAATTTGAAAGTAAAAAAAAAGGGATTATTTTTGTAAATAGTAAAAAATGGGGTTAAAATAATTTTTGATAAATATAAAGGAAAAAAAGAATTTTATTGTATATTTATTTATTACTTAAAAAAGTTAAAACTAAAATTTTTGAAGTAAAAAGTAAAAAAAGAGAGAGGAAGGTTAACGCCTTCCCTTAACTCCATCCGTTACAAATTGACGGAATTGGACAGCAGGGATTTTTTTGTTAATGGAATGATAAGTTTCAGGTGTCTTCTTGTTATTAATTAAAGTTCAAGTGTTTTTTTCAAAGTTCTTGAAAGTTTAGGGGCTTTTTTGAAATTTTCCCTAATGAATTTGACAAATCCACAAGGCGCATATAAAGGAACCAAGTTCCAAAATGTGGCTTACACTTTGCCACTTTAGGACGAAAATGCCCCTCACTTTGTACACTTGGGGGTTGAATTTGATTCTTTTTGGTTTTGGGCATTTAGGTAATTTTGCGCTTAAAAGTGGTGGGTCATGGCTACTATTTGGGTTATTTACAGATTACTTTAACGGGTTTTCGGACTTTCGATGTTTTCCCTCTGTGTCCCGATTTTTATACACTATTTTGTCCTTTAATGGGATTGGGCTTGAGGGCTTTTCGGTAAAATCACATCATCATTATACTGTGGATGCGGGAATTGAGGCTGCAATTCAGGTGGTGTGTCTCCCCAGGTTCAGTTCCGTCCAGTGTGGGCTACGGTCCAGTTTGGTCAAGTTGGGCATTTTTTGGCCTTATTCGGGCCCACAATAATGATCGGAATCGTTCATCTTTTAGAACTCGTTGGGAACATCAAACTAACTAAAAATCATATTGATCGAATACCATTTTCTATAATTTTGAAATGAATTCAACCTGAAAAAAAAGGTGCACAACAATAAATTACAACTCATTTAGCACATTTACCTTATGCTTAATGCAATTAAAAATCTTAGCAAATGGTATCGGATCAACATGATTTTTTACGTGACCAATGTTCTCGACGAGTTCTAAAAGTTGAACGATTTCGATTATTGTTTTGGACCCGAAAAAGGCCCGCAAATGTCAAACTGGACCGGACTGAACCGTAGCCCACATTGGATGGGAACTGAACCTTCCAATTCAATCAGTGAGTGTTCTTCCTCTTTTGGTATTCAATTATTCATCCCCGCCCCACCATCGCCTCTGCAACAAACGAACAAGCAGATGTCCCAATCCAAACAATGGCCGATTAGATTGCGAGAGGAGAAGATTTTGAGAGGAAAGCCGAAAAGGGGTCTCTTCGGCTCCATTTCCAGGGACAAATCTTCCGTTTTGCATATCCTTATGCATTTGAAGTTATTTAACCTGATTTAGTGGTAAATTTCAGATTTTTTTAAAAATTTGGCTTGAAGCAAAACCTTTGATTTAGTTCAGTTTTGGAAATGGGTTCTGTACTTCTGTCAAAAATTGCATCTTGATTGACAAAACATCTTCATTTTGGAAATTCTTCTGCAATTGATGTTGTTTAACTTGATTTAGCGGCCAATTGTTGTTCTTTTGGGGTGTGGAGTCAGTTTATTAAGCTCTGATTATGGTCAGTTTTGAAAATGGGGTTGTGTTGAAAATTACTAATTGGTGTGACCCCAAATATTTGTGTGTGTGTGTGTGTTATTCAACTTTATTTAAGGGTCAATTTTGAGGTTTCCTCGAGTTTAAACTTAGTTCAATTCTAGAAATGGGTCATGTGGGTCATGTTGGAAATAGCAAATTGGCGTGACAGCACATCTATATTTTTTGTCAAATTGTATTCAAGCAATGTTATTTAACCTAATTTAGGGGTCAATTTGAGGTTTTTAAAGGTTTTCTTTGAGCTTTTATTTTGTTTAGGTTTGGAAACTGGTCATGTTCATAATGGCAAATTGCTCCGACAGCACATATTGTTCATGCATTCGAAGTTATTTAACTTGATATAAGGGTTAGTTTCACGGTTCTGGAGGCTTTTATGTAGAAAAGTTTAGTCTTGCTCTGTGTACTTGTGGATAGACAATCAGCCTCTTGCTATTTTTGCTATCATGGAACTAGGGATTTGCATTTTTGATATGTGACATGTGATAATTGATTCACTTTCTCTGGGATTTCAGTAACCAAATGCAATCGAGCAGAGATTGTACTATCGCTACTACGCGAGAGGAAAGATGGTTTGGATATTGTTTTAGGCGACGTCCACATGCCTGACATGGATGGATTCAAACTCCTTGAGGACGTTGGGCTGGAGATGGACCTTCCTATTATCAGTAAGCCTCTTGTTTTAGTTAGTTCAGGCTGTCTTTGTTGACATTTAAAGTCGTAATAGTTTTACTTCGCCATGTTTGATTTGTTGGACTAGCAGTGAGGGGATACCATATCCCAAAGATGAGGTATTCCACCAGATTCCTTGGCCTCCCAATGGAATGGCCATGCACCTAAATGTGCGAAGGATACCACTGTCCGTCCCGTCATTCTTTTAGAGAACGAGAAAAGAATAAGCATTACAAGGGAACATCATTCCAGCTTCACTGCAATGTACCAAACACTGACTATTAGTGAAGGGATTTGCAATACCACACCCAAGGTACTGTGTATCCCATTTCTTGTGGTATTGGTAATCCAAGGGATACAAATTCTCTCCACCAATCTTTGCAATGAAATGCTAGAAATAAGCTCCCACTGGATTTGTAATCCAATCCCATGTCTAATCCAGTCAATGAAACGTGCCTTTAATGTTTGAGTATTCTGAGATCTATTTTGTTGCTTGTACACTGATGTCAGGATAGTAAGAACGTTGTAATGAAAGGCGTCACTCATGGTGGTTGTGATTATTTTATCAAACCAGTTCGCATTGAGGCACTGAGGAACATATGGCAGCATGTAGTTTGGATGAGGAAAGATGTGTGGAAGGATTTTGAGCAATCAGATATCATAGAAGATGGTGAATGAAAAAAAAAGCCATAAGAAGATGCAGATTTCTCATCGTCAGCAAATGAAGGAAATTGTAGAAACTCAAAAGAGGCAGAAGGAGGAGGAGGATGTAAAAGAAGAGGTCCATAGGGATGATATGTTTACACTAAAGAAGCCACGGGCGGTTTGGTTAGTTGACCTTCATCAACAGTTTGTGGCAGCGGTAAATCAACTCGGCATTGACAGCACGAGTCTTACCCCATTTATTTCATATTTATTATCTTATCCTTAAAAAAAAATCCAATGCGTTTGTTGTGCTAATTGTACCTTTTGGGCTGAAAAATAACAATTCACGGTACTTCCCTACGTATGGGGTCTTATAGTTTCATGTAAGAGCGGTTGTACCAAATGCATTTATGTATGTTTCCTCTAGAAAAATTCAATTACACAAGGCGATGGACGCCTGTAAGGATTGTGAAATTCTATCTAATGAACGCCTGTATAAAAAATAATCATCCTACACTTCACAGCAAGCGTCGCCAAATTCCAATCCTCAAAACAACATCACTTCGAACATTTTTAGTGAGCACGCGATTCGTGCGGAGCACGTCGCCCGACACTAGTTTAGTACCATAAGTATATGATTTTGATAATGGTATCAAATTTGGAAAATGCTACGGTGTCTACCCGTCAAAAAGGAATTTTGAAGATTATGTCTTTGTAAGGCCTTTGTTAAATATATCACTAGTCTTGGTTATGCTTATAATGGTGAGATTATGCAAAAAATTACGGTGTCTCCAAAATAACTGGGGACACCATAGCATCATCCATCAGATTTTGTTGCGGTGTCTCCAAAATTACAGTGTCTCCTAGTACTTTTATCATCTCTTTAAATACTTTTATTTTTTGATAACTTATTTTTCACAACCCAATGAATATTATTGAACAAGATTAGAAAATTGAATTCCAAATTATTTGAGTTTTTCAACTACATTTCATCTGTATATGCCTTTTGGATTTGTCCTCGCACTTACCAGTTACCACACCTATATATACTACATTATCATACAATAAAAAAAAGAAGCTAAAATCCTAATTTGGTTTTTCTTGGTAAACTTTCGTTCCCAAACATTATCCTATAAGTCTCTCGCATCTTTTTCTTTCTGTCCTCACTTTTGCACCTTGTATTTTCTGTTTTTCCCAAACTTGATTAAAATTCATGAAAACAAAGAGGTAAAAGTGATTCAAGAGAGGTAAGGGTAATTTAATAATTTCACGTGAATAAAAGGAAAAAATTTGAGTATACCAATAAATTCAATTTGGAATATTTAAATATCCATCCTTTTTATCTATGCCATGTAAGAATTCATCCCGCCCTTTTTTCATGCTTATGTTTTCATCCTCTTAGTGTGTGAATTATCTTTCTTACCCTTTTCCCTATGATATACATATATTATGTTATATTGCTTTCATAATTTAGTGGGATTGGATTGAATTGTTTTCCCAATTTAGTGGGATTGGATTGAATTATTTTCCTAATTCAGTGGGATTTGATAAATTTAAATATGATTGATACTTCTTCTTTTTATCTATGCCATGTAAGAATTCATCCCGCCCTTTTTTCATGCTTATGTTTTCATCCTCTTAGTGTGTGAATTATCTTTCTTACCCTTTTCCCAATGATATACATATATTATGTTATATTGCTTTCATAATTTAGTGGGATTGGATTGAATTGTTTTCCCAATTTAGTGGGATTGGATTGAATTATTTTCCTAATTCAGTGGGATTTGATAAATTTAAATATGATTGATACTTCTTCTTTTTTTTATCATTTAATGTTTTGAGGAATCAATTTTATTAGGAATATGACATGATAAGATAACCACATCTTCGCATGTTTTCTTCATTCTTTGAGTTGGCCAACCAAACAACAAAAAGTCGTATTTTTCATTGATCTTATTACACGGAACATGGCTAAATTACCATAGAAAAAGAAATAACATGACATACTCAAATTGTTACATGGTTAAATTACCATGACGATTACAATGTATAAATATCCCATGATTCGAACAAATATTTCATGGTAAACAGTTCAAATATGGTTAAATTACCATCAAAACAGGTAATCGTGATTAGCGCTTTATGGTTAAATTACCATATTGATTTCAACATTTCATGAAGATTCATATACCGATAGGAACCCAACTTTCAAAAAGATCCATCTTATTACAAGGAAAAAAATAATGCCTATTTAATTTAATTTCCAAGAAAAGGAACTCAACATTTTTAATACCATTTGGAAACCCATTGAGTTCGAACTATGGCCATCGAGATCGAATTCGGACGTTTGACGTCGCCGTTGAGTTCGATCTTGGCAAACCCACCATCTTCTGCATCAACCCATCAAACCAACCATGGGTTGATGGAGCCGGTCGGGGATGGTGAGGCAGATGATGAGAAAAACGGAAGATGGGGACAACAGAGAATGGAAGATGGCAAGGATGGAGGATTGCGAGTTGATCCCATTCATGGCGGAGGAGGTGGAACACTGATCCACTCCTGATTTGGCAACAAGTGGGCCACTATCGCTAGGTTCCACAACGGCTGGTCGAACGACGTGATCAAGAATCACTGGAATTCGATGCTCAAGCGGAAGCATGCGATGGCGGCGATCGACGGTGTCAAGGAGCGCGGTGGTCGGAGAAGCCATTGTGAATCACTGGAATTCCGTGCTCAAGCGGAAGCATGCGATGGCGGCGATCGACGGTGTCAAGGAGCGCGGTGGTCGGAGAAGCCATTGTCTCCAAAATTTGCAAATATGGAAATGGGATTTGGGGGGTGGGGGATGTTGTTTAATGAGTTTTCTGAAATTAATGGGATTTGTTGGGTGATCATTTTGAGATCCAAAATTTTCGGGATTAGAACGGAAATCTTGGGATTTGTTGGGATATGTTTTGGTCCCGCTCTGCTGGTGTATATATTAATTAGGGGCATTGTTGGTATTAAAAAAAACAAAGATGAAAACATAACAGTTCTAAAAGTTAAGGATGAACACTTAAGTTGGATGAGGAATGAGGATGAATTTTTAAGTCTCCCATAAAATTTCCCAAGAGAAATATTCGGAAAGAAGTTCAACTACGTTTTTCCTAATGAACCAAACACGCCCTAACGAATTCGAGCATCTCAGAGACGCTCGAGTATAAATATCCCTTAGGAGACCATTGAAAACCCTAAAGCAGAGCCGCCCCTCCCCCTCTCTTGCACTCATTTGGCCGCCTCTGCTCAGCTGAATCCCTAGCCTCCCTACGTTCAAGATGAAGGTCTCTCTCTCTCCCTACAAATCCTTTCAGCACTATTCATTTCTCTAACCGTCGTACTTTTTGTGTGTGTTTCGATCTGTTTTGCAGTTCAATATCGCGAACCCAACCACCGGCTGCCAGAAGAAGATTGAAATCGACGATGACCAGAAGCTGTTAGTTTCTTCTCCATTTTATACATATATGCTTATGCATGCGTTTTAACTACCCTGCTCCGAAAATACTTGGAAATATAGATAAGATGGATAAAATTCCTTTACTTGGTCTATTTATTTGGAGAACCCTGTTGATTTCGTATTTATTGTTTTGTTTTGTTAATGTTGGTTTTCCCGGGTGGTGGGGGTGGTGTATGCGGATGTATTTGTGTGCCTTGTTTGTCAGCGCTGTTACTGTGTTTTTTTTTTTTTCATTTCTAGTAGCGTTCTTTCGGCATATAAGTTTTATATATTATTTCCAGCATTTTCGAGTCATAAGATTGTGGTGTAACCAAACTAGTTGACAAGGTGGAATCAATCGCTTGTGAAGATGTTGGATTTATGTAGGTTGCTGTAAGGAAATTTACACACTGGTCAGATTGGAGGCTTTAGTTTCTCGCATGTGAAGATTTTTTTAGTAAGATTGGTCTGTTTGCATCACAAAATTGTTCTTAAGTTCACAGGCCATGATGATGGGCAAGAGAATTTCTAGAATATATAGTGCTTTCAATAATGAAATCGGGTCTAGAAAGAGAGAAGAATCGGATAATGTTCTTGTTCTGTTTTGAGGTCTTTCCTTAATTAAGAATATCATTTGGGTGATAATGTTCCTTTGGTTTGTTTACATGTGTTGACACCCCAAACTCTAGGCCCTTCGCCATTATCTGCATGTTCTAGGAATCTGTGATGGAATTTTACTGTGGTAAAATTAACTTGTATATTGACACTCTTGGTAGTTTGCATTGTTGATTCATGATAGCTTAAGTGGATCCTGTAGACCTGATGATTATGATGCCGTGAGGTAAAATAAGTGAAATTCTGCTGAATTTGTTTCAAACTATTCAAGAACTATTTTAGTTTCAAAGGAAAGGACATCCAGTTGCACCACTCTCTGTATTGTTTACCTATTTGTTTAGTGTGTATTGTCTCTAGGGGGAGTTTTCTACTATTTGGCATTTTCATCAGGATACAAAATGCAAGATTATTTTCTTATCTGGATCTAGTTGGACGGAAGATTTGTTCATAGTTTCTGCTTGGGCCATTAGGTGTAACATTCCTCTAATGCACCTATGTCATTTTGTAAAATGAAGGTAGGATTTGATTCCCTAGAATGGTGTTATTACAAAATTCAGGCATTCTATTGCCCAAGTATGAGTCGCTTTTGAGAAAGCAGCATACAGCTGCTTATATTGGGCTGTTGTAAGTTGTTTTGAACAAAGCCAATCACTTAAGAAAAATTTGCCTTTGAGATTTCAGAAAGACACAAACTTGTTTGGGCTCAATTATGGCCCTAATTACAGATGTTGAATGAATTGGGTGGGGCAACTTCTTTTTTATCAACTACTGATATATTTAACTCTTCATCACCAAGTGCTATTCTCCTTTGTGTGAGTTTGAAGTTGTGAACTGCTCTCTGACAATGGGTACTGGGTGCTTCACAATAAGGATATGGTTGACTGATCTGAAAAACTATTTCCTGTTAAGCTCTTGCTACACACTCTCTTTATGAAATAGATATGAGGTTCATGTGTATGGCAAAGAACTTCTTTGGCATGTTCTGGGTACTTCAGAAGAAGTATATAGTTGACTGATCTGGAAAACCATTTCCTGTTAAGCACTTGCTACACTCTTTATGAAATAGATATGAGGTTCATGTGTGTGGCAAAGAACTTCTTTGGCATGTTCTCTGTGTACTTATGAAGTATTTTCTCGGTGACTTTCTTACTTTCCTCATTTTGTTTGATCTTTGTATGTAGGCGGGTATTTTATGATAAGAGGATCTCACAGGAGGTCTCTGGAGATGCCCTTGGTGATGTATGTATATGCCACTCTTTCACACCTGTTAAATCTGCTAATTCTGGTAGGAGCTCTGTTATTTACTTCAAAACTTCTTTCATCTTTGTTCCATAGGAATTTAAGGGTTATGTGTTCAAGATTATGGGAGGCTGTGACAAGCAAGGGTTCCCAATGAAACAGGGAGTGTTAACTCCTGGTCGCGTCCGTCTCTTGCTTCACAGAGGTGGGTGTACTTTTCTCTGTTATTTACTTTAAGCTTGTAAGATTCTGACTAAACATGCCGGACAGCAATCTTTCTTTACCTGGAGTTGAGTGTCCGACATGGGTGCTTGATACAGCTGGAAGAGTCCATGTAGCATAAAAGGCTACTGTCGTTTGTCTCTGCAAGATATGCTGATCTTGAACGTTTTTATTCTGGTTGGGCAGGGACACCTTGCTTCCGTGGATACGGAAGGCGCAATGGAGAGAGGAGGAGAAAGTCTGTGCGTGGTTGCATTGTCAGCCCTGACCTTTCTGTTTTGAACTTGGTTATCGTGAAGAAAGGTGAGAATGACCTTCCAGGGTTGACTGATATGGAGAAACCGAGAATGAGGGGTCCGAAGAGGGCATCTAAAATCCGTAAACTCTTCAACCTTTCCAAGGAGGATGATGTTCGGAAGTACGTCAATACCTACCGGAGAACATTCACAAACAAGGCTGGTATGCCTCTCAGCTTCTAAGTTTGTTTGTGTTTAATCAATTCAAGACCTATAGTTTCTGCATCTGTCTTTTTATCAAGAGCTGGGTCGTATAGGTGGAGGTGGTGGTGTTCTAGAATTGAGACCCAAGGGTCAATTACAGCTGTTTTTGTGTTTACTGCTGTTGGCTGTACTTGATAAACATTTGGGTAAGGAAAAGGAAAATAAAATAGAAAAGTTGAAGGATCTAGCAAGTTCTATATCCATTTACTTTTTTCTTCCCTTGTCTAAATCCCTGATCCAAATACAGCATAAATGCTCGCCTTAGGAATTTGGATTATGCTTCCTGTTGAAATTGTTCCTGGCAAGCATCTTAAGTTGAAAATTTTGATCTTTTTCGAATCAAATATTGAAAACAGCTCAACTTTGTTTAGTTCAGCAGTTGTATTGACATTTCTTCTTGTCCTTGTTTTGCAGGAAAGAAGATTAGCAAAGCTCCCAAGATACAGAGATTGGTTACCCCTTTGACTTTGCAGAGGAAGCGAGCTAAGATTGCAGAGAAGAAGAAGAGAATTGCAAAAGCCAAGACTGAGGCAGCAGAGTACCAGAAGCTCCTTGCTAGCAGGTTGAAGGAACAAAGGGAAAAGCGAAGTGAGAGCTTAGCCAAGAAAAGGTCGAGGCTCTCTGCTGCTTCTAAGCCATCTATTGTGGCTTAGAGGTCTTGGTTCTGAAGGAAACTGCATTTGATTTTGAAGTCTGGATAATTGTTAGTTACTATGAGATGGTTTTCCTTGATGTGTTGATGGTTTCAGATACCTGGCCCTAGTCCATTTTGAGACTTAATGGTTCCTTTGAGAAACTTTGGTGATTTTGAGTTTGTAGTTTGGAGCACTTGGCTTTGAACCGAGTGTGAACAATGTTTTGCAGTTCTGAATT
This sequence comes from Rhododendron simsii, assembly GCA_014282245.1. Taxonomy (NCBI): domain Eukaryota; kingdom Viridiplantae; phylum Streptophyta; class Magnoliopsida; order Ericales; family Ericaceae; genus Rhododendron; species Rhododendron simsii. The sequence goes on from CM024958.1 coordinate 10,401,039, forward strand.
AGGTTGGTTGCAATATTATGGCTTATAAGTTTATGCTTTCTGTGGGCATTCTTAATGAAATTTGACAAGTTTTGTTTTTCTTTTACTACTGGCGTCTCCCATGCTTTTGCTCCTTTGTTCTCGCCCTTGTTGTCTACCCAGAGTACCGAGCCCGTTTAGTTCTTTCATTCTTTGGCCTGTTAAACCTCATCTAGCCAGCCGTTTCCTCCCTTGCAACTACGTGATTGAACTCTGTTAACTCCCAAAGGCTGCTCAAAACCCCTTGCAACTACGTGATTGAACTCTGTTAACTCCCAAAGGCTGCTCAAAACCAGATGGCCGGGGTAGTTAAGTTGTGGTTTTGGCTGTGAGCGTTTGACTTACTTTTGCTTGTGCAGACGAGCTGATTGCATCTGCAGTTTTTGAGACTTTCTGCGAGCTTGCCTCACATCTTTCAAGCTCAAATTGATAAAGACTTAAACAGCAAATTACATGAGGGGCCCAAGGAGAGTTCTAGCAATGCAAACCAGGGCTAAAACGGAAGGACGTAACTAAAACAAAAGAGACATTGCTTTCCTCCCGACAAACCTGATGCAAAACTAGAAAGACCAACTCCGACATGAGCGGTCTCCCAACGAACCTACAGTGTATTTTGGATTGCTGCGAAAACAACTTGAGAAAAGAGAAATCATTCTACTCACAGTCTACTATCGGGACATGCAAATTGGAAGAAGACAGAATGGATTTGACAAAAAGTTGCAGACTATTAAAGTGAAAATTAATTTCTATCAATACTAACTGGAAAAACACTACAAAAAGTTCCTGTAAATATTTTCGATCAATCTATACAATTGAAAAACTATACAATTGAAAAAATAGTCGTATATAGTTATAAATGCGTACAATTTTGTGCATGCATGTCTATTATAGAAGGTGAAATATAGAAACTACTGTTACTTTGTAGATAGTCTTAGGAGAACTGTTTTTCAATTTTCAAAAAACATTGGATGGACTTTCAAAAAAAAAAGTTAAGCAAGATTTTACATAATTCACAATTTTTTAAAAAGAAACTAATATAATACTAAAAAGATTATAACTTAAATAGGGGGATTGTCTGATCTTATCCGCCTTCAATCCATCTTGGTGGGAGAGGTTGAGAAACACATAATCTGTGTCTAAGATGATCAAAAAGATAATCTGTACCTAAGAAGGTCAGAAATGGCAAAGATGAAGATCACTTGACCCTCCCCTTTCCACTTGAGGCACCCTATGTCTTGAGCTTTATTAGGTTTTGGGATTTGCTTTGGGGCTTTCGGGAGATCCGCCGGAGTTTCACTAACTAATGGTATATGAAGGAAACAGTATCTATGGCAGATTCTGCTTCTTTTCATTGGATAGAAGGGCTATAATTACTTATATATCCTTCTCCTTCAAAATCCTCACAGTGCCAAGTTTCTAATTTGAAGTATTCCATGGGCCTCTGGTTTTACAAGGAACAAATGGCCACTGGAGAAAGTAGAACAAGTATTTCCAGTCACTTAAAATGGATGATCAGCCAATTCAGCTTCGAAGACAAAAACTTACTTTAAAAAAAATATATATATATATATATATATATATATATATATATATGTATCCTGGATTAAGCGTTGAACAGACCCATTTCCCTTAACTGGCGGAAAATTAAGGCTCCGTTTGTTTCGATGTAAAATGTTTTACATGTAAAATATTTTTTCAGAAAACAAACTTTAAATTTTAATTTTTCGGTGTTTGGTTGACACTTGAAAATATTTTCAAAAATCAACAAAATAGTGTAAATAGAGAGATGGGGAGCTTGAACGATGGAAAGATATGAGATTATTGGAATTGAACGTGAGTCAGGATTGACGATCGAGAAAACTGAGCAGTGAGAATTGCAGTAGAAGGCAATGGGTTCATTTCGGAAAATAACTTACGGAAGATTTAAGAGTAAGTCATTTTCATCCAATTGATGGAAATTTTTTTACATGTAAAATATTTTCCTCATTTTTTACACAACCAAACACCGGAAAATAGGTAAAACATTTTACCGGAAAATGTTTTACGTCCAAACAAATGGAGCCTAAGTTCAGAAATTTTCGGTCCTTTCATAGAAGACTATGCACGCGTTAAAATTGCTGTGAAGAGAGACCACTCAACAAATTCTTCCTTCTCTATTATCCAAAATTCCAAATGAATAGACTTTAGGGAAAATTTTAAAATAGCACCTGACCTTTCACACAAATCGCGCATAGACACCTAATCTTTTAATATTATCAAGCCTATTATCAAAAATACACCTAACCTAGTTTAAAACCCATCAATTTTTCACCCGCCGTTAACTTTTCATCCAAAAACAGACGGAAATGTTAAAATGGCCTACATCTGGCCATTTGGAGAGAAACCAATATACATTTTGGAAAAAAAAAACACATTACTCTACTGATTTCTTCCGTCAAAACCCACCTGTGGGGTCATGGAGTTTCAATGCTTTGTTGCGAGAGTAATACTTAAAAGACTTTATCTTGGTTATTGTAAATGTTTGTTTTTGTTGAACTGGTTATTGCACATTTTGGAAATCAAATTTGTGTGCCATTTTTTTTGGCAGAGCTTAAGATGGTGTGAGGCAAATGAAGGAGAAGAAGAAGATGTTTGGAAATTTTGGGACATTCCCATTCCACTTAACTTTTTCTATGACTTTTAATTTTGTTCTTATTTGAATTTTTTCCGTGTTTCTTAGTTTTGCGCCTCACTTTTTTTGTTTTCTGATTTGTCTCGTCAAAGACAAAAAAATGTGTGTGTGTGTGTGTATATATATATACCCAAATATTTTGAAAAATAGTCAATTTTTTACTTAAAAGTGGTTATTTTCTAAAATATTTGGGTAAAAATAAAAAATATATATATACTTTTCCGATTCGTCTTGTCGAGACGAATTAATAAGTTATAAAAGGTTGGTGCAAAACTAACAAACGCGAAAAAAAACAAAGAAAAACAAAATTAAAAGTTATAGAAAAAATAAAAGGTTAGAAGAGTAATATTTTTTCCCCCAAAATGTATATTGGTTTCCCTCCAAATGCCCGGGTGTAGGCCATTTCAACATTTTCGTATATTTTTGGATGAAAAGTCAACGGCAGGTGAAAAATTGATAAGTTTTTAAATAGGTCAGGTGTTTTTTTTGATATATTAAAAGGTCAAGTGTCTATATGTGATTTATGTAAAAAGTCAAGTGCTATTTTGAAAATTTCCCTAGAGTTTATTGTACAACATCCAAAAGAATACCGAAGGACAATCATTCGAATTGAAGACGAAAAATGGAATGAACAAGATAAATAGAGTTTATTGTACAACATCCGAAAGAATACTGAAGGACAATCGTTCGTATTGAAGACAAAAAATGGAATGACCAGAATCTAAGGGGCTTTGTTAGCTGTAACAATAATTAGTTGCAAATTGATCAATATCATCCAGCTAAGGATTTGCCTTAGAGAGAAATTTATCTGTTAGCAGGGTTTGATATCCACTTATTGAGACGAAAAGAACAAAAAGAAAACCCAGATACTCATCAACAAAAACCTGAGTACTTATTCAAATCTCCCCATACCATCTCCTCAACCTCCTCCCATGATTTTGCTGTCCTCAGGTCCGTCCACATACTGAAAATAGCTCCCAATATATTCTCCGTGTGCAAAATACAATAGCACCTGCAGACATTGAACAATCCAGATAAAAGTCTGTTTATAATGGCAGCAGTACCGAGTTCAATCAGAAAATAGATTACCTGAAACTTATGTACCATAAAAAGCACAATATCATCTCATGCTATAAGCCTATAATAATCCCTCACATAAACTATTCTAGTTTTATGCGTGAGGCTATTACTTTTGAAAACAGCGTATTGTATTGAGACAGTAGAAAATTTGCAAAACATGTGGCGAGGTCAAGATTCTCTGTTATACGATTATAGGTATTGGATGGGTTCAAAACATTTCAGTTGGGTTACAGGTTTGAAATGGAAACCAGGTTTATTGGTTCTAAATTGGGTTGGAAATCAACCCAACCAAAGTAGTGGGCACAGATCCGACCCAAACCTGATGTCAATTCCTCAATTGCATGAAGCGGGGTGTCATAGAAGCTCCTTGTGGGAAGCATTTTGAAATATCTTATACGATAGTATTATGTAATACAAGTCAACATTATAATTTGTAGTAATTGTTTCAACTGCAAATATCTACTGATTATAAGAAAATATTATACTTACACTATTTACTTTAACAAATATGAGTTAATATATTTCTAGACTTCTGGTATTTTTTTTTATTAGCAAAAGTCAGTATTGTTAGATTAGCACCTTGAAAAAAGAGTTGAACTCTTGACCTCTTTTCTTCTGGCACCTAAGTGCACCCTTGTGGCCTTGATGCCGTTAGACTAAGGGCCCCCTAGCAATATTTTTCTAGTATCTTATCATTACTTCATATTTTCTCTTGCTTGGTATTTTTTACTACTTTTATTTCATTTGGAACTTTTATGCCTAGAGGTCATAGTTCGGAGCGGGTTCCTTTCTTGATGGGAGTGAGGTTCCAGTGAGTCCAATATGAGAGCGTGGTGGATTCGCCACCTTGAAATGAGGTTCCTGCAACTACGGTTAAATCACTATTACATGGTAGTATCTGAATGGTACAAAGGATATATGACGACAAATATTATTTTTCAAAAGAAATTGGGACTGTAATAACGACCTTAAGGAAACCAAAAACCAACTTATGGTGCTTCCTCAAAATGTCAATCAGCTATACATCTGGTTCTTGGGAACTGAGTAACCTAACAGAGGAACTGTATATAGTTTCACGGACATGCACAAAAATATATACAGAATCATAGAATCTTATGAGCATGGATTCAACCATGTAAAATCAACTGGGCTAATTTTCCGATGCATAGGTTCATAAGTAAACTGGTTTTCCACAATTAAATAAGGAAGAATCATAGGGTCTTATGGGCATCGCACGAAACAAGGCAAAATCAAGTAAGCTAAATATCTGATACGTTCAAGTACTCAACTGACAAAACTAAACTTAAGAGAGCCAGAGCCAATTCGTAAATGCTCTCCGTTTTAAGGTCAACTAACATCTTGAAGAAATTCACTGGAACAAGGCATCATAGTCAGAATAAACAGATATTTGACTCACATGGCTATGTATGAGAGTCGTCCAAACTTGCTGCCACCCTCAACAGGTTCATGCTGTGATATTCTCCTTGCCAATGGCAATCTATAGCTTTCCAGAAGTTGCTTCAAGAGCTTTGAATCACCTCTAAAGACGTCCAAATGTATTGGAATCAAATCACAAATACGGTCACCTGCAAAATACGCACTTTTCTAACATCACAGAGATCAATGCTATTGTTGTCGATGCTAGAGAAATCAACACGAAACTAAAACAGTAAAAATTAGGCCCTGATGCTATTAAGATGTTTTCTACTATATCGAATCTCCATTCCCCTTAAATGTCTCTAATACCGGTGATGCCACATAGGTAAAACAGGCATCTGGCCACAGTAATATTCTTTAGACCTAACTCCTAGTGTAAAACCATCACAACAATCCACAGCATCTCCAAAAGCAGAGAACATGCAAGGCCAAAACCTAAGCAAGAACCTCTGCAGGCCTAAAGGTGGCTATGGTGCACGATGACTTTGGAGGGGAAAATAAAAATCCTCACATCCAAGTAGCGATGGCAATCGGACCCGCCCCGCCCCGAATGGGGCGGGTTTTCCACCACCTTTTCGGGAATCAGGTCGGGGTAAAAATACTAAAACCTGGCCGGGTTCGGGGAGACAGTACCCTGCCCTAAACCCTCCTCGATATTACCCGCCCCGAAATGTATTTATTTATCAAATTATACTTTTATCCTGATCTAATTATCATTAATACTTCAAATTTTATATTTTTACCCTAATATTATTACCATTATACTAAAAAACCCTTATATTCTTACCTTTATATTTTCACCATTATGCTAAACTAACACTTTATACTTATTGTCTTTTATTTTGCTTTAAGATTAGCAATTTTTTAAATTTTTTACGGAGCAGGGCGGGGCTGGTAAACCCGTTCCCCGATTGAGGCGGGAACTGGGGGTACCCAAAAGATACCCGGTCGGGGTCGGGTAATAATTTTCAGGTCGGGGTACGCAAAAACCCGCCCTGCCCCATTGCCATTCCTACATCCAAGACAAATAAGAACACCAAATTCATGCTCAAGGCTAGAAAGGCAACAAAAACATCTCCTATAAACATGAAACATACCTACTCGTAGGCAGACAGGCATGTTGTCCTGGAACTAAATTTCTTGTTATGTGGACCAATCCAAAAAATTAAAGAACCAAAAAACATGACGTCAACTTTGTGCACCATTGCAAAGGAGGTGTGCATGTGGAAAGACGAAAGTCACTACTAAGGAAGTACCTTTAAGATCTTTTTTCCCCCCAGGTCCTACACATAATTGTTAAACAGAAACAGCCAACCAATGAACCACTCCGTCTACAAATATTTTAGCAGTTATACGTACTTCAAAAAGTTTTCAATTCTTCTAAAACATGTTTAGATACAAACACTGAATCGCTTGAAGTCCTCACCTATGGATAAATCACTGAAATCAAGGATATGACTAGGACGCCATGACGTCACCTCTCCACTGCCATGATAGCCATTCACATTACCATTTTGCATCAGCTCAGCATCTGACCTATGTTCTGTTGAGTGGTAACTAACAAAACATGGTTCCATGTGAATATTGTCGTCCATAATATCAGAGTGTATCCAGGAGCAAGGTGTACCAATTTTTCCATCCTGAAGCAAATTAAAGTAGTAGGTTACCAAGTGAAAACTACACAAAAAAAGAACAAGAAATACTACTCCCTGCGTCCCAATTTGTTTGTCCATTTTTTAGAATTCAACTTTTTAAGGGGACATAATGATTACTATTAAAAAGCTTTGATTTTCCAAGAACACCCCTCACTTTCTAGCATTAAGTGAGGGTGCATATTCTCCAATGAACAACTTTTATAAAGTGAAAGGGCAATAATGGAACTTTTATGAGTCAACTTAAAATTGGACAAACAATTTGTGACATCAATAAGTCAAAAAGGGGACAAACAAAGTGGGACGGAGGGAGTATTAATTCAAAACCAGAAAGAGATAATGAAAGAACCTCCGATATATTGAGAAACTTGGCCAAATCATCGGGAAGGTATGCGTTCACGTTCTCTATCAGAAAGCTAGGAATTGGATAGCCCCTACAATTCGCAAGAGAAGAACTTCAAGATCATCAACATTGATGAGAGTACAAGTAAGTTTCTACTATGCTAGATTGAACACAATTCAGTCTGCATTTCTTTTAACAAGCACACAAGGAACAGAACTGAAGCAAAAAACAGATTGCTTTTGATTATTTCAATGCTGCAAATGACTCGAATTGTAATCCTAAAGGATGACTACATGGCATCCTTAATTATGCTTATTGGATACTTAACACTTGGGTAAGGATTACCGGTGCAGGAAACGCTATGTCAGACACTATAGACACCATTTTACCACAATATAAAAGAAATAGGAAAATGATTTCCACACTCCCCATTTAGCAATCTACACTCCCTTTTTTGATTTTATCCACATGAATTTACAATATTTGTCCTTGCATGTGTAAAGAAGTGTATTGAACAAAGGGCAAGCTGGTAAATTCAAGTGGAAAGACAAAAAAGGAGTGTGGATTGTAAAAAGGGGAGTGTGGAAATCAATTCCCAAAGAAATATTGACATATAGTGGACGAAGATTAACATCTTGCGGTGCAGACCTGACCTATGACATACTCATTAGATGTATCCAACACTCGAACACATACCCTCAACTGACACCCGTACCTCTACGTCACATAAAGATGACTCAAAAGATAAAATTTATTTATTCAATGCATGCTTTGTCACCGAAATGAAAACAAGGAGGGAACACTATTTGATAGTGACCTAATCAGTCATAATACAAGAAGTGTGAGTATTTAACTAGTGCATCTAATCCTCAATCTCATTAGGGCCTACTTGGTTTATCCAGGCAGACAACCACCCTGCATGCTAACAACTGCAATGATTAACATCTTTTTTCTTGTCCTTCTAAGAAGGGGGTTAATGCAAGATATAAACACCCCTGTAGTCTGCCAAAAAAATAAAAAAACTTGGGGCCAGATCTTTGCGAAGATTGGAGCAGAGTAGGCTTTCACACTCTGGGGTTCGTATGGACAGATGATTATGGCTTAACCACTGATAAAATCATATCCGATAGTTTAACCATGCAATGCCTCTATCTGGCTACAAAAGGATATCCAAAGCATGTGCATTAATGTCCGAGTCCTAGAGTCTTTAAATATCCAGTCAGCAAATCTTTTTCTACTAATTTACATAAACGTATTGCAATTTAAATTAATTTGTCTGAATCGCAACAAACACAATTCTAACCGTCACAAGCTACCACAGTTGACCATTCAGAAGAAAAGATTAATGATCAGTAATGACAGGCGAATAAAACATATAGCATCAGTATTGTGTCTATCTAATCAAGGGAAATCAGTTTTGGTCATGTGATAGGGAAATAAGAAAGATGTACAAATTTAACCACGTATAAATCATTTTTACAGACTTCAAAAAAATGAACCCATACACCAAATGTTGGGAAGACTGGTAACCAACAAGGTAGAAAGTGTTCAAAATGAGGCCATTTAAAGAATTGGTAAGAACTGTACTTGTCAAATATATGTATATCTCCATGAGCAGTTACCTCAAGCTAAGTCAGCAAGCTTATTTAGTGATGATTGTTGAACATACCATTTAGTCAAGCGGCTAGAGACATCTTTCTTCCTTTTGGTCAGAGTTTTGATGAAAAAATCCCACTCAACAGGAATACTGAGTTTCTTTGTGACAGCCTCCATCAAACCATTAACTTGATGGTACTCTATTTCCTGTTCAGTATTCACAAATGTTGTAGCATTTAAAGATGGCAAAGGCAAGAGATGAAGGTTGCGCAGTTGCTCGCCCAGAAAGGAAGCTAAGTTAAGATTATCTCCCAATGAGAGAGTATCTCTTCTGCAAAGAGAAGAAAACAAAGTCAAGATCCTTTGCAGTAAAACACTTGTAGCATATTACAAGGGCTAAAGGTTGAAGGCCCCTGTATCTACATTTAACCAATAAAGAGTATGGCAAAGTCAACTTACAACTCTGCAAATGTTTTTCCTTCGCATCTTTTTGTCACAATATAAGGCCATATGATTGAGCTTTCACCAGAACCAATGGATTCACATATTGACATCCCAGCTTTTCTCAAGGCAAAATGTTGTTTGGAGCATATACCGAGCGGAAAATCAACTTCCAAACAATTTTCCGAAAGGAAATTACAGCTAGTAATCACTTCAGGAACTCCTTTTCCATCCCACGACTCAATTTTATATGACCCATTGTCGATGAAAAGAATTCCGCTTGCCAAAACACCAGGGATGTGATTTTTTAGAGGGGAGTCAACCTTGCACAGTAGACTGTAAAACTCCAGCTGTAAAGATGCAATTCAAAGTTCATAACATGTTATGACAACAGTATAGGGAAAAATTTAAGAGCTACAGCCTACAAGATTACCTCAGAGCCTAAAGCATGAAAAGAAGCTTCCAGCCCTTCTTCAACATAGAGTTTAATCACGTGGTCAGCAATGAGATAAACCTGTTACCAGTTCATATAACAAGTTATCAGATGGATGATAGTTATTATAACTTTTCCATGAACGAGAACAGTTGTCACTTATTATCATGCAACCACTCCCTAAATCATTGGAGAGTACTCCAAATGAGAACCCCTTTAGATCAAAGCAACAGCGATTCTATGGCCCCAAAAGAGCTCTCTACAACTATATGCACGAAGGGGGAAAGAAAATGTGCATTATCATTAATGCCTCCCATACACTTCTAAACTCAGGCAGCGGCTTCAATTTTAATAACTGCTGGATGTTTAGTTCATAAACAAATTGCTTATAAAAAAAGAAGCAGCATATTTCCCCCCCGGTTGAAAATGTAATTAGAAAGTTTGTCCGTACGAATGTTTCTATCTTTCCTCAGGAAAACCAATTAAATGTCTCACCCAGAGACGCAAAAATGAAGAAAGAAAGACACACCAAAGTTCCAGATGCATCTATGTGTCGAGTACACAGAATGCGAAAAAGAACTGGCAAAGTTTAAATAACACCAGAAAAGCCACAAAAAATGTAAATCAGCAGAAGACCATGTCCCATAACAGAAAGCTCACTTACAGGATTGCTACCCATGCCAACCGGAAATCTCTCATCATCTGTGGGGAAAGGCAACTCGTGGAAGGTGCAAATTTCTCTGATGCATTCATACCATTTACTAGCATTCAGTGCAAGGCAAGCTCCCTGGGCCATTTAAGAACATTACTAGTTAGATGTAAAAGAAATCACCACAACAGTACAATTATCATATTATTTACCCATGTCGAGTCTTACAAGTAGTGGCAAAGTCAGGATTTAGGTTCAGGAGTGGCACTGTTCGAGGGAAGTCTACTTGTGTTGTTCCATGTTGTGCATAAAAATGTGAAGAGGAAGGTTACATCACATGTGTAAATTCATATAATTTCCCTGAAGAAACTCTGGCCCTGCACTATGTTGGTGTCAACTAGGTGGTCTGTGCACTTTATGTTGAGACCAGAGAGTGAGTAGGGAGCAAGTTCGATAGATCTATAGGAACTGGACGATCCTATTTGGAGCTAGAGCGAGAACTCGATTATTCTCTAGTATACGCTGGAGGCAGTTGCAAGAGACTCCAGGACTCTTGTTTAATGGGGTCGCACCAAAATGTTTTTATCCCAAATTAAAAAAATTTAGGTGGCGTCTTATTAATGAAATTATACTATGTAAAGTTTACTTCTGACATTTTTAATATCTACAGCATATTAAAAAAATTGATTCCTAACTTCGATTCTTTTGAATTGTTTGATAGACTACTAAAAAAAAAAAAAAAATCGTTTAAACTCAACTGATGCAAAAAAAGAGAGACCCCGCTATCTTAATTTACATACTTTTACACTTAATTTAATGGGTCAATTGACTATTTTCATCAACAATTCATTACCATATAAATAAATAGTTAAGGCTTTGGGTTTCATGGGGTCAAGTCACACCTATGATCCACCAACACTCCTAGAGGTCGCTGTATCGGCGTTTACGAACACGGGGAACATGGCTAGAAATGTGTCTGACATGTCACGTAGCGTGTCCACTAATTTAATTGGATTTTTGGAGTGGGACAAGGCTGGGGACACGAGGTGACACAAGGGGGACACGGATGGGGACACGGCGGGGGTGCATCTATAATTTTTTTAAAAATTTTTTGGGGGTAAATATGTTATTACTTAAAGTTTTGGGTTAAAGCGTATTTAAACCTATACAAAAACAGATATTGACTAATTAAAATCCTAATGAGCTTATCCTAACAACATCGACTGCTCCTCTCTCTCACGAGGAAATCTCCCCTCTACTGTCTCACGATCTCTCACTCTCTCTATCAGTATGCATATGTGTATATATATGCGTGTGTGTGTCCATATAAATATATGTAGTACACCGATATAGTTTGAATGTATCCATTTAAACTTGGAAAAACATTAAAATATATGTACATATATATAAATAAATAAATGTACACGTGGCATGTCCCCGCCGTGTCCGTATCTCCATTTTTTTAGAAATCCCATATCCCCTTGTCCGTGTCCATCCTACATAGAGTGACACAATTGGAATGCATGTGGCGTCGCCACCAGGCAGTTGTTTCATTTGTTGACCCGGAAGTTCCGGAACTAGGTACAGCCCCTGACTACGCGGAATGAATCCAAACTAGAGAAGAAATTAATGTGCATTAATAGAAGCAAATTCCAAAAAGTCAAATTCAAAAATACGAAAAAGTTGTCAGGTTCAATTGCAAAGCAAAGTTGCATTCCTCAGTAGTTGTGTGTGTGTCATAAGTTAATTTTTCCTTTTGATAAGCAATTACGAAATCAGGCTCCTCTGTGTGTGTGTGTGTGTGCATGAGAGAGAGAGAGAGAGAGAGAGAGAGAGAGAGAGAGAGAGAGGCATGTACTATATGGACCAAAGAGACCTTTGAGGCCCTGAGAAATGGGGCTAACATTTAGGGCTGAACCCATGGCCCAAAGATGGGGGCCCTTAACCCCTCATCTTATCAAAATGCTGCCTTTGAGTTAAATTAGCTAAAAACCAAAGTAATACCTTCCATGTTAGGTCTCTCGTTCCTGGTTTTCCAATCCAAAGTTTCCATAACCATTCTCTCATTTCACGTTGTCCCATGCAGTTGCTTGAACTCCAAAGAGAAGTGTAGTGGTCCCTACCTTTGTCCAAAAACATCTCTAAAAAATTAATATCATAACGAAATTCCAGATCATGGAGCTTGTGTTTTCTGGAGGTCTGATTTGCGGCAATGTCGTAAATTGGCCCCCCAACTGGCTCGCCAAATTTGATCCTTTTCTCTTTCCTAGTCAGGTCTAAGTTGTTCAAACTATTTTCAGCAGACAATGTCATCTCTTTAGCATCCTCAAAGCTGCTTTTGATAGCAAGCAATCCAGCACGGCAAACTCCTTTATGTTGATAACCAGGAGCCATATCCAGACAAACAAATTCAAAGTTTGCGGAATTTGCAAAATTCTGCGTGACAGCAACAGTGGTTTCCAGATTTAAAACACAGTGCCACCAGCCACTTGGCACAAAAATTGTCTCCCCAGGTAGTTGGGTACACTCTATTGGCTTGTCTTCATCAGCTAGAAGTGTATAAAAATCAAGCCACCACTGAAAACAAGCAACAAAAATATCAGAGAAGAGATGCGATGAAAAAGGGCACAAAAAACCAATGAAAAAGAATCAGATGAAACAGCTAGATGCAACTTTGAATGTCTTGCAATAAAATACCTGCAATGACGATGGAGTCTCAATATTAACATCACCATCTTCTTCATTTACATGGACGGTTACACCTGCAGGCACTCTTCCTGGAGGATACAATGCCCACCTATTCAAACAAGATTGAGAGATTGAAAAACTTCCAAGCAGCTTATAATGCATAAGGCCGCAAAACTGAATGAAGTTACTATAGATACAGCTGTATTGATAAAAAAAAAAAACCACAATATAAATGTAATTTTATTTTGTAAGTTTTAGGTTTTACTAGAGATTTTATAACCTCTGCAGTAAGAGAACCTTCTGGATCGCATGTTTTTCATGTCAAAACCCATCCATCCGCATTCAGGGTAGTTATGATTCTAATGAATGCTATATCCCCATTAAGGGCATCATACAATTGGAACCATACATGTCTGTGTATGCCTGTTTGTATTTCTTTTTAGTCTTCCTGTTTGGAAAGAAGAGAAGTGTGCGGGGGGTGTGGGATTTTTGAGGGATCATGCAGCATATATTCAGCAGTTCAGTAAAATAAATAAATAGTGACCAATTGAATCGTGGATTAATCTTCTGAAATAGAGAACACTGAAACATATATTCACACTAGACAGACTTATATACAAACTTTTAAGTACATACATAGTGCTTAATATGAAATAAACATATAATATATATGCACCTATTAAACCATTTTTATGTCTATAAAATAATGTCGTTTAACGTGTCATGCAAAGACAAACTAAATCACAACAATCGCCCTCTGATCAACTTAGGACAGGTGTAGTTGTGCTCAGTAAGTTCAACCAGCTAAATATGCAGGCCCATGTCCAGGCTTTCCCTTGCCTTGTTTACCCAGCAGAAAAATAAAAGAAGCCTATCATTGAAAGGAAGCAAACCTTTTCCTTTTCACACATCGGGCGTACAGAAACTTCAGGAATTGCATTTTTTTGTCATAATTCTGGAGTGGACATGATTGAAGTATATAATATTCTCTATTACCAACAAGCATATGTGGAACATGGTAATAGATTAGTCTTCACGCAGCCCATATCAGGTTTACCTTTTACGTCCGCACAGAAGAGTATTCCAGGCACTAGTAAGAGCTGGATCGACGTGCCAAGAGGCCCCAGACCTCTCTGGCCCAATAATGAGCCATCTAAAAGCAGGCCGCTTCTCTCTATCAAGTACATCAAAATAGTCTTCTTGAAATAGATGAGGCACACTGTAATCCTTCAACAAGCCCGGAGCCACTTCACCAAACTGCACAAATGCTAATTTAGGGAAGTTTAAAGCTTTTACATGAAAACTAGATCACAAGAGTATTCACCTTGTCATCAAATATATAGAGGGGATCCTCATCATGCTGAATTTCCATGTATGAGACATAATCGTTAAATTTCATGGAAATTTTCTGACTACTCCTCTGAGAGATCTTAAATGCTGTATCTCCATAATTCAGCAATAGCTGGTCAATTGTCCATGTTTGCCTTGCTGGCCAAGTATCAGTCAGACCTGAAATCAAAACCTGGAGCCGAGTTCATTAATAACCTAAGATCACTTTAAGCAATGTAGCGCTGTAAATAGGTAACCTAATTAACCGACTACTGCTATAAAAAGAAGTAGAAGAAAATGTACTTATTTCCTTTTCCAAGGAAGAATAGCATCTACCTCAAACAGCACGCTATTAAAATCAAGCGGAAGAAATCCACCCAAGTAAAACATGGGAAATCACAAATATTACAGATAAACAGAAAAAATCGTTCTTCAAAGTAAGATTCAGAGAAAGCAGCAGATGCATCGAAAAGACAGTGTCATCCAAAATACCAAATTTGACCCAAAAAAAACGTTGGCTTATAGCCTAATTAAGACCATGATATCACTATTTCAAATTTTAATTCTCATTAATTTCAAAATCAGAAGCTTTAACCAGTACCGGTTTCTTTGCGTCAAACTCTTGACGGAAGTCTTCTAGTGAGAGGTCCTCCTTTCTTTCCACATTTCCAGCATCAAAAGAGAATCCACCCAATGTGGTATAACAGCGGTAATGTCTTCTAAGCAGAAATAAAGAGTTGAATCCTGTATGCAATATAACTTCAGCTTTTCCACAAGGAGGAATAGTCACCAACTAATTAAACGATAATTCTCTTACCATCAAAGTGCATTGGTTTTCTGCAAGTTTCTTCATATTCATTTGGCACACATAGACTGCAATCATTTGCTTTGTCAGATTATCACAAAACAGAATCAAGAAGAATAGTCTTAATCTCAATAGCAAAGATAATTTATGCCAAATTAGAGCATGAATCAAAGAACATACTGATTCAATGCAGTTTTTTTCCAGGAGCCTTTGTACTCAAGTTGGCCATTTAAATTGTTAAGGCATAGACTCATCCAAAGTGGTTCCTCATTGCATAGGATGTACATCACACTGCACATTTAAGTAGATAAAACTCAAACTCAAACAGTAGAGAAAAAAGTGGTTTGGATAAAAGAACATGCAAAAACATCATTTAGATAGTCACCTATAGCTGTGTAGACACCCCAATTTGGCCTAACGATTATTTCAAGTCCCACCTTGCGGACCATCCCCATGATTAATGGATACATGTGATTGCTGATTGAATTCTCGTAAACTTGAGGATTTTGGTGAGTACTTTTAGCCACTTAGAGGATCCAATTCAGAGCCATATAGCCTTTCAAACAGAAATACAATATCCTAGGAGAATCCACCTATCGGCTGTAAGATTGATCTCTTGGCCTCCACTTCATTCTTTCACCCGTGAAACATATTGTTTGAAAATCTCCCTGAGAGATTGATTCCTCGGACGCCAGATCCATTCCTCTGCCGCTAGATCCATTCCTCGGCCGCCAGATCGTCTTTTTCGAGAATTCTGGAATGTTTTGTCATTTGTTTGATCGACGCACCAAAAACCCTAGCAGCCTTTTTCCGATTCTTCAGGGTTACAAAAAGAGATTCGAGCAGAGATCTTCTAACCCTATACTACCTTATTGATTCATGCCATTTGATTGGCCGGAGTGAGTAATCTGTCATCCCATACCTATATAAAGAGGCCTTAGGGTTCCGAAATTAACAACACAATTCACCCTCATCAACAACGAATCTCTGCAGAAATCCTCTCTCATACTCCCTTTACAAAAGCCCTAATATCCCGAAGGCAGCCGCAATCCGACGATCAAATCCTGAAGTACAAACCGTAACCCTAAGGTTTTCGAGAAGCAAGTCACTCAATCGCCCCTAATCCGAAGCAATTAAGCTACTGATGGATCAAGGTGGTGGGGCCCAAGGGCCTATGGTTTGATTCTTTTATGCTTCTATACTTTATACATATTTTGAATTTCTGTTAATCATCTGATCTAGTGTGAGGAAGAACATCGGCTGGGGGATCGTTCCCTCGGCCGATATATCGATCCAGAAGGATCCCTTGGCCATGACTTCAATTCACCGGCCGAGGAATCCATTCTCTAGGACAGCCAATTTTCTATTCTGATGCATGTTTTCAATTGTTGTTTTGGCTCACTTTATTATTTGTTGAAGGCATAAAAACAAATTACGTGTTAGAATTAAATGAAGCAAGTATATATCCTGTGTTGAACAATTATGGGCCAGTCTCATGACTGGGCAAAGAGGGGTGCCTAAAACCTTCCCCTTATTGTACCCTTGGCTACCGTACCCAGAATCTCTATCTATTTTTTCTAGTTTTTATAAACTAGGTGGCGACTTTATTTTGATGATAACCGTTATCGTGCGGCGATGTTCCTAGTCATAGGAATATCCACGATCTTGGTTTATGAAGTGGAACCAAACAAACATGATCAATCTGTATGACGATGTCCCGTTTGGGAGGTGTCTACAAGCTGCATGAACTAAAAGCCAGAGAAGTTTTGAATTAATTAAGTGAAAACACAACACATGCACACATACCTAAATATAAAGGTATACACACAGAGAAAACCATAATGCAAGCAATGGTGCTGAACACAAAACTTAAGCTGTATGAAGCTACACCAAAAGGGGTGACTACCAAAGCATTATAAGAAACCATGAACATATAGAGCTTTTAATCTTTAGCCCTGTTCCAATGTCAGAAGGCCTAGCCTCTTCTTTTTGTATGCGGGTGGAATTACAAGGAAACAAAAAAAAATCAAGCAAATGATCAAAGGGAAAAAATAACCATTGTAGCTTTAGCACTGTTCCAATGTAGCTTTTCCGGACTTTAAAAAATAACCATTGTGCTAACATCAAGAAGGATCAACAACTTCAATCCACAAGAAAATAACGCAACAGATGACTACATTATCTGAGACCACTGCACAAACTCTAAGGCTAATCTAAAACAGTATCCTTCAACTGTCATGAACAACTATTGCACCAAACCATCTTTCCTTCTTCGAGCCCCAGTAGGGACAGGCTAAGAAGCACACGGATATGTCTCTGGGCCTTTCGCATCCGTATCCTAGACGTGTTGGACACGGACACACTCCCTACACGTGTCAGCAAATGTGAATATCTAATTATTTCTTTTCAAAGTCGGGCACATTTTGAAGATGCTCTGAGACGAACCTGACATGTAACCAACTTGCGCGGGGACACGTTTTGGGTCGTAATGTAATTTTTATAACTTAAAACTGGGAAAAAAGTGTGATAATTGAAATGTGAACCGAATTAAAGCCTAGTATTAAACAAATTAAGGCTGAAAATTGCAATATTCTATGGTAAAATTAATTACAAATTCTCGATAAAATTAAGAAATATCAAAGTTATAATCTATGTAATGAAGAAAACTTCTCATTGGATTTTTTCTCATTAATGTGGGAAAATAATATCTTTACGTAATATACGAATTTTATATCAACACACATATGAAGATTTATTAGTGCATGTATTTAGTGTTCCCCCAACGTGTCCATGTCCTAGCTTTTGGAAAAATCATGTGTCCGTGTATACATGTCGTGTCGTGTCCATATCCCGTATTTGTATCCGTGCTTCTTAGGGGACAAGGAAAGGGACAAGGAAAGTGTAGACTAGGTCTGCACAAGCATGGATTTGAAACAAGCTACGCCTATTGTCCGAGCTATGCATATAGAGTTCAAGCGGGAAGTGAGACAATAGGAATACCCAGGAGTTGAGAAAGGAGAGAAATAAAAAAAAGATATAAAAACAGAAAAAAGAATAAAGATCCCCCCCCCCCCCCCCCCCCCGAGAATGAAATTCTGCTCCGTCCCCCTTTTCACAGAAAATGGAGAGATGAATGGATGTATTTTTTAAAACCGTCCAGACTGACGGGGATTGAAGCAGCAGCTTCCGCCTTTACAGGGCGTGCTCCGATGGATTGAACTACAATCCCAGGAAAATTCTCGATCATGTGTGGTACTTACGAGACTTTGGATGAACCGGGCTTTTGACTCCCTTTGTCTCGCTGGCTCTCCAAGTCACCAGATGTCCACTGGAGCAGGTGTGGTATAAGAATTGGAATCGGTTAATAAAAATAGGCTGGACAAGCGCTTTCAGTCCTTTCGCTTTTCCTCTCTTCGGGCTAGCCAGTATGGTTCAAGCCCCGTTAGTCCTCCATTCAGCAAGCATAATAGGGGTACGGACTTCACTCTCCTTTGTGGTTCTCCAAGTGCATTATCAACCGAGTTCGAGGGCAATGCGTCTTCCCCATTGATAACCATGACTGTCTAATTCCAATACATTAGGGGTTTGTTAGTGCAAGTCAGCTGAACACCGTGACCTCACTCTTAAATAAAGAATTTCCATATATGGAATGCAATACTTTCCTATAATACAAGCATCCTCCGGACACTAGAAACAGTCAACCACCAGAGTAATCACTTCAATTTAACATGCATGCGTAAATGACCCTTGGGAGGAAGCACTTCACACTTCCTATTTTTCTTCCCTTCTTCACCTTACGTTAAATAATCTGCCAATTTTATCTGCTTATACGCTATTTCTTTGTCTACATCTCTCATTTCCTGATCATACTTCATCTCAAATCTTCCAAGTACAAGACCAATTCACCTTGAGAACTAAATTCCTGGCTCTGAATGACTTTACTCAATTTCAATAGGGGAGAGACATCACCATTCAGGATGCAGAATTGGCAATGCCGACTTAAAGCACTGGTGACTAGTTAGTGCTACTCCAAAATAAGGCACAAAAAAGAAACTTACGTGTGTATACATCAAAATCATATCTTAACAAATGGATCTCTCTATCCAATTTGACTTTTGCAACTCATTTGAAGATTGTTCCTCAACCTCTTGATTTGGATTCCTCATCTTGCAAACTGTCTTGAGACAAATAAGATACTCACTGGCCACTGGGAACCATATTCCTCACTTCAACATATCTGCCTATTGGGCAAGCGTATAACTTCTAACAGTAGGTAAGAAAAAATTAATGCAAAGCCAAAATGCCCAGCTGCGGTTTTCTATGGCCAGGCCCAATTTCATATGGTTATAACACTTGTACCAATCACAGATTCACGGTGGCATTGGAGGCCTTGAGGTTCAAAGAAAGTTAAATTTTTCACCACCGCTATATTCCATTCATCACTCATCAGTGTCTAATTAGGTTTTCAAAAAAAAAAAGTGTAATTAGGCAAGATCAATTGGGTTCACATCTGCACTGGGAATGCTAGCTGCCCCACCAACATTAACATGCCGCTACAAGGGGTGCCAAAGCTTGTAGCAACAAACATCTCTGGTGGTGTGAAAGAGATTTGTTTGCAAAAGAGATACGGAAGAAATCACATGAGACCACATTTTTGTGAGTATCCCGCAGCCGCCTTCACAGATACAAACGACGTTTACCATGTATACTATCCCCAAACCAACCTACAGATATCTTTCTTTAACGATCGCAAAACTATCATGCTTTCCTTCAAACATATTCTTCTAGCGTTAGTATTTTGATCTGAACCATTCTCTGTGACCTTTGCCTCAGTTTGAAACTAGAAATTGCGTTAACTCCTCCCATTCCTCAACAATATCCAGAGTCCAGACTTATTTCTGTGGATGTTGTTTTACAATCATTGTGATGTAGAAAGCTGAATCAGACTGAATGGACTCAAAATGCTGTTGCTGCTACTACTGCATGGATTGGCATTACAACCTATTCCTTTGTTATCGCTTAATCAATAACTTAGTACTTGAAAAGCCTGTTTTAAATTGTCAAGCCGTATATAGTAAGTGTTTTTTTTCCATCTTTGACAACTGGGTCCAGGAGACTCAGGCAAACCCTAAGTCACATAATTTGCATGCGTGTGCGGAGCGCCAGCGTGAAAGCGTCTTTAAAACACATCCCAAACTAATAAAATCTGCCAGAGCTAGGATTGAGAGCGCAAGGGCAGTGCAAGGATTGAGGGCAGAAGCGCAGGGCATTTGGAAGGATTATGTGTCCAAGGGCACACCTCTACTTTAATCCGGGCTCGACTAATTCAAGGACTGAAGTTAAACGACCGGGCAAAAACTCCCGCTTTGCAGGCGGTGAGAGGAGTACATAGTCCGTTATACCGGGACCTGATCACAAGTTATCCAATACGAACAGAAGAAATATTAAAATCCAAAATTTTAAAAGCCGTTCTAAACGGCCCTGACCCATCAACGTTGAACTCATGATCAATTCCCAGCAAACAGCGCACGCAAGTAAGGTGAATTACAGATATATTCGAGTGCGTATATGATAAAATTAAACGAAGGAAATGAAACCTGCTAACGCAAGAAAGGCTAGCGACGTCGCGGGGGGTGAGAGACACCAATATAGCACATATGATTTCATCTGGAATTACGGTGAGGTCGCCGAGGGCGTCTGGTCTTCGGTCTTTTGGTGGGAATTGGGGTACAGAATGCTCCATCTCCATTGATGCCCTGTGTTTCGCTAAACACCTGTCGCTGTTGGAAGCAATTTTGTCTTTGGTCTTTCTGGCCGCATATTTGTAGTATGGAGAGAGAGAGAGAGAGAGAGAGAGAGAGAGAGAAAATTGCCACGAACTTTCTTCGTTTCGTAGGCGCGGCCAGACCGTGTGCGTAGAGAAATTTTGGGGGTTTTTCCGAGCCGGCCCTTTTTATTTAAAATTTGGCAAAATTCACAAAAAATTTTCCCCAATCTTTGACCCAAATCCTTTCTCATTTTGGATTTTATCCATTTCTTTCCTCAAATTTGAGACAGCCCAAATCTCTTTCAATTTTTTTCCCCAATATTCCAATGGCTCTTTTATCTTTCCAATGACTTCTTCCATGCCATTCTGTGAGCATGATGACTTTCCCAAGCTTGGATACCAGTAACTCTCGATCTCCTCGGATATCTGAATGCTAAAGTCTTTATGATCTCTCTCTATTCTCTTTAGAAGAATCCACTCTCTCCTTGGATATTATTCTCTCTGGAAGAATTCTGAAGCTGATTGTAGAATAAGAACCATGTCATTGAGGAGAGATGTGTGATACTCTTTTAACCGAAATCGTGGGGAAACAAAAATGGAGAGAAATAGTATTGAAAGCATAAAAAAAATATTTGGGTAATGGATCATTTTGCCATTAGAGTAAACCTGATCCAAAATAAGTTTTTATCCAAATTTTGACCCAACGCATCACACCCATTGCGCACAAAAGTCCTTTTTTTCTTACATCCATGCACATTGTGATTTTAGGATAAAAAAAATTATCTCATGTGGATGAAACATTATATTGTAATGTCTCAACTCATGTATCATTGGTTAATATTATGGGACCCATCACTTTTTGTTAATAATTTGATAAGCAAACTAACATTTGGCATTTGATGAGTGGTGGAACATTGTTTGAAAACCACCAAATAATATTTTTAATCATAACTTTTTCTTTTTCTCCCTAGAATCGTCACATGTTTCCACTCACATATACTTATCCATACTTGTCCATATATATACTGTACATACATAATTATATATAACTCATATATATTTAAAACTTTAAGCAGTTATAACTTTTGTTGTGCATATTCAATTTTGAAAAAAAAAATATTTTTGAAACCTACTCGATGAGATCTTTCAAACAATATCCATTTTGAATATGAAATTGTGTACACATAAAAAAATTATTTTATACACTTAATTAAGAATTCACACCCTCCAAAATGAAAGAATTCACATCTCTTAAATGCAGAATTCACACCTCCTCAATACAATTCACGCTCTTATAATAGGAAAGTCACACCCTTGTTATACACCATTCACCCATTCCTTAAACTCATTTTGTACATAATTTACACCTCTATACAACAACTCACACAACCCTATTATAAACAATTCATCATTACCAACAATTCACATCCCATATAAAAGAAAATTAGGACCCCATAAACTTCTCTTGTACATAATTCACACTCTTAAGGACAGTGGGAGTGTGCTGTGCAGCTTCATGCTGCACAGCGTGCTGCGCGGCCTCTAACGAGGCTTTTCCGGCACCGGTCCGACGATCGGAGACATTCACCGCATAGAGCTCGTCGAGTTCTACACATGTACCAAAAATCAGCTCGATCAAATATCGTTAAGTGCCTCATCGGAACATATATAACTTGAAAAAAATGGATTTAGTGGTTTTGATCCAGTGTTTCGTATCCATTAGGATTCATTTTTTTTCAAGTTATATATGTTCCGATGAGGCCCTTAACGATATTTGATCGAGCTGATTTTTGGTGCACATGTAGAAGTTGACGAGCTCTACACAGTGAACGTCTCCGATTGTTGGACCGATGCCGGAAAAGCTGCACTGGAGGCCGTGCAGCACACTGTGCAGCACAAAGCTGCACAGCACACTCCCTTGTCCCACTCTTAAATGAAACACTATTCAATATTTACATCCAAAATGCACAATTCACATCTCCTATAATAGGCAATTCACTCCTCCTATAACAGACAATTCACATTGCCCATAAATCGTGTACACATAAAAATAGTTATTTACACCACTTAATGAATAATTCTTACCCCTTCTGAACAATTCACACTCTCCAAAATGAAAAAATTCACAACCCTCAAATGCAGAATTTATACCCCTCTAAACAGTTCACTTCCCAAAATATACAATTCACACCCCTATATATAATAGACAATCCACACCCTCTTATTATGCACAATTCACACATTTTATTATACACAATTTTTACCCACATACAATAATTCACACGCACAAAAAATAGACAATTTACACCCCTATAAAACTTTTGTTATACACAATTCACACCCATACATAAAAATGCACACCCTTTGTAATAGACAAGTCACACTATAATTCACACCCAAAAAATAGATAACAATTCACACTACTATTATAGACAAATATAACAGATAATTCACACTCATAAAAATCGACTATAACTCACACCTCCTATAACAGACAATTTCCACCCCTTAAACATCTATTGTACACACTTCAAACTCCCTGAACATACAATTCACACCCCCTATGATAGAAAATTCACAATTCACACCATCTATAACAAATACAGTAATTTACACCTCGTGTTATACACAATTCACACCACAAAAAAATTATTATTATTATTACATAATTCCATAGTCAATATGGATCTTATTTGATAGATCTCGTTGAGTAGATTCTAAAAATATAAATTTTACAAAGAACAAATATATATAATAAAAAATATTGTATTTTAAAATTTATAATGCAAATAGAATGTTCCATCTGCATGAGATAATTTTTTCATCCTAACATCAGCAAGAGTACAAGCGCCAGCACCTATGCGGAAGGCAAATACAATAAAGGGTTTCTATGGGACAAAACACTAAAAACGGAGCCGGCTAGGAATTTCCCAGAAATTTCTTGGTAGCTAGTTGGTCCACGCGACCGTGCCCATGTACGTGGTGCCCGAACAGCCCATCCGGGCTGTCCAAAAATGTGTTTGACGGTCCAGATTAAAATCCTCTTCTCCTCTTTCTCATTTTTTTCTCTTCAAATCCAAGCTGTCTAAATCGAAATGGACAGCCTGAATGTGCCGAGCAAACACCACATGGTACCCACCGGGCACTGAAAATTTTCTCGTGTGCGAGTGTTCTTTTTTGGGTCTTTGATTTTTCTTTTTGGTCGGTGTCAATTGTGTATTTTTGTAACTCATGTGCCTAGCTAGCTTACGTGCACTAATTTAGGGACCAATCCAACTGCTCACATCTCAATTGAGTAAAGCTCTGTGAATGCAGTGGCCCTAGTTTTGTGTCAATTGTCTTTGTTTCTTTGGTGTTGATTTTACCAGGTGTACTCTTTCCGATTCTCTTGCTTGCTATTTCCAAAAATTCAGAAATTTTGAAAAAGAATCCTTGAATCGTTTTATTTATGATGATTTTATTTTTTGCAAATTAATAAAAATAAATGAAGTTGATTTCGATAGTATTGCCAAAAACTAATTTAACGAGTTTGCAACCATGTAAGCATATGCATCAAGGCTTTTGGAAATATATTTGAATGTCTTTGATTTTGTCTACATTCTTATAAGAAAGAGAATTTTTGTTTTTTTGTCAACGGAAGAAGCATAGTCATTTAAAAAAAAAAAACATACGGCATCTACATTCTTGTAAGAATGAGATTAGGGTGATTAATTTGTAGCATGTAAAACTGTAGTTGTGGGTTGCCAGAGCCCGAGAGACCTCCTTCTCAGAGGAGGCTCCCCGCGCACCTCCCGTTTTTTTTTTTGGTTTAGAAGTTTTGAAGAGTCGCCACCCAGGTTTTTGTATAATGGTTTGTCACCCGAGAGACCTAGAACTTGAAAATGATATTTGAGTTTGAAAATAAATCAGAGATTTTGGGTTCGGAAGCCAAGTTACTAGAAGGGAAGGCTTTTGTTTGGCACCCATCTTGCTCGATATGAGGATCGGTCTCTACTAAATACTTGTGGGATTTCGAAAAAAGGCTTATGTTTTAACCTTTAAAACACATAGCAAATTAGACATACGGTGTAGGCATGTGCTGGAATGTACAGTATATATAAGAATGAAACAGAAACGGGCATGTTATGAATGAAATGAATGCAGACTGACGAAAATTTTTCAGAAGATGGGGATCACTCATTTGCATTGGACATTTTGTGCCCGGCGCAATGCATCCTCTGGGACAACTCTTTTGCGCTGGAGACTTGGTACCCAGCGCAAAGAAGCCTTCTAGATCAGCTTCTGAAAAATGTTTTATTTTTTCATTCAAACAGTGAATTAATTGGTACAATGCATGAATGATAGTCTTTTGACGATGCTTCAAGGTACCTCTAAGTACAACAATAAGAAAGCAGTATTAAAGGGCATTAAAAATAAATAATAAATGCTGAAAATGGACATAAGAAACCCCTGGACTCTACTGATACTGGGATAATCAGTGAGTACAGGAGATAATGAGCTTTGTACTAGGGAATGAGGACCCAGCACAAGGCAGTCAGTCGACCACGGGAGCATGTGCTTTGCGCTGGGGAGCGAGTGCCCAACGCAAGGCACACGCAGTCACATTTCTTTTGCAACTGAAACCCACGATTGCATTAACAGGATAATGGCTCTGTTTTGGGTTCCTCAGATGAACAGAAACCAGAAATGCAGGTAGTGTACTATCTTTGAGTGCTTGATCGAGACTTGGAGGTTTGTTCTCAGAGGGTTTGAAGGATGTTTTGGGCAGGCGAGATTATTGGAGAGAAGTGTTATAGAAATGAAGGCTTTTTGGAAGAGGAGTGAGATTTTTCTTCTTCACATAAAAGACATTTATGATTTTCTTGTTGAAGAAAGACCAGAAAATGTTTATATTCTTAGAGAGAGAAAGTGTTGTAGAGTGGAGGGATATATGCATGATAGAGTCTCAAGAAGTTGGTTTTTTGAAATGGCTCTAAGCACATCTATTTATAGAGAAAAACAAGGGCGGAGCATCTGTGCAGGCTTAGAGTTGGATAGATGCTTTATAGAGTCATGATGAGATTCCTGAAGCAGTCAGAGCTGTCTGTAACAGAATTTGATTCCCAGCGCTGGGGAGTGAGTCTTTAGCACTGGAGAGTGTGTTGTATTCTTTGGCGCTGGACATTTGGTTCCTGCGCTGGGCACATGGTGCCTTGTGCCGGACAGTTGACTGGTTCAGGTTATGGGAAGCCCAAAAGTCATTGATCAAGCTCTTGAATTCATGGTTCTCTCTTGTACCATCACAGAAGATCTAAGGTAATTTGGAGAATCTCAATTTAGGGTGTCTACAATAGCATCATATCCGGATGAAAGTTGCAAATGTAGAACTGTAAAAATTCCTCTAATGAAAACTTACCTCTAATGAAAACTTATAATTATAACTCTCTCGTCTTTTATTTTATTCAAAATATTGGTGATTTTCCCTTATAAGCTATGTTTGCATCTCTCAAGGAAAAAGGTAAAAAGAAAAGAGTAAATTGCATCTCTCAAGGAAAAAGGTAAAAAGAAAACAGTAAATTAAATGATGCTCCTGAGTGGAGCTCTTACTTTAATTTCCATTCTCCATTATTCTAAATTAAGTTTTCATCCTTCAATTGTATGTTTTACCGAACCTATCCTTTGTACACATACATATAGTGTACAGAACTACTATTTGTTACTTGGATTACAAATAAAATCAAATAAAAAATTATTGAAGAGAGATATTAAGTATTATTTAGTGTTTTAGGTTAGTTTGCTTTGATTTGCTCTGCTCTGTCACCATTCTATTCCTTCACTCCGCCAAGATAAATTGCCATAAATTTCTACCTATGAGAACATATTTCTATTACATAAGAATCTAATGTAATAAACCAGCTGAATTGCATCCATCTCTCACTTTCCCAGCTAAGAATAAGCACTCTCTGTTAGCATTGAGAAACATAACCAAACCAACGTTGTTCTTATCCCCAAGATATCCCATTGAGAATCCATCTCTCAACTTTGCCCAATCAGTCTATGTAACTTAGGTTGCAAAATCATCTCCGATGTTTTGGCTAATGGTATTTAAGCCTTTACTACCTTTGCTCATTTCCCAATAAACAGTTTTGAGAATAAATGGTGAAGCTTATATTTCTTAGTACTATGAACATGTACTTATACAAAATATACAAGCTAGAAATGGAATGTGTCAATTATACAGATCCTAAAACAAGGAATGAGATTGACATATTGCAATAGTAAATTAAGGTGAGGAATCGTTGATTGTGGATCTTGGGTCTTCTTTCCTAATATGCCCCCGCAAGATTGTTCTTCCATTGGAAACACCGATCTTGGAACGAAGCAAGTTGGGCGTGAGTGGAGACGTGAGCAACATTAAGAGAGTTAGTGGAGACTTTATCACGCACAAAATGGTAGTCAATGGCAATGTGCTTCATCCGAGAGTGGAAGACGGGATTGGCGCACATATATGTAGCACCAAGATTGTCACATAGGAGCCGTGGAGTCTGAGTAGGATGAACACCAAGTTCACCACACAGATTGGTGATCCAAGCGAGCTCGACAGCGGTGGCGGTGAGAGTGCGATATTCTACTTCAATGGAAGACTGAGCTACTATTCTCTACTTTTTTGAGCACCACAAAATTGGGTGGTCTTCAGTTCTTGAAACCAAGCGCGAGGCGCTTGCTTGAGACCGTAAAGGGAATGGTGAAGCCGACAAAAATGAGTAGGCCGAGTGTTGTCGACAAAGCTTGAGGGTTGGGACATAAACACCTCCTCAGATGAATGCCCATGAAGAAAGGCATTATTTACATCCAATTGTTGAATTGTCCAGCAATGAGAGAGCGCAAGGGTGAGAACAATACGAATAGTGGTAGGCTGGATAACGGGGCTGAAAGTCTCATGATAGTCAATACTGGAACATTGGTTGAAGCCCTTTACAACAAGCCGAGCTTTGTATCAATCAATGCTACCATCAGGTCGCCGCTTAACTCGAAAGACCCACTTGCACCCAACGATATTCTGATTGGATTGACGGGGAACAAATTCCCAGGTTCCATTGCGAGTGAGAGCATTGAGCTCTTCACACATGGCAGCTTTCCATTTGGGATTGGGAGGGCCTAAAAAACTGAGGTAGGTTCGAGGGTTTGAGGAAGAGGATGTTTAGACACAGCATAAGAGAATTTGGTGGAAGGTTTGGAAATATTGTTTTTGGAGCATGTGGTCATGGGATGGAGGTTGGGAGGGTCAACGGATGTTGGGAGAGAAATAAGCCTTGGCCAGTGGGAATGAGTTCAACTCCCAAAAAATAGTGAAGGGAACCAAGATCCACTACGCCAAATATCGCTTTTACCGGCGGTAAAAAAACTGCCGTTAAAAGCTATTTTTACCGGCACTAGTAAAACTGCCGGGAATAACTACCTAAAACGACGGTTTTTTTTAAGAATGCCGTTTTTACAAACTTTTACCGGCGGTTTTTTAAAATACCGCTGGAAATAATAGAATATATGGTTTTTTTAATACCGGCGGTTTATTACCGCCATTTATAATAATATCGACCCGTATAATATAAATATTATTATTTATCCAACATGATGCGATATGCGACTCAGCCCAGTTGGTAGCACGCGCGCTATAGGATCCGGAGGTTCCGGGTTCGATTCCTGGGAAAGCAAAAAAAATTAACCACCGATTTTATTGTTGGCGGTTCTTTACCGCCGTTTTTAGTATTACTGGCGGTTTTCTAATGCCGCTTTTGTTTTTTCGACAATTGTATTCCCGGCGGTTTATTTCTGGTGGTTTTTGAACTATTACCGGCGGTTTTGAGTATTACTGGCGGTTTTGGGACTATTAACGGCAGTCTTCTCATACCGCTAATACTAAAATTTGGCGTAGTGATCCTTGATGGAGAATCAGTTGGAGAGAGATCCAATGATGTTGCGGATAAAGGTTGGAGAATTCCCTGTAATTAATAAATCATCAACATAAACAAGAAGAAGCACAGTGTATTGCCAGTAGAGTAGATAAAGAGAGAGGTGTTGCTCTTGGAGTTGGAGACCCCAACCCAAGAAGACACAAGAAAAAATCAGAAATAAATAACCAGAGAAAGACCAAAACCCCAAAAACCCAAAAGAACACCCCCAAGAGTGCAAACACCAGGACCAAGCAACCCAAACCGCCCCAAGTGATTTTAAGAAGCATTCCAGATGCTTCCTAATTTGTAAAATAAGGCATTAATTGGATAGTTAGGAGGATCCCATTTTGTTCTAACCCATAATGCCACCCTTAATTTTATCAGTTCCACCACCTCCTTCCAATTAAGCTCCTTATTTTGAAAGATGAACTCATTCTCATTTTCCATAAAGACTATAAGACTGCAAAAGGTATGCAGTCCCATATCAATCTGACTTTAGGCTTGTGATTGAAGCTTACCGAATGAGGGATCACCCATTGAATGCCCCACCAGGAGAAACCCATCCTGATGTGAAGCTGTGGAAAAAGCTCGGAAGGGAAAATATTGCGACAGTAATAGAAATGGAAATCGCTAAACTGAATACCATTTGATAAGCATATTACTCAAGATAAGCTAAGACAGCCGATAATCTATGAAGACTTAATCCTGCTCTGGCTCCTCATTAGTTTTCTAATGGTCAAATCAAACGCTAAGGCCTATAGAAAGAATTTCTGCATGTCAATTACATTAAACTGTTGTTCATATCCGGGGAATTGAGTTTCAATTTGGGGACGAGAATCTAAGACAATAAGAGAATGCATACTTTGGGGTCCTCCTGATAGTCTATAGCTAATTGATGATAGTGAGTTGAAAACACTCCTCGACACTGCACCTTGTGGACGAAAATGTTCAAAAACTAATTGATGATAGTGAGTTGAAAACACTCCTTAACATTGCACCTTGTGGACGAAATGTTCAAAAATTGACTCCCTACCAAAAAAAAAAAAAACAAATACAACCATTGCAATAAATGGGACCTTTTCATGTTAACTTGAAAACACGAGTAGTCAAAGAGAACCAATAATAGAAACTTGTATCGATTTAAAGGCTGTATGATATTTGAATAACTTCGTCATTGAAAGCTACACAATAGCTTGCCCATCTGAAGTTCATTTCCCACATCCAAGTTCATCAACGCCACAAATGAATTGCAGGTTGCCGATGAATGCAATAACAATAAATTATTTCTGTACAATGAGTATATATGGAATACTGCAAGATTAAGTTGAGATTCGAAAATTTTACATGCCGAGAAGGCAAGTTTTCTCAGACCCGATAAACTACCCTATTACTTTTCTCACTCAAGAGTCTAGACAAAAGAAATCCAGCGAAGAATTCTAACGAGTAATGAGTCATTACGAATCTTAAGAAGGAAAAGAATGCTTTCCAACCTAGAAAAAGAATCCTTTGGAGGCTTCATTTAATTGATGTCTTAACTATTGGTATCAAGAGCAGTCCAATATAACTTGTACTCCTTCTGTTCTATAGTTTTAGTCCCACTTTAAGAATCCAACTATGTAAGGAGACATCATCTTTACACCTCAAAAAGTATAAATGTTCAAATTTGTCCTATATTTAGAAGTGGGAGGCCATTACTCCACTTTAAAAGAGCAAGGACGAAAGAGTTGATCTATTTTGACTTGTCAAATGGGACATGTACTACGGGACATCCAAAATGGAAAGACAGACTAAAATTATGGATGGAGGGAGTAATTCTTAATTGTTTGTTAAGACTAAAAGTGGTTAATCTAATGTTGTGTACGCGAATTTATTGGCTTGGTTACAAGGAAACTCACCAGCATAGATGCTGTATCCAGAAGCTCTGTCGGAAATGAGCTTTGGCCAGCCATAATATGATCTTTTGCACCCATCCTAACAAAGATCCGGTAAAAAGGTGACATTTCAAAGCTTTCTGCTTGGACATCCGCTCCTTGCTGGGAAAGAGCTTGAAGTGAAGGAAACAAACCAAAAGAGAATAAGCTAAACCACAAAGGCCACATAAATGAGAATCTAACTTGGTCTGAAATTACAGCCCAGCAAATTTGGCGAAGAAGAGTGGACTTTCCGCCCATATTAAGTGAGAATGAGAAGGATGAAGCTTGCGTGACCAGAACCTCCAATAGTAATATCATTGGGGACAAATGTGCTCTTGCCTAGAGAATCACTTCTTATAACTGGATGGCCTAGACTTTTTGCAGAGAGGCAAGGCACTTCATCTGGACATGCAACCCTAAGATAACATGCCGGCATGTAAGTCCTTAATAAAAGTTGCACGCAATTGCTATGCTTATCAAAACATCAAATTCTGCAATAGCCAGTTCCACCATGTAAGGAGGATAAAGAGTTCATATATTTCTCAAAACAGTTAGTGCACAGTATTGTGAACATGTTAAAGAATGGTCTAGAAAAGGAGAGAAAACAAAGTTAAGCACCAAGGCAATGCAATTGACGACAATTTAGCTTATTATGATGCTCACAGAACCGTCCAACCAACCTCTGTAGGATGTTTTTCATCTTATACTCCTCTGATTCAGCTTGTGAGGGCTCTCCTATCAACCTCTTAATAGTTGGAGTCAAGTACAGGAAAAAGCCCTGCATATATCATAGATTCATGGGAGGGGATCCGAACTTAGAGATGGTACCCTCACTGGTTGTTTGATCGATAAAGGCCCTGCAGATAAACCAATTAGAGGTGATGCTTCGAAAAGTTTCGATGGAGGCCCTGCCGATAAGTTTTCTAAACCTTTAGAGAGCCCTTCCCCAGGACCAACACCTAGTCTAAGTATTCCAAATCATTGCAAGAGAGCTTCAGCACAACCCATTCCTCCCCCAAGTCCAACACCAGCATTACAAGCTGACAGACTCAAACTATGACACTCCATCTCTCGTGTGCTATATGGAATCACATGCACCATCCTCATGTCCAGAAATGGAACCGACAGAGTGTTACCATGTGATCGAAATTTCAGTCTCTTTTGCACCCAAAAGATAGTTCTCAGTTGAGAGCATCCATTCCTGACCATAAAGGAAAACCATTCTCATGTGATCAGCCCCCTCAGTATCTGCACATTAACTTTTGTTTACATATTGTAGTGTGTTACTTAATCCTCCAAGACATTGAAAAACTCTTGTTTCTTAAGATGGAAACCATGCATAACAAAAGGGTAACAAATCATTAAAGATACAAAGTCAGTTATTCACAAATCGCAACTTCAATTTGAGCCTCCAAACTATTCTTGGCTGTTTTGCGCTTTGTTTAAATTTTAAACTATTGGTTATGCTGATCTTCCACAACTCTTGGTCACCTATTTCCATGTACGAAAGATCTTCTCGATAAAAATAATAGGAGACGGGATCCTAATAATGTTAACTGTATCTATGTGATGCCTTCTGCTTATCCATTTCCTCATGCCACCACCAAGACAGAAAAAGTAATACACAGCTTTTAAATCAAAGACAAATTAAAGGAAGTTTTAATCTCAAATTCCAACAAAAAGCATCACTTATTAAGGGCAGAATAGCTTAGCATATAAAACTTATCCAGAAAAAATGAATAAGCAGAACAATTTCAGACAAGGAACCTACATGACTAAGGCCTTGTTTTACTAAGGTTCTTATTTTTTAAGTACTTATTTTCCATTTTCTCTCATACTACATCACCTTCAATTCAAAAAATAAGTATATTTTAGTTCGTAGAACACACCCTTACAGGCAAGAGAAGTCCATTGTTGTGGTTGACTAAAAGACCATAGATATCACCCCATGACAGGGGAAATATAGAACATTCTAGCTATCTACAGATACGATAAGCATATTTAGTCTTGCTAAAATATCCCAGTTCTAATGCTACTTATGAAGTATACCAAAAACTCTACAAAGGCATCCCTTTCTAGGCACGCAATAGACTGATATATAGTGAATTAGGCACCAACAATAATAAGAACTGACCCCCCCCCCCCCCCCCCCCCCTCTCTCCCTCTCTCTTTGTATGGATGACAGGTTCATGTCTTGCACTAATAGTTTCAAACAACTAAACTACGAAGTTAATAATAATATTTGAAAAAGGCCAAAACCAAGAACTTTACAAAGGCATCCCTTTGTTGACATGAAATAGACCGATAAATTAGGCTCCAACAATGATCAAGGGATTTTTGCAATTTCTACTTCATCTACATAGTTATCGCAAAAAAATTATGATTTTCCACACCAAGTTTTTTGTGATCATTATCATAAACACCATACAACCACACAAGGTTCTCTATGCATGGGAGGACAAGGATATTACTAACTAGATGAGAAAACAAACGTTGTGTTTGGTTAGGAGTTTAGTTTAGTTTAGTTTTGGTAGTGAGTGGAGAGAGAAATAGAGTAATGATTGAAGATAGAGGTAATGATTGGAGAGAGATAGAGAGAGATGAGAAAGTAATAATTAGAAAAATAGGGTAGTGATTGGAGAAAGAAATAGGATAATGATTGAATACAAAACTAAAACTAAATGGGTAACTGAACAAAGCCAAAGAGATTACTTGACAAAAATTGACCGCATCAATTCGAAGAACCAAGTTGCAAACAATGGTTGAAGTTACCATACACACCAATGCACCTTAATCAGTTTCCAACAATCCTGCTTGAAGCAAACAAGGCATCGCAGCAATCTCACCAATACACATGCATCAAATAAAATGCAAAAGATGATAATTAGAACCATAACATGTAAAAACATGGAGACAAAGGCAAGACCACATTGAGAATATGGCTCTAGATAGCCAGCAAGAGACCCTTCATCTATAAGGTCAAGGTAAGATTAATTTTGATTACGATCTCTGGTCCTTAATTCCTTGAGAATCAGATCCTCCAAATTACAGCTAGTATGGTTGAGAATTCCTCCTCAATCTCACGTGACACAAGCGTTCTCAGTCATTACGAAAATAGGACAAACCGAATAATTTCAACAATCATACAACCGCTCATTGATTTGGATTACAAAAGGACATATATGGTTTCCCAAAGTTACAAAACAAACAAAAGCAAAAAGAAAAACATACCAGTTGAATGTAAAAGGACATAGATCTGGATTACATCTCACTTTATCTTGGTTGATAAGTTTGGACATCATAATTCTAATTCTGCAATCATACAACCACTCATTGATTATATTTCGGATTCCTTGTTCAACTTTCTTTTCCCTTTGCTTTGTTTGGATGAAAAGGAGGAACTGAATAACTTCAGCTGAGGTATATTTTTAACTTCAATATCTTTTAGACAAATTTTAAGCCAAAATGAAAAAAAAAGGATACTCATTGTTTTTAGTTTTGATGCAAAGGAAGAAACGAGAAAAGACGAAACTTCAACTTTGGTTCAGCTTATTTTGTTACTTCAATATGACCAGTGATGACACAGTGTTTCTTCCTCACTTGGCCACGGCTTTTCAACTCTAATAATACAAAAAAAAAAAAAAACAAAACCAGAGGTGGTGAAGTTCAACCAAAATATTTATTATTTTGCATCCAAACAACAAACTCGACTCCTCGTTCTCTTCTTAGCTCCAACCTAGTAAAGGGGCCGTCGCTGCCGCTTATTAAGGGTTGGTTCTATCCCAATCAAGCAACCGGCTTTAATTCTTGGCCAATTTTAATGTGTGAAAGGAAAACAAAACACCTTTAAAGTCAACAAGCACCCACAAGATTCTTTCGAAAAATTAATATGATGAAAATAAGACTATAATTATCTAGTGTCTCTATGAGCCCAAACTTTCAACTGAAAAAGAACACTAAGGCCTTGTTTGGTAATCATTTCACTTTCAGTTTTCTGTTTCAGTTTTTAGAATTTTTAAAAATTGGACATGAAAGTATGTTTGGTTGTCTATTTTCATTTGCAAAAAGAGAGAATGACTTTCAAAAATTTTGAAAATTGGAGAAGTAGCAAAATTGAGCTTTCACTTTTTCTAAAAGCAAAAATAGGCTACAGTGCCTAGAGCACGTTCAAGTCATCTGTTATGGGGGAACCTTTTTTTTTTTTTTTCCAGGTCTCCAAACCCCAAACCCAGATACTCTCTCTCTCTCTCTCTCCCTCTCTCTCTCTCTCTCTCTCTCTCTCTCTCTCTCTCAAAGTGCAGCAACCTCTGATCTCGAACTGCAACAACCTTTGATCGACCTCAAGTTCTCAATCAACTCTCAAGTTCCTATCTCTCGACCCTCTCTAATCTCGACCCTCTCTTTGATGACTGATAGACTCTGACTCTTCCAACTTTATGACAGTGCTATCTCGATCGACCTAGTCTCCAACTCTACTCCAGTGCTTCAGCTTTCTCCCCTCTCTCTTGATTGACTTCAATCACAGACTCACAAGGTAAAAATTTCTTTTGATTTTTTTCCATTGAATTCTATTTTTTCTTTCATTGAAATCTGGTTACTTGCAGAGGGTCTATGGAGGAGGTTCTACGTTTGGTTATTTCTCATGTGAGAGCCAGGTTAACCAAATTCTATGCTCTAATTGGAATTTAGCTTCTTGTATTTTTTTTCTTAGTCTTGTTTTGTTTCCCTGAAGTGGGGATTGGGTGAGATTTTTCTTGTTACCTAGCTGTTGTTTGGATGGGAGTTTGTATGTAGGGAGAGTATGCCTTCCTTTTTGGTGTATTTTGTTTTGTTCTCTTGTAATCGTGGTGTTTGGAATGTGCCCAATAAAATTTAATTTACCCAAAAAAAAAATAAAAATGAAAGGCTCCTTTTATTCATGCAAATCATGTTTTGCCTTTTTTTATTTTGAAAACAAGATTGACACAAACATGTTTTCTACTTTCACTTTTTTTAGAAAAAAATTACAAACTGATTTCAGCAAATAGAAAATAGGAAACAGAAAAGTGGCAGCATTACCAAACATAGCCTAAAAAGTAGCAAAAAATGAAAGAAAGTGCAACTTATTTTCTGGAGAGGGGTTGTTTGGACCTTTTGGTGATTGAGTTTCGTTGCGAGCAAGTGCAACAGACTAAACAAAAGACAAAACAAAAAGACCCTTTCAAACCTTGACTTCATGCTAAAAAATGCTTTAAATAAAAGGAGAAAGAAAGAAAGCAATAGGAGCACACGCTCCCAAATATTTGCACACTCGCACTCACAAACACCAATTCATCCACCCTCACGCACACTCACCGAACAACAAACCCATAGTGTTGTCACACAAGGGGCAAGGAGCCCAGAGGCAACAGTGTCCAGCGAGAATTGTGCGAAAGGTGATCATGGTGGTCGTGGCACGGGTAAGGCATAGAAGAGGTGGATCGGAAATGAAGAGAGTAGTGAGAAGAGTACATATATAGAAACGAGAGGACATTTACGATGGAGAATGTCATCGTAGCAAGAAGGCTGTGCAACCGCATCGGTAAAGGCAAAATGCTAACAACACCATTCAAATATGCTGGCATCACATAAGTTGTTCCCTATACCTCCATCAAAAATAACAAGGTTTAATTGTTAGAACATCATTAAGTAAGATGTTATAGGCGGGAAAAAAAAAGTGAAACAAGAACAAGTTAGCAACCAAAGAGAAGAGAGAGATAATAATTGTGCAAGACCTTTTAAAAGAAGGAGAATAAAAAAAGTAAGAGCAAGCAGTCTAAAAGAAGTGATCAATTCTTAGTTCAATAAGCACTGAGTTTGTTTTTATACTACTGCTTTCCAAACGGCCCTTCTTATGCCATTTGGTATAGATTCTACACGGTCCATAAAATCTCAAGGGGGGCTTAACTGATGAATACAATCTTTCAAAAACATTAAGGAAGTATCCTAAGGTTCTAGTACAAGTACCCACAGACATTGATATCAAATTAACAAACCTCGTCCCCACACATGACCTCTTCAATATATCATTAAATTCCTTCCAAGTATAACAGTTGGGTGGACAAGTCACAAAAGGAGAATTTCATACCAAATTAAAACAAAATGAAGATCCAAAGATGAGACAATAGAGATCACACCAATCACTATAACACCTACAATTGGACAGAATTGCATTAGGAAGAACAATTGACTAGAATGGATAACTAAAACTTTAAGAAATAAGCCTCATCTGGGTAAGAGACATAGTTATAAGATCAAAAAAGCATAATGTTCTCTATCTTATGTTCATCTAAGAAGGCAGAAATTTAATGTCTTCCATTTTTCAAAATGGTTTCCTATAAAGAAAAAACACAACACAAGTTCATTATCACACACACACCCAAAAATCTATTTGTAGCCAGAGACAGATCTATAAGGACAACCAAAATGAAAACTATACCAATCACCATATAGAAGCTATATACCTATATTACTTGCAAATTCAATCAAAGTGCTCTATAGAAAATAGCCATTCAAAAAACAATTGGAAGCAAAAATCACAGTCTAATATACACTTTTAAGCTGAATAAGAAAAGTAACTCCAATATGAACATAGGCACACATATTTTCATGAGGATCCAAAAAATACTTTATATAGATGTGCAGATTTGTTGCAGTGCATCAGCCTTAGTTCCTACAAGAAATATCAATGACAATTGCAAGCAGTGCCGGCCTCGACATTTGGGTTGCCTAAGCCCGACCTCAAGCTGGGTTGCCCACTTAGTATTAAGTATTAAAAAACAAATCATACGAGGAAAAAAATGTTACAATAACAATAACAAAAACAAGATTATATTGTGCCTTTAGCTTCAATTACATCAAAAATTCAAAATCAAAATGAAACCTAGTTATTGTGCTTTATGATTAGCACAATCTGATTCAAAGAAAATAACTTCTCTTTGTATTTTTTAAAGCAAATTCTTCAATTAAATCATCGTACTCTAACTTATCCAAGTACTCATTTTCAATTGAGATCATAGCTAATCCACTTAATCTCTCCTGTCACATGGTAGTCCGAAGATATGTTTTTATCAACTTCAACTTTAAAAAGCTCTTCTCCGCCGAAGCAACTGTGACGGGAATAGTCAACAAAATTAGCAATCCAAACCATTTGGAAACTGCCATCTTTCCAATAAGACTTTATAAAATCAAGGATGTCGATCGATTTTGTTACTTCACTCGGCAATATTGTTTTCAAATGTCTAAGTTCTTGGAATAACTCCTTCCCATAAATATCACCACGTTGTCTGTATTCCAAGAAACTTTCTAGTTTAGTACAATGCTCTATCAATTGCTCTTCACTAACACTCTTGAATTTCGAGTTAAACAAAAACCCAAAGATTGAGTCATAAAGTTCAAATTGCTTAAACCGGTCCTTAAGTGATGCAAGAGCTTGATCTATGATAGGAGGAAATAAGAAGTTCTAAAACGCTCTTCCGGTGATTGACTTCCATGGGCATCATCTACCACATCCTCATCAAATTGCTTCTTTCTTTCAACAACTCTTATTTTTGCAAAAACCAGTTCAAAACCAACATCATGAGCAAGTTCTTTGGCTTCCTTCATCAAGTCTTCAAAACCATTTTCTCTAAGCTCTTCAAAGAATAAAATCAACCCTTTTATCCTTATAATTGCATCTTCAATATCCATCTCTTCTCGTTGGAGAATTTTGCTAACTTGATTAACTTTGTCTAAGATTTTGTACCAAATACATAAGCTAATCAAGAACTCAAAATCCTCCAAAGCATTCTTGCACAAGCTTTTAGCTTCCGAAAACACAATATCTTCTTTAGAAACATTTGCAATTTCGATCAATGAATCTCTTAATTCTGGTGCTTGATTTCTAATTGCTTTAACACTCTCAACATGACTTTCCCAACGAGTAACTGACAATTCCTTTGGTGTCAAACCCTTCATATATGCTCTAAGAATATCCCACCGTTGTGGTGAACCTGAAAACAAAGTAGAAACTTTTTGCAAATATCCAAAAAAGTCTCTTGTTTTTGCACTAGATTTTGCCATATCACATAGTGCAAGGTTTAAGCTATGACAACCACATGGAATATAGAATGCTTTGCGATTTACACATCAAGTAGCCTTTTTTTATACACCTTGATTTTTACCTTTCATATTTGAGCCATTGTCATAACCTTGTCCTCTTATATCATCAATGTTGAGTTTGAGATCAACCAAAGCTCCTTCAAGTCGCTTGAAAAGCCCAAGCTCCGACGTGTCCTAAACCTTAATAAACCCAAGAAAGAATTCCTCCACCTTGACTTTACTTTCATCCTCAACATTCACACATCTTATAACAATCGACATTTGCTCATCATGACTAAAATTCGGATACAATCAAGGATAACCGAAAAGTACTTTGCTTTAAAAATCTTCTTCAAGATTTTATCTTTAATCTCTTTTGCCAACAAGCTTATCAATTCATTTTGAATTTTGTGGCTAAGATAATGATTTTGAATCTCTTTATCTACCACACGTCGAAGGTGCTCTTGCATAATAGGATCAAATTCCGCAACAAATTCAATAAGTTGACAAAAAAGTCCATTATTCTTCTCATAAATCTTCTCATTAGTTCCATGGAATGGCAAACTATTTCAAGAAAGAGTCTTCACAACCCCAATTATTCGAACTAGTATCATCTTCCAACGAACTCTCTCTTTGTTGATTAGATCTTCCATTTTCTTGTCAATTGTTGCTTTTTGTTGAAGTCCCTTTTGCAAGTCCACCCACCTTATGACATTGGAGATATGTTCTACATTCTTTTCATGGTCTCTAAGCTTTGTAGGAAGGTTATGCCAATCACTAATTCCTTCTTCGGCCAAACTAGTTGTCATTGTTTTATGCTTGAATAACTTGCAACAAAAACAAAAGACCTTATTCAACTCATTTGAATACACAAGCCACTTCCTTTCTTGCTTCTCACCATTTGAAAGATCGCAAATGTAAAGATGGGAAGAAAAGTGTCTCCCACGAGTACCTTCTTTTGGAAATGCATCATTCTCTCTTACAATCTTAATAGGACCTCGTAGAACTAACATTATCCTCTTTGAATCATTTATGCTTCCCCACAATCCCGGATCATAGTTCACATCAACATCTTTCTCAAGGTCAAGCATACTTTCATGTTCTTGATAGAGCTCAATGGAGGAAAATGATTCATGTAGCCGACCCCAAATAATTGAGACTTAAGGCTCGGTTTGGTTTGGTTTGGTTTGGTTTGGTTAGGAGTAGGGCCTTCATTATGCCCCTCTCTAGATTCTTCATTTGCTACATCAACATCTTCACTCATAGGTTCCTCATGAACGTCACCCATAGTTGTGCCACTAGCTTCTTCATTAACACATTTATCTCTAAGATTATCATTCACATCATCCTCCCCAAATTCTTCATCACTTTCTTCTTCAACTTGACTCGAAAGAAGAGATTTTTGTTTTTTCGCATTAAATAGGCTAGATATTGAACCCACTAGTGATTTTTCTATTGCATCTTTTCGTTGCCTCACTTTTCTATTTTGAGACCCGGATTTTTGTTTGCGCACTCTCACTCTATGCTTGTCATTCTCAATCTTCGTCATAGTACCTACTACCTATATTAGTACACGTCACCAATAAAAACCCAACACAAGTAATCTGTATTTACAAATCCTAGTAATTACTAAATTAGTCAACTATGAGATAAAAAAAAAATCAGTCACATTTCATACTTACGCTCTGAATTTATTATGCATAAATAGGTATGAAAAAAAAAACCAGTCACAATCCCCCATGAATTTATTATGCATTTATGCTCCTCCACTACCACTTTTATATTAATTTATTATGCATTTATTTATGCTCCATTCCTCCTCCACTAACCAATTCAGTCAAGTAAAGAAAAAAGATTCAAATGAAGAATAGAAGAAAGAAGTGCACTTACTATTGTCTATTGTCGTTACAACCGAGGCTAGAAAGAAACAAAAGTCTCAGTCCCTTGAATCTGCTCAACTGCTCTTGCCTCTTGCAATTTGCAAACGAACGGCAACTCAGCGTTGAACTGTTGAAGAAGATCAGGATTTAAGAATTGAAGGACAATAGATTCAATGGAAGACTTTCTAGGGTATTTCTTTCTTCTTCAAAGTTAGGTTTAGACACATATGGAAATTTTGGGGGCAAATTCCCTTCTGATTCCCATTCCGTTTCCTTCACTTTTTTTTCTTTTTATCTGTTATATGTCCTTCTAATTTGACTTATTAATTTTTGCCCTCCTAATTTTTTTTATCTTCTATTTACCCCAGGCATAGAAATCCCTCCTAATTTTCCCAAGTATCATAATTTTTTGAAGTGGGTGAAAACTATACATCTTTACAAATTTTTTTGAATTTGTAAAATTTTTTTGGATTATGCCCCTAAATTTTTTTCCGTTGCATTTCAATTTTATATATATATATATATATTTTGCCCCTTGCCGGGGGGTTGCCCGAGCTGGCGGGCTTGCGGGGCTTACCCCCCGGCCGGCCCTGACTGCAAGTTCTAGGTATAGCAACATCACCACGATCTTGAAAATACCAGAATACTCCATTTAGTACCATAAAAAAGTAAAAGACGGAAGAGTGCACTATAACGCATCGAGTTTAAACACCGACAAATACCAAATTGATGTCTTGTGGCAAGAGAAAAAAAGAGGAATGGATTACCACAACAGCAAGGCCAATAAAAGTCTCATTCCGAAATAACAAAATTACGCAAAATAATCTTGTCCAATTTTCTCCTATTCTTTAAGAAACCAAAATCCCATGTGCAATTAATCTCCCAGTATGATGTTCCCAATTCAATATCAGGGTGCAAATCCTATACTTGGTTAGTAATTCTTCAATTTTGAACAACTAAAATCCAATGTTTCATGAATAGATATTGATAGTGCTGAGTGCTAACACTATTTCGAAAAACAACACCACAAATCCTCCTTTAGTACCATAAGGAAGCAAAAATGATAAAAGGAGCATCTCAAACAACTACAATTCAAAATCAACACCTAAATGGGCATCAAATCAATGCCAACCTTTATAATCAGAGCTCCCTTCATCTTCAAAGCACCCATAAGGCTTGTTTATAAAGGACCAAGGTAGTTTAAGAAATAAATCCAATAAGCAAAACCAACACCAATTGAATATTTATGTAAGTAACAACGATTGTTGTAACGCCCCGAATTTTGGGTACGTTAATGAGGCATTTATTACATAATAAAGAGAGTCCAGCTCATTATTACATCATAAATACATCAAGGGTACATTCATTCAACAAAGGAGAAACTAGGGCTCTTAACTACAGCCCTGCCTGCTCCTCCATCCTAGCCAGCCCTTCAGCTCCAAAGGCCTCCAAGGTGAAGATCTCGCCCTGTTCGTCTATGAGATCTGACACATTATACCGGCGTCGCCACCCATATAATATGCCAGGGTTACCAAAGGTAACACCATGAGCTACGAAAGCTCAATAGAGTAAACCCTACCTACTAACCCTTAACTTATAAACAAAAGATCATATACCACAGATAGTAACAATAACACATCCACATTCGCTATTCAACTATCGTAGGTGCCCATGATCTCAGAGTTTCTCCTACGCGACTCATCGTAGACCGTGTCAATCATTTTCACTTACAAAACAATCTTTCGAAATCATTTGCATTGGCTCCGTACTGCGGATAACCAAGCCTTTCAAAATCATTTGACATTGGCTCCGTACCGCGGATAACCAAGCCACACACACACACCCAACCTCGGTTTTGCCGCGCCGGGTTCCCGAGTATCCTTTCAATGGTTCCGCCGCGCCGGGTTCCCATTGGCACACAATTTGCATTGGCTCCTCTCCGCGGATAACCAAGCTAATACCTCACCATGGTTCCGCCGCTCCGGGTTCCCATGGGAACACACACAAAACTCACATCACAAAATGGGCTACCACGTCCGGCCACATTGCGGTTTTCAAAACATTTCACCCGTTTCAAACATGCCTTTTCATTAACCACACCCTAGGTGTCATGTTTCTACTTCCTCGGTTCTCGTGTCTCGTTACATGCAAAGACTTCCGCGGTAGGACTTTCCACATACGTAATCACAAATCATGCTTCATAACCTTGAAACTAAACTAGCAAGATCATCTCATTTTACATTATCTAGCATGCTCAAAACATAAGTTGATGAGTTCAACATACTCCCCATCCTTTTCATTATTTCAAAGAAACACCTTTCGAATATTTTCATTGATAGCAATAGATAACCTTATCATAAACTAAAATAACAAAAGTTATACTAAGGAGAATGTGTAGGGATTAATCTACCTTGATCCGAAACTATTCGGGGCCGAATAAACAAGTTGGAAAATTCTACGGGCGGTGAAACGTCCAAATCTGGACCGAACTTCGGATGGCAGTAACTCGGTCAATCTTTGGCCTAATACAATCTTTCTTGGGTCGAAATCAAAGTTCTAGAAACGCTCTACAACTTTCATGAAGGAAGTTGATCCTAGAAACTAGTCTAAGTAGGAGAAAAATGGTGATAAAGGAAGTGACAATAAGCTATCAGGAAATGAAAATCCGAGATTTTCACTGAACTTTGGATGACAATATCTTTGTCATTTCTTCACCGATTGGGGTGGTTCTTGGGTCTAACTTGAAGGTCTCGAAGTGTTCTTCAACTTTCCCAAAGGAAGTTGGTTCTAAAAACTACTCGAAGCAAGAGAAAACTGGGGATTTCCAAAGGGCAGTAGGCTGCCAGGAAAAACAGAAATTGTTTCTAGAGAGAAGGAAGAGCAAAGCTTGATGGTGTGAGTTGAATGGCATGGAATGGCCTCTATTTATAGGCAACACCTTGGCTCTCTCTCCTCCCTCGATGGCCGGCCCCTCTCTCTCTCTCTCTCTCTCTCGCTCAAATTTTGACACT
Source organism: Rhododendron simsii (assembly GCA_014282245.1). Lineage (NCBI taxonomy): Eukaryota > Viridiplantae > Streptophyta > Magnoliopsida > Ericales > Ericaceae > Rhododendron > Rhododendron simsii. Next base: position 10,444,780 of record CM024958.1, read on the forward strand.
TGTCATGAGATCATGAAAGATCAAGGTCTAAACCCTAGGCTTGCATGGCTAAGATTGTCCTTCTTGGAAGACTTGGTGTGAAAAGAGGTGTGAACAAGAATAATTGTACAAGATTCTAGTGTGAAACCATAGATAATGGTACAAAGGAGGACAATGGAGGTTTAAGTTTTGGCTAGGAAGAATCTCACCCAAGGATATGAAGTACAAAAAGATCAAGGAAGTTACAATCTTATCTCTTTCTCTCTTCCTTCCTCTCTCTCTCTCCCTCCCTCCTTGGCCGAAATTCTCTCTCTCTCCTCTCCCTCTCTCGGCCTCTCTCTCTTCTCTCTCCCTCTCCCTCTCTCTAGTACACTACATATGTATATATGTATATATACAATGCAAGAAAGAATAATAAAATAAAGGAACTTTGGTACCTTGAGTCAAGGAAACTTAAGGGCTAAGTTTTAACAAACTAATTGGCACATGGTACTTAAGGCAATTAACTAATCAACCATGTACTAATATATTATTCACATATGTACCATGTGATCTAGGAAGATCAAAACCCTAATATAAAGGTACTTTTAGAATCTTGTACTAAGTACCTATTTAATTAAAATAACAAGTACTTTGACACATGGATTTAAAAGAAAAGATTAAATTAATGAACCCCATGTACTAGGTGAAAGACCAAGCCTTTTACCCATTGGGTAATAATTCCCCTAACTTCTATTATCCAATGGATAATAGTTATTAGGTAACTTATATAATAAAATAATCCAAAAAGTCCTTTAATTAAATATAAAAGTCCATTTTTAAAAGATAATAGTACTTAGCCAAGTATACTTTTAATATAAACAATTGGGGTTTCTATTATCCAATGGATAATAGTTTCCCTAACTTTTATTGTCCAATGGACAAAGAATAAAACCAACATAATTAAAAGAAAAAGAATAAACAATTCTTAGTCTAGGGTTAAAAAGGTTCACATGGTTCAAGAGGGGCAAAATGGTCCAATTGCGGGAGGGAAAAGTAACCAAGTGTTTTCCTAGCTTAGTTCCTCCAATCGGATGGTTAGAAGCTAACTAGGCTTGCTAGATAGGGCTAAAGTGCAAGAAATGAAACTTGAAGGGCAAAAACATAATTATGATGAACTATAGGAATTAAAAGGAATTTTTAAAAGCAAATAAAAATTCAAATATTTAACGAAAGTTTTACCAACTAAAAATCAGGGTCATTACAATTGTTTCCACTCTAAAGAACCTGATATTGCACTTGAGTAAAAGTTTAACACAATGAAGATAATTGAACATAATGGATTGACATGAACTCAAACATGATGCTGGTATCACAATAATGGTAACTTCATATTCAAATGTCTTTCCATTAGAGACCATTAGGCCCCGCGTCAGGTAATTTACAACTCACAGAAATCAAAATTGATTTCATATTTGTGCAAAAGGGTGATGGGAGAGAGAAAGGGTACATGTAGTGATAAGCTAAAACATTCTCGACATCTAGTGATTCACACCCTAGGTTTAACTGAGAGCTTTACTAAAATCAAAATAAGATAATAGAAGAGGTTGATGTTAATGAACTACGGGAGAGCTCCGACAGTTTGTCAGGCTTTTGAAAATCGGCTTAGCTATAGCTAGGTTTTGGAAATGAGTAACCCAAATGAGGAAGATAAATGAAGAAGCTTTCTTTCTCTTTCATAGGGTTACACAAATGGTACACATTTTATGATAAGATTATTAGAAGATGTACCTACAATGTAATATTTGGGCATTGGAACCAAATTTTCTCCTAATTAATGCTCTCTTACCAATTCATCAGCAATCTGAAAAAAGGGAAAAAGATTCAGTTTAAGAATAGATAGGGATTCAAGCGAAAAACTTAAGGAAATTTCACGTAGGCAGCTGACCTTTCACACAAATCACACATAAACACCTGACCTTTCTTAAATTTCATATAAACACCCGAGCTTTGTAAAAACTCATCAATTCAACACCTGTCGTTATCCCTCCGTCCAAAACTAAATGGAATGGCAGAGGAGGGATTATTGGCACGTAAAATGGAAAAGCCCTGGTGTTAACATCTTTTAGGGTTAGAGAAGTAGAGCTAAATCACCCATTCGAAGAGTGAGACTGAGAGAACAACAAATTTAGGGCTTTTGAGACTCTTCAAGCAATCAAACAAATATAGGGTTTCTCTATGCAAATTGAAACGATTTGAGGCCATATTGAACAATGGTGTGGTGTTTGAGGGATGGAAATGGTGGAGGCCCCCACTACGGTACCTTATTCTTCCTCCTCTTTGTCGACTTGTTCTTTATAAAACTGTAGAAGTAGGACCACATTGTATTGAAGTTTTACACCTGCAAACAAGAATCTTTTTCTTTCCTGGAAGTTTTCAACTTTTCCATGAATATTCTATCCATGACATGTGCATTTTAGTTTAATCAATTGATTTGGCTTTTATTTGTTTAATATTGCACTTTAGTTTAATCAATTTAATAGTGTTTATTGAGTAGAATAGGATTTTTTCTTGAACAGGTTCCTCTGTTGAATTCACAATTAAATTGTACTATGGTGGTACTTTGGGGTTCACAGGCAGGACAGAATATGTGGGGGGAAGTGTAAGGTTTGTTGACTACTGTGACTTTGATGAACTGTCTGTAATTGAACTTTGTAGTATGGTGGATGAATTTGGTCAAACATTTAGCGCCATTAACTTTTACATTAGGGTTAATGGTTTCATAAAGCTTCAAACGGACTCAGATGTAATGGCCCTACATACTCTGTTGGATAAAGATAGGGTGGTGAAAGTTTATTCTGTTGAGGAAAAATTAAGTGAAGTTTATGTGGGAACCCAAGAGAGCCAAGTAGGCAGACCTATTAAGTCTAAAAGGATTGAGGTTAACATTTCAAACTCAAGAATTTCAATCCCTAAGTACTCTGGCCCTTTTCCTAAAGTTATGGGCTCACCCAACAATGGTATGCCTATGCCACAACCCAAATGCATAAGGGCACCACCCAATAGGGATATGCCACAAACCAATACCATGGGGACAGCCCAAAAGGGTAAGGCCAAACCTATTAGTGTTTGCAATAAGGGTAAGGGACAAACCAATGTCCAGGATCCTATGGTGGAGGTGCAAGTGGATGAAGAGGATGACAGTGATGATTATGATGTAGACTCAGACAGTTCTGATGAAGATGAAGTATTTCATGATAGTGATTATGGGTTGACTGATGATGATGAAATGTTTGACAAAAATATTGACAGAGATGTAGAATTTGTTGGGTTGTAGAGTAGTGTGAGGTTAGATCATTATGCTGCAATAGTAGTGGAAATGGCTGACTTAGAAGGTGGTTTAGATGATTCCTCTGATGAACTCATTAGCTTCTCTGGCTCCTCAGATGAGTAAGATGGGTGTAAAAAGAAAGGCAGAAAGTATACAGTCTTTAATGAGAAGACTGACATGGCCAATCCTAGGTTCATGGTTAGAATGGAGTTCAAGGCACATGAGGTGTTAAGGGATGCAATTAAGGAGCACTCAATAAAAATGGCAAAGCTGATTAAATTTAAGAAATGCGATAGGCAAAAGGTGAAGGCAGTTTGCCAAACAGGTTGTCCATGGGAAACCTATGGATCTTATGTTCCCAGTGATGCACTATTTAGGGTTAAAAAGTGTAATAGTGTGCATGAGTGTTCTAGGTCTTTCCATGTACCTTGGGTTAGTATGCATTGGATTTTGAAGAAGTATGGTGAGAGGATTAAAGGTAACCCAACATGGCCAGTCAAGTCTCTGGCACAAACCATAGGAAAGGAACAAATGGTGAAGGTGAGTATCCAAAAGGTTTACAAGGCTAGGAGAATGGCTTTGGAAGAGCTGTAAGGTAGTGTTGAAGAGTAGTTTAAACAACTGTGGGGATATGTTGAGGAGGTAAGGGCTTCAAATTCAGGAACAAATATTAAAATGAAAGTGAAATTGAATGAATCTGGACAATTTGCTAAGTTTAAGAGATTATACATTTGTTGGGGTGAATTGAAGAAAGGTTTCTTGCAAGGTTGTAGGCTAATAATAGGTTTGGCTGGGTGTCATTTGAAGGGGCCACATGGTGGGATTCTCTTGACAGCTGTTGCCATTGATTCTAACAACTATATTTACCGATTTGCATATGTTGTGGTAGAGAAGGAGAAGTTCAAGACATGGAACTGGTTTCTTGAGCTACTCATAGAGAATCTTAACATACAGAATTCAGGAAGTTATACCATTATGAATGACAAGCAAAAAGGTCTTATTGAGGCTGTTCACAGGTTGCTACCAAAAGCTCCTCATAGGTTCTGTGTTAGACACCTATACAACAATTTCAAACTGCAATTCAAAGGATTGGCCCTAAAAGAGATCTTGTGGAAGGCTGCTAGAAGCACAACAGTTTTTCAATTTAATAATGCCATGCAAGAGATGCATCAGACGGACCCCCAGGCTTACAATTGGTTATGTGAGAGGCCCCCAATCAATTGGAGTAGATCTCATTTTTAACATACACTAAATGTGATATTGAAGAATTAACGCCATAATTGAGACCCAAAACTTAGGGTTATTTTCCTCATTACGTAAGATTTATACAAGATTAAGAAAGTAATTACAGTGAGATACTTATCTCCTAATCTAATTACACAAGGACTTAATTATACACTAATTATACATACACCCATAACGTAACACTCCCTCTTAAGTTGGTGCGAAGATGTCAATCAAGCCCAACTTGAACACAACGGGGTGGAAACTCTTGCTACCAATCCCTTTTGTGAATATGTCAGCTAATTGATCCTCCGATTTCACAAAAGGCATACATATCAACCCATCACTCAGCTTCTCCTTGATGAAGTGTCTATCAATCTCTATGTGCTTCGTTCTGTCATGTTGGACAGGATTATGAGCAATGTTGATGGCAGCTTTATTGTCACAGTAGAGTTTCATAGGACCACTACTCGAAATTCCCAAATCATGTAACAAGGTTTAGAGCCACAAGAGCTCACATGCACCATGAGCCATAGCTCTATACTCTGCTTCTGCGGTTGATCTGGCAACCACTGATTACTTCTTACTTCGCCAAGTAACCAAATTTCCTCCAAGGAAAGTACAGTAGCCCGAAGTGGAGCGTCTATCATCCACAGATCCAGCCCAGTCAGCATCAGTGAAAACTTCTAACCGCAAGTGACCATGATTAAAGAACAGAATTCCTTTCCTTGGAGCAGACTTGAGATACCTCAAGATACGATAAACTGCGTCCAGATGTGGAGTACGAGGATCATGCATAAACTGACTAACAACACCCACTGCATAAGTAAAATCCGGTCGAGTGTGAGCTAAGTATATCAGTCGACCTACAAGTCGTTGATACCTCTACTTGTCAGTGCGCTCCCCCACATCTCCACTAAGATGATGATTCGCCTCAATAGGAGAATTCGCAGGTCTACAACCCAACATACCTATTTCTTCCAAAAGATTAAGTATATACTTCCGTTGAAAGATAAAAAATACCTCTATCAGACCTCGCCACCTCCATTCCTAGAAAGTATCTCAGTGATCCCAAATCCTTAATCTCAAATTCTTGAGCCATATTAGACTTAAGATTAAGAATCTCGTTCACATCATCACCTGCAATTATTATATCATCCACATAGACAATAAGGGCAGCAATCTTACCAACAACTCCTTTGATGAACATAGTATGATCTGCATGACTCTGTTTGTATCCAAACCTTAACATAGCCTTTGAAAATCTGTCAAACCAAGCTTTAGGTGACTGCATCAACCCATAGAGAGCCTTCTTCAATCTACAGACCTTTCCTTCAGTCTCAGAGGAAGAAAAACCTAGTGGTATATCCATATACACCTCCTCCTCTAATTCACCATGAAGGAATGCATTCTTCACATCAAACTGTTATAGAGGCCAATTCAAATTTGCAGCACAAGATAGTAGAGCTCGTATAGAGTTCATCTTTGCTACCGGAGCAAACGTCTCCTCGTAATCTAGACCATAAGTTTGAGTAAAACCCTTGGCAACAAGTCTCGCCTTGTACCTCTTAACTGTACCATCAGCATTCTGCTTAACAGTAAAAACCCACTTGCATCCCACTGATGTCTTCCCTTCTGGAAGTGATACTAGCTCTCAAGTGCCGCTCTTTTTCAAAGTTGTCATCTCCTCTACCATAGCTCCTTTCCACTTAGGTATCACCTGTGCATTCTGCCAATTTTGTGGAATAGATATAGAAGAAAGAGACGAAACAAAGACATAGTATGAAAGAGATAAACGATCATAAGAAACAAACTGGGAGATAGGATGTAGGGTGCATGACCTAACACCTTTTCGAACAGCAACAGGAATATTATCCATAAAAGTGGGTTCAATGGGAGAAGATTCATTACCAGATGAGTCGGAGTCAGCTGAGGAATCCAGAACTGGAGCAGGTGATTGTGAATGACAAGGTGGCATCACACAGGAGAGCTTTTCATTTTTCCGTCTAGTTGTAGTATAGACCTGCAAGTCAGGCCTTTGCCACCGTTGTGATAAGTTCTCGATATCACCACCAATGTCATGTGTTGCTCTTTCGGCAGATATTGGTTTCTCCCCAGAGTTTTCCTTCTCCCCCTCACCATGATTAAAAAATAATTCTGTCTCCCCCTGACCATGACCATAAACCTCCCTCATCTCTTCCTGCCTATGCTCCCCCTGAAGAGATGGAGCGGAGGAAGCGTAAAAAGACTTTGTTTCCCAAAAAGTGATATCCATAGAAACAAAAAATTTCGAGAGTGAGGATCATAACACTTATAGCCCTTCTGGGTAGGAGAGTACCCAATGAAAACACATTTATGGACTTTAGGACCTAACTTGCCACCAGAGGGGTGAGGAGCATGAACAAAACATACACATCCAAAGACTCGAGGAGGAAGAGTCATGACACGAAAGCTACCAGGAAGACACTCAATGGAAGTTTTGAAGTGGAGAACACTGGATGGCATACGGTAAATAAGGTAAGTGGCAGTCAAAATCGCTTCGCCCCATAAATATTTGAGAACGTTCATGGTAAATAAAAGAGAGCGAGCAACCTCAGCCAGATGACGATTTTTACGTTCAACAACTCCATTTTGTTGTGGAGTGTCAACGCAAGTCCTCTGAAAAAGAATGCCATTTTCATCTAGAAAGCTCCTAAAAGTCCTATCGATATACTCAGTGCCATTGTCACTACGGAGAATTTTTATATGCGCATCAAATTGGGTGCGCACCATTGCATAAAAAGATTTAAAACAAGAAAAAACTTCACTCTTTAATTTAAGTAAATACACCCAAGTAACACGAGAGTAACAGTCAATAAAAGTGACAAACCACCGATAACCCTTAAGAGAGGTAATAGGGGAAGGACCTCAAACATCAGAATGAATAATCATAAAAGGAGACGCACTCCGTTTATTAATAGGTGCATAAAAAGATCGTTTATGTTTTCCAAGCTCACAGACTTCACAAAAAAACTGACTCTGAGAACAATGTTTAATTAAATGAGGAAAAAGTTTTCCTAAAATCCCAAAAGAAGGATGACCAAGTCTACGGTGCCACTAATGTAACATAGAAAGAGCTGGACTCGTATCTGTTTGCTGAGCTCGACCACATGACACAGGTGAATGAGTTGAACGAACTCCAGACTCTAAAAAATAGAGGCCACCCTCTGCTTTACCACTGCCAATCACCTTCCCCGTATCCAGTTCCTAAAAAAACACAATGAGTAGGGAAAAAAGTCACGAAACAATTTGCAAAACGAGTGAGACTACTAACGGACAGAAGATTAGTGGCAAAGTTTGGGATATATAGAACTGAAGAGAGGGAAATAGAAGGAGAATAGCAAACAGAACCTTTCCCTGAGATAGCAGAGAATGACCCATCTGCTATTCTAACCTTATCCTTACCAGAACAAGTAGCGTAAGAATCAAACACAGAGAAACAACCTGTCATATGATCTGAAGCACCCAAATCTATAATCCAAGGAATAGCAGAAGAGGCAGTAAATGCACTAACTGGAGTACCTACACCTGTGTGAGCAAAATAGGATGAAGTGAAGGCTGCTGTGGAAGTAGGAGTTACAGTAGATGGAGAATCAGCCTGAGCCATTAGGCGTCTGAGAACTTGCATCTCCCCTTGAGAAAAACCACCAACATGATTGGATGACGCCTGAACCTCAGTACTGAACTCGAAATCAGCCAAAGTGGACTCCGAAACATGAGTCTGTGCCTGAGAACGTACGAGACCACGACCACGACTACGACCACCACATGCACTCCCTCGCCCACGAAGGGGACGACCATGTAATTTTCAACAGAAATCCCGAGTATGGCCAACGTTGTTGCAGTGATCACACCGAAGGGACTCACGATCAATGGGCCCGTTGCTAGTACCAGATTGTGACTTACCACTCTGCAGAGGAGGAACAAGTCCACTACGAAAAACAAATGGACCCTGTGGAATGGCAACCAAGGCAGAACGCTCAGGAGTAGGAGTGTTTAACATAACACCCTTCCTACTCTCCTCCTGCTGAACAATGACATAAGCCTTGCCCAACGACGGAAATGGAATACGACCCAACACCTGCACTCTAATCGGATCATATTCTATATCAAGTCCAGCCAAAAAATCATAAACACGTTCTTTCTCCAACCATTTTAACCAAGCAGTAGTATCAACAACACAAACAGCCTGAAATCCATGATAATAATCAAATTCCTGCCATACTGCATTCAAATCAGCAAAATACACAGCAATAGAACGATGATTTTGTTCTAATGTACGGAGTCTTCCTTAACTCAAAACACTATGCATCATTACCATGCTGAGAATAGGTTTGGGCTTTTGTAGTCCAAATCTTATGTGGAGTATCAAGAAGCAGAAAAGTATGATGAATATCAGCCCTCATAGAATTAAACAGCAAGGTCATAACTAAAGATTTTTGAGATTTAAATTTCTTCAGTTCAACAGCCTCAACAGGTCGAGCAACAGGACCCTCAATAAACTCTGACATCCCTTTGGCCTCAATAGCCAAAGTAAAAGGGCGAGACCAAATCAAATAGTTGGTACCATCCAACTTAATATGGCAAATATCTAGAGAAAAATTATCCTGAGTCCCTATACGACTCAACTCATCCTTTCCACTAGCAGAAGTCTGTTTTTTCTCCTCAGACATCTTAAAAACAGGACAACAATGCCAAATAAATAATAAAGAGTACTCCAGCAACTTTGGAAGTCCACAAAAAAACAATAACTAAGGTTCCAATAGCCTTATAACTTCAAAAAAAACTATTGTATACCTTCGAAACTTCAAAAACTATTGTATACCTTTGAAACTTCAAAAACTACTGTATACCTTCGAAATCCCTTGTACCCAGCCTTCGGAATATCTCAATCTCTTACCCAGCCTTCAAAATACCTTCGAAATCTCATACCCAGCCTCGGAACTCCTTCGAATCTGACCCCTTTCACTACACAAGAAGATCTGGAGTCCGAAACGCGTAGGAATCTCAATGGCCAAGGTCAGATGTATTCAGAAATGGTCGAAAACCAGTCGGCGTGCGTCAGCGACGCTGTACAATGGTCGGTGACAGTCAGAAAACCAACGGTGGTGGTCGGCGACATGACACAACGGCTGACGAATGTTCGTATGGTCTGGGTCCAGTTGGATCTATTTGGGTAAACAACGATCGGCAAAGAAAAAAGGATTGTGGCTGGTCGTCGGAAGCTAATCGATTAGAAGGACCAGCAACAAGATCGTCGGAATAGGTTACGTAGGTAAATCGTTACCATACTCTGTTACCATGAAGAATTAACGCCAGAATTGAGACCCAAAACTTAGGGTTATTTTCCTCATTACGTAAGATTTATACAAGATTAAGAAAGTAATTACAGTGAGATCCTTATCTCCTAATCTAATTACACAAGGACTTAATTATACATACACCAATAGCGTAACAGATATCCTCTTGAATAACCTTTGTGAGAGTTTTAATTAAAGCATTTTGGAAGCCAAGGAATAATCAATATGTTAGAGGCCAGAAGGATTATTCTGATGGAGACAATTGTGAAAAAGAGGGATGCAATGAAGAGGTGTAGGTGGCTAGTGTGTCCAAAAATTTTACAAAAGAGTGGAAAAGTTGAAGTCAGATTCAGAAGGGTGGTTACCAAGGTGACAAGGCAATGACCAGTTTGAGGTTTTTGGGCCTAATTCTATGCAGTTCAAGGTTCATCTCACAAACAAAACTTGTGGTCGTAGGAGGTGGGACCTCTCTGGAATCCCGTGCATACATGCTATTACAGCACTGAATTGTTTGAACTTGGACATCTATGCTTATGTATATGAGTGTTATAAGGTAGATACTACTTGAGTACTTACAATCATCTCATGAACCCCATCAATGGGAAGGATATGCGGCCAACAACTGATAACCCAATACTCTTGCCACTTGATGTACAAAAAAGAGTTGGAAGGCCAAAAAAGGCCAGGAGGAGAGAGCCAGAAGACCCAGCACCTGATCCTACAAAGTTGGGGAGGAAAGGTATCAGTATGAATGTAAGCTATGCCATAAAGTGGGATACAATAGAAGGACTTGCAAGAAACGTGCAGAACCAACTGTAAGTCTTATGTGTTAATCAATTCTGAGAATATAACTTCTACATTTAATGGGAAAATTTCTTTTATATCCCTTTGACTTTAAGCAAAAATTCACTTTGGTCCTTCACGTTTCAATTTGGACAAATATATACTTACATTTTGAAATTGGTTTCATTGTCAACCCTGTGTTGGCTTCCGTCATCTTTTTGGACGGAAAATCATCATGTGCCCTGCACATGACTAGATTTGTCATTTCACTCCTCCCTCAAAACCCCATTCTCTCTCTCCTCCCCACACCCAAAACTAGGGTCTACATCATACCCATAAGCAGGGTCCAAGCCACTCACTGAGCAGCTCCGGTGACAGCGCCACTCCAATCGGCAGTGAAAGCTAAATCTTGATGTGGGTTGTAAAAATTTGATATTTTTGGGACATCGTTGAGAAAGGAGAGGTGGTTTTCAAGATCAATTTCATTTATCAAGTCAGCGGAGTTCATGTAGGAGTTCTTTTGGATTGGTGAATCGAGAGCGGTAGAATGATTTGAAGAGGGAGAGGAGGAGGAATTGAGGAGAAGTGCAGATTTCTCGCAACCTTATCGATCGACCGCGGTGTCTGCGATGGAGACAACGAAACCATGCCTCCCCTCCTCTGTTGCCGGTCTATTTGCTTTGATTGTTCTGCGAATCTCAGATTAAGAACGCCAACAGCTGGCTGAGTTCACTGAAATTGAATCACGGAGAGAGCGTCGAGAACAGAAAACAAATCTAGAGTTGAGGAAAAGCAATGGTACTCATTTTGATGACTATTGTGACGACTAAACAGCGTTGATTTTTTTACTTTGTTTTACTGAAAATCTGGAATTCATCCCCTTGAATAGAATATACAACTAACTAAATAAACATCAAGTATCAATACTAGTTAGATTAGTACAACACTCCACTGATGAAAATTGGGGGAAAAACGAGTTGGGGATTACTCAGACTCGGTTTCTTCGTGGAAGAGGGTTGGAGAGAGAGGGGGGGAGGCCGGGAGGGGAATTGGCAATTCTACCCCCAAAAAACAATCACGTGCTGGGCACATGACCATTTGCCATCCAAAAAACAAACGACATCCAACACAAGGTTGACATTGAAATGCAAGTATATATTTGTCCAAATTAAAACATGAAGGACCAAAGTGAATTTTCGCTTAAAGTCAAAGGGACATAAAAAAAAATTTCCCACATTTAATTCTACAAATATCAAACATGTTTTTCAATTGTGTAGGTTAACAATGTAAGTCCCATGGCCCCTGCACAAGCAAGTGCAGAGACAAGAAGCAATGTGGTAACTTTAACAAGTTTTTGAATGTCTTGATTATTTTCTCTGTTTTTTGTCCTATGTTATCCTTTATTTTTTTTCTCAACAGATTGCTATTGCAAATGTTGCTGCAAATGATGGTGGAGGAACTGGACAGAGGGATGCTGCAAAAGTTGGTGCAAGATCTGGAAAGAGGATTGCTGCAAACGTTGGTGCAGGAACTGAACAGAGGAATACTGCTGCAAGGAGGCCTAAATTGCCTATAAGTCTTCATATTTGGCTTGTATCGCAAAAATACTCTTGTACGATACCGAACCACTCGTTGCGCTTCGCTCTACTCGTTCCGCTCCGCTCCGACATCTGGCCTTTTTTCTAGAACTCCTTAGTATTTTTTCATACTTAACATATGAGCCACAGTTCTAATATTTATTGTGCATTATGTGTTTTTTGCTAAGTACGTTTTAATGATATTGTCATCACTATGTAGGTGAAAAAGGCGGTAAGAATCATTCCAAATGTAGATCAGAGTGAAGGTGGTGAAGGCGGTTCTGTGGTTATCAATTGAAGTTCTCAAGTGGTGGATAACTTTTTGTGTAGCCAAGTCAAGTTTTGAACCAACTTTTTTGTGTGGTGCAAACAAGTAATTCCTTTTACGAAATTGGAATGCATATCAGTTAGTTGTTTTTTGTATCTGAACATGTAATGGTCCTGAACATGTAATGGTTCTGTTTTTTGCTTACTGAACTTGGTACTGCAAACGATAGATTGCAAATGGTTATGTATTGTGATGTTGGAATGGCTTTGGCTTATGTAATACACTCTGCTGCATTTCTGTTGCATTCAGTGATTGTCTTAAGCTCTATTTTGTGCTTTTTTGCAATGTTGAATTGAATGGAATTTGTCTTGGTTGTTGGTCTTGGAAGGTGTTGAATTGATGAGTTTTCACATAGCTCAAGTGTTTATATGAAATTTAAGAAAGGTCAAGTGTTCATGTGTGATTTGTGTGAAAGGTCAGGTGCCTACGTGAAATTTTCCCAAAAACTCATGGAAAAGCTACGGTGGGGTAGGGAAAACTTTAAACATACATTGATCTGTAGCTGGCCGTGGCGGGTGTGGGCCATCGTTGCTTAATGGAAACTTGCAATCAGCCACCGTTACCATTTGACAGACATGTTGCTAATCAATTGGCTCAACACACACTGTTGCCGAAGAAAATTGAACCCTATATGTGAAAGATTGAACCACTACTAGCCATTCAATCTATTGATGGAGATAGATTCTGGAAACTTGTGGAAATGGAGAACAGGGTAAAAAGAACCCAGAGCATTGAGAGAGAGAAGGGGGGGGTTTCATATGCTGAGCCACAAGCCTAATTGAACACTTTTTCATACAACGGTGGCTTATCTATCAACAACGGTAGAACAGATTAGACAGAATTGGGCAGCACTGAGAAGGGATGAAAATTGAGCACCTTCAGATCAAAATTCAAACCCAATCTCAGCCATCCACTACCTCCAAAAGTTAGTTTGTGAGTGTATAATTTGAAAAAAACCTCATGGTATTGTTACTAGTGTCGAGGCGATGTGCATTGCACGTAGCCACGTGCTCAGAATTTTAAATTTGGTTGGTCTTTAAGAATCGCCAGTATTTAGAGTACAAAGAGTACAAAAATATGCAAATGTGTGATAGATGAAGTATCATACAAAGCATTCAGAAAAGATTCATTCATACAACATAGTGAACTATACAAAAACCTTCTCATTGAAGCACAGATCTAAAACACTAACCTTATTGAACAGAGGCATAACGATTGGAGGCACCAAACCGTTTGTGCATTCATCATGTGTCTAGGTGCGATGGGAGAATGAGCTTATAGCTTCACAAAGAACCAACAAACTATTGCCACTCTTCGTTATTAAGATGCCCACGAAATTCGCTTGCCATCACCTCTTTTTCCAAATTTTTAGGTTTCATACTCTTGATCTTCTGATTTAAAATGCAATGCAATGCAAGACAATTTACTTGCACCTCTTCTTGCTTTTAGTTTTTTTTCTTTGATCCCTTTCCTTCTTTTTGTTAAACCCATCTTTTTCCTCTTTTTAATGTTTATACTTTATATGTTTATTCTTGGCAACTACAGGATTTTCGACCACTCTTACCATATCAAGCATCAACAACTTCCAAAATGAATGGCAATAAGAGGAAATGAAAACTTTAAAATACCTTCGTATAAACTTCAAGACCGCACTTTTCTCCATCACTGATCTTTCAGCATTCTCTACACCAGTTCAAACAATTTTCTTCTCCTCCAAGGCCCTCTGCAATAAATTAAAAAAAAAAAAAAAGACATGTTGGAAGAAGGATAAAAGAGGAAAGTCTAAAACATAAGGTTAAACTTTGCATTTAGGTAGTTATTAAAAGCATTGGAAGATTTTTTTCAAACAATTACAAACACGTTAAATCAATTGAAAACAACACAATGCATACACATATTTTAACACTTATATTAAAGAGAAGTTGAAATAATCTCACCAATTTGGTTATCTAGTGGATTGCTACAGAATTCCCAACCTGGATAAACCAAACTTTGCAATGCTTAGATATGCATTTAGACAAGAACAACAAGTTCAATGGACTACTAAGTCTACAAATAACCCATAACTAAGAATCAAACATCCATAGTAGGATGCAAAAACCTTCCATGATTATGTATATTCAAGAAGTAAAGCGCAAGTGTCACCATACAACCTTTTACGAAAAGTGCAAGTAAAATGGATAGCTTAAATAAGTTTATAAGAGGCCCTTGCAACACAAGATATAGTCCCAATTACCTACATCCGCTGCGTTCTACCACGCACCATATCAAAATTCCAAGGGTTAGTTGGGTCTCCTGAGAAATTCCACTCATCTATAAGTTTTATTAAAATTTACCAAAAGAAATAGGATCACAAATTTTAAGGGAATTAATGAAAAGAATCATCATACCATATAAACATGAGACAACATGTACTCCGTTAGCCATTGTAGAAGTGGTTACTCTGCATAGAAATCTCAAGATTATTTAACTTCAATTAACAAAATCAGAAATGCAAAAAACAAATACAATAACACCTCCCAATTGATGATTTAGAGCGGGGAGGGGCTTTTCCTCTGACACAAGCACCTAACACTCATCAACCGTGGACGACGGCGGATTTCTCTCATTTCTTTTCATGAGTGGTTTCATTGATACCAAGTGTGTTCTTCACACCATCTATGGCACCCCAAGTCATGTTCATCACTTGTTCAGCAATTTGTTCAACAAACAGGAAATTTTCATTATAAATCAAGCTTCTAATCAGAGTATAATCCTTGTGAAGTAATGCTACATTAGGGAAAAACTACAAAAGAAAAATTATATGGTATTGAAACCTACTAAAATGCCTTTTAATTGCCAAGACACTATATTAAGTCATTTTGATAGAAGATTCCACATAGAACGTACAACCAGTCTTTTTGTAACTTATTTTATGGCTAACGGGCCATGTTCGTACCTGCTGGATGATTCCAGCACTCTGCTCTTTCTTTTGTTGGGCCTCATCCTTGGAAGCAGTTGCCTTGTTGTAGGCCTTGTTCGTTGTACTTTGGGCCGTCTGCACCCACTCTTGAGTCTTGGCTTGCCAAAGGGAAAAAAACACACAAACACATAATCACTTCAGTAATCGGAGGCTGAAACGGTCTATAAAAAATCATAAACCACCAACTTGGTGAATACTAACCTTGGTCTAACCCTGGGCTTGGTCTGCCTTGTGTTGGGACTTGGGCACTTGACATTGACCTTTCCTTCCAAAATTACAAATACGGGTCCAAAAAAAATAATAAACCACCAACTTAGTCAATGAAAAATCATAAACCACCAACATCGACATTTCCTTTTGAAACGGTCAATGGAAAATCATAAACCACCAACTTGGTGAATACTAACCTAGGCCTGCCTTGTGCTAGGCACTCAACATTGACCTTTCCTTCTAAAATTATAAATACGAGTCTGTAAAAAAATTATAAGTACTTCTTCATCCCCAAATGTATAGAAGCTATGGCGATCTATTTGAAGGTTGTGAGGTGAAGCCGTATTTATAGCTTTCTTGAGATCTATATATAGGATGGATACATGTGGATTGTGGACATGAGAAGTTCATTGTAAAGAAGCTGTAAAGCGTGTATTGAGGCTCTTGACTTGGGGTTTGGGCTGGTGGTTGTGGCTTTCTCCTAATATTAGGCATATGCATCTCCAAGCATTATAGAGCTTCCTAGAAATTCCAAATTAAAAAAAAAATGGGACTGCTATTTTTTCTCCACAAAATTGCTCATAATATGTATGAATTTTAGATCTTAAAAGTTGATGTGTTGTAAGTCGTACCAAGAACGAATCTAATTTTTATATAAGGCTTGAGGGTTACTGCAAACGACGTCACTAAGGGAATCGAGCTTGGCTTTTTTGTTGTAGAGTTTTGCCCGACTGACTTGGGTGATGCCTATGACCTTGGCATGAGAGTAGACGGCGATGGCCCACATGGGGCCACCGACGCCGCACCCGACGTTGAGGATTTTTTGGCTGAGGGAGACGTCAATGAGAGGGGGAGAAGTGGAAGTACTGGCCCCAAATGAGGTTGTAAAACGTATTCACGAAGTCGGGGACGCTCTCGGTCTTCTCGATCTCCTTGGGGAGGCGGTAGAAGGACTAATACTGGTTGTAGTTGTCTTGGACCTTCTCGGCGGAGAAATTAGAACAATTACATCTCCTCACCTAGGAGACAGAAGGTCCTCGAACAGGCAAATGAAGAACCTGCAAACGAAGAACCCCAAGAGAGAGAAAGCAATGTAGAAGAACCCAAAAAACACAATTATCAAGGACGCGAATCCACGGCCGAAGATACCCACACGCTTCTCCTCTAACAAGCACCTAACACTCATCAACAGCAAACAACGGCTCACGTACACCGCTATAAACGGGCAGACGACGCCACCCAAATCAACTGCTCAAAACACTATACGTACTATGCAGAGTAGCAGGATTACGACACATAGGCCACTAAACCCGCAACACGCAAAACTGCTTCTTTTTACACATGTAGGATATAGTATACACAACTATCAAATGAGTAACAGAGCTTTATACTTTTACCTACTAGCATCAGCAATGCCCGAACGCCGCAATTGATGAGAACCACCAACAGAGAGACGCCGAACACGTAGATTGGAAAGCTCCGCACAACGTTGTAGTTTCTTGATACCCAGTCGGCCACCCATCCCTTCTCAACTTTGCTCCTCTGTAATCCCGCTTTCATTTGTTCCTAAGATATACGGTCAGAAAGAGAAAGTTAAAGAAGTCTGCCTACCCATTCTACAAGACTGCAAGTAAGTGCAAATGAAGATGAAGATGTAGGCATAGATATGGTCGAGTGTGTGTGTGTGTGTTCTTATGGTATAGATAAAGTTGCTTTGATTTCTTTTTCTAATAATGGAAGCGCTTACAAATACGGGATACAATAAGGCAAGTTCATGCTATTGTCTAAACAGTATTTTTACCCAAAAATACCCACTATTCAAGACAACTTTGTGGACAACTTTTTGCTAACCAACATTGCATTTTTTTGCATGACAATACAAGCTTTTTCTGAGTCATTGTACCACCGCAATGATGATCCAAGGTAAAACGTTGTAGAT
Organism: Rhododendron simsii; assembly: GCA_014282245.1. Taxonomy (NCBI): domain Eukaryota; kingdom Viridiplantae; phylum Streptophyta; class Magnoliopsida; order Ericales; family Ericaceae; genus Rhododendron; species Rhododendron simsii. Next base: position 10,462,431 of record CM024958.1, read on the forward strand.
AGAGCACTGGTTGAGATTACCGAAAGGAAAGCAACATTAGTGTTGACAACATATACATACCATTACAAATCCTAGCCAAACAAACTAAAGTAGATAAGCTAAAAAGTTCTTCCGGATCATACCTAATATGTTAAGCCTAATATACACAGCACTTCATATCATACACAGCTTGTAGTTAAGCTTAAAAGCTAAAAGTCCATGAGTTGTTGAAGTTAGACGGTATGCTTCAACACAAGTTAAGCTTTCAAAAACGGGAGCTTTTCTTTTTTACTATTGGTTCTTCTTTGACATGGTAATTTCATGTGGTGAGTCAAGATAACCTCATAAGTGATTTCTGATATGCCTGGTTATTCTCCAATAATTGTATGCTTTTACTTACAAAACAAATGCAACATCATGAGTAGTCATTTTTTGCAACTCTTTTAATGCCAAATTTTCCTATTTCAAAATATTAAGCTATCATTCACTTCGTATTAGTGTAAAAGTACAATAAAAGCAATGTTGTATTTAATTTGCATCAACTATGTTCTTGAACAAATCTGTTGCGGATATGTGTAACAACTTTTCAGCATGATCCCCAAAAAACCACACAAAAAAGCATCATAACACTTTTTTTTCTAATTGAGCAGGAGTCCGTGATTATTAATCTTAACATCCACAAATCGAGTGTTTGTTATTTTGTAGAGTTCAATTTATTGGAACAAATACTCCATTACTTCTCATAAATTTTCCTGCACTCTTAACATCCACAAATTGGAATCTACACTTATGCAGGAAATCAAAAATTAATTAACAATCCGTTCCTTTAGTAAAGAAATTTTAGCAGATCTAAAGTAACCGATGTAAATAGCAAGGAGAATTTATGATAGCTAAGGTTCTGAGCCAAATTGCACAATCGAAATCATCTCAGAAAACTTATCTGAACCATAGACCTAAAAGTGTAGATCTGAAACGAAATTACCTCTACGGTAAACATCTGCAAAGAAATTGTAAAGCAATAAAAGAGTCAGAGAGAGTGAGGGAGATGATGCGAGATCAGCGAGAGATAAGGAGAACCTATGCAATAGAGAGTGCAAGTTACTTACCCGCGTGGCGGTGGCTGTGTTTGTGGCCGAAGATTTGGACAGATCTGGAATATAGTCGCTTCTAGAAATCAAGGTCGCTTATCGACAAGGTCAGCGATGATGGTGAGATTCCCCATGGAACTCATTGTACTCGGCGATAATCACCGTCCCTGGAGCCACGAAGCTGTAGATCAGCATGGTCTAGTTCTTCTTTGCTTCTACATAGAGAGAGAAAGAAGTGAATTTTACGCATATATATGGCAGGAGAGAGAGAGAGAGGAGTGCATTATGCAAGGGAGTAGAAGACGGTAGTTCTTTCATGGCATACGTGGCTGCATGTGGTCCACCCACCTAGGCCATAAGGCAAGGAGGCAAAATTACAATTATGGACACCCGAACAACACTGCGCGTCCCTCAATCAAGGGGTACAACTGGAAAAATCGAGCCAAAATTGGCAACACAAAACCTCTTTCTTTTTATGTAGGTTGGAAAGAATGAAGAGAAATTATAGGAAGTGTAAAATTTACCATATTAAGAAGCCGAAGAGCAGCAGGTTTATTGAACTTCCAAGCAAAAAGGGAACATGGAGAGAGTTTCCCCTTGCTAGTGCGCATTCTCTCCTGTATTCCCCAACAAAGCACCAAAACATGCGGATACACTAGTTTTCAAAGGATTTTCTGCTGTCAACTGCATCAATTTTCAAGCAAGCGTTCATTAGACAGCTGATTAAGCATATTAGACACTATATTACCAAGTTTGAAACCTGAAACTTTAGTTAGAACAAGTCATGGAGGAAAGAAACTTATTCCGTCTCGTAATGGATGCTATCTACAACCCGACAAAGCACCAAAACATATGAATACGCTAGTTTTCAAAGGATTTTCGGTTGTCAACTGCACCACTTTTCAAGCAAGCATTCGTTAGACAGCTGATTAAGCATATTAGATGATATATTACCAAGTTTGAAACCTTCAACTTTGGTTAGAACAAGTCATGGAGGAAAGAAACTTACACATTAGTTTACCTCCAAAAATTAGATATAAAAGCCAATTCCCTCGGTTATGTACACATATAGAACTTTCTATTATCTAAGTAATGATCTCCTCACAAGCTTGAGCTTTTAGCAAAACAACTCTATTGAAGCACAGATGTAGCCTCAAACACAAACATGAGAAAGTGAAGAACTGTGAAGGCATAATTTGTCAAAGGTATTAGTTGAGAGAAGAAAACACTATTGGCGCAGAAAAGTAAATAAAGGAAGATAAAGTAAACAACATAGCTTAATCCATAGGATCAATGTGGGAGCCATCCATGTCGTATAGGGTCTTTGGCGAATGAAAGATCCCATGAATTATGAGTCAACATCCTCCATGTGATCTCAACCTTCAAGTCCTTGTTGAATTCCTAAGGAAAGACTTAGAAAACCACCATCAAAACTAAACCGGATAATACATTCTACCCCAACCCGTTGGCACACAGACATATAACCCCACCATAGCATAAAAAGGAACACATAATCCCTAGTGATGTGAGTAAAACATAAATTGGGAAAAAACAACAACAATAATGGCAGCTATTAAAATGGAACCTGGAATGATAATTTAGCTCTAATCCTACCACAAAACACACCGTGAAATATGGAGATAAATTTCTCAGTTTTAAACATATGTTACAGTCCGTCCAATTCACAAGTTAGGTCAAACAAAAAGGGTTTTTTATTTTCTGGTCAAACAATAGGAGTGTAAAAAGACAAATCACCTTTTAGCGCTTGGGACAGCACCATTTTGTTGGCACAACTGATTGTTGTATCCAAAACACTAGGGGCAATGCGTGTGCTTAGCACGAAAATATCGTGCCCGTTGGATTAAAACTTGATATTAGAGCTTATTTAAAGATGGATGCACTTGGCCAAGTGTGAAGTACAAAATGCCATTAAGCTAGATTAATATACTGGAAGATTCAAGCATTGCGCAACATGTTCTTTATATTTCGAGAGGAGATTAAATACACTGAAGTTGGATTCTTTGTTCTTTCTTCATTCTAACTCAAATATTGGTGACATTGAAATCTCCTTGTACTGGTTGACGTGTACTTTCAAAATGGCTGCATCAGCATTAGATTGGATGATGAAGAGAACAAAATGTCCTTATGACCTGAAAGACAAGACCAGAAAGGCTTCAGAAGAAACAGTAGCATTCTAAGAGTCATTAGCTGAGTTTGTAAATTTTGTATTTTGTTTCCTTTGGATGTTTCATTGGCTTCCAGGCATTTTGTTATCTACAACTTATGTATGTTGTATTATTTTCAATATACTTCACATGTATATTGTAAGATAACATTGTGAATAATAACAGAAGTAAAAGGCCTTACATTGCTTTTCATGATTCCAAATGTTGGCAATGGTATTCTTTGTTGAACTTCTGAAGATGGATGATCTATCAAACATATAACAGTGCACAATCTCAAAATGAAAAGAAAAGTTCACAAAGTCATGTACTTGAATCACCTGAATCCACCGACTCCTCTTCCTCAACATTCATAGGGCCTTAGAGGCAGCAATTAATGGAACTTTTGTTTCCCAAGCATTCCATTGACAAGAAAATAAATCCACACAGCTGATAAAAAGCAAGTATTACAACATCGTTGCTTTCAAGTTACTAATAGAGCTTTCCTTTCCCCTAGGAAGATCTACGACTCCCCTCTCCATTCACACTATGCACACAGCACTACATAATCCATAATGTAATATGCTGTCTCCATAGCTAATTTTCGTTTTAGGCAACCCCCTCTTTACTTGAATAGGCTTCTAGGAATCCAAGAGCTCATGGCCGATGGAGGTTTGAAAAAGTGAGTGACCAAAAGTTGTATTACGTCTACTATCTTCCTCAAGTTAACCAAGTCACTTATTGCCTTTCCGAGTTTTAGGAAGCAACCAGAAACTGGAACAATGACATTGGTCTGCATGCACACTAATTGCTTTAATGACAAAGTAAGGTCAACTTGGCAAGAAAAAAAAGGTCCTGCCATAAACTGGAACGGTGAAACCTACACTATAATTTGATGTGGAACAATATATCTAAGAGGCAATTGATATATTGGTAGCTAACTTAGTTGGAATAAACCAACTCTCTTTCCTACCCTGCACAAATCCAAAAGTTGATGGAATAGTAAGGTCTTGGTATTGAACAGAAGTCTGAAAACACACATAATTAGAAGAAGCGATTGACCTGCTGAAGCTTGACCAATCCCAGGTCAGCAAGGTCTTTTATTACATTTCTCTGAATATTAGTCAATGTGCTCATATTATATGCCTACGCAAGAAGGGTACAGATGAAACGAGTTAAATATCGATTCATCACACAACTTGCATTGTAGAATTATGTTTACATTCTGGAAAGAACAGTAGGAAATTTGTTTCCGAAGGATATCCATCAAATAGATCAAATTTTAGTAAGGATCTAAATGAAATGCAGTACCTCACCCGTGACATGAAAACTAAACTCCAGCAGAAATGAAATCATATCTGCTGTATCCACAGCTCGCTCCTTCACCACAATGTACATATCAGTTCAGACTTAAGCAGCAAACATTTGGATTAAGAGCTATTAACGATTACAGGCCATTGGTTTAGGCAAATCATAAAGTTCAAAAGATGCACATACAAGTAGTGGTAATATTTACCTTGAGCAAAGAGCTATCTTCTCTACTGACGAATCGCCAAAACTAAAAAGAATCAAGAGAAAACTATGCAAAAACAGGTTTATGTGCTTCGTTTTAGATATGCCATTCATATTCCTCCTCCTCCTCCTTATATATCCTCTGTCGTTGCGCTTTTGGCCACTCGACGATGATATTGAGAGAAATTTGAATATCAACAGCAGAGGTTGGCAATGAAACACTAGACTCAAAGTCTCAAATGGTTTATTTTTGTCTTTCTGATATAACTCTCGACAGTAGATGACTTCCCCATCTACAGATTAATCAAATAAATAAGAGCCATACAATTAAATTATATTGAAGCCAAGACCATATACCAAGGAGTATTAAATTGAAGTTCCAAGAGAAATAAAGAAGCTGATTTCCCATTGGCAAAATCTCACAAAGATTTATCTCATTCATCAAGATACAATAACATTTAAATAAGCCATCGGGATTTGATAAACAATGACTATACAGACGAGTGTGCATTTCTACCCCTCAACCTACCTAAAGCACCATTATTCTTTGTTTCTTGCATTGTACTTCAGATAGAGGTCCTTGTAAGTCATTTGGGAGATCACATAGCAACTCAACAAATGGACGATGAGTCGATAGAAACTACACAGGTTTAGCAGTTTAGCACCTTATATATTGTAGATTTCGCCTCCAAAACTGTAATAAATTTTCACCCTATTGAAGGATCTGATTGCATGTGCTATAGGGATATTCTATAATACTGGTTCTTTTTACCTCATAGTAATCTGCTGTCATAATGGCAGGCACCCAACCACCAAGAATGAGGTATTCTAAACCTTTTAACTTAGAAAGAGAACCATTAGATGACCAAGATCGTGCCAACTCTTTGCCTCCTATATTCTACCCATCCTGGTGAGAAAGGATTTTGTTGGATTGAGTAATAACAAATCCATTGTCACCCCCTATCTTCTTTACCCTACTCCTCTCTTGTAGCCAAACAGACAATATACTTACCAACTCAAAAAAATGATCCAGTGAACCCAATTTGAAAAAGCTATACATTGCATTTGCATCAAGGATTTGTTGAGGGAAACATAGAAGCACAACAAAAATGGAGGTGAAAATGATCAATTAACAATTTGTTTTCCTGAGCATTTTTTTTCTTGATAAATCCATTTTTGCAAACACGGCACATGGAATGATACCGAAGCTACAGCAAAAAAAAAAAGCTATCAAATTCAACACTTGCAGTGAATATGAACAACAAGAATCAGACTGAGGCAGACCAAATCAAAACTGACATCAAGAGAACTGGAAAACAAGACCTGGATCCATAAGAAAAGTATCTTTCTTTGATACACGTCTGGACCTGTGAAATCAGGAAGAGAGAGCAAAGGTAAAGCAAAGCAATCGGATGTGATTTTACAAAATACAAGCTTTGAGAAATACCAACAAAGTAGAGCTTATAGACTTCTAAGAATCAGTAAAATAGTACTGAAGAAAAAAACAGGGCTACACAGGGCCCAGAGTGTAATCCCCTTCTTGAATAAAATAGGAAAAGCTTCCATGTATGTACTATCTTTATGGGCAATCTCATGCTAACTTCAGGCCCACCAACAGCCCACAAAAATGAAGTCTATCCATATTTATAGCAAATACATGCCATAAACAAACTGCCAAGAATTAGGACATCAATATTTTTAAATCTCCATTTAATTCACTTTCAAAGGACATGGTATCCGAACCTGTTTTAAAATACATACTTTTCTCCTACCAAGCTGTGTTATCTTTATCTCGTTTCTGTGCACCCATTAACAAAAGAATAATGCAACAACTTCAGAAGCCATCACCAATGGCAAGATGTCCAATATGAAACATACCAACACCTTCTTGAGAAAACACAATGCCAATTAGTCTTAACAAGCAGTTTTAATGCAACTGATTTTCTGGAAAGACTCAGAGGGAAGAAGCTGGTTTTTGTGGGGGATTCACTTAATAGGAATATTTGGGAGTCTCTTGTTTGCCTCCGCCATTAGAGTGTTCGTAATAAGAATAGATTACATGAAATATCTGGAAAGACAGAGTTTAAAAAGAAGACAAAAGCGTACATATAGGAGGTCTGCAAAGATAAAAGATCTCAAGCAACAAGGATTAGTAGTTCGAGGAAAGGAAATATAACAACAATCAGCCGATGTAGGCGAATTAAACTGATCGGTCTGAATTTAGTAATTAACCTTGGAGTATGTAACAGTGTGATTTCTAGTTTCAAATCTCTGGGGCGTATTTGCTGCAGAAATGATAACAATCATATGCTATGTTGCCAAACAAAAAGCTGCACATGCAAACCAAGTCGAGATTATATCTACGGTCTCTCTTTTCTTTTTTGGTCAAACGGAAATAATATGAAAAATGATTATATCTACGGTTTCAATCTTCTGTTTTTTGTTCCATTTTACACTTCCAAATTAGGTTATAACAGGAACTGACTCTCCATATGCCACAATGAAAACAATTAAATAAAGAAGATAATCTTCTTTTAGAAACAGTTTCAGAGATAGTTATCTTACACCCAAGAATAAATGGCTATAAAAAAATAAGCAATTTGGCCCCAAAGTATCTGGCAAGTGCCTTGGTTAACATCTCCTGATATATCTCTGATCCTGACAAGCGGAAAAAGATGCAGATTTGAAACTTGATCTTGGCGCACCACTCTTTCAAGTAAAGAATCACATTCCACAAATAAGTAATCACTTCAAACTCACTAACCCGCAGGACCAGAAAGCAAAATCTTGGGGTTCACGGTAGGAAATTCAGAGGTGTATTTCACTTGTTCTTTGTGTTTCAAGTGTATGCATGACGCTGCAATCAACACACTTTTTGTGTTTTCATTGCAAGGGGGGCCAGAAATGAAAACTAGATACCAATTTTAGCAGTATGCCAGTGAAATTCCCATTGTCAATGTACCATCAAGCAGCCGAAGAATGGACATAAGAAATAGACAATTCTTGGGTATTCACAGTACTAAACAAACAACATCACAACTAAAAGCATTTATTTAGATGTATATTGGTCAATGAAACATCACTGGCCGATATTCTAGGAAAATAATTGCAAAGTGCGAAGAACCAACAAAATTGATTGCAGACAACAAAGCAATCATCAACATAACGAATACCTAAAATTACAAAATACTGAGCATGAGATGAGTCAAAATACCTAAATGAACAAAACCTAATGTGTCCCTGAACTTTAAAGGTTGATCATGGTATAAAGTTGAATATCAAATAAGCATTCACATGACCATGTACAACGACAACGAACTTAATAAGCAAATCTTACCACAAACTCAGCATTAGTATCGGTTTCAATATTTTTAATGAACCAGCAAGTTTCATCATCTGCAACAAGCAGAATGACAACGATTAATCACACACAAAAATAAGAGTAATAAGGCAAAAATATCAAAGAAATCCTGATTTAACAAATTTAAGGTTCGAAAAGAATACTAACAGATTTGGAAAAGATATAGGAATGAGGCATAAATCATTTTGTTAAGCCATGGAACTACTTCCACTGCTGAATCCCACTGCAGTCCATCATCAATGGCTAATGTTTTAGCATACTTACGAACAAAACTCCTCGAAGATTTGTATACCAAATGATGTGAATCATTGTGGAAGCACATAGCTGCAACTTCCAATCTCCAAAGCTACTTCGTAGCATGCATGGGCCAACATCTAATGGTGCCCGAAGAGCCATCTGGAATATAGCAACAGAAAAATGAAAACTTTGTCAGGCATGTCAAAACAAACGAGGATGACTTTAGCTCCAATAGCTACTTGATGTGTCTTCAAAAGACAAATATAGTCGATAGACAACAAATATTCTGCAATAAATATTTTATTTATTCAACAGTATCTTGAGACAGAGTCTTTGTTGAGAACAATGAAGAATCCAACAATGAAATCCTTCAACGCTTTGTTAGGAATGGGAAGGTAGCTGACGCATCATACTTGATCAATGTGATGGCTTGTTTGAATCAAATCCCTCATTTCCCAGCTTGCGTAAACATAATCAGGGGCCTAGTCAAGATAGCCTGGATAGAAAGTGCTTATGAAATCTTGAAAATCATGGTCATGTCCAGTCATGTTCCAGATATCATCACAGACAACATGTTAATTGGTGCTTTATTGAAGAAAGGGCAATTAAAACATGCCATTGAAGTCTTGGATGACATGAGTTCAAGTGGTTGTGTATTGCTTCACTAAAAACTCTGGGTAGTAAATATCCGAGTCCTGTCTATCAGTTTAGACAGCTTAAGTTGGTTGCCTAAACTCCTGTTTCATAGTTTAGCGTTCATGGCCTCTTCTTCAGAAACATTACAAATAAACAAAACAAACACGAAACATTACAAAGTGAAAACCTTTAATTCCATTTCTCTGAAATAGATCAATCAAGTAAAATAGGCAACAGCAAAACAAACTAACAGACCGGGGGAAAAACTGAGCAAGCCGATGGAGACGATGATAGAGATGATGATGATGATGAGTAAGTCGGTGAAGATCCATCGATCGATCAAGAGAGAGAGAGAGAGAGAGAGAAGAAAACCTCACAGCGTTAAAGTGAATGAATACGCTTGTTAGGGACCAAGAGGCAGAAAGACAAAAACACCCCTAGTGTAAACATGAAATGCCAGCAGCACCACAAGAACACGCAAGATGACGAAACTACCCCTAAGCTCTGAACGTAAGGTAAGAAACCTGGAGGGCAAAATTAGAAGTAATTGGCTAAATTGTCCCAAAGCGTTGGAATAGACACAGTCTTCGTTGAGAGCGATGAAAAATCCAACAATGAAACCTTCAACGCTTTGGTAGGAATGACATAGGCTTGGATCCCATGCAAATTTATCTAACATGCGTCAAGTACCCACTATGAGGTTCCCTCTGATGCACCCAAGGTTCTGCTCGATTAATGGCCTATTAGTAGCTTCAACCAACACCTAATTGGTTCAACTTTTAGCACACAACCAAACTGTTTTAGGCAGATTTACACTTACATCATCTCCTTAGTTGGATAAAAGTAGTAACTTATGAATACTTTCACAACTCATTTCACCGTTTCTTAAATTGCCATTCATCCTAATGTCCTTACAGAATGTTGCACTCATAATTTACGTGGTTGGCAGAGGATCCACGTTCCTACACGTGCTGCTAAAATACTTTCTAATAATTTCCTAAATCAATACTCAGACCATATTGTTGGACAAAAGGACATAAGGCTTGGGTAATAGAACATTTGTGAGCACCATACATCATTGTTCACTGGGAATAACATCCATAACTATTCTCCATGCCAACAAGTGTACGTCGGGGTTAAGAAAATATCATACAAAAATGCGCATACACACGTACAGGAGAAAATAAACTATACCTTAAAATGAACCCAGAGATTTGAGCCTGTGGCTGTAAAAAAGAAGCAACACGACACAATGAGAAGAATTCGGTGCAGGGTTCTACTTTATACAGAACAAAAGTAACTCACTCCAATTGTAAATAATGCTGGATCACAATCAATTTACTGGGCGAATTCCTGATGCTTTCTATCAGCACCTTTTCATCACAATCATTTGGTAGGAACTATAATCGAACTTATACGTATCGAGGGATGCTTTCCATTTCTTTGCAACCTTTATCTGAGTAAAGCTGTATGTTTTGCCTTAATGTTAATTGGTGGTTTATGTAAGAAATGATAATTAAAACATGCCATTGAAGTCTTGGATAACATGAGCTCAAGTGGTTGTTAATATCCAAGTTTGGGTAGTAAATATCTAAGTCTTGTCTATCAATTTAGACGGCTTAAGTTGGTAGCCTAAACTCCTATTTCATGGTTTACCGTTCATGGCCTCTTCTTCATAAACATAACAAAGTGAAAACCTGTAATTTTATTTCTCTGAATATATGAACTCTGAAATGGATCAATCGAGTAAAATAGACAACAGCAAAACAAACCAACAGAACTGGGAAAAAACCAAGCCTTTGAGCTCGGAGGTCGAGGAAACTAATCTAGAAGCAAGAATTGATAACGTGAAGCAAATAGCATGTAGAAACCAAAATCAACTAAAGGCCCTTGCCGTTTTACCTACCCCAAAACATGTACAAAACAAAACAACTATGATCCCAAATAAACTTCCGAACAAGAAACATTACAAACTCAAAACCTTTAATTCTATTTCTCTAAATATGAACTCTGAAACGGATCAATAAGGCAAAATATACAACAGCAATACGAGATGGTAAAAAAAAAAAAAGGGCCTTTCTGCTCCAAGGTCGGCGAAACGAATCTAGAAACCCCAACAAACCCTAAACCAAAACCACTTTCCAAGAAATAAGAACTGCAGACAACAACAAACCCTAAAAAACAATACCTAGGGAGCAAATTTTGGTCAGAGTTATGACGATGACAATTACCAGCAAAACGCGTTATGACGATGATGATTACAAGCAAGTCGATGGAGACGATGACGGAGATGATGATGATGATGATGATGAGCAAGCCATCGAAGATCAATCGACACAGAGAGAGAGAGAGAGAGAGAGAGAGAGAGAGAGAGAGACGGGCAGCTACCAGCAAAACGCGTGAAAGACGAAAATAATCCTACACAAATTTGGATTGCCGGCCAGAAGAAGACAAAATAAGGCCAAATTTTGGGGACACAAACACAAATTAGTAAATTGGAAAATAACCAAACAGTGATGCACAGTACACTGGGCCCACCACCAAAACGTGTGAAAAGACGGAAATATCCCACGGAAGACAACGTGAGTTAGGAAAAACTGGAGGACAAAATTAGAAGTAATTGTAAAACTTGTCCAAAGCTTTCTAACAAAAAGACTCCATTATATAGACCGGAGGCAGGGATAAAAAACAATTCATTTTCAATTGTTTTCCAGATAACCTTTTCCTTTAAAAATTGCATGAGGAAAATGGAAACCCAAATAGATAATGGAAAATCGAGAACAGATTAGGGTTTCTTCCAATGTTGTGGTTGTTTTCGTAGTTTGACAAAGCATAACACATCCTTTAATTCTAGTATGAAGACTCCGAGCATTCTTTGCCGGAAACAGTTTCTGTAGATTAAGCCACTTATGTCACTTACTCATGTTTATTGGTTATCCATTAACTTTGGTAGATCCATCCAACATGTTCTAGATCCATCCTTCATCAAAGATCAAAAATATTACGAGGAAGAGGTGAAGGACCATCGTTTACTAAAAATTTTCAACATCAAACAAAAAAATGAGAGGTATATGACAATGAAACCAAAACCTTGGTGTACAGCAAACAAAACAAAAATGAACACACATTCAACAAGAAGAATCACATAACTGAACCCAGCGTTTGACATAAAATCAAAATCCAACTAGTTACCGATTGAAACCCAATTTGAAAGTTTAGAAATCCAAAATACATAATAGAATTTCAAGGGAAGAGAAAGCCCTAACCCTCGCGATGAAATAAAATCAAACCTGGAAAATCCCAATTCGTGGTGTTGCTCCATACCTACATTCATAACATTGCCCTCTTGATTTGAAATTTTCGTGTGGGCTTAGATATTAGGGAAAATTTATACAACAAAAACCAACCACCTATGAAGCACGGATACGCCGGAAAAAGTCGCCGTATGTGTACGGGGAACCGGTTTGGCCCATTACGGTTTGCCGTATCGGGTATGGTGCAGTATTTGGGGACAACATCGGGTACGGGTGAATAAATGTTCTGTTTATGTGTTTACCTGAATCGATGGGTCTGCAACGATGGTGATTAGATAGTCGATGATAGATGGAGATGCTGAATCGAGGCTTGACCGGAATTTGATTTCAGGAAAAGGATGCGGCCTGCAGAATCGAATCTACGAAATTTGATTTCACCACCAACTCTAGCGTTCTACAACAAACACAGAAAAATACAACAGCGAGAGCTTAACCGAAACCACAATGGAGAAAAAAAAAATCGAGCAGAAATTGAGATTTGACGAGGAAAAACAATAATACATTTCCTCACGGATCTAGCAGAAATCGATTTTCCAGAGAATCCAAACAAAGACCTAACAAAATTTAACCCCGTCATCCGAACTCGAAATCGCAAACATGAAAATCAAAAAGACAAAAGACTATAAGGAAAAAGCGGAATATAAAAGACTCACAACGAGACTGAGCGGCGATACGAGATGACTCCTCGTCTTCTCTACAGACGGCTTAGCGGAGAGAGAGAGAGAGCAGAAAGGAATGTTCTTCGTCTTCTTCTACAGATGGCTTAGCGAAGAGAGAGACAGAGGGAGAGAGAGCAAAGAATCGGGAACCCTCCTTCGGGTTTCAACGCTAGGGCATGGAAACAAAAAACCCTAGTTTGAACAATACATGGAGAGAGAGAGAGAGAGAGAGAGAGAGAGATAGAGAAGAGAGAGACCGAGAGGACGGTGGAGTGCGAACAATACATTCAGAACCGCGCCGCTTGAACATCGCGGATTCGCGGAGAGAGAGAGAGTGTGTGTGTGTGTGTGTGTTTGCTCGCCCGCTCTCCTCACTGTTCAACTTGAACTTCGTTTAATCGTTTTACCGTTGCTTCGCACGTGTAGCGGTGTAGGGTTTGGTTCAAAAGAGAATCCCGTTTGTGCGCCTAACCAATGGGTGCTTGCCTCCTCATCAATTACAATTAAAGCCACGTTGGGCCCGTTCCAAAAATGAGTACTTAAAAAATAAGAATTTATTTTTGAGTTTAAAAATAATAGATTTAAGAAAATAATTTTTTAATTTTTTTTGCATGGTTTCATAGATCCATATTGCATATTTTTTATTTTAATTAACCTATTATGTTTAAACTTAAACATTACAATTAAGTTTTTATTTTTTAAGAAGGTAAACCGGAACATTACCTTACTCCCTAATTGCTCTTTTGAGATAACCTTTTCACTAACCAGGGTTAATCCTATTTATACAAACTTTTGTAAATTAGAAATTGCTTGACTAGAATTAGAAATCTCAGAAAATTAAAAAATGATTGTCAAAACCCAAACGTTTTTGAAAAAATTCAAGAAAAAACCTAGAAAGCTAATAATCCAAACAAGTTTGATGCAAAAGTAACAAATTAGATTTTTTTTAATAAAGACGACAAAAAATTGGCTTTTTTAGAAAAACTCTGGCTATATAGCGGTTAGGAATCGCTTCAACCAAATTCTAGTCAAGGAATTGGATTATTCAAGCGCTAATAGATGATATCCACTCTCTCTCTCTCTCTTTCTCTCTCTCTCTCTCTCTGTGAATTCCAATTTGTTTTGTTTTTCATGGTGTAATGGTATAGCAATTAGAGGCGCCCACTGGGTTGCAAACAAGAGCAAAAGTGGGTTGCTGGCTTTCATTCCCATTGCAATCCTCCACCAAAGTTTCAATCTCTGGTCCTTTTTGGATCTCTATGTAAGTGCCCCCTTCCAAAAAGAAAAGAGAAACAGTTGCTTCAAAAACCACTTGCTGCCATCTTCAGCTCAATACACCGGAAAATTTTCAAAAAAATTTCTGAACTTTCAACGCAATGTCTCATAGGCCTCCATACTTCAGTTAATATCAATTAAACGTCCAAAGTTCACAATATTTTACCAATTATGCCTTTGTATCCTGATCTCGATTTTGTACACACCTCGTGCCTTCGTAGCTGTAGAGTCCCAAGAGATGTGGTGTAAATTTTCCTAAATTGGAGATAGAATTTCCTAACGTTGATGGGACAGAGCTTTTTTGAAGAAGGTAAGGCCAGCCAATATTTTATTGTCTCACTCCTATATTGCCACTTATACTAGATAGTAGGAATTCCTTCAACTTGTACTGCAGGAAATATTTGTCCATTTTATAAAATGGAGTGTAAAAATTATTTTTCTTATTTATTATATATTCATCTACCAAAATCCAAGATAACTAATAAATAGAGAATTGATTTTCACACTCTTTTTTTATATATATCTACACTCATTTTTTTGTCTTTTAGTAAAAAATATACATTTTCAACACTAAAAAGTAAAGAAGGAAGCGTGGATAGTAAAAAAGAAAAGGTGTGAAGATCGCTCCCCATAAACATAACATCTTCAAACCATAATAACAGCTTGAATGTTGGGCTCTTTCTATTTTCATTTGGATTTTGGCCACCAGATTGGTCCATCGCTTCAGTCACTCCTAACCAATACTTCATCCATTTTTTACGGAAGTACGATCTATTTTAGAAAATTAGTGTACATTTTTCATTTTGCCCTTTTAAGTATATTCCTTTTTGAATAGTTAGTAAATAAAACTTAAAAAATGTATTGACAATGTCTACATAAAGGGCTATTACGAAAAGTTATGATTTTTAAAGTGGAATGATGCATCCGCAAAAATTTAGATTTATAAGTTGTTGCCTTTTTGATCGGCAACTTGGATTTATGAGTTGAATACTTCAAAAGTAACGGAGAGAATATAAGATTGGAACTTTTTTAGGCAAAGACAACAACCCTGATGTTCTATTATGCTCCCTATTGAGAATCAAGACACCAAGTAACAAATCAGCTCGAATTCCAATTGGAATGCAGCCATAGCTGTCTGCTTTAATCCCGTCACTTACCTAGTCTAAAACCATCCGTTTCTTCAGTGTACATACAAAATACAAAACACTCTCTTGAACTACAAAATACAGAAAAAATAATAATAATAATAATAGCAATACATCCACGAGATAACTTAGAGGAAACGAACAACATTGTGGAAGGCCCTGAAGCCATTTTATGCTAACGAGGGCTGTGATCCAAGTCTCCGCTTTCTTAGGCGCTCAGCAATGATGAAAGCAAGCTCGAGAGACTGAGAAGCGTTCAGCCTAGGGTCGCAGTGGGTGTGGTAGCGCGAACTCAGATCATCAAATGTCACAGTTCGTGACCCACCAATGCACTCGGTCACATTTTGGCCAGTCATCTCTAAATGAACTCCTCCTGGGTGGCTTCCTTCTTGCTCATGCACATCAAAAAACGCCCTCACTTCTGCCTGTTAAAACAAATATAAACTTAAATCATATAACTGATCATTGTGGAGTTTTACGATCTCAAAGGTTTTTGCTCGTGAGTGACAAGGAAAAAAAAATAAAAGAGGGAATTTGACATCAACAGTTGTAAGCTTCTCATGTCCATCAAATTTAGCCCTTGGGGAGATGACCACAGGAGAGGCCGTTGGAGACAAACGGAACCCACAAGCCCAAGGTCCGATTTTCTTAATTCAAGCCGTTCATTTTCTAAATCATTCCTACAAAAAAAAGCTGACCGAATGATCTAATCAAATTTGTTTTGAAGAATTGACAGTTAAAATTCTTATCATTCATTTTTCTCAATACAACCGCGATTCCTTAGATGGCTACCAATCTCTAATTCACTCGATAATTTTATAGGCCTACATAATGAATGACTCTGATAATCAAAATGGGACAAAGGCGCTGGTGGAAAGGACAACAATTCCCTCTTCTTGGCTTATAAAAGAGAGAAAATTTGACAGAACAAAAAAGGTTCCACCTAACAAAATGGGCCTTCAGGGCCAAGCCAACTCATCGCAAGGACACATTACCCACCCACCTACCCAAGGATTGTCTTACATGAATAATAGAAATGAAGATCTTTCCTGTAAGTTACATGATGCTCACAAGTCTAGGTGGTTCAACTAATTGCTCACCTATTGTCTATTTATGAAAAACTACAGGAGTAGTTGCCCACCTCAAGATTGAAAAATGCTCAATTATCTAGCTCATTGGATGATAAAAAAGAATGCCAAAACAATGGACCCCTTTTCAGAAAACAGCACATGGGCAAGTATCTAGTAGAAGCCAACATTGATGAATGATGTCATTTTCAGCTCCTGACACATTTACGAAAGGCTTAAAACTGCTGTTGTGGTAAAAGAAATTATAAGGACGATCTGCATTGACGCAAATACCATAGCAGAAAATATAGCTAAGATTCGTCAAAGCCTGACTAAAATTTGCAAAAAGCATCTCATAAATCAGAAGTTTTTTTTTTTTTTGAACATCAGAAGTTTCATCATCAAAGCCATCACTTACATCACAGCTTTTATGGCAATTTGTCCTATAAGCAATGCCAAATGCCCAACTATGCTCTGTACTTAAAGGGCACATATTTCTCAATTAGTTAAAGCATAAATTTGTGTCTATGTTCGTAACACCAACTTGAAACCATTTCATAGGCCTTAATCCATTTTGGTTAATATTAACTCCAGAAGCAAATATATGTGAATGCAGAAAGAAAAAAGAATGAGCCGTGAATGCTTACCCTAATGGCATCGAAGGGCCGGGTTTTGAGACCACAAGGAGCCTTGATGGTGTTTCCATGCATCGGATCACTGACCCACGTTACGATTTGCCCTGCCCGACGAACTGCCCTAATTAAATGAGGAAGCTTCACTCTCATGTTCTCTGCTCCCATCCTTGTGATGATTGTAATCCTTCCGGGTTTATTCTCAGGATTGAAAATTTCAATGAGCTTAACTAGCTCATTTGGATCCATTTTGTCACTCACCTGTGGCATCAAGGCAATTTTGTTAGGCTGCCTAATCTTCTACCAATAATACTGATTGAAAGACAAAAAAACAAAGAAAAAAAGTACAATAGAAATAAAACCAAAAAAAGGGCATACTAGATTACCCCTCAAACCCAATATTCAACAAGAATAAGCACAGAAATTGCAGCAAAATAACATGTACCTTAATACCAAGGGGATTCGCAACTCCTCTCAGAAACTCAACATGGGCTCCATCTAATTGCCGAGTTCGTTCCCCAACCCAAAGGAAATGGGCAGAACAATCATAGTACAAGCCAGAAGTAGAATCCATCCTAGTAAGTGACTGCTCATAAGGTAAGAGCAAGCACTCATGTGATGTCCAAAACTCAGTCGTCGTCATGATAGGGTGATCAACCGTAAGTCCCGCAGCAGCCATGAATCCAAGTGCCTCATCAACCCGGTGAGCTAGTTCTCGGTACCTGACGTGCCACATCAACAATAAACCTATTATTTTACAGTATGAGTATAGATAGCTTAACTGACTCCAGCTCTTGTACGAAACCAGGTTGTGTCAATAGACGTAATTTCAGTTGAAAAAAGGTAAGCACTAACAACAATACAAGCTCTAATGAAACTACAATCACAAGGTATAAAACAGGATTTAAAATATTCTCACTAGATGAATCGGTATCAATCGTCATTTATTACCACAGGGATAACGAGTAGCGTAGTGGTGCATTGTTATGGTATGCTCAAAATCCCATTACACCGCATAGCAAACGATATTTACATAGAACGTATCAATATTGGCATGCTAGAAAAAGGTAACGCACAGGTTGTTAAAGCTAGTCTCATATCGGTTAATTATCACCTGTAAAACAAGTATATGAGATTGGATGCCTTTCACCTTATCGCCAATCGGTTTAGAGTTGATGCTTTACCATGGTCTCAAAGTGGCTTTTGGAGGGTTTTGGATAAGACTCTCTAGATGGTTGCCCCATTGTTTGGCCTTAAATGTGTACCTTGTTCTGTGGTCGTCCCTATATAATCGATCCTTCATTTACTTATCCACATGCGGATCATAACTTGTCCCATGTGGCTTACTTATAACCTCAAATTTAATATATGAAATTAGGCAGCTTCTCTACTTATCGCCAATTGATTCAACTCTGTCAATATGTAAACCGTTGGTGAAAAGGCCTTTAATAATGGGCCACAGCTATTAAATCGGATACGCTCCAAAAAATAGATTCATCAGTGATATGGATGGAGGTCTAAATAGGTTTCCAATCTCACCAATATGTCCAATATTCCATGCATCAAATTGCAGAAGCCGCACTAAAGATTAAGAAAGTATATGAAACCCAAAACTCAAAATGTTCACATGATTAGTACGTCCGAAGAATGTGCTTTCAAGATAAGACAGACACGAGAGGCTAAAGTGCATACCTGTCTCCCTGTTCGCTTTGCTCTGTGAAATCCAAATTCCACTGGTTCACTCTCTGCATGGCAGCATACCCTCCAGTGGCGAAAGCCCTCAAGAGATTCAGAGTAGCTGCAGATTGACAATAGGCCCTGATCATCCTCTCTGGGTCTGGAGTCCTTGATTTGAGATCGAATGTGTCTCCATTTATATTGTCTCCTCTGTAACTTGGCAGTTTCACACCATTCTTCTCCTCCAGTGGGTCTGATCTTGGCTTCGCAAACTGACCCGCCATTCTTCCCACCTAAACAACCAAAAACCCAAAATCCGGATTCAAAGAAACACAAACACAATCTTAAAAGGTAGGATACTCCTGTAAACTCTCAACTGGAACGTCAGGAGGGGACAATATTGCAAGTACAAGTTGAAAATTTCTTCCTCTTCTATGGGGGGCTTTGTGGAGTTGTTTGTTTCTTTTAATTACATGGACGTTTGTTGGACCTGTGATTGAAAAACTGGAAATTAAAAACTATCAAAATATACTGAGAATTGACCATTTCTTCCTCTTTCACGGAGTTCTTTCAGTAGTTTGCTTCTTTTACGTTATGGAGTTGTTTCTAACAGCCGATTATTGTATAGCTGGATGCCAAAATTAGTGTTTTTCTTTCTTTCTTTCTTTTTTTTTCCCCCCTGTTTTGCGATTTTCAATACCTTTTTTCCGCAGTGGCATACACAGTTTGACCTAGTTATTATTTCCAAAAACTTCATGAGCTAAGGACAGTGAAGCAGAAGCAAACACCCGACTTGGAAACACCAAGTAGTTGGTTTAATAGGTAATTACAAGGATTTCCCAGTCGTTTTTGGTAAAATGGTATTTACAAGAGGCCGGGTAAAATGGTAGTTTTAGCTATTTTGAAATGTCAAATACATAAACTGAGTTCTCCAACAGTTTCAATAGAGGCTAGGTGAAGCCATTTTTGTTACAGTAACTAGCTGTAAAAGTATAAATACTCAGGTACTATTCACTAGTAATTGCCTCTATTTGGCTGCTACCAGTTGCAGCCAGTGGATCATATCCACGCGTCACAGCCATTGAATTGCTGCTAAGAGCCCTTAAATCACAACCCCTGTAAGAAATGGCCCAGGCCATTTTCATGACCGAATTTGGCCAAAGATATGGCCAAGCCAGTTTTTGGCTCCCAAAATGGGTCCATTGGAGAGAGAATTCAGGTCGGGAAGCCAAAATATGGCTTTGGCTCCCAAAATAGCTCTCCATTGGACATGCTCTAAGAAAAAGAAGAAATCGGGGGATAAATAAGTTACAAATAGCGGCTCCAGGACCAGCTAGCTAATGACTCATTTGGTAACTCATTGTTTTTCCTTAACCTAGTATATTTTCAATTGGTCTAAAGAGAATAACACAACATAAAATAAATTTGTTTAACATATTATGTATTTCCATCAAATAATGTATAACAAAAGAGCCCTAAGCATTAGCATCACCCAAGGCTATCAAAGATAGCAAATCAAAACTAAATTACATTTAACGAGTTATGTCAATGAAATAAATTTGTTTAACATATTATGTATTTCCATTTGGTAACTCATTGTTTTTCCTTAACCTAGTATATTTTCAATTGGTCCAAAGAGAATAACACAACATAAAATAAATTTGTTTAACATATTATGTATTTCCATCAAATAATGACAAAAGAGCCCTAAGCATTAGCATCACCCAAGGCTATCAAAGATAGCAAATCAAAACTAAATTACATTTAACGAGTTATGTCAATGAAAGGCACTTTAACAGAGGTAATCTATCAAGCACCGACAACCCGTGTCCGCCATGCATCCGTTAAATTTAATTTTTTTTAGGGGGGCACAACTGTGACACCTGTACACGGCGGGGACGCAAGAGGAACACATTTAGGGACACAACAGGGGCTAAATATGCAATCTTTATAAACTTTTCGGGGGGAAATGTATATTACTTCAAATATTTTAGGTTAAAAGTGTAATATGAGGGCTGTGGGTGTGTGTGTGTATATGTATATGTATATATGATGCTTCATGCTTCTACATATATAATATAATAACTATGCTTCCACTGGTATAAATAAATGTTATTTATTTTCCTTGGCTTTGCTCATGTCCCCGTTTTTTAAACATCCCGTGTCTATATCTGTGTTTGTATCTGTATCCGTACACAGGAGGCAATAAGCTCAAAAACATCTCCAAACCATCCTCTATTTCTCCATTCCTCTCTCCCACCACAACCACCACCCCAATCCCCCACCGCCCCCCACACACACTTCTCTATTTTGGAGGAAATTCTTATTCCAACATGCCTTCTATTTTCTCCTCTACTTTGGAGGATAAAATTTGACACTCCAAATATAGAGTAAGAGAAATTTAAATGGAGGATCCTTCAAATTCACTTTTTGAATATAAATTACAAAAAGTATCATATTTAGAAAGAAAGTGAATATTGATTGGAGAAAAAACTGATGAAGTATTTGAATGATGAGATATTGAGATTTCTCACTGGAGTTAGTTTGAATAACAAAATTCCCTATATTCACTTTTTAATAAAAAAAAAATGTTGATTTCATCCTTTCAAATGGAGAAACGGAGAGAGAATGATTGAGTTGGAGATTTCCTGATAAACTATTTTAGTGTAATTCTCTTGCTAAAAAAGAATTTTCTATTGAAAATGTCTTGCTAAAAAAGATTGATGAATTAGTAAAAATAGCTCTTCAGATTGTCACATCACCAAATATAATACTACTATTTACAATTTATAAATTAATAATTGTTTTTGACAACATGGATTCCTTAAAGTGGTAACAAAAAAAACTGAAAGAGCCTTAAAGAATCTATTGAATTGTACTCCATAGTTGCTTTCCCACCTACCGCGTATGTCACTAAAGGCTTCGTTCAGTTGTCAGTAATGTTGTACCGGAAAATTGTTCTCAGGAAAAGTTAAGTAAAATGAAGTAAAGGAAAAAGAAATCTATTTTCCTGTGAGTGTTCATTTGACAATTTTTTTTTTCAGGAAAACTAAAGTTTAGTGGTTCATTTGTAAGAAAAAGACACTTATGAGAAACTTCTTTATTTTTATTCCCATGGCTAATTTTAAATAAAAGTAACTTTGAGAGCTAAATAATAAGCTATCATATTTCAAAAATTAACACATACGGAAAAATGTATAGCCTTAACATGAAATGAAAGAATCGACTTGCAATTCCCTATTCAATTTGCTATATTCTGAATGGTCGTGCAAATCCTCCATTTAAATTGACATTCTCTAATAATCAACCGTACAAATGAAGTTTAAAAAATAAGTAGATGATAACTAAATAAATAAATATTAAACAACCGTGCTTGATTAGGTGCCGATGTAAAAACTCACTGAAAATTAGTTAGTACGAAACAAAATTGAAAACTAATGAGAAGATAAATAATACTTCCAAAAACAATAAACTACCAATTTTTTTCCACAACAATTATCTCAGAAAGTACCATAGTAGTCGAAATTGTTGTTGCTCACATAAATCTGAAAGTGTCTTTCTAAGAACCTAATTCGTATTTTGTTGGTATTGGCGTCATTTACTTTTTTTTCTTACCCGTCAATTATTTTGGCCCCACAATGGAGAACTTTTCCCGTGACACAAAATCCTATGCTTTTATCGGATCACTTTTGCAAGAAAGTAAATCTTGCAGGAAAACTAAAAAGGATGATGCTATGGTGTCCCCGGTCATTTTGGGAACACCGTAATTTTTGGCATAATTTTACCATTATGAGTATAACTAAAACCCATTACAAGCATAATAGAACACAAACAAGGCATAACCAAGGAATATCTAAAAAACCAACCAAGGCGTAACCAAACCCAACTAAGGCATAACAAACAAGTTATGCCTTGCTATGGTTTTGGTTACGCCTTGCTATGGTTCTGTTATGCTTGTAATGGGTTTTGGTTATACTCATAATAGTTTTGTTATGCCAAAAGTTACGGTGTCCCCAGCAAACTGGGAACACCGAAGTCATTCCCAACTAAAAAATATGTTTTCCACTACTTTCCTGTCAACTGAACACTACAAAAGTCATGGGAAAGTTGATTTTCCCATCCTTTCTTGTACTTTCCTAGCAACTGAACCGGGCCTAAAGTTCAATCCAACCTCAGTATAGTAACCGATTTTATTAAATTTTCTTTGGAGTATTGATTAATTCTCCATTTAATGTAATTCCGGCAATTCAAAGACGGCAAACGAAGATTAGAAAAGTAATGAACAGAAAGACAAAAGGGAATGACTTCGGTGTCCCCGGTCATTTTGGGGACACCGTAACTTTTGGCATAACAAAACCATTATAAGCATAACCAAATTCATTACAAGCATAACCAAAACCATTATAAGCATAACCAAAACCATAACAAGGCATAACTTAGTTGGTTATGCCTTGGTTGATTTTTGGTTATGTCTTGATTGGTTTTTAGTTATGCCTTGGTTATGCCATGTTATGGTTCTATTATACTTCTAATGATTTTTGTTATGCTAGTAAGGGTTTTGTTATGCCAAAAATTACGGTGTCCCCAAAATGACCGGGGACACCATAGCATCATCCCAGACAAAAAGATAAAAAAAAGATAAAACAGAAACAGACCTTGATAACAGGCATTTGACCACCGAACATCAACACGGCACCCATCTGTAGCAAAATCCTGAACGTATCCCTAATATTATTGGCATTGAACTCCTTGAAGCTCTCCGCGCAATCCCCGCCCTGCAGCAGGAACGCATTCCCCATCGCCGCCTCCCCCAGCCTCTCCTCCAGGCTCCTCGCCTCGCCCGCGAACACGATCGGCGGGAACGCGTCCAAGGTCTCAAGGACCTTATCCAGCTGCTCCCGATCCGGGTACTCTGGCAGCTGCAGCGCCTTCTTCGATTTCCAGCTGTCGACAGCCCACTTCTTCTTCGGAACCGTCGTCGATGCGGCGGCGACTGCGGTGGCGGCGGCTGTCGGCGTTGGTTTCGTTGGCTTCGAGGGATCGGGGGAATGGACGGCGGAGATAGGTTTGATAGATCTGACGGATTTGGTGGGGAGAGAAGGTTGGTGGGTTGGGTAAGAAGGTAGGAGAGAAGATTGGTGGGTGTGATGGGACAATGTTTTGGTTGGGAGGAGAGAACTACTGCTGCTTGAGAGCGCCATTGGTTTAGAGAGAGAGAGAGAGAGGGAAACTGTTTGTTTGGAGAGGGTACCTCAAGGGAGGAGGAAGAGAAGGGGATGGGGTTTTATACGGGTCGGGGAGGAGGTTTAGGTGAGAGAGTTGGGTGGGGGGAGGAGACCTTGTAAGGTAAGGCCGTGAGTGGCGGGGGTAGTTGGGAAAGGGTAAAGGGGTAAATTACGTATATACTTCGTGGAACGAACGATGGAGGGAACGAAAAGTCAAATTATTTTGGGATGAGTCCGACGAACTGGGGGTTGGTGAATGGGACAGCACCAGGAATAGCACCGTGCTGTCCCGGGCGATTCCAATCTCGTTTTTATGATTGAAACTGTTTACTATGTAGAGTTTGTTGAATAGAGGAAGTTTATTAAAAATCAACTCAATCGAATATTATTAAGTATTTTGTTGAAACTTTTATATCTTGAAAATAATAAATCCGAAATACTGGATCAAACCAACTAGAATCTATTATTGCCAAGTTATATGTGGACCGACCATGCACTTAATGATAATTGATTGAGCTGATTTTTGATACACTTCTTTTACTCGACGAGTTCTACAAAGTAAACGTTTCCGATCATCAAAACGAGACCGGAGCAGATCGGGATCGCCTCGGACAACATGGTGATGTCACAGCACCAACCCTAGTTCCTAGTCCGACTATAGGTACCGATACTTGGGGGTACGGAAAAAAGTATTGACGGCATGTGGTGCTCATTTTTGGATCTCATACAACTTATCTAAATCATTCAGTAATTTTAAAATAATTTTTTAAGTGGCCTTATAAAAAATTAGATTAATTGAATATGTGTAAATGGTTGGTCCAATTTTTGTAAGTTTTATTCAAAATTAAGATCCTAAATTCTTAATGAAAACTTTGAGGATTTGAATTAAGAGATTTTTACCTCTAAGTACAGAAAAGTGACACTTAATTCTCATTAAGAAGAGATGAAATACTTAATTACCGTTAGCTCCACTTTTACAAAAATATATTAACCATTAATAGAAGTGTCACCCTAGGGTTTTAGGGTATCTTAAGATTTTAGGATAACCTAGGATTTAGGGTACCCTAGGATTTAGGTTTTGGCGCTTTTATAGAGCCCTAGGGTTTAGGTTTAGCACTTTCATAGGGGTTTTAAGGTGCATTTTTCTATTATAGGGTTTTAACAGTTTAAACACTTTCATAGGGTATCTTAGGGGTTTAGGCATTTTTATAGAGTATCCTGGGGTTTAAGTACTTTCATAAGATGACCTAGGGGTTAGGCACTTTCAGTGTTTAGGGTTTTAGGCACTTTCATAGGATTTTAATGTTTCGTTAATTGAAGGAGATTTGGTGGGAATTACTTTCCATTTTCTAGACCAAGAGGTAAAATGCCTATCTGCCACTTATATACAATTAAATTGATTTTTCGTAAGACTACTCAAAAAATTATTTTAAAATTAATGGACAATTTGAATTTTTGTGTAAGTCTCCAACCAAAACCTGAGTAAAACCCACTCACAATTCTTTACAATCACAATCAATTACACAAAATACTTCTACAAACAGATACTCGTATTCACATATAGAGACTCACACACACTACACCTCTAGCATATGGAACACACAGATAAATATGAATGTATGTAAATATTTGTGTGAATGTTTGTGATTCTAGAATTTTTCAACCGACTTGTCATTCATAAATTATTAAATATGACACACTTTTGTACTCTACCAAACCACCGAATGCAAAAGATTCATTGCGACTCGCATTATAAAAATTTGAACAATTCATTTTGGCCTCATTTGATTCGTGGATTAACTGTCTAGGGTAAGACTAAGATTAACTGTATGATAAATCAAATATACATAGTTGGTATTTATAAAGTTAGATAATTTCTAAACGAATCACATTTATCTTAAAAAAAATGGAAGGGATGTTTCAGGATTAAATATCATCTACTAAACCAATGATTAAATTTAAAGTCCCGATCCCGTCAATTTATTGCTCTCGTGAATTTGTTTAATACCAATGCTACACACATAGATGGTAGGATTTCGATAAAAATGTGTTTGAAGTCGTGAACTACATACAGCCATACAGGCCCCATTAAATACATATGAGAACTACAAATGCACATCGTACGATTTTAAACACATCTTTATTTGAATTCATATCTTAATTATTTTCCTTCGTTTTAATAAGCTTTATGGTATATGTTGGACAAGTGATCTAATCAAGCAATTAATTCATGGGAAAATGACGGCCAAGGACGTGTTTTGATAATTAATACCCACCAAAAACATGCTGCGAACATTTGTTAATCCAATTACTTGTAGTTAAAACAGAGTCGGACTCGTTTCTCTAGCTTGCCCGTTGCTCTAGTATGGAAAATATGTCTTCTTTTAGACAATTAATCAGTCGCCCCAATACAATACTGGGCAAGGATACAGATGAGTTGGTCTCTAACCAATTGGACATTTGTGGGCTATTTTCGGGCCCACAACAATGACAAAAATTGTTCACTTTTTAGTATCCCTCGGGCATGAGTTTAATCATAATAAATACAGTAAATTTACATTTACTATAGCCCCCATTAATTGTTTTGTAATCAACAACCACCATTAATGTTTAGGGAAGGTAAACATTAAATACATCAGTTATTGATGATTTGATATTTTTTAATAGTACCCCTCTACACAAATAAAATTTATGTTCTTATATTACTTCAGTTTAGAAGAAAATCAACTATACACAAATAGAAAAGCTTACGAGCTATCGTTTCATGCAATTGGTGGCCTGTAGAATATAGACAAACACTTGTTCCTAGTCATTCTTCCCAAATTTTAAACTGGTATTTTTTCGATAGTTTTTATTTTTTGATATTTTTTATTTAGCTTTTCCTTGTAATTTGTGAAATTCATTTGTCTCAACGAGAAAAATAACAAAGTATAGAAACGTGGATAAAAGTTGATGTAAGATGATACTAGTACAGATAAAAGTATCACATGTTCGCTATTTTGTTCGTCTTTATTGAATTTTTTTTTGCCTTTGCAATAATTTTTTTACTTTTTAGACTTCTCTTATTAAGATGGATAATTAATCTAGAAAATAAAATATTAATGCAATAAAAATTCAAAAAATGCTAACAAAAATACCAAACCAGAAAGTACAAAATTTTAGAAATTTGAGATGGTAAATATTTCATTATATCTCATTTCAAGCAGACATAAGCCTTGACTTTAAAATTTTTATTTGATACTAATAAACATGGGCTGATTTGACACAATAAATATTTGGTACTAATACAATTAATAGCAGTAGTTGAGAGCAAGGTTATGTATCCTGTACCGTATCGGACGGTACATATCAGTATTGTTCAAATTCGGTACTCTACACCTCTAATTTCGTTCCGCCTTAAATACTGGTTGGTATCGGAGATACTCATCAGTAGTGGCCAATACCTGATGATACCGGACTACTTTTAATTTTTTTAGGAACCGAGCAATACCGGTCAGTACTGGATAAATACTGGACGGTACTGGACAAATACCAATTTGTTTTTATTTTTTAATAAATGTGTATACTATATTATAAATTCTTTTATGTGAGAAAATAACACTAATTAGTAGCGATAAATCTGAAACGGTTTCCGATAACTCACCAGTATTGATACGTATCGTACTAGTAGAAAAATCGTCATATCTACTACTCCATATACTTTTCTCTTGCTTTTGGTTACATTGTATGGATGTGTTATAGACTCTCGTTCCGCTAAGATTTTTATTTTTAAGTACTTATTTTCTACTTTATAAGATATGTCATTCTCTCAAAATACATCACTTTTAATTAAAAAAATAAGTGCTTAGTGGGAGGGGCTGAAATGGCAAGGGAGGTCAAACCACCCACCTTAAAAAATCTTAATCATCAATTAATATGAAATTAGAAATTAAACCCACTAAATTTGTAAAATTGTCCCAGAAACTTCATTGAAGATAGAAATTGCCCCAAAAACTTCCAACAAAGTCATCAAAAATTTCTCTGCAAGTTCCACTGAATGTAAATAGCTTTTGCCCTATGAGATGCATCACAAGTTACCCTGGCCTTACCTTGCCTTTATGGTCCAATCTAACACCGAGATTGTTTTTTTTTTTTTTTTACCATACATAGAACTGACTTTCCAATCAAAAGAGAATAAGTCGACAGATGATAAATTTGTGTGTACACAAACAAATCTTCTATTGTATTTTTCTATGCATCATGTTAATATACGATAATTTGCTTGTGCTTTTTTGAAAGTCGAATTTATATAATGAGATATCATTACAATATTTTGGTTTCCCTATCCATTATCTTGAAACTATGTCCTTCCAATTATTATGCGCAAAAAAAAAAATTGTAATGTCTGACTACAGGCCATAGCTAGAATTTTGAGCCCACTAACAAAGAATCGTGACTCCGCTTTTGGTGATTAATTCATCATTGTCGGATAGCTGATTTGAATTCACTTCCAATCCGAATATAGATGTACCAAAATTTACATGATGTTTTCTCTTAAAACATGTAGCAACATCATGTATAACTCTAACTAATCTTACCTAGGATGATTGGCCCTTGTAAAGGTGTACGTTACTACTTAGTGTTCTATTGTCCTCAGTTACCACGTAGTTGTTGACTTGTTGCATATATATGTTACTCCAATACCAATTGCCTTATAAAGAAATGTTAGATATCATATGGTAATTGGTTTTAGAGGAAAGGGAAAATATTTGAGTATTGATTAAATGAATATGCAAAAATTTATCTTGAAGCATATTGTCATAGAAAGCATCGTCCATTTTTTAATACCAATATTGTATACATCAGTGGAAGGTTACCGGAGAATTAGTGGTTTAACCACCAAAGAGAATTCAATGTCTTTCCTTAAATTTGAATTCTAGATCGCCTCCTTGAAAGCCAAAGATACAACCAGAAAGTATTCTAACTCATGATCCCACACTTAATGTGAGAGAGTTATTTTTCCCCAAAAGTTTAGGATTTACAATATAGGGCAAATTCTTCCCAAGGGAGAAAATAGCCGAACAGGCGGGTGGACAATCTAAAGACCCACACCTTCAAACCTCATACACACACAAAAGAAGAGCATCAGTGCAATACCACACACCAACTACTACATCTCACATAACCCAACTCACACACACCAGCACTAAAAAATAATGAAACCCCTGAACGATGGGTGAGGAAGACTCCTGTAGGAGAGAACACTGGGACAAAACAAACAAAATTAGAATGAACCCGAACAAAATCATACCCTAACAATCGACATGATTGGATGCCAAGAGACCCCGCTCCTCAGGTTCAGGTTGGCGTGAGGAGGAAGCCACATTCTGTATCGGGACCCTCGGAGGTTTGCTGGCAGCCCGCTTGAGTCTCGGCATTTTCAAAATTCCAAAGAAAATTCGGATCTAGAAAGGAAAAGCGTAAGGGCTCGGATTTTGGGTAAGTGGAGATGAAATTTTTGTTGGGAATGGGTTTAGAATGGTTTATATGGAAGAAATATGGAGAGATTCAAGGTTTTTGGTGGTAGAAGTAAGAAAAACGAAGAGAGAAAAAGGAAGAGTCGGATTTACCTTGGATTTGGGGATTGGCGCATGTAATCCTTGCTTTGGTGCTTGAATCATGGAGAGAATGTGATTTGGTGCGGATTTGGCAAGGAATTTGTGAGATTTGGTGGGGAATCAAGGGTTTTTGGGGTGGAAAATGGAGTTAGGGTTGAGGAGGGCGGCGGCCATGGAGGTTTAGAGAGATGGAGGGTGTTTGAAAGTGAAAGGTCGCCCCGATCTGGTTTTTAAAAAACCCAGATTATCGAACCGTATCGATACGCAGATCCCGTATCGATACCGAGGCCGTTTCCCCTAAACTCTGAAAGTTACCCGTATCGATACTCTTATATCTGTATCGATACGCTGAAGCCTGCAAAACCCACTATTTTAATGTAGTATCGATACGCAGATACCCGTATCGATACAGATCTGTTTCCCCTGCTCTTCTCAATTTCCAATCTTCTGGCTCTTCCTAATTCCCACATACCACTGTTATCACCCAAAATATTGCCGTTTCCATGAGAAATCAGTAATTCAGCCGTTGAAACACAAACAAGTCCAACCAAACATCTGGTTTCTTAAGGTTAAAAGTGGGAACGACTCGGACTTGGCTTTTTAAATAAGGACAATGAGACTCATATGTGGTTTAATCATACAAAAATGCCTTGTATCATGTCCTAACTGCGCCATAGATTCCAAAATGATTCAATTTAGACGATACACATATATAGGAATGACATGAGATTATCTACCTATTTACGAATGGAAGAAACACAAAATGGGATATGGGCAACACTTGACCAAAACATACTCAAACGCCGTGAATGCCACCTTACTCCATTCATGCAAGTTGTGATATACAAAATTTGCCTTAACGAACTCTTGCCAAAAACAAAGCATAAGCATGTGCCAAGTTATTTTAATCCACCAAAATTTGTAATAACGGAAGGATTGCAATCTATAAACGAAAATTTTTACCGAGAATGAAAACAAAGAAACAACATATATAGTGTAACTATCTCCCTCCCCCCAACTTAAAATATGTTATGCCCTCATAGCATGGAGAACAATAATAAGGAGAAAGGGAACAAAAGAGCGTACCAACGGGGGAATGTCAACCCCCTTATACCTTGACCAAGTTGGAGGCTTTTGCGTCACTGGCTCGTTTCGTCATCCAAACAGCTTCCAAGGTCAACTCCTTTGGCTCTTCGAACGAAACCACAGCTAGTCACACAGGATCATGGCCAAAGCTTTGTTAGACTAACAACCGCGACACGTAATCGCACCCATGCTTATGGCTCCTGAATGCCGCAATTACTCCGACTTGAGATCCAATCCACCAAGGCTGGTGTGGTAGCATGTACACCCTATAGAAGACTGAAGCCCGAACTACCTACTAAGAGCCAAATGACATTAGAACTACCCGGCTCGTGTTATCCGGGCGCCAACACACAGATATATACAAAGAAAACATAAAGGAACACCACCCGATTTTCACGCAATCTTACGAGTCATACTTTTCTCCCCGCGTCGCACCAAGTAGGCAGAGACACGGATGGCTATACTAGACCGTCAATTTGTTACATCATGCCCGAAGTAAAATTCACCGCTTGACCTCGCCAAGCAATAAAGCCCAGCGTTCCCTATGATCGAAACAAAGCGAGACAAAGCAGAGCCTAGCGCCAAAGCACGGGAATACTAAGTCTCACCCAAAGATCTAAATTGCCCCCGATAGGGACATATCTAGTGAGCATGGATCATTAACGACAAGCTACTACAGAGAAGGACTAACAAAAGCCCAATACAATGATGCACTGGTGAAATCTCATGAGTTGAAAAGCCCAAAACAATCAAACATGCAAATATGTACAAGAAACAAACATTGCCCTTACTAACCGGAGCTGGGCACATGATCCTTTTTTAAGTAGCGGCATGCGGAGCTACATATACCCAAGTCAATGGTGGGTACCCCCTACCCGTGGGCCGGGTCCGACAAACAGTTAAGTTTAGCGGTTACGCTTTTGCTCCCCGTGCAAATTAAAAGAACAACAACTATATCGCCGGGCCATCCGTGTAAACTGGATCGGCCAACACCTCATCGGGCTCGCCAGCTTCAAAGCCGCCAAGGAAAGGCTTAAGCCTTTGACCATTTACCTTGAAAGATGAACCGTTACTCATGCTTACTACTTCTATCGCCCCATGAGGGAAAACAGTTTTGACAACATAAGGCCCGGCCCAACGTGAGCGCAGCTTACCGGGATGCAAATGCAATCGAGAATTGTACAATAACACTTTTTGACCGGGCTCAAAGTTTTTAATCACAATTTTATTTTCATGCTTGGCTTTGAGTTTAGATTTGTAAGCGCTAGAATGGTCATAAGCATTGTACCTCAACTCCTCGAGTTCCGTCAATTGGAGCTTGCGGCGGGCACCGGCTTTGGCCATATTAAAATTCGGCTTCTTAATGGCTCAATATGCTTTATGCTCAAGCTCTACCGGCAAAGTGGCACGCTTTCCCGTAGACCAGCAGATACGGTGACATCCCCAAGATAGTCTTGTACGCAGTACGGTAAGCCCACAAAGCATCGATCAAA
This sequence comes from Rhododendron simsii, assembly GCA_014282245.1. Taxonomy (NCBI): domain Eukaryota; kingdom Viridiplantae; phylum Streptophyta; class Magnoliopsida; order Ericales; family Ericaceae; genus Rhododendron; species Rhododendron simsii. The sequence continues at coordinate 10,494,576 of CM024958.1, forward strand.
CGAGTTGACCAGTCTTTAAAGGTAGGATTAACTGTCTTCTCCAAGATATGCTTGATTTCCCGATTTGCCAATTCCGCTTGGCTGTTCGTTTGCGGGTGATAGGCCGTTGAGACTTCGTGAATGATGGCATACTTCCGCATGAGGGCCACAATGGATCGGGTACAAAAGTGGGACCCTTGGTCACTAATGATAGCCCGCGGCATCCCAAATCTTGCTAAAATGTACTCCCGGAGAAACTCAACTACAGCTTAGGCATCATTGGTACGAGTAGGAATGGCGTCTGCCCATTTTAAGACATAATCAACGGCCAACAAAATGTAGAGGTACCCGAAAGATGTAGGAAACGGCCCCATGAAGTCAATGCCCCAGCAATCAAACACTTCAATAATCAAGATGGGCGAAAGCAGCATCTCATTCCATCGCGTTACGCACCCCAAAAGTTGACAGCGTGCACATGCCCGGCAGAAAGCAAAAGTATCCTTATACAACTGTAGCCAGTAGAATCCGCTTTGCAAAATCTTGGCGGCGGTTTTCTTGAAGGAGAAATGGCCGCCACAGGCCTCTGTATGGCAAAATTTAATAACACTCTGCTTCACCGAATCAGGCACACAATGGCGAACAAGTTGGTCGGCGCAATACTTAAACAAATATGGGTCATCATAGGACAACCGTTTCACCTCCGCTAAAAATCGTCGCTGCTCTTGCAAATTCCAATGGGCAGGTATCAGACTGGTAACCAAGTAATTCACAATGTCCGCATACCATGGAGCCGTGGAGATTCCCAATAACTGCTCATCGGGAAAAGAGTCACCGATAGGAATGTGCGATGTATGATCTTCGAATTCTAGCCGAGACAAGTGATCGGTCACCACATTCTCTACACCCTTCTTGTCCTTAATGGTAAGGTCAAACTCTTGTAGGAGCAAAATCCACCGGATCAACCTCGCTTTGGCATCTTGCTTCGTGAAAAGGTACTTAAGAGCGGAATGATCGGTGTACATGGTGATCGGAGCTCCAACTAGATAAGACCGAAACTTGTCCAACGCAAAGACTATGGCAAGCAACTCCTTCTCCGTAGTTGAATAGTTCATTTGAGCCTCGTTGAGCGTCTTGCTCGCATAGTAGATGAGGTATAGCTCTTTCCCTTTTTGTTGGCCCGGAACGGCCCCGACGGCATAATCACTGGCATCACACATTAGCTCGAAGGGCAATTCCCAATCCAGAGATCGCACAATAGGTGGAGAAGTGAGACTTGACTTTAACTTGGCAAAGGCAGCCTCACAAGCCGGCGTCCACTCAAACGGCACATCCTTGGCGAGCAAATGACATAACGGCCGGGTGAGGGCACTGAAATCTTTGATAAAACGCCGATAGAAACCGGCATGCCCCAAGAAAGATTGAATATCCTTTAAACACTTAGGAGTCGAAAGATTCCCAATCAAGTCAATTTTTGCCCGATCCACTTCGATGCCTTTTGAGGAAACGATGTGGCCAAGTACAATGCCTTCGGTCACCATAAAGTGACACTTCTCCCAATTAAGCACTAGGTTCTTTTCCTCGCACCGGGCTAGCACGAGCTCCAAATTGGTAAGACAAGCTTCAAAAGAATCACCGAAAATAGAAAAGTCGTCCATAAAAACCTCAATTATCTTCTCCACCATATCGCTAAACAGACCCATAATACACCTCAAAAAAGTACCGGGGGCGTTGCAAAGCCCGAACGGCATACAATGATACGCAAAGGTCCTGAATGGGCACGTGAATGTAGTCTCCTCCTAGTCTTCCAATGCCACCTCAATCTGATTATATCCTGAGTAACCATCCAGAAAGCAATAAAACTTGTGGCCCGCCACCCTTTCCAAGATTTGATCGATAAACTGAAGAGGGAAATGGTCCTTTCTCGTGCTTACATTCAATTTTCGGTAATCTATGCACACCCGCCAACCGGTTTGAACACGCGTTGGGATGAGCTCATCCTTGTCATTCCGCACTACCGTCACCCCGGACTTCTTTGGAACCACTTGAATCGGGCTCACCCACTTGGAATTTACTATCGAATAGATAATGCCAACGTCCAACAATTTAAGCACCTCCACTCGCACGACATCCTTCATGATTGGGTTCAATCGCTGTTGAGGTTGACGAGATGGCTTGACATCGTCTTTAAGGTATATGTGGTGGGAGCAAAGGGAGGCATCAATGCCTTTGATATCGGCTATAGACCACCCAATGGCTTTGGGATACTTCCATAGCTTGGCTAGCAATTGAAACTCTTGAAGTTCGGTGAGGGCAGAGGAGATCACCACCGAGTATGTTTGGCCATCGCCAAGATAGGCGTACTTGAGTGTATCCGGTAGTGGTTTCAACTCAATCGCTGGGGGTTCCACGCTAGAAAGAACGGCTCGCTTCTCAAGAGGAGGTAGCTCCTCAAATTTTGGAACCCAAGGGTTAATAGCATACGCCTCCTCCTCATCTAGCGAGGAACACAAGTAAGCAACATCGGGGGAGTCAAGAAAATCAGTCTCGGCGGAAGTAAGCACTAACTCCAATTCATCCTTGCAAATAAACTCATCGACATGGTCCTGGACAAGCGAGTCAATCATGCTAACTCCACATACGTCATCGTCATCCCCCAATTGGCTACTGATATGGACATGTTGACTTGCATCTTCATGTTACCAAAACTCATGTTAAGGCGGCCATCCCGACAATGAATGACGGCATCAGATGTTGCTAGAAACAGCCGGCCAAGAATGATCGGAACGGATGATTGAGCTGCCGGCACTGGGCACGTATCAAGCACCACAAAATCAACCAGGTACACGAATTGGTCAACTTGAACAAGCACGTCCTCGACCATCCCTTTTGGAACTCGGATACTCCGATCCGCCAATTGTAAGGTCACCCGAGTCGGCTTCATTTCCCCTAATCCAAGTTGTTGATACACTGAGAACGGTAGGAGATTCACGCTTGTGCCCAAATCAAGAAGGGCTTTCTCAACAACCTTTCCCCCAATAGTGATGGATATCGTAGGACACCCCGGATCATTGAACTTGGGCGGGAGGGTCGATTGGAAGAGCGAGCTCACTTGCTCGGTCAAGAACACCTTCTTTTGCACTTGAAGCTGCCATTTGTGAGTGCACAACTCCTTCAAAAATTTGGCGTAAGATCGAATCTGTTTAATAGCATCGAGCAAGGGAAGGTTAACCGTAACTTGCTTGAGCACTTCATATATATCGCTATTCAGATTTGGCTTGGCCAGAGTCCTTAGGCAATTGGGATACGGAGCGGGAACAGTGAAAGCTGGCGGGACGTTGCTTTCCTTGGCCTTTCCTTTTTCTTTTGTAGTAGAAGTTTGCTTGGGAGATTCCCCATCTAATAATGTCGGCTTTGATGGTGCCGGAAAAGGTAGCAAGATTGGCGCGACCGGCGGCTCCTCTTAGGCATTGTCAACCGTTTTTCCACTTCTCAATGATATTATGGCCTTTGCTTCCTCGGGGAAAGTCACCGAAGAGCTTTGCGCAAAATGTTGGCCTTGAGGGTTTGGTTGAGGTTGAGTAGGGAGTTTCCCTTTCTCTTGTTGCAATACACCAATAGCCGTTGTCAATTTACCCACCTAAGTACGGATGTCGTTCATAGCTTGAGCAGTTTGCTCGTTGGTGGTAGTTTGCATCTGACAAAAAGCATTTATAGTATCCTCCAATGAACGACGCCGAGGTGGTGCTTGATGTTGCTGAAATTGGTTTTGCCCTTGAAATTGGCCCGGTGGTACGAATCCTGGCGGGCCTTGAATTGCCAGAAGGCGGGGTGGACCTTGAAATTGAGATTGCCTCCAAGTTTGATTCTGAGGGGGAGGAGGAGCTTGAGAGGTTGATGAAGTTCCCATCTCATTCTGATTGCTCCAGCGGAAAGTCGGGTTAGACCGCAACCCCGGATTGTAAGTATTGGAATATGGATCCCATCTTTGATTCAGTGCACACAGTTCTTCTTGAGGGAGTTGATTATAGTGCTGTCGGAGGGTAGGGATGGTATGACAATTGTCGGTCGAATGACCCGTTGTCTCGCAAATAACGTACACCTCCTCTACTTGTCGAATCTCCTTTACTTCCTTCACTTGGGCTGAGTCTAACTTTATTTTATCCAACTTCAGGGATAGCTCATCCAACCTTGTCTTAAGTCCATTATGCTCGCTCATCGAAAACTTTCCAGAACCTCCCGGACCTTGATTTCTCATTGCTTGCTCACCCGGATCTATATACTGCCACGTTTGAGCCCGTTCTGTCAAGGCGCCCAAGAACTCCCAAGCTGCATCAGGATCTTTCCCCATAAAATCTCCACTTCCTATAGTATTGAGATGCTGCTTGGAATCCCTATCACAACCCAAGTAGAAGTAATTGATCACTTGGTACATGGGAAAATTATGGTGTGGAACAGCTGCAAGCAAATCTTTATACCGCTCCCAAAGCTTGTAAAAGACCTCCCCCTCCTTCTGCTTAAAATTCTGGATTTGGTCCATGAGAAGCTTGGTTCGGCTCACGGGAAAGAACTTTGTGGTGAACACATCTTGCACTTCCCCCCATGTGAGCAAAGATCGGGGCTTCAAAGAATGGAACCACTGCTTCGCGTTGTCTGTGAGCGAGAAGGGAAATAACTTCAGGCGGGCTTGATCTAGCTGTCCCGGCCCGGTCACGAAGGTGCTAACAATAGTTTCAAATTCCCGAATATGAGCATAAGGATCCTCCAACTCCCGCCCCCGAAATTCTGGTATAACCCGATGATACTCTAGCTTGAAAGCAAACGCATTGGCGGCAGTGCAAGTGGGAATGGCTATGGGGGAGACATGTGGACCTCTTTCTGGCGTTAAGTAATCGTGCAAAGTACGAGCTGCCGGTTGATCTGCCATTGGCCTTAATGGAGGTGATAACTCACGAGATGTAGATCGATGTATCCGATTCGATAAAGGGCTAGGATAGATATTGAGCATACAACCTACACAAGGCAATTAAGTAGACTAGAAGGGCTATGCCGCCGCCTCGTTCACAAACAGTCTCGTGGGGTTATGCCACCACCACGGCTATATAAGCAATAATAAATAGAAAGCAAAAAGGCAATTAATGCTCGATTAGCTTCGTTAAACCTCACGTTGAATTGGTGGCTCAGTTAGAGGTATCTGCTAAGTCGAGTTCAAAGTACACAAAGGAAATATAAACGGAGTACTTACAACGGTTTGTCGATCCTCCAAATAAGCTATATAAAGAAATTCCCGGCATCGGCGCCAAAAATGCTTAGCTCCGAAAACCTCGCCTTCGATTAAGGTTGAGAAAACCCCAAGCGTAGGGCTAAATCGTCGGTAGCATAATAAACCGGTAAGACCGGGATCGTACCACAGGGAATTCGATGATAGCTTAAACGGATTGTAGGTTGAAAAGGTAGAATGCGGCGTTCAAGATGGCCAACTTGGTTTTGCTATGAAACGGAGAAAATTTCCAAGGCGAAAGATTAGGAAACTGCTTAATTAACTTAAAAAAGGCAAGTCTAGGGATTTTCTAACCCTTGATAAAGGATGCTACCGGTTCTCTGTTTAACTCAGGCGAGAGTCACAACCGCGTGCTCACGCCCGGAGGATCTACTCTTAACGACTACATTTGATGAAAGATGCATTTAAATGGAGGCGAACCAACTTGTTTGACAAATTTATCGAAAACATAGGAGGCCACGAGCCCTCGGTGAGCCGCTTGCCAAGACCGCTTGGCAAACGCCTTACCAAGTAGTTAACACTCCTTGCTTCGACCAAAAATGCAAGTTAAGCCCTATTTCGAGAATCAAACTTTTATGCCCAAAGATTCGAGAACCAAATAACAACCTAAGTCCTCGGGAAAGATTATCCCGAGACTTAGACAAATAACTACTCACACATACTTAAGGTATAAATCAAAGCATAAAAATGAGACATAGATTTTAACCACCAAAGCGAAAACAAACTTGGTTTTATAAAGGATCTGGTCCGTAGGAACAACTTTAATAAACGAGAAAGTAACAAATAAGAATTACTTACTTGAGTTCTATGAAGAAAATAACACAAAAGATTCAAAAAACATTAATGGAGGAAGAACTAAAGTAAGTAATGGGCTAGCTACCAAGAGAGAGAGAAAGAGAGGCTATTTATACAAGATGGCCCATTCTCTCTCCAGAAATATCCAAAAAGTGGAAGTTGCTACTTATGGAAAGTTGAAATCTGTCAAAAAGCAGGTCGGTGAGCCTCCCGTATGGATACACCGAGAACCGTATCGATACCGAGTTGTTTTGGCTGCACTCCAAAGTTTCCTGTAGACGATCCGTGTCGATACTCTGTAAACCGTATCGATACGCAAAACACCGTATCAATACGCTGAAGCCTGGATTCCCTTCTCTTTTAATGTAGTATCGATACACAGATACCCGTATCGATACTGAGCTGTCTTCTAGCAGATCAACCCCTTAGTTTCCCATCTTGACACCCGACGGCCTATGGCATGCCCCGGCACCAAGGCTATTCAACTTCAAACCCCCGACGGATTCATTATTCATGGCCTGCTTGCTCGGATACCCTCAAGGGTTGATCACAACGTCAAAACGAACCCTTCTATTCGCGGATTACCTGAAAAGCTCAACAGAAGACCTTACGCACAAAATTACTATAATATGACAGAACAACAAAAGATAATTAAACTAAAACGGGACTACACGCACCAAATATCTACAAAAATGGGTGCTTATCACTGTTGAAAAACTGGTAATTACACTAACACCTAATTTTCAATTTTATGAGAGGAATCACTTGTCACAACCCTGACCCATCCCAAAGGGTTTTAGCCATAACAAAGCACATGTGAAACCATCACCAAGGCCTTTCCATAGAAATTTATCAAATTAATGGATTAAATTACAAAACTAGTGGAAACATTCCTTATGCGATCCAACAAAACTATAATATACTCTAACATAGGAGCTATAACGACCAATGTCCTTTCAGAGCTGTGCATAGTTCAATACTTGCAAATGTCCTTAGCTATTTACAAAAATATCAATAGACAACTAAAATATCGCTTCCCTATGACAACAAAGATATAGGACACCACATATGTTGATATGCCTCAAGTCTACAAAAAAGGGAACCACATCATCCAAGTCTTCACATGTTTTCACATGGACAATGATTAAACCATTTGAAAAGGAATCTCATTTCATAGCAACATAGCATAGTAATGCACATCCTCTATTCATTTCATGTCTACCAGGTGTCCCCGATAGTGGATAAGTTAAGACGTCTTTCGTTATCCAACATAATAGCCATGTCTTGCTAGCCTTTTAGCACGTGTCCCCTAGCAAACTGGGATTTGGGAGGATGCCATTAATAAATATAAAACATGTCCATCTTTCATTGATATTCCATGGAGTTCATATTAAAGTATAAAACATCATTGAAGCGAAAAGCTATAACAAAGTACAAACCATGTGTTTTGGGTATTAATCACTCACCTCGATCCGAGCTTCTTAACCACGTTCCCTACATAAGCATATAAGGTAATTATAATTCAGATTCAATGAAGCTTATTTAGACATCTAAATACTTTCATTAGATCTCCTAAGTAGCTAAACAGAAGGTCTAAGGTTAAGGTCCCAATCTAATGGTGAAGTCATAAGATAACAAAACTCCAAATTGGTATGGAGTCCTATAACTAGCCTCTGGTATTTTGGCTATAACATCTTATAGAATAAGAATTAGATGTTGGGACTATCACCATTGAAAAGTAGACTTTCGGGGCATCAACTTCGACATAAAATTTGCTCGAATCGGAGTCCGAACGACAAAGATATGCTTATCCGAAGTTGGGACTATAATCTGTGTTGTTCTGCAGTTTTCCCTAAAATCCGAACCTAACTCTTCAAAACTCATATCAAAGTCATACCAAAGCTTCATTAAAACACACCCAAACTTGTAGTTATCAAGAGCTACTCCTAACCCAAGAAAATCATGCTCCAAGCAAGTCTAAACTATCAAATTCAAAGGAATTAAAATTAGATTTCTTAAGTTCTATAGGAACTCAACCCAAAATCTAATTCATGAGATCCACCACCCCCAATTATGTGTAGAACTTAGAACTATTAACCAACGTATGGAATTGAACTACCTAGAACATGAAATTCATCAACTAAAATATGGAATTTACCTATTGAATCTTCAATTAATCCACTCACAAGCTCCCTCTGATTTCCCTCTCCTTCTCCTCTTCTTCTTCTTCTACTTCCAACTCTTGCTGAACATTCTCTCTCTCTCTCTCTCTCTCTCTCTCTAAAACGGTGGAGATAGGAATGAAGTGGAATGATAGTTCTTTACAAAACAAGGAACTCATGTTCCTCTCTGTCTCTCTGATCCTTGTACAACGCATGTAACAAAACTCGGGTGCAGTGCGATGTACAACAAAAAAACATTGAGTGATGGCTGCATTCTTGGCTAACAAGTCAGCTACCTTCTTAGCTTTCCGATAACAAAAATGATTTGTACCAAGGATAACTCAGAAACCGGACCCTGAACTTCCTGGACCATCCTGCGGAACCGGCCTGCTGGGACCTGCTTCCTACATTCCTACACGCATTGTACACCATGGGTCGATCAACAGCCTCAAATTTTGTTTCTTTTTTTTTTTTTTTGTTTCTTTGTTTAAACATAAATTACCATGAGGTTATATATAACTCAAAAGATCATTTTGCATCACCCGGATTACTGCTATGTACTTTTCTAAATAGGTGCAAAAAAGAAACATCTAGCTAGCAAAAATAATTTGTACAAACCTATAAAAGGTCCCTGCTGTGAGCAAACAAGACTGTAATCTGCAGCTCCAAAACGACGTCGTTTTAGGGGCAATTCACACTATAAAAGCAGACAAGGCAGCGGATGAGAAAAGTCATAGCGTGGAAAATTATTCAGCGCTTTGGCCTCCCTAAAAGTTGTTGTTCCAATTCTTATAAACCCATAAAATGCACTTTCACCATCGGAAATCACTCCATTTGCCCTTCTCCGCTTGCCGCCGGCGACTGTAATCCATGCCACCGGCGACTGTAATCCATCCCCGGCGCCACCATCCTCACCCAACTTGACCCTCTCCCGCACCAACACCACTCCTTTACCATAGCTTTATGACCTTGTTTGGTTTGAAATTTTGGATTTGGAAGGAGAGAGATAGAAAGAGAAATGAGAGTAATAATTAAAGAGAAATTTTTGAGGACCGTGCGTGGAGAGAAGGTTTGGATCAAATCGAACATGGTTGTGTTCCCAAAGTCCCATCCCCTTCTTTCCTTCTCTATGTTTCAAATCGTCCATTTGAAGAAAAAAATTTACAAGTACCTCAACCATCTAGAAATGTATGCAGTACATTGCAAACATGCAGTGATAAAACGGAATGTTGGGTTTGTTTGCCTTGGGATTCCTAAATCAAATTGAAAATGAAATAGAAAAAAACAGATCAAGAAACCCACTCTTTGGGATTCAGAAATCAAAGTCGAAACCGAATAAAAATTTCCAAATTGAATGACGACAAGATTTCGCAACGCAGGTTGGGTGAGGACCTGTGGTGCCCAGGATGGATTGTAGTCACCGGCGGCAAAGCAGAGAATGTGATATGGATGATTTGACTGGTGAAGAGCAGAGGCGAGAAAGGGAGAATTTGATTTAAGGGTCAAGATTCAGTTTGGACACGTGCCAAAGCACTAAATAATTTTCCACACCATCATGTTTTCCTCATTCCAAAACAGACGTCGTTTTTGGGTTTGGGCTGTAGATTACAGCCTTTTTAGCTCACTACAAGGACTCGGGTTCCTTGCAAGAGGTGGACATGTCACTTGTTCCTGGACTTTGTCAAAATTGATTGCTTATTATATGTACTATGTAGGATGGGAGACTGCAAGTTTTTGGCCGATTTGTCCTCTTTTTTTAGACGAATTGGAGGAATATCTAATTTTTGAAACGTTTTGTAAAATTAGTTTATCATGCATTACGAAAAGACGTGATGTCATTTTATGAAGCTTTTGTGGCAACAAAATTCACGCAAGCAAATAACGCATACTGGAAATGTGTCTTGGAGACATTGCGCATCTTCAAGATGCATTTTGGGAAGCGGGGGAAAAAAGAAAAAGAGAACGCGCATCTTCAAGATACGGTATATCCGCCCTCTGCAGTAAAACTGAATATGTTCTCTCTCTGTCTCTGAACTCAATGACTATGGCATCTAAGTACAGTGTCTCTCTCTCTCCTCCTCCTCCTCCTCCTTCCCCTAACAATCTTCTTCCTCGGTACTATCCACATCCTTAATTTCCTTTCTCTTTTACTGATGTTGCCTTACACATGTATGAAAATTGAAAAGCCAAACAAATGGATGTTACGAGAATCCCCTGTCTTTAATCATTGCTTTTTTTCCCAAGTTTCTCAAATGCATGTTTTTCATTGTTGATTTCTCTATCTTTTTTGAGCTTTTCATCCACCCAAGTCACAGCTACATCAAAATTCTAACAATATGATTCGATGATCCAACATTTTTCCCTATTGGTTAATCACATTTGGTTAGTTTGAATGAGTCGCCGATCACCTTGCCGTTGTTGCTCTTGCCGCGGCGGCGGCGGTGGTGGAGGTCCGTGAACTCCTCGATGTCAATCGCGCCGTCGCCGTCCTTGTCGATCTCCGTCACGGCGTCGGTCAGGTCGGCTGAGGACACGCCGGCATCGACGCCGAGAGCCTTGAAGACGGAACGGAGCTTGGAGACGGAGATCTTGCCGTCGCCATTGGTGTCGAACTTGTTGAACACCTTCTGGACTTCGTCCATGTCGCCTAGGGAGGTGAGCGAACGTTGTTGGATAGCATTGCCGAGGATATAGCGCATCTTGAAGATGCACGTTCTTTTTTTCTATTAAATTCCTTCTCAAAACGCATCTTGAAGATTCGCGATGTCTCCAAGATGCATTTTTATTATTGCGTTATTTGCTTGTGTAGATTTTGTTGCCACGCAAGCTTCATAAAATGACATCACACCTTTTCGTAATGCTTGATGGATTATTTTTACAAAACGTTTGAAGAAGTGGATATTTCTCCAATTTGTTTAAAGAAAAAGGATAAATCGGCCAAAAACTCGGGAGACTGCATGTGCCCGGCTCGAGGGGGCGTAAGGTAGAAATTTCGGACACCCTCGTTAAGAATAACTAGCATTGTGCCCATTCGATGAATGAGACGAAAAAAATACTAATTTTTGTGGGCTCGATACTTTATAGTGAGAACCACACAAACATGTGGTGGAGAGATAAGTTGGGCTACCACGTAAAAGTGTCACCGGAGCATTGGGTTATTTTTCCTCAATTCTCCAAAAATCTCTCTTTCCACCTTCTCCTCCCACTCCTCTCTCTCTCTCTCTCTCTCTCTCTCTCTCTCTCTCTCTCTCTCCCTCCTAATTTAAACAAAAGAAAAGAAAATGAAAAATCTAGAAAATTAGGATTGAAGGCTTGTGAGATTTCAACACATTTGCTTAGTATATAGATTGATATATAGTTTATCAGAGAATTTCAAATGATGACCTCTTAAAATGCGGACCCTCCTTTTTCGATCAAATTTTGATGATTCGAGCCGTTCAATATGTTTAAAAAGTGCTTTTAAGGGTACCCGCGAGAATCGACAAAAAAAATGACCGGAAATGACTTGATTTGAGCAGTTTTTTATTGAATCGTTCAATAAAAAACTGTTCGGATGAAATCTTTCTCAGTCATTTTTTTTGCTGATTACAATCAAGAAATGAAAAAAATGAGAAAATCCGCATTTTAACTAAAATGAGAACTCTCTCGTAGGAAACGGACTGTCTAGTTTATTTACTACCGATGAAAATGTAAAAGCTTGTAATGTAATCTTTGTTTCCTTCCCCGTCTTCTTCTTTATGGGAGATAAGCAAAATTAAAACATGGGGAGCTTAACTCCCCTTACATCATTTAGGGCCTGTTTGGATGGGGGCTATCGAAGAAGTATTAGTAATACCCCTTCTAAGACCGTGGGCCCATGGTTAAACCATGATTTGAGAACACATTTTGCCGAGGGTATTAGCTAAGCTTTGCATTCTCTTGTACCCCTACTCCTGGCGGGGGATTATTTATGGGGAGGTTCTAGAGTGTTATTACATAATACCCCCGGATAATACTCACTCTCTCTTCCATTTCAACTACAAAACAACATTATCCCCCATTTTATCCCTCATCCAAACAAAATACTATTTAATTCTCCCGTCACATCAATGTGAGCCCACCCTTCTTACATAATACCTTCTACTATCTTATCCTCCTTCATAACTAATAACCCCAATTCTTATCCAGCATCCAAACAGGCCCTTTGGATAAACTGATCAATACAGTTTGGAATAGTCTAAATAACAACATAATGACTAAAATTAACTTTAGCGATTGCATCCGAACTTCGATTGGCCTCCCGAAACACATGGCACGCTTCTGCTTTAAATCGGTCTAGCAACAACTTGCAATCAGTTTAATATTACTTAACTCATAGTTCCCCGACTCTCTCTCTTCGAGGAGATGCACCAAAGTCGTAGAATCCGCTTCCAAACAAAAAAGGGAAAAGGACGGCCCAGAATGTGTTTTGATAATTAATACCAGCCAAGAACATTTTCAGTATTAACAAATGTTCTCAGTATGTCCTTGACGGGTATTAATTATTAAAACACGTTCTTGACCGTTTTTTTCCCCGCAAAAAATACCCCGCAAATTATGCTCCAAAGCAAAGCAAGTTGCAACCCATCCCTTGTAAAAGTTAGACGTTGATTTGTAGTCCGGTTTAAAAGTTCTATGTTCTGTCCATACATTACCGTCATACCATGGAGGACTAGCTAGTGTTTGGGGTAACTCCAACCCAACCTGGACTTCTGAAAGCTGAGCTCTAGACTGAGGCTATATAAGCCCGAAAATATAATAAAGGTCCAGTAAGATGACCAGACCAGCAGTACCCCAGCCCAATCCTCTCCTTACATTATTGTTTTAGAATCATTGGGCCCGATTTGGGCCTTATCTATCTCCCTCCAAGCCCTAGATTGGACATAGTTACACTTGAAAGAAGTCCACAATGAACACAGAAGCTTTTGGATCGTCCTTAATTCCTTTAATCTTTCTTCAATTTTTTTGAAGATTAATGGAGTAAAATTTTTTTTGCTGTTAAAAAAAAAACACAAAACAATGAACACTGAAGTCTGAGGTTAGACTTTGCTAAAAAAAAAAAAACAAAACAATGAACACTGAAGTCTGAGGTTAGACTTTGCAACCGGTTCCTCTCTCGTTTTGAAAAAAATTAGCCCAGTTCAGATTTTTATATTTTTTAGCTCCATCTCGTTCAGTTTTATGATCAAATTTGTTTTATTTTGTAGAACTTGGTGTGAGATTTTTCTTGCTCACTTTTATGATCAACAATTGAGGTAGCCACAAGAACAAATCGGTGCCGAGGGGATAAGATATTGATCAACAACTGATAAGTACATTTTTATTTTGGAATAACTTGTTTTTATTAATTGTATTAGCTTATTTTAAAAATAAATGTGTTCTAAAATCATGTTCTTCAAATACCAATTAACATGATTTTTTTACCCTAAAAATTGATTGATGAGCTAATCCAAATGAACAATTTGAAAATTCAAGTGAGTTTGATGAAACCTGAAAAATTAAAAAAATTGACTAATGTAGTTTATCTTTTCAAAACGGGAGATATACTGTTGCTAGACTTGTACCCTTGTTAGAGAGCATTTGGAGCCCCCTGTCGAGCGGATATTACACTTTGTGTGTTTTGCGAATCAGTGCTCTGTAATTTGTCCTTTTGGTTTTTGTTGGCTTTCGCTCGTTGCCGGCACTTTCTATCTCATGGCGATAACCCATTTGTAATTTTTCTTCCTTCTAATGAAGCTCTTACACTTCCAAAAAAATAAAATTATTTGATTGAACTATATCCATTTTGATGTTTAATTAAAATTCTCACGTACCGGTCCATTGGATCCATTTGCGGGATATACAATACTACGGAAGTTTAATGTTGAACTATGATTTATCCCAAGTCTTTTAATACGGAGTATGTGATTATCAGATTATGCATGACATGCTATAATTAATTTAGGTTTCCGAGGTAGCTTTCGTACACCCAACTAATCTTTGGGGATCAATTCAACCGCTCAATTGTCGGAGTCTCAATTAAAATCTGAGTAAAAATCTGTATCGACGACTGTCCCTGCCATAAGACTTTGCAACTTGCAAGGCATGCATATCTTTTGTCCTTCTTTCTTTTCTTTCTTTCTTTTTTTTTTTTTTTTCTTTTTTTGGCATTTAGGTTCCTTTTGAAATTTTATTTGTGTCTTTTGGTTGTCTTTTTCAATCTTTATTACAGTACTTGCACATTATTTTCAGATTCTGAAGTGCCTTACGGGTTTGCGAACAAAGAAAAGAAAATTTGAGGGGAGTGGGAATGGAGAAAGGGGGACCATGTTTTGAATTTTTACATTCTTATAGGGACCACAGTTTTACATCATAATCATTTCTGAGTAGGCCGGAGAACCAAAGATGATCTGCACCAGTTTTTAAACCTAGCTATGCTAGAAATGGAATGCATACAAAGATAGCTATTTTAGAGAAAGACAAAAATGTGCCTTCAACGTAAGTACATCTTAAAAATTTTGTTAAAAACGGTGTCCGTGACTTCGTCTTGACAAATGATTTTGACATTTCAGTTTTAGCTACTGGCACTCCACTTTCTGTTTTAATCATGTGAGATTTCAAATCAAAAAATAGAGTGTCACTGGCTAAAAGTATAGTGACAAAGCTACACTTCATATACACACACACATGGAAAATGATTTTGGCACTTCAATTTTTTATAATGACCCTCCAAAATTTGTCTTTTAGAGCCTTGGTATGGATAATTTTACATTAAAAAATAAGTTTTTGAGTGCCATCATGAAAAATGGAGTGCCAAAATTATTTTCCTATATATAAATGGTTATCTTCTTGTACTTATTTGCATGTAAGGGTGAAGTAAATTCGTTTGCCCAACAAAAGAAATAGAAGTAAATTTCCCTCGTGCATGTGCAACACAAATTTTGATGGTAATTAAATCGAATTTTATCCCAACCCACCATAGCATGTAAGAAAAGAACAAGATCCAAAGATATGAATCACATGATTACCAACTACCTGTATTAAAATTAGCAAAATGAGCCCAAAAGTTTTGATTAATGACTAATGAGAAGAAAACAAAATAGAGGGACTGGCAATTAACCTTTCTTTGTAAGAGACATTCCTGAGAGCATTAAGCCACTCTGTATGGGGGCAGCTCTCCTCCAGTTTTTTGGCCAGTTTTGGGCATTTGTGGACCAATTCCGAACCCACAACAATAATCGGAATCGTTCATTTTGTAGAGCTCATTGAGTTGGCCATTCATGTAAAAAACTAGCTTGATTGAACATCGGTACATACATAATCGAAATAGATTTGTAGAAGAAAAATGGGATGAAAAAATACTTCGATTAAAATTTCTTTTTTTTTCTTGTATAAATCTGTTTCGATCATGTACTTATCGATATTCAATCAAGATATGAAACAACATGAACAATATAAATTTATTCTTAATGGTGTTACATAATTAACAACCTCAATAAACCAAGATTTAGAACTATCATGATCATCACAATATATTCCATAAGCAAAGATTTAATCAAGAGCGGCATATCTGGATCCATTAATGAAGAACTTTTTTTTTTTTTTTTGAAAAGATTAATGAGGAACTTGAGCGATCCAATAATTCATTGAAGCGTCCATTATTTTTCCAAGAGTATTAAGCCCTAACCCTAGGTGGAAGACGGGTTTCTCTCTCTTGCCTTTCTTTCTAGCCGTTTAGTATAACGTATATTGATGGAACTTGGACTCTCTTCTATAGGCAGAGAGAAGACTAGTTTTTGAAATGAACGTTGATACTTATTTTTCATCAAAGTAAAGTCTATTTAAAAATTAACTTTTCTATTTGACAGCCAGAATAAAAGTTTACGCATAAAGATATAGAAAATTTTATTAAATCCATAATTAATGTGTCATATACAACATGTGGACCACCACAATAACTAAATTAAAATTTAGTCTTAGAAACATAACAGCCCAACCTCACGCTATCTGCTCAACTTTTCAGGGGCACAATCCCAATCCCAGAGATCACTCCCTGGCTACGGATTTAAAATATAGCAGAACCAACACGGCAAGCTATACAGCCCATTACAAGATCCCAGAATCTTTAGAGGTTTTTTTTCTCCTTCCTTTTACGATGTATCTGACCAGCTTGCGCGCACCTCGATTAATCATACGAAATCAATCTCACCTAAGAGGTTTTGAACGTGAAATCTTAGAAGAGAGCAAATTCTTAAATCTCTGGACCTCACCAAGCCAACCCTTGGGGTTTTACTAGGCCCATAGAGTTGCCTATCAAAAAAAAAACTAAGGAACCTTTAGAGCATGTCCACCTGGCCGGAGTATTCTTTTTTTGACATGCTATGGTGTTAAATAAATTTAAAAGGCTAAAAAAAGTAGCCATATGGTAACCAATAATTCTAAGTATAAATTAACCCAAAAATACCCCGAAAAGAGGTCATCGCGTAGCATTGCTCGTTTGTTACACTTTTCGGTGCTATTTTGGTCTGATTATAGTTTTTTTTTTTTGTTCTCGAAGGAAAGAGGAGGGCGGAAAAATTAGTTGATTTTGGTGGACTATACAAGGTTTAGCAAATACAATCTTGCTGTCGAATTTGACAACAAAATAGCTTTGTCAAGTTTTGGCAATGACATCTTGATTTGGCATGCTAGTGGACTTAGTACTAACACTTTTTCTAACATGAGAAAGAAACTACTCTACGTTTTTCCATCTACACTTACCGATCGAGATCTAAGTGAAACGAAACGGAATCACTTTCGAACATCCAATAATCTAGCTTCCAAACGGCCCCTTAGTATTGTCAATACCTCATTCTCAGTGCTCCTGCAAATTTCTTACATACACTATCATCCATCCACTATATTTTTTGTAGAGCTCACCCCGGGTCTCAAAAAAAATACAGAAAAATGTCCATAAATTTTAGAATAATATTTTATGGGGCCTTGTAAAAAATCAGCTCCAAGGGATATCGGTAAGTATTATTTCTTGATTTGTATTGGCGAAACTGCTCAACTGCACAGTTTTGCTCCTACGAATCAAGAAATAATACTTACCGATATTTGTTTGAGCTGATTTTTTACAGGGCCCCATAATATATTATTTTAAAATTTATAAATATTTTTTAATATTTTTTTAGGACCCAGAATGAGACCAACGAAAAATATTTTTTTATATTTTTTAAATATTTTTTTATATTTTTACTTTCATAATTGTATTAATTTTTTGATACTAGCTAGTAATCCGTTATCCAGCCCAATGAACTGGCTAGCTAATTCGGATGGCAATTTCATCATTTAGGAGAATTTTCGTTGTTCAATAGTGTTGGGCGTACTATGCACAAACACACATCTATTATATGAACAAACATATTCAGTGCAATTCCTACATTCCAGGCCTAGGATATTTTTTTGTTCAATGATCAACGCAATTCAGTATTATTAGAATAGTTTAGATTGCTACCTTGACCTCCTTTCTCCTTACATCTTAAATTTACTCATGATGCCATTAGTCCAAAGGCCTCTTGGCAAGTTAGAAGGAATTTTGTGGATGTTGGGGTATAATTCTCCATATTATATACTTTTGTCAGGCTCTATTCTGCTAAGATTTTCTTATTTTTTAATTACTAAGGCTAGGTTCTGCTAAGGTCCTTATTCAAAAAAAATTGCGTTTGTTAGTTTTGCTCCAAACTTTTGTGGATTATTGATTCGTCTTGACGAGACGAATCGGAAAAGTAAAAAAATATTTATTTGTATCCAAATATTTTGTGAAACATTCACTTTTAAGCTAAAAAGTGGCAATCAATAATCCCGAAAAATTTGACGCAAAATTAACAAATATGAAATTCTTTTGAATAAGGACACCACATTATTTCCAAATTTACGAGATAAGTCATTCTCTCACAATACATTATCTTTGATTCAAAAAACAAGTTCGAATAAATACTTATTTTTCCCAGCGGAACATGCCTCAATACTTTTAACACAGCCTTGATGGCTTTGCTGGGTTTGGTGGTGGTTTTGTTACCCTCAACCTTGATTGCTTTGATTGTCATTGCCGTAGGCCGGTTTCGCCGCCAGTCTCTACATCTGGGAGAGGCTGGTTTTTTCGATGGTTTGTGTTGCGGTGGTGATTGAAGGGTTAGGGTTTTGAGGGCTGGTCCTTGGGTGGACCCGTTTAGGGTGTTTTTGGGCTTTATTTGGGTGATAGGTTGAGCTGTATTGTTTTATTTGGGTGGGCTTTGCCTTTGTGATATATCATCCAACTCTTTGTTGCATCCCCTTCTCCTTTTTTCTGTTTTTAATAAAATTCATCTTCTGCCGATAAAAAAAAAAATACTTGTATCACATCAATCTTAAAAGTCCTAGATATCGGGAAAAAAGGGGAATAGATGAGGTTATATATTCGGTTGATACTAATAGCAAGAACATTTAGAATTTCCAAATCATTTTATTGCTTTCTTTGCTTGGTCTTTCCACTACGAAGAAAAGAGAGAGCACCCATGCTTTTTAACCCAAAAAGCTAATAAATCTCTGAGCACTTTTATGGTGGCTTGAAGAAATTAACACTAGGAGCTTATCGCTTTTTGGTGAGCCAAATCTACCCATTTTTAATCATAATCATGAGGACATTTCACCAAGAAAAAAAATCACGGGACTTGTCAAAGTCTGGACTATGTCGACAATAGTCCGCAGTTGGTCCTTATTCGAATGGGAACACCAATAATGTCAACCTTTTCCTTCCTCTTTTGAAAATAAATAAAACCACCAACATCGATAAGCAGATTGGTGGTCTCTAACACTGCAGCTTTTAAATTTTGACCAATTTTTATTTTGTCTTTTGTTTTTTCTGTTGTTTGGACCTTTTGGGGTCCTTTGTAGTGTTTGGTTATGAATATATGTTCATGTTTCCTCAAAATAAAACCAATGCTGCTACACATAGCAAAAAGGGACAGATATTATGCACAAATCGATTGTGGAATCCACTATGAGTCTCACACAAATAATCCGACCTGTTCATTATTTGTGTTTGCATTTCATGTCACATCTGTATCTAGTTTCTTGAGATTCATCTCTAGCTTTCTACTCATGATGCGTCACATCTGTATCTAGTTTCTTGAGATTCATCTCTAGCTTTCTACTCATGATGGGGACGCGTACGCTTTTGCCCACTTGTTTTCTGAGAAATATGATCTAAATAAGTTGGTATGTTTTCGAAAAGCATTTCCATATGCCAAGGGAGATCCGTAGTGCACCAATGCACTATGCGCGCGGATGTAGTTGCACCTCGGTATCTGAAAGAATCAATCTGATTTTTTGACCACTGAGAAGAACTCAGGTAAATCAAAGCCAGAGAAACAAGAACTAATAACAATCGACTCTTTGGCAGTGAAACATAAAGAGCAACAAGTTTCATTGGATTGAAACATATACAAACCATATATAACACAGAGAAGTCCCAAAGCAAGAAAAGCCAGAAAGAAACAGCCACAGGAAAAGACAACAAATTTCACAGGGGAGAACGCAAGAGAGCCTAAGGAGATGGGGGCCAATCATACACAGTATCGTCGTCAAACCCGTCATAAAACCTCAATTCCAGACTTTCGTCATCATCCCACATCCCTTCGAAACTGTCGCTGTCGTAAAACGACTCTGAGAAGTCGGAGCAAAATTCCCAGTTGTTCCTCTCGTAATGGTCCACGATAAGAGGCCCTAAAACCTTCAACTTCGGAAACTTTTCTTTCAACCATTTCTCATCGAGCTTCACATTCCAACACCCTCTCAAATCCAACAACTCGAGCTCAGGACAATTGGAGATGATTTCGAGAACACTTTCGGTCTCGACAAGAAGGTAAGCTATCTCGAGCTGTTTGAGCTTTGGCATTGTCATAGCAATAGAATGAGCCTCGTCCTCCTGAGAAAGCTTTCCATCCATGTCTATTGGGTGCATGTTCCGGCGGAGCCCAGTCAGCGACTTGCAGTGCTTTCCGATGGCTTCTAAACCACGAGCACCAATTTTGGCGCAGTAACTCAAGTCTAGGGAGGCGACGGTTGAAAGCCTTCCGGCAACCTGTTCGACAATTACGTCGCTTATGTTGCTTCTGGGCAGTCGTAACGTCTGGAGGGAACTGGCACTAGCAAAACCGAAAACGATACAAAACTAAAGCATCACTTAGAACTCAGGATCAAGATTTCGTTTCGGTTTATTGTTTTGGCAAACATAGAAAGAGAAATATTTCGGAAACATTTCACAAGAGATAAGGAAATTGAAGAGCACAAGAAATACGTAATTACGTATAAACATGGAGTCGTGGACTAAAACGTATCTACGAGCATAAAAGAATAATAATAATTGATGATCAAGATACTTACTATTTTAATTGATCGCTTCACTATTTTGTAAAAAGAAACCATTACAGAATCAAAACGTAAACTTCCTTCTAAAATGAAAGTTGTCAAGTAATGTCAAATAGTAAGAATTCCATGCTGGTTTTGCTAATGCTGCGTGATTTTTTCCCATGCGTTTTGCCATATTCTGACATCATTCATTGGAAGTGCTAGAATTCCGTTATTCCACTGTTCTTGGGTTTCGGTCTTTAGGAAAAAGCTAACATGTTTTGGCTGTTCTGATTGAGGCAAAAGATTTTATTTCTCGATTGTAAGTGAACAACAGGCTTATCAAAATAAAAAAGTGAACAATAGCTTCTATTCAAGACCAAAGTACCATAAAGATGGGTACAAGGTTTACCCCAAAATATTGATTCAGAAGAGAGTGCTAAGAAGTGGACTAGTAAGCTATGATACATGCCCTCATGTACAGACGTAGGGTGCAGATACCAGATACGTGTCTAAACATCTGATTTACCTAAAAACACGGACACATGCCTAATTGTTCGTATTTCTTTGTACCCTTTTACCAACTTGTAAGTGGCGTTTATAAGGCACTGAGCTCGGTGTTTATGAGGATGCAATACTGTGTCGAATGCATGTCATGCATTTATAGCACCCTTTCTTAAGTTCCTTATGAAAGAATCCATATTCTGGCTCGGATACCTAGAAACTTGGAAGAGTCTATGTATAATAGCTGACCCTCTGGTCAATCTAATGTAGCAGAGATTTTGCACCTTACATAAGCAGCAAAATGGGCCAACGGTTTCATCATAGTCAAGTCTAGATCGGTAAATCATATAACCATATAAGTATGGATCAGCCCAAACACCAACTGCCTAAGCACCGAAATTTCATTAATAGTTTCCTCTTATTGATGTCTTGAAGAGTTGATTGAGTATCAAACTAGACTATTAGGATCCCATTTTATTCCTGTCCGAATCGGTAACTAATGCAGCATTTTCTTAGCCGAAATAGAATGATCATTCACTTCCAATGCTCATTCCGATGTTTCCTTTGCTAAAAAACATCGGAACATACATTTCAAAGAGTATCATCATTCACCAATTTAGGTGAATGGCTGGAATTCCAATTTAATTCCTTCCCAAAAGCATACCAGCAAACCAAACGCTGCCTAAGCCCAATCTATGCAGAAAAGCGCGCCTTCAATCACAGAAATACAGCTAAACAATAAAAATGTGAAATCACGGAATACTGTACTTCTACTTACTGCTCTGCAATGAAGGAGAACATGAGGTCATTCTGGAGTTCAGCAACACAGAGCTTTCGAAGGGGGGAGCTTCGAGCGATCAGCATCCGAAGCAGCCGATCGACGGTATCGGGCTCGGGCTCGGCCATATTACTCCAGTCCTCAATGTCAATATCTTGCCAGCAATAAGGCCCTGCGATCACTTTGCCCCATGATTTGCAAACCCTAGGCACCACTGCTAGTTTCTCCTGGAGGGATAGGTTCTGGAAAATTAACCCGAGCGCATCGGGTATTAGCTCGTCCCAGCACCGATAATCAGCCCCTTTGTCCATCTAAAACATCACATAAAAAATTCAGAAAAAAAGAAAAGAAAAGGAAATGAGGTTCAGGTTTCACAGGTTAGTCCATTTTCATCAGTTTTGGGTTGTGAATATCAGATCGAAAAAATAATACAAAGAAAGCAAGTGGGCATGAGGAAAAAATGTGAGCTTTTTGTTTTTAATTATTTTTTTTAATTTTATAAAGACCACTGTTGCAGATCAGAACAGGTTTGTGGATAAGAAATTTTTAGAGATTGAAAGAGATGGAAGTACCAGATCCATGACAGGAGGAAAACCAACAACTGTAATACGGACAAATAGGTTCCAAAAATCATTAATTCCTATCAATTTTCAGAATTTACCCCTTGCCCCCTCCAAAGATCCATTTTTTTTTTTTTTCCAGACATTAGGAAAATGGATTCAAAACCCAAAAGAAAATACTGTTCTACGAATAAATTGGGGCAATAAAATTACAAGAGAAATAAATGAGGCATCTTTACCAAAGGGAGCCAAAGGGGAAAGAAATCAATCGGAGTGAAGAACAAAGTTCAGAAGGAGAGATGCATAGGCCAGAAAGTTGAGAGAAAATTGGAGTGAAAATCAGATGCAGAGCCAATTTGGGGGGAGGAAACCTCTGTGTAGACAAATACCCAGATGGAAAAAGCAATAATCAGATCAAATAAATCAATAAACAAACACCCATACAGAGGCGTTTATATGTGAAAGAAAGATATAACAAACTCATACTTACGTGAGAACGGAAAAGGAAAAGGAATGAGGCATGCGAGTTACCAAAACTCGACAGAAGCTTAAAGACTCGGCCTTTATGCTTCGGATAAGCTAAAGGGTCACCGAGTTATCCGCCAGAAACTGAGGAGAGAGAGAGAGAGAGAGAGAGAGAGAGAGAGAGAGGGGTGTTTTTACACTTACATGGCATAAATTACTGAAGGCCACCTACCATTCCAGGTGCAGTGCAACCACCAACAAAGAAACATGAAGAGATGGAACAAGAAGAGTAAAGACAAGAGTAAAAGCCACAAAGCCCACAATTTGTACGTGAAGAAGATAAAGGTAAAAACTAAAAAGTGGTACTAGTATTTGTGATTGTGAATGCAATTTCTTTTGACAGTTTTACTGTGATCTGTGAAGAAATCAGATGAATGAGAAATGTATTGACAAGAGGGGGGTATTTTAATAAATTAGCTGCGGTGAAAGTTTTTTTTAATAAGGAAAAAAGGGGTCCAGGCTGCAGTAAACGAATCGAGTTGCTCGCGAGTTTGGTTAGGTTCGACTTGTTTAGTAAACGAACTAAGCTTGAGCTCAAATTGTCAGCTCATTTAGTAGTTCGACAAAATTGGACTCGTTAAGGGAGGCTCGGCTTGATTAAAGAGGCTCGTTTAGTAAAGGGCTAAACTTGGCTCGTTAAGGGCTTCACTTGTTAATGCTCGAGCTCTTGAATTTTTGGCTCGTTTACAGCCCTACCTGTGAGGGCCACACTGAGTTCATTTAGATTTCAAAATTTTGATCCGAACCATTTATGTTATAGAGTTTGATACTTTTTTTTTTGAACGGATAGAGTTTGATACTTTGATGGGAAAAAGTTCTAACCAAAGATCAATTCGATCCGACATCGCAACTCAGTGGCCAAAATACATTATTCTCGAAAGAATGAAAGGCAATACAGACATTTGGATTGCACTCCATAATAAATTTTGTTTGATGGTGTAGTTATCGGTATCGGATTGAGGTGATTAATTATTTTAAGAATATTCAACTTGTCAAGTTTTACAACATGAATGATTTAAATAAAAGTTTTGAGCTGGAGATGAAATTCTATTTTAGAGATACAACAGAGCTTGCTGTGCTTGTGCTTGTGCTTCGGGAGACGGCAAATCCAAAGTCTTGAAGTCTATATTTGCACGTATTTACTATTTAGATACTCGGATATGGTAATAATAATGTTGTCTCAGTGAAATTCAAAGATGGCCTCACAATTTTTTGTGATTGGATCATGAGTACCTAAATACTCCATAATAGGGAAAAAAGTGATTTGTATATATTCGGTAAGAGTGTAACTAATTTGTTGAAATAATACAGTTAACTATGTCAATTTACTTTAATTCATGGATGTTTCCGGTAGTGAAAAATTTATAAATTTTTATTTATGGTTGAAAAGTTGTTAGATGTTTCCGGTAGTGAATAAGTTGTTGATGGATTTGCGTGTAGAGTTATTGTAGCAAAAAAAAACGTTTATGTTGACAACTTTTTTATTAGTGGAAACGAAATGAAAAAATACTGAAACTTTTTTGTTAGTGAAAACAAAATGGTAAAATGCGTAATACACCTTATGAGTGGGTGGTTGGATACCTTCACCAAAATTACTTTAGGAGTGCGCTAGGTGGCTTGAACACCTTAGCTATAAAAAAAAGTTCATTAAACAATTTTGTCTAAATAGCCACCTAAGGTTTCTTTACTATTAATTTTCTCTAGTATTTATTAGGACTGTCACCAAAAGAAATTCAAAGCCCATTATTGTGGGCTAGCTCCCTTGCATTCTGGTGTCTGGGTTTCTGACTAGTCTCAGTCTCATTTTGGTCTTTGGGTATCTATCTCGACTCATCAATTGTCAAACACTAATCACACCAGTCCTTTTTTGCCACCACCGACGAGCATTGAGTTTAGCATTAGGAAAATTATTCCATGCAGAAGGAATATTACATTATTCTGTCTCAATTCATGTATTATTGGCTAATATTGTAGGATTCATTACTTTTTGTTAGTGATTTGAGAAATAAATTAACATTTAATCAGTGGTGAAAGATTGTTTGAAAATCACCAAATAATACTCTCTCAGTCTATTTTTAAGTGTTTTGATTTGTAATTCCAACTTAATAAAAAAAACATCATTATTATTCATTTCATATCAACTTTTTCCTCCACTTTTCCAATTTACTTATCATCATTACACTTTTACTCACTAACTTTTCAAAATGGAATATACTTTTAGAGACAAAATAGACAATACACCAACTTTTCTTCACTAACTTTACAAAATTGACACTTATTAAGGGACAGTCCAAAATGGAATATTGGACTCTAAATAAGGGACGAAGGGAGTCATATTTTCTAATCATAACCTTTTCTTTCTTTCTTTCTTTTTTTTTTGATCTGCTTTTCTTTCTTTCTCTCTATGTAGAAGGAAATTCAACAATAAGCTAAAAGAGAAGAAACACTCACATATACTTGTCCATACATATACATAGATAAATATATGTAGCTCATATATAGCTAAAACTTTAAACAATTATAATTTTTGTTGTGTATATTCGATTTTGCAAAAAAAAAAAAACACAAATATGAAACGTACTCAACGAGATCTTTCAAACAAGATCCATTTGAATATGAAATTGTGTACACGAAAAAAGTTATTTTATTCCATTAATTAATGAAGAATTCGCACTCATTCTAGACAATTTACATCCCCCAAGTGAAAAACTTTACACTCATCAATGCAGAATTCACACCTCCTCTAAACAATTCACTCTCCAAAACATGCAATTCACATCCTAAAATGTAGAATTTACACCCTTTATAACAGACAATTCACATATCTTATTATACACAATTCACACCCATATACAATAATTCACACCGCTTGTCATACACGATTCACACTACCCTATAACAAACATTTTTTTTTTTTTTTTTGTCGATTCTATAACATACAATTCACTCTAAAAAATTATTTTTTATTCTACACATAATTTCACATTTAATATACATCTTTTTTGATAGATGTCATCGAATAAATTTTAAAATTATAAATTTTACAATATATATATATATATATATAATAAAAGATATTGAAATTTTAAATTTGATATACAAAAAGTAACAAAGTATGTCCACGTCAGCATTTGTCAACATCAACCACATCTTTAATATGTTATCCACGCACGGATGGCTTATGAACGAAATGAAACGAATAGTAAGACATAAAAAAGATTGGAAATTTGGAACAAGGCAAGCTCCCGAAAGGGGAACGAGTAATTTCCCGATGGTATTTTGGGCTTCCGGCCATGAATTACAGGGCCCATCTTGAGATATGATGCTGATGCTCTAATGGCAGCTTCCTCTTACTTCTTTCCCTTCTGCTATTTTTCATTCTATATATAATTCCCAAACCATATATATGATATGATTCTCAAGAGAGTACCTTAGTCCTATGCCCACTTGCAATCGTTCCGGCAAAAGAGAAATAAGGAAAAAAAAATTAGTACTTTTAATTTTTGATTAAAAAGTGATAGGTTTTTATCAAGTATATTTTTAGAGTCCGATGATCTAAAAAAGAAATCAAGTATAGATTTAGAAATGTACTTATTTCGAGGTACAAGTGTATGTTCTTCATTGTTGATACAATTTACTCTAGTACGTAGCATTGTTTTATTATAATTCAGGTGGCCGGGCGATCTTGCGCGTGTACGTACCTAGATTAATTCTGCAAGACTAATTCCACCATCCACTCAAGGGGCTAAATTAAAGCCTGAGCCAAGCCCCCGTTTAGACCAAACCCACCATCTACATTCCCATTTCTTCTTCTTCTTTTTTTCCCCCTCCGGATGCAAGTCGTCTATGCATTTCTTTGAGGGTAAAGCCCAGATACACCCCCAGCACTTTAGTCGTTTTTCAACTACACCCCCTCTATTTCATTTTTAATCACTCGCACCCCTTGTACTTAAGACTGGTTTGGAACTGTTAGTATTTCCGTCCAAAGTAACGGAAAAGCAGGTAATGGCTTATTGGTGGGAATTTTCCCTTCTAAAACATCTTTTCTAAGACCAAATTGCCCTCAAAAGCCGTTTATATCCTATATATACTATGAGATTCCTCACGTTAAAAAAAATTAGTACAATGATAATGTAACACCCCGCTTTCCGGTAGCCGACGATACTGCAGAATGGCAGGGTCCGTCCGGACGGGAGGGGGGTAAGTTATGGTTTATAAGAAAAGATTCCTTCTACTTGTACAAGGCCTTTTAAAGCCGTGAGGGCGGGCCAAAGCGCATAGGAACTTCGCAGTTAAGCGTGCTCGTCCTGGGAGCAATCCAAGGATGGGTGACCTCACTGGGAAGTCTATGGGCTTTGAGCGTCCAAAGCGGACAATATTGTACAAAGATGGAGCGGGTCGTTACAGGTGGTATCAGAGCACAACCTTGGTCTACATGGTGGGGGTCACCTCTAGAATCTGGTACGAGCACACTGATTGTGCTGTACAGAACTAAGTGCCACACCATGGCCACCAGGGGAAGGTTGCTGGGCCTATGCAACGAGGACGTTGCATCCCTAAGGGGGGTAGATTGTGACACCCCGCTTTCCGGTAGCCGACGGTACTGCAGAATGGCAGGGTCCGTCCGGACGGGAGGGGGGTAAGTTATGGTTTATAAGAAAAGATTCCTCCTACTTGTACAAGGCCTTTTAAAGCCGTGAGGGCGGGCCAAAGCGCATAGGAACTTCGCAGTTAAGCGTGCTCGTCCTGGGAGCAATCCAAGGATGGGTGACCTCACTGGGAAGTCTATGGGCTTTGAGCGTCCAAAGCGGACAATATTGTACAAAGATGGAGCGGGTCGTTACAGATAATTCGTCACTACCATTAATTATTGGTCGCGGACAGAGTCCCAAACATATTTTACAAGTCAATCGGCCAGGCATTTCAAATCTCTATGTTTTGGATTTTTTTCTTGAAATTCCGAGAATGGGATTATTCTTAGAATAATTTATTTAGGGTAATGTGTGAATTTCATATTTTTCTGATACCGAAACTCGGACAACTTCTCGGCTACGCGCGCGCTCGGGAAACTTAGTTCCACCACGAGCCACCACCTCCCATCACCATTCTCTCGTCGGAAAACTTACTTTCTTGCCGGTAACTTCTTAAACTTTCCTGACAGCTTTCTGGACCATCACAAATTCGTATTTTGAGAAACCTTCTGCTATGATTCAATTTTTGAAGTCTTCATAACTTTTAAAGTACGTTTAAAGACGAAGATTTTGATACCAAGAACATGCAAAACCAATGCTTCGAATCCTCCGATATAGAGAGATAACACCCCAAGCGTAGGGCTTAATACGTCATATGAAGCATAATAATCCGGAAGACCGGGATCGTACCCACGGGAATAATTATACGGCTTTGCTCGGATTTGTAGAGTAAGCAAGGATTTCGGCTATTAGGTAGCCAACCGAGTTTTACTTTGAACGGTGGAAATTTAAAAGGCTAAATTGAAAACGAATAAACTAGGAAAAAGATAGGCTAGGTCTAGGAATCACTAGCCCTCATGACTCTGGCTGAATCACATTTCTCACCAATTCACGCGGTTCAAGATACGCAATTGTAGGTACCTAAACCGGGAAATAGAGATGGTTTGAAAATCAAGCTAGCTCTAGAACTCATTTGGTAAACAACTCGAGCGACAGAGCTCTAAGCATCACGTGTGGTGAGTAGTCGATGCTCCCACCTACACGTGATCAAAGAGGTTAACACCTCGGCAATTTACCAAACGAATCCGAACCCCACATCAATTTTCAAATCCAAAGATTAAAACTTTATTGGTGAAAAATGCAATTTTCGCCCAAGCCATGGGATGCTAATCATCCCATGACCTCACCCTTGAAACTACTCACACATATCTATGAAGATAAGAGCAAACAAAAATCTACTTAGCATAATTGAAAAGCAAGACTAGAAGAAAATTAGCTTAAAAGATAGATCGGGAATTAAGCAACAACTTTAATTAAAGCAAGAGTAGCAAAAGACAACTAATAAAGGCAGGAAATTAAGAAATAAGTGCTGAAAATTGAAGAACAAAGCAAGAACAATTCAAAAAGGCTGAAAAGTAATCTAAGCTAGATCTAAAGTTATGGGTACATTTCTGTCCAAATCGTGCAAAGGTGACATAACGGGGTATTTATACCGCCTCTGATTCGCGCACGGAATATCCCAAAAGATGCTCTAAAGATGCCCCGCTAAGCTCCTCGGCATCGATGGCAACAGGCATAAGATGGGCCACCAAAGGGCTCGGCATCGATGTAAACTTATATCCTCCATCGATGCCGAGATAGGTAAGGGCCAATCCCACTAATGGCCTCGGCATCGATGTAAACTCTGGCATCCCATCGATGCCGAGCTCGATAGTCTCAATGCTGCTGGCCTGCCCGAGCTGTGCCTTGATCTGCTCGGGCGTCGCCTGGTCTTGCCTTGGCAATTCTGCTTCTGCCTTGGCGCTGCCTTGGCTGGGTAGTTTCTGCCCGGGCTGCTCCTCTTGCTTTCACAGCATCTTATTTTCATTCTCTAAAGTTAAGTAAAGATTGCATTTTAAACCTTTCTTTTACCTTTTCTTTACTTTAATTTATTTAATGAAAATAAGGAAGTACCCCCCATTTGGAAACAATGGCATTACCAGAATTTTGAAATTTCAATCCAATCAAAATGTTGACCCCCAGCTTTTAGTGTAAAACAGAAAACAACACACTTTTCTATCGAATAAATGGCTCAAAACATGACCTTAATCTTTGAATAAAACCTTGCAATTTTGAAGTTGCTCTTAGAAAAATTCAAGGATTAATTACCGCCATTTTTTATCTCGAAAATCGATACTTTTTCGAAAAGTGATTTTTCCATACTTAGACAGATTTTTAGGGGCGGATAGGGTCTTCATTGGTTCCTCGGGTACTTGGACACGCTTGGGCCTTCCATGAAGTCAAAACTTGCCTTATTCACATGATTTACCTGAAAACACTAAAAACAAATCTTACGAGTAAAAGCAGATAAAGATAACTAATTAACAATTAAATTAAACTAAACCTAGACACTAGCGCACCCTTTCATTACATTTCCGGGTGCTTATCAACCAATCAACACAAAAGTAGTTATGATTTTCGGAATATAAACTGATACACATGTTTCGAAATCTGGGCAGAGCCATCTTCTTTTTATTTCTGGAAACTATCCTTTTAAGTTATGAATCTGATATTTTTACTGAGAATAATACTTTACGTTACAAAACTTTGAGAGTGTTTTTCAATATTTTTGGACTTGAAATGAATTAGTTATGGATTTTCTACGAAGACATGTTTGGCTGCCCTGTTTTTCTATAGAACAGCTTGTTCTTTTGAAATTTGGAGAATATTTGGTTGATAACTAATCTTTCAATTTTTACCGTAGATACACATGGATGTTATGCAAGTTTGGGCGCTGGTTTGAGTATTTTTGGACCTTATATGAATAAGTTATGATTTTTTTAAAGAAAGGGTGACAGATTTTGGTAAATGAACAAAGTATTGTTTTTTATTTCTTAAAAATACCTTGCATGCATAGGTTTGGGGCTATCAACGTACCATAAATGAACAAAAACCCAGACGATTTTGGGGCTATCAAAGTGCCAGAAACGAACAAAAATCCTAGACGATTTTGGGGCTACCAACGTACCTTACGAACATAATCTTTTGTTCTTTGAAGCAGATAATTCACAATCTTACGTTTCTCTCTCCACAATTGCGGAACCAGAGCTTTGTAGAGAGAAAGGATAATACGTAAATGAAAAAAGGGGAAAAAAAGTGGAATACGAATGGGTATTTCAATCTTTTCGTTACTTTGGACGGAAATACTAACAGTTTCAAACCAGTCTTAAGTATAAGGGGTGCGAGTGATTAAAAATGAAGCAGATGGAGTGTAGTTGAAAAACGACCAAAGTACAGGGGGTGTATCTGGACTTTACCCGTTCTTTGACAGTAAATATTTATAATTTTATAGAACATGTATAACATATAAAGCTTTGTTATCCGTTAATAACAAAACTTTCTGATTCTATGTCTCGTAGACTAAAACTTTGGAAACAAATTGAATTATAATTAACTCCCATATATCAGGTAGCGTTTTGGCCTTGATTACGAGCCAATAATGGTAATAATTAATAAATGATCGAAGGACAAATTAATGTACCTACCTTTTGTAACCACATACTCCATTTTAATTGGACTTGGGGATTGTAGTACGCCTCGAAAGAACTCGTCGAGATATTATCATTATGATCTAAATGTTTATTTTATAGAGTTTGTTGAGCATATTCATCAAAAATCAAGTTGATTGGATGTCGATAATTACATGCTCGGACAACATATCTTTTTTTAGAAAAAAATGAATGATTAGCATGATTCCGGGATGAAATTGTTAAATAAAACTTGTCAATCCTATGGTTATAGATGTCTAATTAACTTGATTTGGAAGGCAAATAAAATGGTAGGCTTACTCTATTAAAATGGTTGATTAATAGAAATACTTTAGTAATTAAGAGCATATTACTCCCTCCGTCCAAATTTAATTGTCTCTTATTCTATTCTAACCGACGAAAAAATGAGTTATATCTTTAAATCTGTAATGAATTTTATATCGAATATAGATCTTGTTTCATAGATCTCGATTAGTTTTATAATACAATATTTTTGAAATCACATAAAATATTATTTATTACAATATATAATTAATTGAAAAGTGACACGAACTTCAAAAAATGACAATCAAATTAGGACGGAGGGAGTAGAATTTTAGGTGGGTTTAGCCAACTTTATTATTAGCTTTTTATTTTCATATTTTATGAAGTTCTGTTAGTTTTGAGTCAATTTGTTCAAATTATTAATTCATTTAGACGAGATGAAGCTCTTAAATAAAAGATTACAAAAAGTTCAAAAGATACCAAAACAATTAAAAAGACCTATCTATTTTAATTTACTTTGTGTCCAAAGTTACTTCAAGTTTTTTTGTCATTAGTTTTCATTTTTGAATTACTCTTATCTAGATGAATCAATAAGTATTACGTAAAATTTTGTAGTATTAATAGAAAAAGTATTAGAACAAAATTTAAAGAAAATTCTATACATAGTAGTATAATACTCTATCTGTCCCAAATTGCTGGCCTTTTTGGGCAGTTGTGCCACTCACACAATTGTTTATATTTCACAATCTATAATGTATTTTATAGCTTTGAAAATTTTTGTTTAATAGATTTTAATTGAGTTTTATCAAATAAGATCCATATCGAATATAAAACTTATTACAAATTAAAAGATAGATATAATTTTTTGAGAGATTTCAAATAGTAAAAAGGGACTAGCCATTCAGGACAGAGAGAGTAATATTGGGTGTTCCACTTTCTCAAAAAAAAAAACGTTTAGAAAAGAAAGGTAATTTTCAAGCTCAAAAATCATGTATTTATGCAAATAATTTTTCTATAAATATAAATTTTGTTTGATAGATCTTATTGAGATATTTTAAACGGTGCAAAAAAAATTTAAAAATTATTTTTTATTTTCATTATATTTGAGTTTAAAATTACATTATTTTTAAAAAATAAAATTTAAAAAGAAAGCGAAATGGGACCTAGGCTAAGGTGCCAGCTGCCAAGCAAGCCCAAAAAATTACCCCGGAGCTGTTGCTGTTTATTTTTTACTCCCTCCATTGGGATTTAATAATCTCTCGTTCAATTCTAACCGAATAAAAAATTGGTAATAGATTTTATATCTAATACGGATCTTATTTGATAGATCTCAATTAGTTTTATAAAATAATATTTTCAAAATTATATAAAATATTATAAATTACAAGATATAATCGATTGAAAAATGACACGAACTCTCAAAAAAAACTATTAGATCTGGACGGTGGGAATACTGTGCTAGTCGAGAAAGTCAGAGTACCTTTTCTCCTTCAGTGTTCAATGGTACAAGTAGGGACAGATGGTCTAGGGGGTTGTCCTTTTTATTCCATTCCAACTGTTATAGAATGAATTATTGTATACTCAAAAGTATCACGTGACATTATCATATCGTACTTTTTGTAAAAAATATATACCGTGCAAAATGTGAGTCATTTTTTATCTTCTAACTATTCAATGAAAGTGAAATATATTCATATTGCTTTATTTATCGTTGCGTAAATAATTAAAAATATCACATAAGCAATGGCATATGATATGCCGAAAATGTTGAATAGTTAGGTACTCATGGGAGATAAAATTGCTTCAAAGAAACTGTAACAAGTTGAAGCCGTAGAAAAGCTTCAAACTTTTATGCGTAAGAGGAAAGCTTTACAGGCCATATTTATGATCTGTAAATAGTACTCCATCTCGACCTTTTGTTTGTCCTTTCGTTTTGTACTAATCGAATAAAGAATTGCTCAGCTCCAAATATGCTTTGAAATTCAACTGATCATATGAATATTGTTTTTAATTCCATGTTACTCCTATATATATAAATAAAATTACTCCGTCCCAGAAACATTAATCGGTCTGTAAAACGTAAGTTAAAAAAAATAAAATGCATATTTGTAATATAATTCAAATTTTATTCCGTAAGTTACGAAAGCTCATTGATATCTAGTATCTTGCGGTTAAAAGAAACAGTCAACACCTAACAATCTATATATATAAAATTACTCCGTCCCAGAAACATTAATCGGTCTGTAAAACGTAACTTAAAAAAATAAAATGCATATTTGTAATATAATTCAAATTTTATTCCGTAAGTTACGAAACTCATTGATATCTATCTTGCGGTTAAAAGAAACAATCAACACCGAACAATCTCTCTCTCAGTTATTCGGCTAGGGCTTTCTTGGGGGTGCATTACCTTCTAATCCTATCTTTCATGCTCGAATCAAGCATGTTGTAATGGATTATCACTCATTTGAGAAAAAGTATCGAGTGAGCAAATCTTGGTGCAAGATATTGGTAAATTAACTCAAATTGTGGACATTTTTACAAAGTTTTTGAGTGTTGCCCATTTTCTTTTCTTTTTTTTTTTTTAAAGTCCAAACTAATGGTGGTTGACACCCCTGTTAGTTTGGGGAGGACTGTAAGCATGACTCATTAAGTGACAGCTCTGACTGTTTGTAAAAGTTAGTTAGTTAGTTAGTAGTGTTGTTAGACTTTTTTTGAAAGGCAAAAAAGGTTTTTATTAATATTTGAAAGAAAAATTACAAAAATTAAAGGAAAACACGTGTAATTAGGTCTGACTTGATTGATTCAGTTGTAACCGTGTAGCTGCCAGCTGGTAGCTTGACTATAAGGAGGATGAATGTATTCAGTTGTAATCAAGAATGGAAATGAACTACCGAGCTGATCCTTCTTCTTCATTTACTTTTGGAATCATGGTTGGGACCGGTCTCGATTATCCTAGTTCGGGCAGATGCTTGGAGCTCAGGCTTGGGAATCCCCTGATCAGACCCGTAGAAGGTGACGGATACACGGAGTTGTTGAAGGCGTGCAAATGAGGTTGGCAAAGTTGCTATGAGCTGTTGTTCATGTGCTGGGGCTGGTAGAGACAATTAATGTGATCATCGAGAAGATATTCAATGCCCATGGGACATGGTTGAGCACAAATCTGGAACACATGATATTGGTGTGGGGTCCACTCTCAAATATGTAGACCTTATACGAATCTATGGACTAGATTCGTGCTCAACCTTACTCCATAGGCATTGAATAATTTCTCTTAAAGCGATGGGAGTAATTGAAGCACGAGTCTAAATAGTAGCGCTGCCTCATTAAAATGCTAGAGGTTTTAGTGGGCGTCCGCCTCCTAAGATACAACGGTAGAGACGATTAAAGAAGTGGTGCTACACTAGAATTGTTTGGGAAGCCCAATAAATCAATAGCCCAAGTCCGATAACAAATTTTGGGTCCAACAAGCCTAAGCCCAACCAAGATCCACAAGTGTTATTTCCGAATTTGGGCCCAAAGCCCATATCAAATCCAAACTAACCCAGAATAGACATATACTTTCTCTGTCCCATATGCTTGGTCCTGTTTATTATTTGAGACCTTTAAAAAAATTGGCTATATCTTTTAATTTATAAAATAATTTATATTAAATATGAATTTCATTTGATCGATCAAATAATTTTATTAAACAAAGTTCTCAAAATCGTAAAAAAATATTATACATTGTGAGATATAGATAATTGTTTGAGTAACACAAAAAGTAAAATATGACCAAGAATATGGGATAGAGGGAGTATCTTGGACCACAGGTTGCGAGCCTGCAAATCCAGCGTCCCAGCACTGGCCCCAATCGCGTATCATGAAGTACTCTTGGCCTTCATCTACGTACATATTTCTTACTTAAATTGGGTATAGGCAATCCTAGTGTGTTTTTGGTATGAATCTAATGACAGGTTGAAATTAGCACAATGCTTGAAGAGGCAGTCAATTATGTCAATCACTAGAAGAGTTTTAAACAGCTAATTGAACTAGCAGCAAAACAAGTTCTAATTCATGCATGAGCTTTGCTGCCCAAGACTAATCAAGGTATGAAAAACAGAATAAGTTCGTCTAGACATTTGATTTATCAAAAAAACAAAAAATCCAATTGATGCATGGTCTCTTGACCAATTTTCTTACACCTTTCGGCATGGAACGAAATTTGGAACTTACCTGGCATGTTTGGAAAAATTTCCTAAGCTCGATACTACAGAGTGTGTCAACCCACAAAATTGAAGAAAATACATAACTTGGAAGCAAATGGTCGAATATTCGGAATCAAAACTTATGTAATTTAATTTTAAAATTGAAACAAATAAATGAATGATTAAATACAATTGTGCCTTTTTTCACCGCCTTTCTACATATTTTGATCAGTCATACTATAGTATATCTCTATAACATCAAACTCATTAAACCAAAGTGGAACAAGTCGATGTAGTCGGATCAAACAAAGCGGGAACCAAATACTTCCTCCCATTAGCACCATTCGCGTTATAGCTAGCACCCGTGGTGCGGTCCACCAAAAGGTCCCCTGCGTATCCAGGGAACGCTCCTTTAGCGTACACCCCGGGACAAGCCGATGCAGCCTCTAGCGGAGCATCGGCAGGGCCTTGGAAGTAGCCATTTCCGAATGGGTTCGTAGCTGTCCCGGCCAATAGGCTAGCCAGGTTGATCACCATCCCATCCATACCCACATCTTGGTTGGGTGCGACCAAAGGTGGGTTCTGTGGTCCGTAAATGGGCTGGTGGAACGGCCAAGCGCATTGACCAGGGCACTGAGTCTCCGAGTTACCGACCCAAATATAGGCGAACTTGTAATTTTTCCCTTTTGCTTGGACATTACCCTTGGAAGACCCGTGCGTCCCGCACCGGCTCATACAGAACCCGTCCACGGTGACGTCGGCGGATGTCAGAACAACGTTGATTGCGTTCATCTGATCGCCCTTCGATGCCAACTGCACGATCTGTTTCTGCGTGAGGGATTTTCCCAGCGAGTAATTCTCGTCGAGCATTTGTTTGCCCAGGGACAAAGAAAGTGACGAGGGTTTTTTCGATTTGGCTAGTTTGTAGTATTTCTCGGTGGTTTTCCACCACGCGGCGACCGATGGTTGGGTTTGAGGTGGTGGAGAAGACAGCGAGGTGACAAAGTCGGAGACTATGGCGCGTTGGGAAGGAGTGAATTTACCGTACCAAATGAGGTTGACTGGCATTTTGCCGGAAAGAAGAGGGCCGTTGTGGTATTGCATTAGTGTATTGGGTTGATCTTGGACTAACTCGGTGAGTTTTCTGGCTGCGAGTGAGAGTTGGAAGAGAGAGATTAATAGGAGGAGTTGTGGAACGAAGTAAGCCATGTTTTGACCTTAAGGAGGAAATGGGTAGAGAGAGAGAGAGAGAGAAAGAGAGAGAGAGAAGGGAAAATGAGTAGAGCTCTGAGTTGGGTTTTGTTTTGTAGTTTTTCTTGGTGGTGTGGAATGGAGGCGTAGTAGCAGGCTATTTATACAGGGCTGGAATTGGTATGGATGGGCGTTATGTTTGAAGTTGCTGAGAAATGAACCCAGAAACTTTACTATCCGTTAGCTGTAAAATGGTAAGGGAGAGAGAGAGAGAGAGAGAGAGAGAGAGAGAGAGAGAGAGAGAGAGAGAGAGAGAGAGAGAGGTGGTGTGGGTCACTCTCTTACGCGTCTTCTTTAATGCTGGAAGGAAAGCTAATCCAACGGGTTCATCTTACTTTTTTGTCTGTTCAACAAATTTCTCCAACCAAACTTCCAGGTACCGACCCATGCCCGTAATTATTTGCTTTTTCATTCTAATTTGTTTGCTCAATGTACAAATTTTTGGTTCGAAAAGTGTTTGGTTATTCCAAATGTTCTTTAGAGCAATTAAATAGCGGGTCCTTAAATAGCATTAAATAGATGTACTGTTTCCTTCAACTTAAAAGTGAAGGGGTAAAATGAAATTTTTGGTATTTTGTGGTTGCTAATTTTGAAAAATTGCAAACAAATTAAAAATATCATCGAACATAATGAGACAGATGCAATAGTAACATGTCTTTTTTATATGTGTGCAGAATCACGTGGACTTTCTAGTTACATAATCCTTTTTTTTTTTTTTTTTTTATAACTTTTGATTAATCTCATATTTTCACAGATATTATTTGGGAGACATCCGAAAAGGTTTGAATGATCTAGGGTGGGGCAAAAATGTTAGATTTAGAGAGCTTTGTACAAAAATGTTTGGAGGTGAGCTGAATATAGATCTAACTTGCACACTCCTGCTATGTCAAAACATAAAAAACTCACACAATCTAAAGGTTCAATACACTCGACACAGGGATACCATTTTTCGGCACAGATAATCTCAGGGCAGAAAAGTCGGACCTAGTTTGACTAAAGGAAGTTAGAGCAACCACCCAAGTGGCTTGCAAGTTCCTCCAAGCATAAATTTGGCTGAGTCTATCCAGTTGTGTGGGAAGCATTAGGTGATGTATAGTTATCATTGGGGTCAATGCCACCTATTTTTTGAGCTACAGAACAAAACGGGTTTACAGCCTATGTACAGTGTTGGCTTTGGACAAGTGGATTACAGATTGGCCGAAAATGCCCTTTGAAATTACTCCTCTTCGGTGAGAACATATTAAGAAATGGCATTTAGGAGAAAAAGGACCAATTTGTGAACGAGAGAGAGAGAGAGAGAGAGAGAGAGAGAGGAAATGCTTTGCGTGTCAAAAAGGATCCGGGGGGCCTGTGGTGACCCAAATCACCACAGGGTTGTAGTCACAAAAAACTACACCGTTTTGGGTTGCAAGGCGAAATAACATCTTTGGTGGAAATGAGAAAAAATTAAGTGCTCTAATTTTCAATCCGTTTGAATGGGTGCGAAGATTTTATTTCTCTGATCATTTTATCCGAAAGGGTCATAATTAATTTTTGGCTCTAGAGCTCTCGTTGGTTAGCCCTAAGAGATATTTAGTTCTATTATTTTCTTAGAGTTAATTAACGAGAGCACTACAGTTAAAAATTAATTATGACCCTTTAGGATAAAATAATCATAGAAATAAGATCTTCGCACCGATTCAAAAGGATTGAAAATTAGAGCACTTAATTTTTCAACAATATTTTTTAATATATAATTTGCCTAAAGATGGTTTAAAAATTAAGTGCTCCAATTTTTAATCTGTTTGAATGGGTGCGAATATCTTATTTCTCTGATCATTTTATCCTAAAGGGTCATAATTAATTTTTGGCTTTAAGACTCTCGTTGGTTAGCCTCAAAAGATATTTGGTTCTGCTACTTTCTTAGGACTAATTAACGAGAGCTTTAGATTCAAAAATTAACTCTGGCCCTTCAGAATAAAATGATCATAGAAATAAGATCTTTGTACCGGTTCAAACAGATTGAAAGTTGGAGCACTTAATTTTTAAACTATCTTTAGGCAGTTTATATATTAAAAAATATGGTTGAAAAATTAAGTGCTTCAATTTTCAATCCGTTTGAATCGGTGCGAAAATCTTATTTCGATAATCATTTTATCTTAAAGGGTCATAATATATTTTTGACTATAGTGCTCTCGTTAATTAGTCCTAAAAAAGTAATAGAACTAAATATCTCTTAGGGCTAACCAACGAGAGCTCTAGAGCCAAAAATTAATTATGACCCTTTAGGATAAAATGATCAGAGATATAAGATCTTCGTACCCGTTCAAACGGATTGAAAATTGAAGCACTTAATTTTTTCTCAACTATCCAACAAAGATGTTCTTGCGGCCTTACAATCCAAAACGGCGTAGTTTTGGGTCATTACACCCCTGTGGTGACTTGGGTCACCACAGGCTCCCCGGATCCGTGTCAAAAACCTTATTTATGATTACATGGGGTCTATGACTATGAGCACCGTGTGGGGCTCACCATAGGCATAGCAATGCTAATGAAGAAAGGAAAAGGAGCTGAGGGACAGGCTGGACTGGGTTGGGAGGTGCAGCTGCACAAAAACCGTGAAAATGATGCGCTCTATTCCGGGGCTTAGCTAGCTGTAGATATCTTAATAAATGACTGGATTCGAAACGGAATTGTGAAGCCTGCTGGCCACAAGGTTCGGCAGGGGGCTGGCCGTCCAAACGAATTAACCTGGGACTCTGTGGCTGTGGTGAGTAAAGTCACTACTGTATTGTAGTAAGCATCTCAGCTGCAATCTAACAATTTGGATTTAAAACAAAGTTTTACAATGAATACTTATTTTCTTTCGTATTAGAGTTTTTTTTTCTTAAACATTTGTGGACGGCTGAAATTGCTCACTAAAATCTTGTAGTGACTTTGTTCACTCAAGATTCCCTAATCCATAATATGCCTCCCTATCCTGAAACTTGAATATTCCCGGATCCATAATATGCCTCCATATCTTGGAATTTGAATATGTGAGACACAATTCCTTTCTTTCTTTTCTTTTTTTCACAAATCTTCTTTGGTAAATTCCACTGACCTCTAATTTTTTTGCAGTTTCTGACGAATACAGAGACTCCCCTTGAGGTTTCTAAAATGACATTGACCTCCTTACTTTTGAAACTATTATGTAGATTCTCCCTTCTGTTACCTAAATCACTTGACACTGTGAAATTAAATTCTTAAAAAACAAAAATGCCCTTCTAAATAGATTATGTTTCGAGTCTTTTGTTTTATTCTCATAGCAATTATAATTTTATTTAGTAACAAATTTAAATTACCAGTATTTTATTAGTTAAGTTATGGATGATTTAGACTCAATTTCATCTTATTTGTTATTTATTTTTGAATTTTCATTAGTTTTGAATCAAATATTTTTTTATTATTTATTTGCAATAGTGAGAGACACGACAAAGTAAAAAAATTATGAACCAAACTTGGAACAAGATTAGAAAGACAAACATAACTTCATTACATAACGCGGGTCAAACATTGAGTGAAATTGAAGCTTAAGGAGTTATGTTTAAAAAAGAAGAAGCATAGAATGTTTAGAAAATTATTCTTATCTAAACTTTGTTAGTTTTAAGATTTCAAATATTAAGTATAACAACAGTTCAGACTAGTGAGTTCAAGTAATGGCTATGGCTTCTAACTCTAAGGGGAAAGAGGTCGATGCCTTTTGTGGTGGGTTAAGATTGGTTTAATATGAATGCTTCTATCATAGATTCATATGCACAAAATTACAATGTGAGTTTCTTTTTCAATTATTGTCAGAAAATTTATGATTCAAGTGTCTTGGTTGGATGAGGGACTTCTAAAAGCACTCACTTGGCGATTTTTAAGTTTTTGTCATAGTTTTATACACATTAGAATGATATCATAACATAATAAAATAATTGACATAACATTAACAAAATTTTAGTAAAATAAAAAAGAAAATTTATAGAAATGATTCTCCTAACTTCACCCTAGTCTCATTTTCGTCCTCCAAGTATTAATTGCAACTCTTTTGACCTTTAAGTTTGGTTTTCGTACCAAGTTGGTCCAATTGATAACGTCTGTCAGCCAATCTGGACAGAAAAAATCAGATTGAGGGCAAATATCATCAATTAGACCAACTTGGTACAAATTGCAACGTCCAAACTGACATCAATCTGATTTTTTTCATTCAGTTTGGCATGATAAAAGTTATCAATTGGACTAATTTGATACAAAAATCAAACTTGAAGGTCAAAAAAGTTGTAATTGATACTTGGAGGACAAAAATGAGACTCAGGTAAAATTATGAGGACCATTTATATAAATTTCCCAATAAAAAAACTAGGCTAATTCACTCCTAAGTCCTAACTCAACTAATGAAATAAAACTTAATATTTGTCGGTACATAAAATGTAAACTAGAGATTACGAAAAAAAATTCAAAAGACTAGGAGTATAATGTATTTTAATGGGCACTTTATCTTTTACGAGCTAAAATTAACACCGTTAATGATTTAGTTAACGAAAGTAGAAATCTTGGTGAAGGAAGGTTAAGGCCCCGTTTCAGAAACAAGTTAAGAACTTATTTTTTGTTGAATAAGAAGTGTTGTTCCGGAAAATAAAAAGGATGGTAATTATTTTGGTAGAATTTATATAGGTACCAAGGGGCGTCGGGAGGGAAATCGTACCGGCAGTCGCACAGGGCCGTCT
This sequence comes from Rhododendron simsii, assembly GCA_014282245.1. Taxonomy (NCBI): domain Eukaryota; kingdom Viridiplantae; phylum Streptophyta; class Magnoliopsida; order Ericales; family Ericaceae; genus Rhododendron; species Rhododendron simsii. The sequence goes on from CM024958.1 coordinate 10,536,176, forward strand.
CCGGCCACCGGACGGCCGATCCGAGCCGTTCAAAAATTCTAAAAAAAAAAAAACCAAGGGGGCCTACGTGGGAATCAACGGCATCCGAGATGTGTAGGGTGCTTGATCCGAGCACCCTTTTTCCATGTGTATATACGTCTGATCAGCCGTCCGGTGGCCGGAGACGGCCCGGCGCGGCCGCCGGTACGATTTCCCTCGGCCGGCGCCCATTATCATAGCAACAGTCTTATTTTTTGTATAAGACAACTTCAAGCTCAAAAATTATGTGTTTACGCAAATAATTTTCCTATTAATACGGTGCAAAAAAAATTGAATTTTTTTTTCATTTACATTATTTTTGAGTTTGAAAATGTGAAATGAACTTTTTATTTGGGTTTTGTGGAATGACCCTTCTTATTTTTGAATAAGAAATGGCAAAATAAGTCCTTATTTTTTAAGAAGGTTTCCGGAACGGGGCCTTAATTTGTAGGAAATCTCAGGAGTGGTTAGTGAAATTTACCCTTTGTTCTTACACATGGATTAATCTAAGCAACTAAAAAAAAAAACCAAAGATTAAGTTAAGCTTCTCCAAAGTGAAGTTTAAAATTGGCTAAAAATTCGAATCATGGATACTTCAACAATTATATTGGATGAGGATATACAAAATAAATAAACGAATGCCTAGCAATTCAAACAATTTCCCCCACCGCCCCTATAGATTAATCCTTCCTAAAATCTCTACCATATAAAGGATTCAGACCAAAGTGGAACATGACGATGTGGCAGGATCAAATAGAGCCGGAACCAAGTATTTTCTCCCATTAGCACCATGAGCATTGTAGCTAGCACCCGTTGTAGAGTCCACCAAAAGGTTCCCTGCGAAGCCGGGGAATGCTCCCTTGGCGTAAACTCCAGGACAAGCCGATGCGGCTTCTAATGGGGCATCAGCAGGTCCCTGATAGTAGCCATTTCCGAATGGGTTTGTGGCGGTCCCGGCCAAAAGGGTGGCCAAGTTGATCACCATTCCATCCATACCCACATCTTGGTTGGGTGCGACCAAAGGTGGACTTTGTGGTCCATAAATAGGCTGGTGGAATGGCCAAGCGCATTGGCCCGGGCACTGAGTCTCCGAGTTGCCGACCCAGATGTAGGCAAACTTGTAATTTTTCCCTTTTGCTTGGACATTGCCCTTGGAAGATCCGTGCGTCCCACACCGGCTCATACAGAACCCATCGACGGTTACGTCGGCAGATGTGAGGACAACGTTAATGGCGTTCATCTGATCACCCTTTGACGCTAATTGCACAATTTGTTTTTGAGTGAGCGATTTCCCCATAGAGTAGTTCTCATCAAGTATTTGATTACCGAGAGTGAGAGAAAGGGAAGACAATTTCTTGGATTTGACTAGGTTGTAGTATTTCTCGGTGGTTTTCCACCATGTGCCGACCGACGGTTGCGTTTGAGGTGGGGAAGAAGACAGGGAGGTGACGAAATCGGAGACTATGGCTCGTTGGGAAGGAGTGAATTTGCCGTACCAAATGAGATTGATTGGCATTTGACCAGAAAGAAGAGGGCCATTGTGGTATTGCATGAGTGCATTGGGTTGATCTTGGACCAACTCGGTGAGTTTTCTTGCCGCAAGTGAGACGTGGAAAAGAGATATTAAGACCAGGAGTTGGGAGAAGAAAGATGCCATTTTTTTGATCTTGATTAGAAAATTTAGGCAGAGAGAGAGAGAGAGAGGAGAGAGACGAGGGGCTCTAATTTTTGGTGGGTTTGATGTATGGATTAGATGCGTGGTGGTGTCTATTTATACAGGGTTGCATTTGATGATATGGATGCAAACAAGGGGTTGGGAGATGCTGTAGCAGTGCACTCTTGCACTACAGCCGTGTAGTGGGGAAGGTGCTGAGAAAGAGGCCACAACTTGACCATTGCCTTGGCTGTTTCCTGCTAAGGGAGAGTGAGACAATGGAACTCTCATACGCGTCTTTTTTAAAACCGGAGGAAAAGCATTCTCCCTTTTGAGATTTTCGATTTGAATTTATAGGTAATGAGTATAGAAAGAAATAAAGTAATGATTGGAAATAGAGTTAATGATTGTAGAGAGACATAGAGAAAAATGAAAGTAATAACTGAAAATAGATAGGATAATGATTAGAATCCAAAATCTTAAACCATTGAACGAAGAGATAGGATAATGATTAAAATCCAAAATCTAAAACCCTTGAACGAACCGGGTTGGGATTGTTTCTCTTTGCTTTTTTTTTTAATGAGCTTTTTGGGTTTTTCGAGTTTTGTTTGTATCAAAAAAAAATTTCGCATTGGTTGATTTTGTGTCAAACTTTTTGAAAAGTTGGCATTTGATTGTGAAATCTAGTCATAGAAGAGATCCCTTCAAGATCCCTACAATGAATCCTACACAATTGCTGGAAATTCATCAGGCATTGGGTTGTGAAATTTAGTCATATAAGAGATCTCTGCAACGAACCCTACATGATTGTTGGAAATTTATCTATTCACTAAATGAGTCGGCCTCTTAGGGTTCAGAGATGTTTTTTTTTTTCCGGCTTGGATTTGTCTCCGTGTATTCTTGTGGTGTGATTGCAAGTGCAGTAGATTTTAGGTGGGTTTTGTCAAGTCCTTTCCTTGTAATCCTGTTATTCTTGTATATTTGATCCGTTTTGGATTTTTTAACGAAGATTTGCCGGTCAAAAAAAATAAAAATGTATATTTGATCCGTTTTGGATTTTTTAACGAAGATTTGCCGGTCAAAAAAAATAAAAATTGGCGAGTCAGACAGACTGGATGTGAACGCATTATAATAGGGACGCAAAGATAAGCTAAAGTTGTGAAGAGATGCCCCCACTTTATTATGGAGTATTACGCTACAGAACAAAAAGGAGATTACACTTTACAGCTTAGGCACAGTGCGAACTTTGCACTGGTGGATTTTTAATTGACAAAAAGACCATTGGAATTTGAGTCCTGTTTCAGAGAATCCAAGAGGGGATACCTGGTTATCCCACCCACCCACCCACCCACCCACGCACCCACGCACCACCCTTGACCCCACAACCGAATTCCACATTTACCCCCGCCAACCCACCCCCACTCCCTCCCTTCTTTCTTTCCTTCCAATTTGGTTCTTTTTTTTTTTCTTCCCTCTTTATTTCTTTTTTTTTCCTGTTTGAATTATTTCCTTTTTAATTTTCATTTATTTTCTTTATTTTTTTCTTTTCCCATTTACATCCCTTCTTTTTTTTTTGATTAACTGAAATTCTATTTTCAATTAAAATTGACTTTATACTTAATAAATTTATATTATTTTAATTATTTAATTAATTTGTCTTAACAATGAATTCTGGTTGGGGGTAAATTCCGGTATATAATCGCGACTATTTATGGGAGATGCTCTCCCCACTACGAATATCATTCTCAAATGACCAACTATCTGAAATTGAAAAGTTGTAGTCATTCATTGTTCCGTCCCGAATTTTTCACTATGGCGTTCCTAAAAATTTTTGTGTACACAGTCTGTGAGGAAAGCCTAAGTAACCATGCTACTAATCAAACTATTATTTCTTACATTTAAAAATTTTGTTCTTTCTTTCTTACACAATAGGTTCAAGTCTAATTCTAGGTTTTGTAAAGTAATTGAGAGAAAAAAAAGTGTTTCAATTGATCTTGTTTATTCGATTGTTTTTTTCCCCTTTTTTGTCCTTTCTAGATTAAAAAATATAGTTACAAAAATAAGTGTTCCAATTTTCAATTCGTTTGAACCAGTGCAAAGTTATTATTTTTCTGATCATTTCATCTTAAATGGTCATAATAAATTTTTGGCTCCAAGGCCTTTCAATGGACACCCTAACATAGTTTTGAAACTAAATAATGAGTCTTATGGTGTTTGTTGAAAGGCCGTAAACTAAAAAATTCATTATGACCATTTAAAATAAAATAATAAAAAAACGATCTTTGCTCTGATTTAACTAATTAAAAATTAAAGCACTTAATTCTTGAATTATATTTTTAAATATACAAAGGGTGTATTTATAGAAATTAAATAAATAAGATATAAGTAATTAAATAAAAAATAAATTAAAACGTAGGGGGACCCGTGGCTTTGCTGCCCAAGGGCACAGTAACCTCTACGAAGCCCCTAAAACATTGCCGTTTTAGTTATAAAAAAAAAAAATCGAAACTAGCCATTTGCAATCTTATGGAGTAGAAATTTGATTATAAGAGCCCTAGAGACAAAATTTGATTATGTCTCTTTAGAATAATATGATCAAAATAATAAGATCTTCACATCATTCAAATAGATTAAAAATTGAAGCACTTAATTTTTTAACCATATTTTTGAATATATAAGCGGTCTCAAAAAATTAAGTACTCAAATTTTCACTCCATTTGAATCGGTGCAAAGATCTTGTCAATATAATCAGAATAACAGGATCTTTGCACCAATTTAAACTGAGTGAAAATTTGAGCACTTAATTTTTTGAGACCATTTATATATTAAAAAATATGGTTAAAAAATTAAATCTTTCAATTTTTAATCCGTTTGAACGGGTGTGCAGATATTTTTATTCTGATCATATGATTTTAAAGAGACATAATCAAATTTTGTCTTTAAAACTCTCATAATTACGTTTTTGCTCTATAGAATTGGATATTGATGGTTTTGATTGTTTTTTTATAGGTAGTGACTAAAATGGCAACGTTTTATGGGCTGGGGGGTAATCCGGAAACAGAAAGTCTACACACACATACAATCTGTGCACAGATTGTGCACAGATTTCAATGTGGGGCCCACCACGGGTCCCATACAAATTATCCGAGCCGTTCATTAAATGTAAAATATTTTTTCAAGGGGCCCCGTAAAAAATAAGCTCAATCCGATACCTATAGGTGATCAATCCAACCATATAATTTTTCATTATCCGAAAATCTAAATGAAAAGTTAGATGGTTGGATGAAGTACCGATAGGTGTCAGATTGAGCTTATTTTTTACAGTCATCCTTGAAAAAATGTTTTACATTTAATGAACAGCTCGGATGATTTGCGTGGGACCCATGGTGGGCCCCACAATGAAATCTGTGCACAATCTGTGCACAGATTGTCTGTGTGTAGCACAGTTCATCCGGAAAAAGTGCTGTGGGGTCCGAGGGTGGGGTGTCAGGGGAGGGGGGAATAGCAATTTACCCAAGAGAGACACGTTTTGCTAAAAGCCAGTACAAGATGATAAAGGAAAAAGTTGCGGGACAGGCTGGACGCCGTCTGGGCTGGACTTAAAGTCACGTAGTCGGTAGCATGAACGGGTGCAACAGCGTGAGCTTGAGTGTTAACATTTTAAAAATATACTGGCCTTATTCGTTTGATAACTTTGAGTATTTAGTTTTAGTAATGGGTGGAGAGAAAATTAAGATAATGATTGTAAAAAGAGAAATGAAATTAATAATTGAAGAAATAAGGTAATAATCGGAGAAAGATATAGAGTAACGATTAAAAAACAAAGTAATTATGTTAAATGAACAAGACCACTGTATTTACAACCTACTAAAATTGTGAGGGTTAAGAATAATGAATGGAGAAAGGTTTTTAGGCCCGTTTGATAAAATTGTTAGCATTTGGAATTGGATTAATAGTCTTAAGGGACTCTCAAGAGGCTGTTTGGTAACCAAAAAGACCTCCGAAATTGCTAGTTCATGGGATGAATAAGCCGAATTATAGGGGGTATTGCTAATACTCTCATGGAGATGGTATTGGTAATCCAATCCTCTCCTTAACGGTCCAATACCATCGTGTATACTATTAATCCAATTCAACCTTATCCCAGGCGAAATAAATATTATATTAATAATCTCATCATCTAATTACATTCTAAACAAACAAGCAAGTTACTAATTACATCTCATTACCAATCTCAATTATAATCTCATCTATTTACGAATTCCACCTATCTATTACTGTTATCAAACGAGACCTTAGAGTAATGAATAGAAAGAAAGAAAGAAATTTTTTTTATTGAAAACTGTGCTTTGAAATTTAATTTAAGACCTTAAAAGGAAAAATATTGTGACTATAGGCGGGACCATCCCAGTTAGCAGTGCCGCAGTGAAGCGCCTCGTCAATCAAAAAACCGAGATGCCGCACGTTTTTTTTCCCGAGAAGAGTATGTCAGTATGTGCAACAGCCTCAACATATCTTATACACTGAGGTGTTTTCACTAACAAAAGATACTAAAAATTTAACACATTTTATCATCTCATTTTTACTAACAAAAAAATTTCAGCATTTCAAAATTTGGTTTCCACTAACAAAAAGGTTGTCAACAAAATTTTTTTTTGTTACAGTTACTCTACTTACAAACCCATTAACAATATGTTCACTGAAAATAACTTGACATTTCTCAACAACTTATTCACTACCGGAAACAACTTGACATTTTTCAACAACTTATTCACTACCGAAAACACCTGATAACTTCTCAACCACAAATAAAAATCCACAAAATTTTCATTACCGTAAACACCCCCTAATGCGAAGGGTACCTAACTATTGCGGTATCCAAAATGTACAATAGTTTGCGGGGCTCAGTTTTGGATTCCACATGAATAATCTAAATCGTTCATTAATGAAATTACCTATTGCACTATAAAGTCCCGGGGGGTGGGGGGTGTTGGAATGAGACGACCAATTTAAAATTAACTCAACCACCAACTTAAAACAACTATCCAATCTTCATGCCAAACTATTCAATTCAACAATATAAGTAAAAGAGTGATAAAACTAAAGAACGCAAACACGAGATATACGTGGAAACTACTTAGGTCAACGTACCCTATGCATAAAACCACGGCCTAGTCTACTCAAATTTCCATAAATCAAAATGTTAGGCAAAAAGACTACAAGTTAGGAATTACCGACTTTTACCCTAAATCATACCTAACTCCACTTCTTACCTAGCATGCCATGCCCCTTCTTGATTCCATGGACTCCTCGAGCAACACCATCTCGATCTCCGCTCTAGAGCGGCTCTGGTATCATCCGGTCATTTAGACTCATAGGCATGAAAGTATGGATATTGAAAGTGAAAGTTTTTTATGCAAAAGAATCAACCTAGAGAGAATACATGGATTAAGAAAGTAATCCTCTAGATTGAACAAAGATGATTGAATGCAAGATTCAATTCATCTAAATGCAAATGATGGCACAAGAATGAAAGAGATAATGCTTTCTCTCTCTAAAGTGGGCTATAACACTCTTGTTCCCTAGAATAATGAAAAACAAGATTATATATGACCAAGCAAGGAAAAATCCTAGAGTGCCCTACTAAGGCGCTCTTAACACGCGCACAAGGGCCTTAGTCTTCTAAGGCATTATTAAGGCACTCTTAACACGCGTGCAAGGGCCTTAGTCTGTTAACGTAATGCTAAGGTGCAAGCACTTAAAAGGCCTTTGACAAAATTTCCTTTCAAAAAAAACAAGGCCAATAATATAAGATTAGTGCAAACATGAGATTTCACAAAAGATTAAGACATTGAAAAGCTGTAATGATGCATGGAAAAATATTAAGCTAAATGCACATGAGATGCATATACCTTTCTAATCACATTCCAAGCAAAATGCACAGCATGACCTCCTCGATCAACGGATGGAGTATCTAATTTAGACAAAATAAAACCACCTCCCAAACCCAAAATGGAAAAAGAATTAATAGAAACTCCAACGGTTGGACGCATCCGGAAATTGCCAATTATATTAACAATTAATTCAAAAATAATGTGTTGAATGGCCCTGCAAAAAATCAACACAATTAGATATGCGTAAGTTGTCAATGCAATCTTCATATTTCTCATTCAGAATTTAGGATCATGGATTCTGGATGAAAACTTTAAGTTTGGATCAACGACTTACGCATATTTAACGAGTTGATTTTAAAATTATTTAAAATTATTTTTGTAGGACCAAAAAATGGACTCCACAAGCTGATGTAAACTTTCGGTACCCCAAAAGTTTGGTACCCAAAGTCGTGTTCTATCTTATTTTAGTTTTTTTTTTTTTGTTTGTTATATGTGGTGTGTGAAAAACCTATCAATCTTCTCACTCCGTGAGCCGATCCAACCCACACCAAATATTATGGGTTGAAATTTAGAGCGGTTGAGTTAGGCGGATAAAACACAGTTTTTAAGTGAATCAATTTGGCTGCGGGTGTTCTCTAACTCGACTCAATCCGCTATATCAATGCTAAGATGAACCCTCGGACACTTTATTTAGCCTGCCTACTTGGATCCGGATCCTGCCTACTTATCGATCTTGATTTCTAAGGTGCACCCTACCTAGATTTTGGAAAAATCAAAATGTCGCACTCTGGTGTGTGGTTATATTTTCAAAAACCAAAAAAGCTATGGGTACACTAATTAAGTAACACTACTGATTGCAATGCTTAGGTGTAGGCGCACACCCGAATAATTTACAATTCAAAATTTGGTCCAAAAGATGTTGGGAAATCACAGAAAAAGGAAACCCAAAGTTCTAAACGCCGGTGACAACCACCATTGAAACCATTTTCGGCCCAATTTTCCAAGCGATGACCACCGAAGCTAGCCACCCTTCTCTCTCTCTACAAAATTGAATCTGATTGTGACTAGGTAGAGAGAGATTTGGAATCAAAGAGAACTCTACGTCACTATGACGGAAAATTATGTCCAAGGAAAGAAAAAAAATGTAGATCTGAGAGTACATTATACATGTCTCCAAACATATCAAATTAATAGTGAGTGTACCAAGAAAAAACCCATCAACAGAAGCTCCCAATTGGGTAAAAATAAGCACAACCAAAATATGAAAGTGAAAAAAAAAAAAACAGACAGTAATTGAAAAGAATTCCTCTATATCTCTCCTCAAACATATAATTATCGACACATTTTTATGGAAATACATCATGACTAGCCACCCAAAAAATAAAAAGTTTGACAGTTTTGTATATTCACCTAGCAACAGAGACAAGTCCAACGGATGACATGTTAATATAGTGCTCTGTCTCAGCAGTCGAAAACATGATTGTTGTAATTGTTGGGACGGTTCGGGTTTCCAATGGTGTTGGTTCAAATTCCACCAAAGTCAATGTTTTGCACATGGTTCCATTTTCTGTTTTTTCTCTCGAAGTGCTAGCTGCTGTGACCTTCCAACTTCTCTTGCTGGGAACTTGTATAGGTTTATTAATGCATGGGTTGGTGGGTGTATATAATGGCGTTGAGGGAGAGTTTTTCGGTAAACACAGAGAGAGTAAGAGTGGAAGAAAACAGTTTGTGTGTGTGTGTGTGTGTGTGTGTGTTGTAGGGGGGGGGGGGCAGCTCCTTTGGGAGCCATCAGGCATCAGGTACACGGGTTTTTCTACCGCCAGTTTTGTGTGTGCAAGGGTCAGGTCTGGTACTTAGTGAGAGTGTGCTTTTGTATGAGTGAGTGTATAAGAGTTGGGTGTGGGTTATTTCATATACAATTGTACTTATACGGAAATTTTCATAGTGAAAAGAATGGATCCTCTCCGTGGAGTAGGTTGTTTTTGGGAAACCACGTATACTTTGCGTGTCTCTCTCTATTTGATTTTTCATTGAACTTCCATTGGTTGCAATTGTGGTTGTGTTTGAATCTCAGCGCTTGGGTGCTTCCGCGTTTAATCCCAATAGTAATTAACAAGCATCAATTCTGTGAGGTGTGCAAGTAAGCGACTAGTAGGATTTTTCATATAAAACATTTATATGGACTTTTGAACAGGTAAATGATATTGGCATTTTAAAAATTGATGCAGACATTCCAAAACCAGTGTAATTTCAAAGCCATTTTTCTTTGTTTTTTTGAGTATCTTCATCAATTTTTAGAATGCCAATATTATTTTCTTTGAACAAAATAAAAGAATATTACATACACTATTTGGGTACATAACTAATTATGCCAATTTTAAACTTTGTATTTAAAGTGATTTTTTTATTGGAATCATGAAAGTATCAAACCAAGGCATAGTAATTACTTTAATTTGTAGATTTTCTAGGAGAGTAAATAGAGAAAAGTAACGAGTGTAATTTGGCGGTCAGCTGTTTTTTAGAAGAGTATATTTCGAAAGAGGAAAAAGAGTATTACGAGTCCTTTTAGACGAGTATATGAATATGAATTGCACATTAACGATAGATCAGATCCACCAAACGAGAAACTACCCAAGCTAAATTCCGCACAGCTAATGATTCGTCGTACTTTTCAACAAAGGGATTTGTGGAATTTCTGCAGATTCCGAAGGGAAGAGATCACAAAACAGCAAAAACAGAAACGAAAATTAAAAACCTGTTCATATTCGGTTTTCACCATCAAACTCCGTCGTTGCCACTTTCATTGCCACGGCTGCCTTATTTTTTGAGTACCCTAACGATCCCATGTGCAAACTTAGCTTCATGGACGATCAAAACTCATGACGTGAGGAGTTCGCTTAATGTACCCCTGTAGGAAGGATAGAAAATGTAGGAATTAAATTATGCCTCAATATCCTGGAATTTGAGTATGAGGTTTTGGAATTGCGGATATCCCTAATCATTTGGTCTAATATACGGACTAAAATAAGACAACCCAGACAAAACGAAGACTAAGGTAAGCCTCTCCAAAGCGGAATTCAAAATTGGCCAAAGTTTCGAATCATCTCATAGATAGTGCAACAATTATATTGAACAAGGCTATACAAAATGAATTAAATGAATGCCTAAAGTAATTCGAAACTAGTTTTGCTCGCCCTATATATAGCTTTCCCTTTCGTACACATCTCTAACATCAAACGATTCAGACCAAAGTGGAACACGACGATGTGACAGGATCAAAAAGAGCCGGAACCAAGTATTTTCTCCCATTAGCACCATAAGCATTGTAGCTAGCGCCCGTCGTAGAGTCCACCAAAAGGTTGCCTGCGTAGCCGGGGAATGCTCCCTTGGCGTAGACTCCAGGACAAGCCGATGCGGCTTCTAATGGGGCATCAGCAGGTCCCTGATAGTAGCCATTTCCAAATGGGTTTGTGGCGGTTCCGGCCAAAAGGGTAGCCAAGTTGATCACCATTCCATCCATACCCACATCTTGGTTGGGTGCGACCAAAGGTGGACTCTGTGGTCCATAAATGGGCTGGTGGAATGGCCAAGCGCATTGGCCCGGGCACTGAGTCTCCGAGTTGCCGACCCAGATATAGGCAAACTTGTAATTTTTCCCTTTTGCTTGGACATTGCCTTTGGAAGACCCGTGCGTCCCACACCGGCTCATACAGAACCCATCGACGGTGACGTCGGCGGACGTGAGGACAACATTAATGGCGTTCGTTTGATCGCCCTTTGATGCTAATTGCACAATTTGTTTTTGAGTGAGCGACTTTCCCAAGGAGTAGTTCTCATCAAGTATTTGATTGCCAAGAGCGAGAGAAAGGGAAGACAATTTCTTGGATTTAACTAGGCCGTAGTATTTCTCGGTAGTTTTCCACCACGTTCCGACAGATGGTTGGGTTTGAGGTGAGGAAGAAGACAACGAGGTGACGAAATCGGAGACTATGGCTCGTTGGGAAGGAGTGAATTTGCCGTACCAAATGAGATTGACTGGCATTTTGCCAGAAAGAAGAGGGCCGTTGTGGTATTGCATTAGCGTATTGGGTTGATCTTGGACCAACTCGGTGAGTTTCCTGGCAGCGAGTGAGACGTGGAAGAGGGAGATTAAGATCAGGAGTTGGGAAAAGAAAGACGCCATAATTTTGATCTAGATGAGAAAATATGGGGTTGAGAGAGAGAGAGAGAGAGAGAGAGAGAGAGAGAGAGAGAGAAGAGGAATGATCAGTAGCTCTGATCTTTGGTTGGGTTTGTTGCTGGTGTAAAGAATAGAGGAGTAGTGGTGGCTATTTATACAGGCCTGGTTGCATTTGATATATGGATAGAAGTGATGAAGGTGCTGAGAAAGAGGCCAAAACTTGACCTGACCATTGTCTTGTTAGCTGTTTACTGCTAAGAGAGGGGGAAAGAGAGAGAGAACCGAACTCTCTCATACGCGTCTTTTTTAAAACCGGTGGAAAAGCTAATTTTAATTCCCACGCTCCTACCACGGTGTTTGTCTCAACGGTTATGTTTCGTGAAGCAAGCAAGTAATGTTAATTAGGGAGCCAAGCAATTCGCGAGCTCGGCTTCGCTTGGCTCATTAACGCTCGTTCGGATCGACTTATTTAGTAAGTGAGCCCAGCTAGAGCTCGAGTTTTCGGCTTGGCTCGATAAAAGGCTTTGCTCGATTGAAGTGACTTGTTTAATAAATAATTAAGCTCGACTCGTTAAAACTCAAGTTCAAATTTTTAGTTTATTTATTAAACGAGCCGAGCTCGAGCTCGACAAGGCTCGGCTCATTTACAGCCTTATTAATAATGGTAATTGAATTTCAAAAAGGGGAAAAAGCAAGCTGGCATTGGGTTTTGAAATCTACGCATATAAGTGGCGAGTCCCCAACTAGAAGTGGGCCATTTGGATGCATTGCAATAAGGAGTAAAGATAAGGTAAAGTTGTGAAGAGATGCCCCCACTATGCAACAAAAAGGAGATTACAGCTTAGGTACAGAGCGGACTTTGCAGCTGGTGGATTTTTAAATGACCAAAAGACCATTGGAATTTGACTCCTGTTTCAGAAAGATGGGATAGGACATTTATGGGAAGGACCAATTGGGAAATCCAAGAGAGAGACGTTGCAGAAGAAACCAAAGGGGAAAAAGTAGAGGGACAGGCTGGACGCTGTGGGGGCTGGACCATCCCAGTTGGCACTCAAGAGCATCGTTAACAAAAATTCGAGATGCCACACTCGGACGTAGTGACTCCGTTTTGCTATTTAGGCAAATGTCCAATTTAGGTAGTGAAAACTCAAAAATTACCCTGCATCACCCTCAAAAGAAGCCTCAATAATTTAAGATATAGAAGCTACAGTGTCTAGCCAAACCTCACAGCATATGACGAATTAATTAGGAAATAATAGTTCTGGGATATATAAAGAATTAAAAGCTACTAATCCAAAATTGGCTTTGAGGCCTTCTTAATTTTTCTAGAACGTCCGCACATCCATTGGTTTCTCTGAAAATATGCCTGATTGAACTAGATTGGAATTTTTAGTCCCTACATGTGACTTGGAATCGGAAATCAAGTGACAGTGGATGCAGTGAATTTTGTTGCTCCTTTATCAAATGAAGGGCATGCAAAGCATAATCTCTAAGTCTATGTTGCTAATTCCTTTTTCCCAGGCTAGATTAAGGCCATCCCTTAGAGCCCAAAGTTCTTCTGCCACCATTGAAGACTTCCCAATGTTGTTACAAAAACATGAGATCCAATTACCTCTTCATTGTCCATTAGCAAGCTTTCGTCCATACCAAAGCCGTTTTGGTCAAGGGAGCCATCAGTGTTTATAATTTATAACACCTAGGAGTTGGTTTGGACCATTCCACAGCCGAAGAAACTGGAACCATATCACGAATAGGTTTTGAACAAATAAAATGCCATTCCCAAGCGCAACTAATGATATCATCCAGAGAGAAGACTTTGGGTAAAGGAGAGGTGGGTGTGGAGGGAAAGGAGTGGTGAAAGTGGAGACTATCACGAAGTTGGAAAATCGGAGCCGCGCGCTTGGACTCACAATGAACAAAATACTCTGGATTTTGGGATACTATCGTCACAAAAAACAAACCAGAGAAAACGAAGAGAAAGAACAGAAAAAAAAGAATACACAGATATACGAGCTAGGTTCAGCAACTTGCCTACGTCCCTGGGAGCCACACCAGTCCATTATGAATGAAATAAATCGAAAAATTACAAGTCTTCTTCTTCCACTATGAGAAAAGTTTTCTCTTGCACTTTTTCTCACTAGAAACCCTCACAGTCAATAACCTTAGTAGTCAATCTATCTTAGGAAGCTAGCCAAATGAAATAGGAGATCCTAGGGTTGCAGGGGGTTTTCCAAACCCACTTCCAGTCTGTTATCCGGAGGCGGGGGGGCTGCTCCCCCCCTTCCCGCTCCCCTTCCTGCTCCCCCCCCCCTTTCCGGGCCCACTCCGGTCTCGCTCCGATGATTGGAAACGTTCACTTTGTAGAGCTCGTCGAGTAGAACAACCATGTCAAAAATCAGCTTGATTGGATATCATTAAGTCCTTGATCGGAACCTTTTTATTTTAAAAAGAATGGATCCGAAACACTGAATCAAATCCATTGTAACCCATGGACCGAGAGTTTATGGGCTCCGATCAGGTACTTAATGATATCCAATCAAGCTGATTTTTGACATGGTTGTTCTACTCGACGAGCTCTACAAAGTGAACGTTTCCGATCATCGGAGCGAGACCGGAGTGGGCCCGAAAAGAGGGGGAGCAGGAAGGGGAGCGGGAAGGGGGGGAGCAGCCCCCCCGGCTCCCTGTTATCCTACTGCATCCGTTCCAAATTTTTTGGCCTACTTTCACTATTCGGATCACCTCAAAAAATCGTTTTATGTGTGTCTTTAAATGTGCACTGTAATGTTTTTTTATGAACAATTAATATGTGTTTATCAATGACCATGCAGTGGAGCATTTGAAAAATGTTTAGATGGAAGCCACAAAGTGAAACTGTAATTTTTTACTTTTATCGAATTTTGATCAACAAAATTTCTTTAACCTATAACAAAGCTTCCTTATAAATTTTCTTAAATAGGATTGACTCTTTATAGCTATGGTCTCACAACCTGGGTGCTACACAAACAACCGTTGTGTAAAACACAACACACAACCAATCTCTATCCGTTCATTGTTATAATAAACGGTCAAGATTCACTCAAATTTTTTCTCAGAACAGTTAAACTTTTTTCTGGAAGAGTTTTTTTTTTTAAAATCTAAACTGTTCAAACACATTTAGACAGCTAGAATTAGGCGCGCGTAGCATTTTTGTTAACCATATCTGGTGTGTAACTACAGCTTTTGCACCGTCGGATACCATTAGTCTCCGCCCTGAATGTACTAGAAAAATCACATGTATTGGTTGTTCTGTTACGCATCAATCCGTTTCCAATTTGTTGACCGAATCACGGCCCATATTCGACTCTTAATTATGACTGATTTAAAAGTGGGAAGGTAGATTTTGCCGTGCCAGGGCATGATGCAGGGAATTTTTTCCATGGAAATGATAGAGAATAGGAGCACCCGAAGTAGGGAAAACTTCAAACCAGTCTACTTCCTCCAAACAGGTACATGCAAAGAGTTACAATATTGAACACAAAACTGTATTGGAAAAAGAAATGGATCAGGACAATGAAATAGATTGGCTATTGAGCAAAATTTTTATAGAACCACATAAATAGTGCAACCGTTAATTCAACTGATTTGGTAACACTATACACAATAAATTAAAGAATGAGTCAGTACATTTTTTTTTCCCTCTAGCTTTATCGTCCGTAGAAACTTTCTTTTAGCATCTTATTCAGACTAAAGTGGAACACGACGACGTTGTTGGATCAAATATAGCCGGAACCAAGTATTTTCTCCCATTAGAACCATGGCAATTGTAGCTAGCACCGGTGGAAGCGTCCACCAAGAGATTTCCAGGGAAGCCAGGGTATGCTCCAGTGCCGTAAACCCCAGGACAAGCCGACGCGGCCTCCATCGGAGCACCAGCCTCCCCCTGGTAGAAGCCTTTTCCAAATGGGTTCGTGGCGGTCCCGGCCAATAGGCTAGCCAGGTTGATCACCATCCCATCCATACCCACGTCTTGGTTGGGCGCGACCAAAGGTGGGTTCTGTGGTCCATAAATAGGCTGGTGAAACGGCCAAGCGCATTGACCCGGGCACTGAGTCTCCGAGTTACCGACCCAAATGTAGGCGTACTTATGGTGCTTGCCGTTTATCGGGGCGCTACTCTTCGAAGACCCATGGGTGCCACAAGTCATACAAAACCCTTCGACAAGTACGTCAGCGGCGGTCATAACCACGTTGATGGCGTACATCTGATCGCCCTTCGACGCCAACTGCTTGATGTGTTTCTGCTTGAGGGATTTTCCCAACGAGTAGTCCTCGTCGAGTATTTGACTACCCAAAGAGAGGGTGGATTTCTTCGATTTCGCTTTCTCGTAATATATACCGGTGGTTTTCCACCAGGTGGCGACCGACGGCTCGTTTTGAGCTGGGGGAGAAGAGAGCGAGGCGACGAAATCGGAAACAATGGCTCGCTGCGCAGGAGTGAATTTGCCGTAGAAAATGAGATTGATTTTGATATGGCCGACGAGAAGAGGGCCGTCGTGGTATTGCATGAGTGTAGTGGGCGGTATGTATAACTCGGTGAGTCTTCTGGTGGCGAGTGAGAATTGGAAGAGAGAGATTAGGAGGAGGAGTTTAGGAATGAAAGATGCCATTTTGTCTTTTTTTTTTTTGATCTAGATGAGAAAATGGGTGCGAGGAGAGAAGAGTGTGTCTAAGTTGGGGTTTTGCTCTGTTTTGGTGGTGAGTGAACGGAGGTGTAGTGGTGGCTATTTATATATGCAGCATCTCAATTGATATGGACGTGTGTGTAATGTGAGTAATGAACCTGCTAGGAAAGTGGCCAGCCAAAAATTATTATAGCTATTAGCTGGTATCTGGTAAGAGAGATGGGGTGAGAGAGAGAGAGAGAGAGTTACACACCAAACGCGTCTTTCAGATTGGAGGAAAATTTAATTACACGCTCCTAGTACTACTATGTGCGATGTCGTAGTCTCTCTAGATTTACAAACCTCAAAAATTATAATAGCAGAGACGATTTGCAGAAAACCACGTAGAGAAAAACGCGTTTGACCCAATTTTGGATTCTGAAAAAATTTAGAAAAATATCCATAAATTTTTTTTAACATTATTTTATGGGACCTTGTAAAAAATCAGCTCCAGCGCATATCAATAAGTGTTACTTTCAGATTCGTAGGGGCAAAACTGCTCAGTTCGCCCTTACAAATCCAAAAGTAATACTTACCGATATCCACTGGAGCTGATTTTTTACAGGGCCCCATAAAATAATATTAAAAAATTTATGGATATTTTTCGAGATTTTTTTGAAATCCGAAATGATGTCAAACGCATTTTTCTCTGCGTAGTTTTCTGCAAATTGTCTCTGCGGCTACAAACCCTTTTTTTTTTTTTTTTATCCGCCTGCGGGTACAAACCTTGAGCAGATGATTGAGTTGTAAAGAACACGCATACACTGACGAGTCCAAATAGATTAAAATATAAAAGGAGTCAAATGACCTGCTTATCAAAAAGGTACACCCTCCTTGTTTTTCCTTTTTCCTTTTTTTTATTTTTATTTTTATAGTCCATTACTCCCTCCGTTCCAAAATGAGAATCCCTCTTTGGAACTCCAACTTTTTTAGGGGACATCTAATCATTACACCTACTTTCCACCATTACCCCTATATTCTACCTATTTTTCACAATTTGTATTCAAATAATGGGGACACTTTTGGAATTTTATCAAATTTCCACTTCTATTTTTGGAATGGGACAATCATTTTGGAACATCCCAAAGTGGAATAATGGACTCTCATTTTGGAACGGAGGGAGTACTATTTTATTTTGGGTAAATTTCAGTCAGACCCCCTGAGGTATCTGATAATAACAAGAAGTACCCGCCAGTTTTGTGAAAAATGACATAGACCTCCCCTATTTCACAGTTTGGGTTTCACTCTGTTATTTTTGCTAGTGGGAGGGACAGAAAATGAAATTTTAAATTTTATTTAGTTCTACGGCTCTCTTGGGCTCTCGTTAAAAGGGCCAGAGTCAAAAATCAATTATAACTCTTTAGGATAAAATAATCAGATAAATAAGATATTCGTACCGATTTAAATGGATTGAAAATTGGAGCACTTAAGTATCTTTTATTCATTTGGTTTTACAACTCTCTTAGAGCTCTCATTGAAAGCCCTATAGTCAAAAATTAATTATAACCCTTTAGGATAAAATGATTATAAACATAAGATCTTCGAATTGATTCAAACGAATTGAAAATTGAAGCACTTAAACATTTGTTCTTCTTTTAGTTCTACGGCTCTCTTATGGCTCTCATTGAAAGCACTAGAGCCAAAAAATAACTATGACCATTTATGATGAAGTGATTAAAAATATAAAATCTTCGCACTAATTCAAATGAATTGAAAATTAGATTAGATTCAAACGAATTCTTTGTTTAGTTTTATAGCTCTTTTAGGACTCTCATTGAAAGCACTAGAGCTAAAAAAATAATTATGACCATTTATGATAAACTAATCAAAAATATAAAATCTCTGTTCCGATTCAAATGGGTTGAAAATTAGAGCAGATTCAAATGGATTGAAAATTAGAGTAGATACTTAAGTGTTTCAATTTTCAATCCGTTTGAATCGGTGCGAATATCTAATTTTTACTATTATTTTATCCTAAAAAGCTCATAATTAATTTTTGATTCTTGGGCTTTCAATGAAAGCTCTATGAGAGTCATAAAACTAAAACTAAACGAAGAATAGATATTTAAGTGCTCCAATTTTCAATCTATTTGAATCAGTGTGAAAATCTTATTTTTTTATTATTTTATCCTTAATGGTCATAATTAATTTTTGGCTCTAAAACTTTCAATGAGAGCCTAAAAGAGTCATAGAACCAAATGAACAAAGTCTCTAGCAGAGTCGCCACTGTGGGCTCCCCGACCGGCGCGTGCCCAAAAGAGTCGCCACCCGAATTTTTGAGATCGATGATCTGAGAAACCGAAAACTCGTTTGAAAAAGGCGTTTGGTCTAGCGAAAACATTGAGATTTCAGGTTTGGAAGTCACATTACGAGGGGAGAAGGTTTTGTTGGAAAACACCCCGCTCACCCGGCAGAACTGGTCTCTACTAAGCACTTTTAAAAGGAGAATTTTAAATATCTTTTAGAAAATTAAGCTATTTAATAAACAAGTAAGGGGGGAAGGGACATGGGAAAGTATATCACGTTGACGTACATGTGATGCTGTCTGTACATGGATGATAAAGATGATGTAGAAGAAAAGAAATTTTCAACAAAAACTGTTCGGATCTCAGTTATCTCCTGCACGACATATTATAATACCGCGCACGGTTTTACAATACATCGTGCGGGGTACCTGTTCTGTTATTAGACCATCATCAGCTTCCAGAACACCGCCCGGCATATTGTATGTCACGTGCGAGGTTTTTTAACATACATCAGAAAGTGCTCAACTATTGAATCATTTTGGGAAGGTACCATTCCTTCAAGCCATGAACGTAAAATAACTTTTAATGCATTTTGATCACACAAAATGATCAAGAAAGCTTTGTTTATGAAGCAAGGCATGGCTTGTAGATATGGTTTTCTTCTGAAAATACTGATGACTGATATCTCAATAATAAGAACAGGCCTGACGGAGGATAGCTATGATGCAGATAGTTTGAACAAGAAAACAATAGCTACATGGAAGGCCGTGTGTTTAAGTACACTATGCCGTGCGACGCATCAAAGCGCTACGTGGCATGGCGCCCCCAGCACAGTGGCTGTTCTTGTTTTGAAAACGATTTTAAGTCAGTATCTAACCAAAAGGGGTTGATACTGACTACAGAAGGGTTCCCTCAGTGGTAAGGACTGGGCCTATCCCAAGGAAAATTGGTTTATACCTTTAATCCCAAGCTTGGATAAGGACGGACGGCGACGGATGATCGCGGGTATGGTTGGTTGAGGAAAGAGGGGGGGGGGGGGTGTGTGTGTAGATGTGCGTGGTAGATGGGTATATTGGCTAGTTGGGACTTTAAAGTGAGTAAAAGGATTCACTTTAATGGTGAGGAGAAAAATAGAGGATTTTGAGAAAGAAACAACCTAGATAATTTCTTTAGAGTAACTTTCTCAAGACTTGGAAGTGAACAGTGGGTGTAAAAGTATGATGAGAGATAAAGAGAATTCAAGGTCCATTTCTCTTGAGTGGCGGGTTGTATTTATAGGCAAGAGCCAAGGATTTTGAATTCAAATGGGGTAAGTATTTTTTGGGCGGGCTAGAAGTGCTTTTCAACTAAGCCAACTTGTAGCTGTGGCTCAAGTGGGCGTGGCTGACTGCTAGCTGAGCCAGTCAGAACTTTACCCAAAATGCCGTGCGGTTGACCTCATGACCTTGTGTGGCATAATGAGATTCGTTATGTCGTGTGGTGTAGAGATGTGTCGTACGGTATTAAGGGTTTAGTTCCGGGCCCTTTGGCTTTCTGTTGGGCTTTTGGGCTTTTCGGTCTAGGGGAATCCTTCCTCCAAGCTCTCGAAGGTATTGTTTCCTTTATTTAATCATTGGGACATTTAAAGAGCCTTCGAGTTCCGGATTGGGGTGTCTATACACGCCCAGTCCTCCTCTGCCACCAACATATTTCCAACATCAACTGAAACCAGAACTCAGAACTCGGCATCTTGCTCAGGTGTTCACCGCTCATCGTCTCTTTTTCAACTGGAAATGGAGGTGCCGACATTTCCCACATCAACTGAAAATGGAGGTAGGGCCAGCCCAATGTATTTAGAGGCCCTAGGTAAAGTCAGAACACGTGGTCTCATATTTTTTTAGTATTAAATTTAAAACCAGATTGTTAGAATGTATACATGGAAAGTAATTTAGGCTTCGTTTGTTTGAGCATAAAATATTTTTCGGTAAAATGTTTTACCTATTTTTGGTGTTTGGTTATGTAAAAAAAAGGAAAATATTTTACATATAAAACATTTTTCATTAATTGAATAAAAATGGCTTACTCTTGAATCTTACTTAAGTTATTTTTCGAAATGAACCTGTTGCATTCTATTGCAATTCTTATTGCTCAGTTTTCTCCATCGTCAATCCTAACCCATGTTCAATTCCAATATTCTCAAATCTCTCGACCGTTGAAGCCCCCCTTTCCCTCTCTACACTATTTCGTCGATTTTTGAAAATATTTTCAAGTGTCAACCAAACGACGAAAAATAAAAGTTTGAAGTTTGTTTTCTGAAAAAATATTTTACATGTAAAACATTTTACATCAAAACAAACAGAGCCTTAATTGGGTAGACAAAGATGAAGAAGAAGATGGATCTAACCTTCAAAGAGAGGAGAAAAACATAATTGAACTTACAGGTGTAGAGATATCGGCAAATGAGGGAATGATGTAGCTCAGGCTAACGGACCGTCATTTACCAACAATTCCTCCGCCACCACCTTCCTCGAGTGCCAATGCCGATTCAACCACAACGCCACAACTAGTTCAACTCACTTCTCACCGTCACTGGTACCAACACTCGATGCCCTTCGTCTACCGCTGTCCTGTCCTCTCGTCGGCACCTCCATTTAGGACCCACCCAAGGACAAGGCCGGAGAGGCCGTAACCTTGGGCCTCCAATGTGTGGGTCAAAAATATGGCCCCCAAGTCAGGAATAGTATGTATATTTACTAGCCTAAAATCTGCCAAATCCTTGTTTTTGTGGCAGTGGTAAGGCGCTTGTGCTGTTAACCTCAAGGTCATGTTTTCGAACCTTGGCTGTATCATCCTTTTTAATGGTTAAGAAGTGAATTTTTTGTGGGAACTCTCTCTTAAGATTCGAATCAAACCAAAACTACTCTTACTTCCATTGGTTCCACAAAGCCCGCATCACAAAACGTATTATTTTTCACAATAACAAACTATTATAACAACACTTTTTACGTTGAAATGCAAGAATCCTTGGTTTATAGTTCATTGTATAAAATTTTACCTTCATATTTCATTTCAGAATTTTTTTTTCAAAAGTTCAAATTAGATAAAACTAATAAGAAAAATAATGCCATTTATTTTGTAACATTTTTTTTTTGAATTTTTGTGTGTATATTTGGGCTATGTGAACTGTGTAGCGATTTTTGTGAACTATGTTGTATTGGAGCTATGTGAACTGTTTGTGTTAAGACTATGTGAACTGTGTATTTTAGTGTGTGGTGAGACCATGTGAATTGTGTATTTTTGGTTATGTGAACTGTGTGATGGACTACGTAAACTATATGTATTGGGTCTATGTGAACTACATATTTTCCAGTTCTCATAGCCCAGTTTAGTTCTCATAGTCATGGGTATTTTATCCAAATTAAATTAATATGGGTTAGGACTATTTTAAAAAGATTGGATAGAAATAATATATAGAGGACTATTTTAAAACCAAAGCTTAAAAAAAAAAGGGCTACTCTCTAAAAATCCTTTTGTCAGTTAATGGGTAAAAGTTCGTACATTTTTCATCCTTCCCCTAAGAGCATCCGCAATGGATTTGGTATATTTGTATGTTAAAATGTGTATTCAAATAAAAATAAGTCTCATAAATGTGTGTTAGACATTACTAACGTAGCAGTGTGTTAAAATATCCGCAATGAGTTTAGTAAATTTGTGTGTTAAAATGTTTGTTAGGATAAAAAATGAGTCTCACAAATGTGTATTATGAGTAGTGGGCATTTACATATTATGGTTGGAGTTTGAATTTATAAAGATGAGATTCACTTATTTTTTGTTAACATCTTTGCCAAACTTAACACATATGCTAGCATACTACTGTTGGAAATTTACGAAATTTCGGATGAATGAAATCGGGAATTTTGGAGGGTCTCCCGAGGCAACCGGTCCCGGGTTCGTTGTATCTGGACGCACTACAATCAATAAACGTATTGATGTGTGCAGCTATAACTCTGGTAACCCATTTACCTTGATGGCAGCATTATTCTTCTCCTTCATGGCTGCAATATTCTTCCTATTTATGGTTGATTTCATTTGGGGGTTACTCATATTGAATGGGTCCATTCAATACCAGCATTTGTGAAGATCTCCATTTGCCTATAAATTGATGCATCACGTATTGGAGGAACACAAGCAAATTCACAACCTTCTAGCATATTCTGATATACGTTCTTGAGAGAGAAAGGCAGGCAGTAGTTAGTTCGCCAAGGCGGTCGACAGTGGTTTTTCGACAACTTGCGGTTTAGCCGAGCCAACCCTGGAGGAAGATGTCGAACAAGAACCTACAACACCGACGGTAGGCGGCGAATCTTTCTTAAGGAGACTGTGGTATCATATAGGACTCGGTTTGGTTTCTGAGATTTCTGTTTGAATTTCATTTCCTATTTTCTTATTGTAATCTGTATCCTGTTTCAATAATGTACTGTATTGTTATCAATGAAATTGTTCTCTGGATTTTCTGCATATGCTGAATTTTTCCCAACAAGTTTAAGAAAGATTTTGATCATTGATCGGCATCAAATTCCAGAAAACAGTTTCTGTTTTGTACTAATCTTTGAGTTGCAAGAACAGATTCATGACTTGATAGAATCATGGTGGAGAACCACTGGTGCAAGAAGTTTAATCAATCTGCTCGGCAGATTGATTGGTGATTCATTCGAGACTATTACAGATTGATTGATGGATTGAAACGTGATACGATAACAGACCCGTTTGGCTATGGCCATGGCCTGTAGTGCGCGACATGGCCACTGTTCGGAGATGAGATTAACAGAAAGGCTATGGTCTAAGGCAGTCGTGCGCGGCTTGGCCTTGGATCAATTTTGGTTGGCCTCTGGGGTGATCTACTTAGCTTCTACCTTGACATCACCTGGCCTTGATCCCACCGTTATAATCTGCTTGGCAGAATCGATTTGGGTGCTAGGCATTTGATTAGCCAGAGGTGGCTTGCGGCCTTATGTGCCTTGCTTGAAGTGATTAGCCAGTGGTAGGCGTGAATCACTCAGCCTTGGTGCACGGCCTATGTGGTGTTAGCCAGTACCCAGATTACGCTGTTTTGCAGAAGGGGAGGTCAAATGGCCACAGTCCTGCTAGTAGCAGATTGTGTATACCGTTTACCTTTCGGGGGCACTGCCAGGTCAATCCCCGCTGAGGGCACTGCCCTTAGACTCCCGCCCGGGGCCGCTGCCCCTAAGACCCCGTCAGGGGGCACAACCCCTTAGGACCTCGGGGTACATGGTATTGTGGGGATGTTAGACCTAGCTTGTTTGATAGATTGTTAATCTATGCATGTATAGCTTGTCATTTTGAGATTGAGATTTGTTCTCTTCTATGTGGTTGTTCCAAATTTCAAGAAAAACATGACAACTGTGTAAGGGAAAACTACCGTCACTGGTAAAGAGAAGGAGACTGGTAATGTTAGTGGCAATGGCAATGGAAATGATGATGGTGTTATTCCAACTCATGCTCCTATTCCTGGGATTCCCTCTGTTCCAATGTCTCACGTGGAGAGGCCGAGCAAATTTGTTGGGGTCGACTTCAAAAGGTGGCAACAGAAGATGTTGTTCTATCTCACCACCTTGAACTTAGCAAAGTGGCTTGTCGAGGAAGCACCTATTATTGCTGAGGACGATCCTGACACTCAGAAGCGGATTGATGTGGCTAGGTGGAAAGAGCATGACTACATGTGCAAGAATTACATCTTGAATGCTCTGGATGATTCGCTGTATTCTGTGTATGGCGAGGCTCCGTCGGCTAAGGAGTTGTGGGAATCCTTAGACAGGAAATACAAGATCGAGGGTGCTGGGTTCAAAAAGTTTGTTGTGGGTCGGTTCCTTGATTATATGATAGTGGACTCCAAGTTTGTGGCAGTTCAAGTCCAAGAGCTGCAGCTCCTGCTCAATGAGATCAGGACTGAAGGGATGATTCTGAGTGAAGCATTCCAAGTTGCTGCGGTCATCCACAAGCTACCCCCATCATGGAAAGAATTCAAGAGCTATCTCATGTTCAAGAATAAGGAGATGACCTTGGAGGCTCTTTTCATCAAGCTTCGTATTGAAGAGGAGAATCAGGGTATGGATAGGAGTGCAAAGGCCTCCTACATGGCCAAAGCAAACATGGTGAAGCATGGACAATCTTTCGGTGTGAGGAAAAACCAGTATGACAGGTGTTCTGACAAGCAAGCTGGCAAACAGAAGGACAAAAGTGTCAATCTGGGACCGAGAGGTGGTGTTGCCAAGAAACAGAGAGAGAAGTTTCAGGGTACTTGCTTCAACTGCAAGAAGTTCGGGCATAAAGCTTCGGAGTGTACGAAGCCGCTTAACCCTCGCGCTCAGGCGCACTTGGCTCAGGTGGAGGCTGCAGTGTTCGATATCAACCTCTCGGCTATGGTATCTGAAGTGAACATGGTTGGTTCAAACCCGCAGGAATGGTGGGTAGACATTGGGGCTACACGTCATATCTGTTGTGACAGGCAGTTGTTCACTACCTTCGAGCCGGTTGTTAACGGTGAGAAGCTGTTCATGGGGAATTCAGCTACCTCGAATGTTTCGGGGGCAGGGGAAAGTGGTCTTAAAGATGACTTCGAGAAAAGAGTTGACTCTGAATAATGTGCTGTTCGTGCCAGATATTCGTAAGAATTTGGTTTCTGGTTCGCTGTTGAGCAAGCACGGCTTCCGCCTGGTTTTCGAGGCTAATAAGGTCACTCTGACTAAAGCTGTAATGTATGTAGAGAAAGGTTACATGACCGATGGTCTCTTTAAGATGAATGTAATGACTGTTATCCCTACTATTAATAAAAAGAATCCCCTGTTGCTTATGTGCTTGAGTCTTCCTTTTTTTGGCATGGTATACTAGGTCATGTTAATTATGATTCTATGTATAGATTAATTAACTTGGACCATATTCTAGTTTTCCAATTTGATTAAAAAACACAAGTGTGAGACTTGTGTAGAGGCTAACATGCCAAGGGCATCTTTCAAAGCAGTAAAAAAAAGCACAGAACCTTTGGGTTTAATCCACACAGATGTGTGTGATATGAAATATGTCCAAACTCGGGCGGGTAACAAGTATTTCATTACTTTTATCGATGATAGCACTCGGTTTTGCTATGTGCTGAAAAGCAAGGATGAAGCCCTGGACAAGTTTGTTCATTACAAGACTCAAGTTGAGAATCAACTGAGCAGAAAGATTAAGGTGGTCAGAAGCGATCGTGGTGGTGAATTTCAGTCACCGTTTGGAGAATTCTGTGCCCAACACAGGATTATCTATGAAACCACGGCATCTTATTCACCTCAGACTAACAGAATTGCTAAGCGCAAGAATCGTACATTGAAGGATATGATGAACGCAATGTTGATCAGTTCTGGGTTGCCTCAGAACATGTGGGGAGATGCTGTTCTCACCGCTAATTACGTCCTCAATAAAATACCTCGCAAAGACGTTGGTAAAACCCCGTACGAATTGTTTAAAAGGTAGAAAGCCTACCTATACATTCTTACGAACGTGGGGTTGTCTAGCGAAGGTTGCCATACCTCCTCCTAAGAAAGAGAAGATGGGCCCTAAAACTGTTGATATAGTGCCTATCGATTTCTTGTGTATGAGTCAGATTTACAAGATATTCATAAGAATACTCTCATGGAGTCTAGGAATGTAGTGTTTTTTGAACTCATATAGATCGATTGGAGAGTCAAGTGCTGCTAAACAGACTTTGCATCCAGCTAATGAAAGCAGACAAGGCCAAGAAGAGGATTTTCTGACTTATCTAGTAGAGAATGAGCCTTGGACATACCAGGAAACTGTAAGCTGCCCTAAGGGTCCTTTGTGGAAAGAGGCCATTAAGAGTGAGATTGATTCCGTACAACAAAACCATATGTGGGAACTGGTGGATTGCCACCAGGCAGTAAGCCTCTCAGCTACAAATGGATCTTCAAAAGGAAGTTGAAAGCAGATGGGTCAATTGATAAGTACAAAGCTAGGCTTGTTACCAAAGGATACAGACAAAAAGAAGGTCTAGATTACTTTGATACTTACTCACCAGTCTCAAGGATTACTTCCATCCGGATGATCATCGCGATCGCAGCTTTGCGTAACCTTGAGATACATCAAATGGATGTAAAAACAGCTTTCCTTAACGGCGATTTAGATGAAGAAATCTACATGGAATAACCCGAGGGTTTTTCCGCGCCAGGCCAAGAAAGGAAAGTATGTAGGCTTGTTAGATCATTGTATGGTTTAAAGCAAGCAAGCACCGAAACAATGGCATGAGAAATTTGACAATGTTGTGTTGTTGAGTGGCTTCAAGATCAACGAAAGTGACAAGTGCGTTTAAGTCAAAGACACAGACGAAGGGTACGTCATTTTGTGTCTCTACGTTGATGACATGCTTATTGTTGGTAGCAATGAAAAAGTCATTCAGTTTACCAAAGCATGTTAAACTCAAAGTTTGACATGAAGGATATGGGCCTTGCAAATGTCATTCTGGGTGTCAAGATCACCAGAACATCTGTCGAAGTTGCGTTGTCTCAGACACACTACGTTGACAAGATTCTTGAGAAGTTCAACCCGTCTGATTCAAGTGTCGCAAGAGCCCCTGTGGATTTAAGTCTGCATTTTTCCAAGAATGGGAGGGAAGGCCTATCTCAATTAGAGTATTCTCGGATAATTGGGAGCCTGATGTACTTGATGAGTTGTACAAGGCCCGATATAGCTTACTCAGTCAGCAGACTGAGCAGATACATGAGTAATCCAGGTCATGTTCACGGGAAGGCAATAATCAGGGTTTTGCACTATTTGAGGTACACTCGTGATCTGGGGTTGCACTACACCAAATATCCAGTAGTACTGGAAGGGTATTGTGATGCGAACTGGATATCAGATATGAAAGACTCAAAATCCACAAGTGAATATGTCTTTATACTTGGTGGTACAGCTTTTCTTGGAAATCCTCCAAACAGACGTGTATAGCGCGTTCAACGATGGAATCAGAGTTTATCGCTCTAGATAAGGCGTCTGAGGAGGCTGAGTGGCTCTGTTAGTTTTTGGAGGAGATTCCAAGATGGCCAAAACCTGTGCCAGCAATTAGTATCCATTGCGACAGTTAATCTGCAATTGGTAGAGCATAGAGTAATATGTATAATGGTAAGTCTAGACATATTCGACGTAGACACAATACCATTAGGCAACTACTCTTAAGTGGGGTTGTCATTATTGACTATGTGAGGTCAAAGGACAATATTGCGGATCCATTAATCAACGGGTTAAACCGAGAGCTAGTTGAGCATGCATCGAAAGGGATGGGGCTAAAGCCACTACGTTCATAGTTACTGTGGGGGTAGCCAACCTAGTTGACTGGAGATCCCAAGATCTAAGTTCAATGAGACTATCTTTGGCGAGTAGCCGAGAACGATCATTGAGGAGACTCGGTCTCCTGCCCATTCCTTTGGTGTAGAATAGTGATACCTGTAAATGGGAAAAGGTTAAACATTGCTTTTAATGATTTCTATGTGCTGGATTTCCAGGCGGGGTATAGCAAGATACCTTTTATAGGAAATCACTTATGTCAGTATGAAGTGGGGCCGCTTCTTTGAGAATTGTGGCGAAATTCTCGAGAAAATACTCGCAGAACCAAGAAGGGGGTGTCATGGCCAAAATGAACCCAACAGTGAGAACTGAACTACGTCAGGAGAAGTCCTGTGTGACGTTTATTGTCTCGGTTTACATCAGCGGTGGAACAGTTCAAAGCGAGACCGCACACTGGTTTGCTAGTAAACCCGATCACAAGGGAAGGTTTCAGGCCAAAAGCCACCTATCCTATGCAAGAATTATCCATTGTCGCTCTCGCGGATCAACTTTGTACTCTGCACCAGTATGCCTGCCAATTCCATTCATGGAGGCGATTGTTGGAAATTTTTGAAATTTCGGATGAATGAAACCGGGAATTTTGGAGGGTCTCCCAAGGCAACCGGTCCCAGGTTCATTGTATATGGATGCACTACAATCAATAGACTATTGATGTGTGCAGCTGTACTCCCATGACCCCTCCACCTTGATGGCAGCATTCTTCTTCTCCTTCTTGGCTACAATATTCTTCCTATTAATGGCTGATTTCATTTGGGGGTTACTCATATTGAATGGGTCCATTCAATACCAGCATTTGTGAAGATCTCCATTTGCCTATAAATTGATGCATCACGTTTTGGAGGAACACAAGCAAATTCACAACCTTCTAGCATATTCTGATATACGTTCTTGAGAGAGAGAGGCAGGCGGTAGTCAGTTCGCCAAGGCGGTCGATGGTGGTGTTCCGACAGCTTGCGGTTTAACCGAGCCAACCCTGGGAGGAAGACGCCGAACAAGAACTTACAACACCGACGGTAGGCGGCAAATCTTTCTTAAGGAGACTGTGGTATCATACAGGACTCGGTTTGGTTTCTGAGATTTATGTTTGAATTTCATTTCCTATTTTCGTATTGTAATCTGTATCCTGTTTCAATCATGTACTGTATTGTTATCAATGAAATTGTTCTCTGGATTTTGTGTATATGCCGAATTTTTCCCAACGACTACAAGATTTATCACACTCTAACACACAAAATAATACAAGTATTGTGGCACAAAAAATACATTTTTGTGAATTTTTTGGTACGGCCGGTTGGAGGTGGGGCGTCGGGAGGTGGCGATGGCAGGAGGAGTGACGGAGAGGTGGAGGATGATTGTCGGGCCGCTGAGGGAAAAGGTGGAGGTGACCGGCTGGATAGTGTTCGGTGGTGGAGGGCCTAGAGGCTGGACGTGGCTACGGTGGTAATGGAGCTAGCCTCTTCTCTCTCTCTCTCTCTCTCTCTCTCTTTGTGCTGAAGTTGGCTGGGAAACAAATGAAGAAATGGAATGGGTATAAAAGATGGGTCTTGGATTTGCCTAAGGGTATTAACCTATAGATAATTGTGTGTTGTCTAAAAATGAGGAAATCAGGGAGGAACAATGGGGATTTGGTTCCCCCCTCATCTCAGCCGGAAAAAAAAAAAGAAGGCTGGGGAAAGGTTTGATTTGGTCCGGGGTAGCACACGCACACATTAGAAAAAAATCACTCGTCGGGTACAGGCGCACATGATCAATTACAGGATAAAAATTGTGTGACGACATAAATAATTTTTCGTATAACTAATAAACAAAAATTATATTTGCAAATAAAAATTGTTACTCAAAAATTCGGACCATTACATTCACTAGTCGGATCACCTCAAAAAATCGTTTTATGTATGTCTTTAAATGTGCACTGTAATGCTTTTTTATGAACAATTAATATGTGTTAAAGGGAAGATTCGATATCAATGACCATGCAGTGGAGCATTTGAAAAATGTTTAGATGGAATCCACAAAGTGAAACTGTAATTTTTTCCTTGTATCGAATTTTGATCAACAAAATTTCTAAAATAGGATTTGACTCTTTATAGCTATGGTCTCGCAACCTGGGTGCTACACAAACAACCGTTGTGTAAAACACAATATACAATCAATCTCTATACATTCATTATTGTAATAAACGGTCAGGATTCGCTCAAATTTTTTCTCAGAAAAGTTAAACTTTTTTCTGGAAGAGTTTTTTTTTTAAAATCTAAACCATTCAAACACATCTAGACAGTTAGAATTAGGCACGCATAGCTTTTTTGTTAACCATATCTGGTGTGTAACTACGGCTTTTGCACCGTCGGATACCATTAGTCTCTGCCCTAAATGTACTAGAAAAATCACGTGCATTAGTTGTTCTGTTACGCATGAATCCGTTTCCAATTTGTTGACCGAATCACGGCCCATATTCGACTCTTAATTATGACTGATTTAAAAGTGGGAAGGTAGATTTTGCCGTGCCAGGGCATGATGCAGGGAATTTTTTCCATGGAAATGATAGAGAATAGGAGCACCCGAAGTAGGGAAAACTTCAAACCAGTCTACTTCCTCCAAACAGGTACATGCAAAGAGTTACAATATTGAACACAAAACTGTATTGGAAAAAGAAATGGATCAGGACAATGAAATAGATTGGCTATTGAGCAAAATTTTTATAGAACCACATAAATAGTGCAACCGTTAATTCAAATGATTTGGTAACACTATACACAATAAATTAAAGAATGAGTTAGTACATTTTTTTTCCTCTAGCTTTATCGTCCGTATAAACTTTCTTTTTAGCATCTTATCTAGACTAAAGTGGAACACGACGATGTCGTTGGATCAAATATAGCCGGAACCAAGTATTTTCTCCCATTAGAACCATGGCAATTGTAGCTAGCACCGGTTGAAGCGTCCACCAAGAGATTTCCCGGGAAGCCAGGGTATGCTCCAGTGCCGTAAACCCCAGGACAAGCTGACGCGGCCTCCATCGGAGCACCAGCCTCCCCCTGGTAGAAGCCTTTTCCAAATGGGTTCGTGGCGGTCCCGGCCAATAGGCTAGCCAGGTTGATCACCATCCCATCCATACCCACGTCTTGGTTGGGCGCGACCAAAGGTGGGTTCTGTGGTCCATAAATAGGCTGGTGAAACGGCCAAGCGCATTGACCCGGGCACTGAGTCTCCGAGTTACCGACCCAAATGTAGGCGTACTTATGGTGCTTGCCGTTTATCGGGGCGCTACTCTTCGAAGACCCATGGGTGCCACAAGTCATACAAAACCCTTCGACAAGTACGTCAGCGGCGGTCATAACCACGTTGATGGCGTACATCTGATCGCCCTTCGACGCCAACTGCTTGATGTGTTTCTGCTTGAGGGATTTTCCCAACGAGTAGTCCTCGTCGAGTATTTGACTACCCAAAGAGAGGGTGGATTTCTTCGATTTCGCTTTCTCGTAATATATATCGGTGGTTTTCCACCAGGTGGCGACCGACGGCTCGTTTTGAGCCGGGGGAGAAGAGAGCGAGGCGACGAAATCGGAAACAATGGCTCGCTGGGCAGGAGTGAATTTGCCGTAGAAAATGAGATTGATTTTGATATGGCCGACAAGAAGAGGGCCGTCGTGGTATTGCATGAGTGTAGTGGGTGGTATGTATAACTCGGTGAGTCTTCTGGTGGCGAGTGAGAATTGGAAGAGAGAGATTAGGAGGAGGAGTTTAGGAATGAAAGATGCCATTTTGTTTTTTTTTGTGATCTAGATGAGAAAATGGGTGTGAGGAGAGAAGAGTGTGTCCAAGTTGGGGTTTTGCTCTGTTTTGGTGGTGAGTGAACGGAGGTGTAGTGGTGGCTATTTATATGCAGCGTCTCAATTGATATGGATGTGTGTGTAATGTGAGTAATGAACCTGCTAGGAAAGTGGCCAGCCAAGCTTATCATAGCTATTAGCTGGTATCTGGTAAGAGACAGAGAGAGCGAGCGTTACACACCAAACGCGTCTTTCAGATTGGAGAAAAATTTAATTACACGCTCCTAGTACTACTATATGCGACGTCGTAGTGTCTCTAGATTTACAAACCTTGAGCAGATGATTGGGTTTTAAAGAACACGCATATACTGACGAGTCCAAATAGATTAAAATATAAAGTGAGTCAAATGACCTGCTTATTAAAAGGTACACCCTCCCCTTTTTTATTTTATTTTATTTTATAGTCCATTACTATTTTATTTTGGGTAAATTTCAGTCAGACCCCCTGAGGTAAATGACAATGACAAGAAGTACCCTTCAGTTTTGAAAAATGACATGGACCTCCCCTATTTCACAGTTTGGGTTTCACTCCATTATTTTTGCTAGTGGGAGGGACAGAAAATGAAATTTTTTAAATTTTATTTAGTTCTACGGCTCTCTTGGGCTCTCATTAAAAGGGCCAAAGTCAAAAATTAATTATGACTCTATAGAATAAAATAATCAGATAAATAAGATATTTGTACCGATTTAAATAGATTGAAAATTGGAGCACTTAAGTATCTTTTATTCATTTGGTTTTACGACTCTCTTAGGGCTCTCATTGAAAGTCCTAGAGTCAAAAATTAATTTTGACCCTTTAAGATAAAATAATTCGAAGCATAAGATCTTCCAACCGATTCAAACGAATTAAAAATTGGATCACTTAAACATTTGTTCTTCTTTTAGTTCTATGGCTCTCTTATGGCTCTCATTGAAAGCATTAGAGCCAAAAAATAACTATGACCATTTATGATGAAATGATTAAAAATATAAAATCTTCGCACTAATTCAAATGAATTGAAGTTAGAGTAGATTCAAACGAATTCTTCGTTTAGTTTTACAGCTTTTTTAGGGCTTTCATTGAAAGCATTACAGCCAAAAATAATTATGACCATTTATGATAAAATGATCAAAAATATAAAATCTCTGTTTCGATTCAAACGGATTGAAAATTAGAGCAGATTCAAATGGATTGAAAATTAGAGTAGATACTTAAGTGTTTCAATTTTCAATCCGTTTGAATCAGTGCGAAGATCTAATTTTTATTATTATTTTATCCTAAAAAGGTCATAATTAATTTTTTTATTCTAAGCTTTCAATGAAAGCTCTAAGAGAGCCATAGAACTAAACGAAGAATAGATATTTAAGTGCTCCAATTTTCAATCCGTTTGAATCAGTGTGATAATCTTATTTTTTTTGATCATTTTATCCTTAATGGTCATAATTAATTTTTGGCTCCAGAGCTTTCAATGAGAGCCTAAGAGAGTCATAGAACCAAATGAACAAAGTCCCGAGTGGGGTCGCCACTGTGGGCTCCCTGACCGACGCTTGCCCAAAAGAGTCGCCACCCGGATTTTTGAGATCAATGATCTGAGAAACCGAGAACTCGTTTGAAAAAGGCGTTTGGTTTAGCGAAAATGTTGAGATTTCAGGTTCGCAAGTCACGTTACGAGCGGGGAAGGTTTTGTTGAAAAACACCCGCTTGCCCGGCAGAACCGGTCTCTACTAAGCATTTTTAAAAGGGGAATTTTAAATATCTTTTACAAAATCAAGCTCTTCAATAAACAAGTAAGGGGGAAGGGACATGGGAAAGTATATCACGTTAATGTGCATGTGATGCTGTCTGTACAGGGATGGTAAAGATGATGCAAAAGAAAAGAACTTTTCAACAAAAACTGTTCGGATCTCAGTTATCTCCTACACGGCATATTATAATACCGCGTACGGTTTTACAATACACCATGCGGGGTACCTGTTATGTTATTAGACCATCATCAGCTTCCAGAACACTGTCCGACATATTGTATGTCACGTGCGAGGTTTTTTAACAGACATTAGAAAGTGCTCAACTACTGAATTATTTTGGGAAGGTACCATTTCTTCAAGCAATGAACGTAAAACAACTTTTAATGCATTTTGATCACACAAAATGATCAAGAAAGCTTTGTTTATGAAGCAAGGCATGGCTTGTAGATATGGTTTTCTTCTAAAAATACTAACGACTGATATCTCAGTAATAAGAATAGGCCTCACGAAGGATAGCTATGATCCAGACAGTTTGAACAAGAAAATAGTAGCTACATGGAAGGTCGTGCGTCTGAGTATACTACGTCGTGCGACGCATCAAAGCATCATGCGGCACGGCGCATCTAACCAAAAGGGGTTGATCCTGACTACAAAAAGGTTTCCTCAAGGGTAAGGATAGTTCTTATTCTAAGAAAACTAGTTTATACCTTTAATCCCAAGCTTGGATTAGGATGGACGGCGGCGGATGATCGCGGGTATGGTTGGTTGAGGAAAGAGGGAGAGGGGGGGTTGTAGATGTGCGTGGTAGATGGGTATATTGGGTAGTTGAGATCTTAAAGTGAGTAAAATGACTCACTTTAATGGTGAGGAGAAAAATAGAGAATTTTGATAAAGAAAGAGCCTAGAGAATGTCTTTAGACTAACTTTTTCAAAACTTGGAAGTGAGTAGTGGATGTGAAAGCATGATAAGAGAGAAATTCAAGGCCCATTTCTCTTGAGTGGAAGGTTGTATTTATAGGCAAGAGCCAAGGATTTTGAATTCAAATGGGGGAGGTATTATTTGGGCGGGTTAAAAGTGCTTTTTCAGCTAAACCAACTTGTAGCTATGGTTTAAGTGGGCGTGGCCGACAGCTAGCTGAGTCAGTCAGAACTTTATCCAAATACCGTGTGGTTGACCTTATGACGTTGTGCGGCATAATGAGATTAGTTATGCCGTGCGGTGTAGAGATGTGCCGTACGGTATTAAGGGTTCAGTTCCGGGCCCATTGGCTTTCTATTGGGCTTTTAGGCTTTTTGGTCTAGGGGAATCCTTCCTCCAAGCTCTCGAAGGTATTGTTTCCTTTATTTCGTCATCGGGACATTTAAAGAACCTCCGAGGTCCGGATTGGGGTGTCTACACACGCCCAGTCCTCCTTTGCCACCAGCATATTTCCAACATCAACCGAAACCAGAACTCAGAACTCAGCGTCTTGCTCAGGTGTTCACCGCTCATCGTCTCTTCTTCAACCGGAAATGGAGGTGCTGACATTTCCCACATCAACCGGAAATGGAGGTAGGGCCAGCCGATTGTATTTAGAGGCCTTAGGTAAAGTCAGAACGCGTGGTCTCATATTTTTTTAGTATTAAATTTAAAACCAGAGTGTTAGAATGTATACATGGAAAGTGATTTAGGCTCCGTTTGTTTGGGCGTAAAATATTTTTCGGTAAAATGTTTTACCTATGTTTGGTGTTTGGTTGTGTAAAAATTAAGGAAAATATTTTACATATAAAACATTTTTCATTAATCGAATAAAAATGACTTACCATTAAATCTTACATAAGTTATTTTTCGAAATGAACATGCT
This sequence comes from Rhododendron simsii, assembly GCA_014282245.1. Lineage (NCBI taxonomy): Eukaryota > Viridiplantae > Streptophyta > Magnoliopsida > Ericales > Ericaceae > Rhododendron > Rhododendron simsii. The sequence goes on from CM024958.1 coordinate 10,571,659, forward strand.
GCATTCTATTGCAATTCTTATTGCTCAGTTTTCTCCATCGTCAATCTTGACACATGTTCAATTCCAATATTCTAAAATCTCTCCACCGTTGAAGCCCCCCTTTCCTCTCTACACACTATTTATTCGATTTTTGAAAATATTTTCAAGTATTAACCAAACGCCGAAAAGTAAAAGTTTGAAGTTTGTTTTCTGAAAAAATATTTTACTTGTAAAACATTTTTCATCAAAACAAATGGAGCCTTAATTGGGTAGACAAAGACGAAGAAGAAGATGGATCTAACATTTAAAGAGAGGAGAAAAACATAATTGAACTTACAAGTGTAGAGATATCGGCAAATGAGGGAATGATGTAGCTCAGGCTGACGGAGTGTCATTTGCCGACAAGTCGTCCGCCACCACCTTCTTTGAGTGCCAATGCCGATTCAACCACGGCGCTGCAACTAGTTCAACTCACTTCTCACCGTCACCGATACCACCACTTGACGCTTTTGTCTACCGTTGTCCTGTCCTTTCATCGGCAGCTCCATTCAGGACTGGCCCAAGGACAAGGCCGGAGAGGCCGCGACCTTGGGCCTCCAATGTTTTGGTCAAAAATAGGGCCCCAAGTCAGAAATAGTATGTATATTTACTAGCCTAAAATCTGCCAAATCCATGTTTTTTGTGGCAGTGGTAAGGCGCTTGTGCTGTTAACCTCATGGTCATGTTTTCGAACCATTGCTGTATCATCCTTTTTAATGGTTGAGAAGTAAATTTGTTGTGGGAACTCTCTCTTAAGATTCGAACCAAACCAAAACTACTCTTACATCCATTGGTTCCACAAAGCCCGCATCACAGAACGTATTATTTTTCACAATAACAAACTATTATAACAACACTTTTTACATTGAAATGCAAGAATCCTTGGTATATAGTTCATTGTATAAAATTCTACCTTCATGTTTCATTTCAGAATTTTTTTTTCAAAAGTTCAAATTAGATAAAACTAACAAGAAAAATAATGCCATTTGTTTTGTAACATTTTTTTTTGAATTTTTGTGTGTATATTTGGGCTATGTGAACTGTGTAGCGATTTTTGTGAACTATGTTGTATTGGAGCTATGTGAACTGTTTGTGTTGAGACTATGTGAACTGTGTATTTTAGTGTGTGGTGAGACCATTTGAATTGTGTATTTTTGGTTATGTGAACTGTGTGATGGATTTCGTAAACTATGTGTATTGGGTCTATGTGAACTACGTATTTTCCAGTTCTCATAGCCCAGTTCAGTTTTCATAATCATGGGTATTTTTATCCAAATTAATATGGGTTAGGACGATTTTAAAAAGATTGGTTAGAAATAATATATAGAGGACTATTTTAAAACCAAAGCTTTAAAAAAAGGGGGTTAGTCTCTAAAAACCCCTTTTGTAAGTTAATGGGTAAAAGTTCGTACATTTTTCATCCTTCCCCTAAGAGCATCCGCAATGGATTTGGTATATTTGTATGTTAAAATGTATATTAGGATAAAAATAAGTCTCTTTAATGTGTGTTAGACATTACTAACGTAGGAGTGTGTTAGAATATCCGCAATGAGTTTAGTAAATTTGTGTGTTAAAATGTATGTTAGGATAAAAAATGAGTCTCACAAATGTGTATTATGAGTAGTAGGCATTTACATATTATGGTTGGAGTTTGAATTTATAAAGATGAGACTCACTTATTTTTTGTTAACATTTTTGCCAAACTTAACACAAATGCTAGTATACTACAAGATTTATCACACTCTAACGCACAAAATAATACGAGTATTATGGCACAAAAAATACATTTTGTTTACTAAGCCTTAGTACTCACAATTAAAATACTAGTTACTAAACCCAATGTGGATGCTTTAAAAGTAGATTTCATTTTAAAAAGTTAGTGAATAAAAGTATAATGAAAATGTTTTCATAAAATGTAAATAGAAAAAATAGAGATAAAAATTGGCGTGAAAGGTATAATGATGATGTCTATTTAATAATTTTAGAATTAAGAAGTTGAACACTTAAAAAGAAACCGATGAAATATTAAAAAATGATCCAAAGTTATGAGGAGATGCCCCTCTTTTTTTCTTTGAAAAAAAAGAAATGCTAAAGGGACGTGTAGGGGTTGTTTGGTGAAAATTTTGAGAGAAATATTTGAGAAATCAGAACAACAATGGGAGAGAAATAGAGTAGTACTCCCTCCGTCCCATAATATTTGCCACTTTCACTATTCCAGCCTCGTGAAAAAATTAACTATATCTTTTAATCCATAATGTTTTTTATAAGCAATATGGATCTTGTTTGATAGAGTTTAATTTGTTCTATTAAACAAAGTTCAAAAAATTGCCTAAAATATTATGGATTGAAAGATATAAGCAATTTAAAAATGGCACGCATTCCTGAAAATGCCAAACATTATGGGACGGAGGGAGTAGAAAATGAAAGTACTAATAATTAAAATAACATAAAGAAACAGAGCACTGCTGATTCTGCAAACAAACAGAAATGCCAATAGGTGCAGTGTGTGGGCCTTCCCCCCTCACATCTGCATTTTTTTATCAGATGTGTGGGCCTTTGATTATTGCAATGTAATGTGCAGTTTAAATAGAAAAGGACAAATAAACAGTACGTGTTTAGCTTAGCCATCTGATTAATTTTTTTTAGGAACATCTGTCGCTTTTCATTTAAGAAAGTGATAATGTCAAATTTTTTTTTATTTGTGCTAAAACTATACTGCATAAAAGCCTTTTACTAGCCACATGATACAACGCTTTTATACATTACTATAATTTTGATACAAACAAAAACAATTTTAACATTAGTAATCCCTTTGTTTTAGCTAGTAGCGAGAAGTGGTGGATTAGTAATTGACCCTCATGGATAGAGGCGTAATAACATGGACATGGGAAATGGCAATAATGGTAAAGAGCAACTTGAGTGTTACGAGAGAGAGAGAGAGAGAGAGAGAGAGAGAGAGAGAGACGTTGAAAAAGGGGGTGGGGGACAGGCTGGAACATACAATGCATAAATAATGGGGGGAGGGCTGTAAAGTTGAAATGAATTGGAAGGTGTGCGGGGGGTTGGAAAATCCGCTGGCAGTCAGCTTTTTGGGCAATAAATTGATGAAGTACTGTAAATACTGAATGCGTGTGGAAACTGATCGAAAGTACATACGGACAGCATACAATCCAAGGTACGACAGTTAGAGCAAGCAAGCAATGGTCAATTAGGGTAGACTACCCTAATTCAGTGGCGAGTTTTAAGTTAATGGAAACACCGGCCAATTAAAGACTTGGACAGTGTGATCTTTGGATAAACCCAGCTGGATCAAGCTTTGACCTAATATGTTATTAATGTAGCTTAAGAGCATCTCCAATCCAACATCCTCCAAATCTCTATTTGAGAGGATCAAATTAATCTATTTTATTTGATAAGTAGATTTAGAGGATTGTACTATTTATCTCAATTCCAACCCAACATTTTATTTTTCAACTTCAACACATATTTGGAGGAGATTCTTTATTTTTTTTTCTTTTTATCCCCTAAACTATGCACACTTTCTCTACTTAGTTCCTGAACTATTAATTTGGCGATTTCATCCCTTCAACTATCATTCCGTTACCTACTTAGTCCAATAGATAACGGAAATTAAAAATTTGGACGGAAAATGCCACGTAATGCCTTAGTTGAGATCCTGTAGAGCAGATATTTGACTATAATAACACTAGAGATAAAAATTAATTATGACCCTTTAGGATAAAATAATCAGAAAAATAAGACATTCGCATCGGTTCAAACAGATTGAAAATTAGAGCATTTAATTTTTTTTACAAGGTTCATATATCAAGATCTTACGTGGCACTTTATATATTTTTTTCAAAAAGATTGACCTCCTTATATAGAATTTAAACTGTTTATATATTAAAAATATGGTTAAAAGGTAAGCGCTCTAATTTTCAATCCATGTGAATTGGTGCGAAGATCTTTTTTTTTTATTATTTTATCCTAAAAGGTCATAGTTAATTTTGTCTGTAGAGCTCTCATAATCAAGTATTTGCTCTAAAGGATCTCAAATAAATAATAATAATTAACTATGAAAACCCTAGAGAAAAAAATTAATTATAACCCTTAGAATAATATGATAAAAAAAATAAGATTTTCACGCTGGTCCAAACGGAGAATTAAGTGCTCCAATTTTCAATCCGTTTGAACCGATGCGAAGGTCTTATTTTTTTGTTCATTTTATTCTAAGGGGTCATAATTATTTTTATCTCTAGGGCCACTACAACACGAAACGCCTATAGCGAGGATTCAGTTTCCTCGCTAAAGCATCGAATTTCCTCGCAAAATGTATTAGCGAGGAAAAATTTCCTCGCTAGTTTTCCTCGCTAAAACCTTGTCGCAAAAGGTATTTGCGAGGAAAAAAAAATTTCCTCGCCTATTCTGACGAATTAGCGAGGAATTTTTTTCCTCGCTAATGTTTTTCCTCACAAATACCATTCGTTAATTCTGTCAATTTGTTGCAAAAGGCGACCAACTTTTTCCTCGCTAGTTGTTGTTTTGGCGACAAATTTGTTTCCTTGCTAAAAAAATTGACATCCCAAAAAAGAAATCAATTTCTCCTCATTCACTTGCCGCCCCCATCATTTGAACCTTGTACCTCTGGGTCTGAAGAGGCAAGTTGCGCGACCCACCTACCAACTGCACCACGTTAACTTTCTGGTAAAATTAGTGAACTTTTGGGCATATATCATTGTGTTATCATGTCTTTTATCTCTCCAAACTACTTTCTTCAATATTAATTATGGTCTTTCGACATTTTGTACTCTTATAGTGTCTGAACTTTATTTGAACAAATTTAATTTTTTGCTAGCACAATAATTTTTTTTTGATTTTTTTAATTTGTTAATTTTAATCTACAGTATCCTATATGGAACTTGGGGAGGGGATGAGGCTTACGAAGATCGAACCCTGCCCCGTGTACATTGGAATATATAAGGGAGGACAATTGCATTACACTCCACATGCATAATTTTTTGGTTGAAACATGTTATATTGGTATATGGCAGCAACTTTTGAAAGACTAATAATATGTGTTATTATTCTAATTTTTTGATGGGATTATCCTACCTTTTATGGAATGAGATTTTTGTCGTCATAAGCTCGAGATATGTTTTAATATCACATTATGAATGACAAGAGGCATCACTGTACGTAGTTGTTTAAAAGTGAGTTTGACCTTCTTCTTTTTTTCCAAATACAAAGAGTATTATAGATTTGTAGTAATTTTTAAAGTTTTTTTTTATCATCTCTATAACAATATGAAAAAATTGTAAATATTTAGATAAGATTATCCTAAAAGCACTAAAGACAATATGTTTTTAAAAAAAATTATTTTTAACAAATTTATTTTTTAAAATTTTCAATCTATATATCACTCACTCACACACACAATATGTATATGTATATATGAAAATATGTATGATACTTACAAAATTGCATTTGAAATTAATGTTTAACATATTTATCTGGTTATTAAGGAATGCCATTAGAATCACTTAAGTTGGATTGAATACAAATCAACTAACGTACGGTTTACAAAAAAGAATTCTTTACGGCATCAATGCACAATAGATATGAAATTGTGTATTCTTTGTGAAATAGTTTATTCATAGATAGCAGTAATGTAGATGTTTTGAAAATAGATTTGTGTTGATCTAACTTGGAGATATTTTCAATACGAAATCACTTCAATATGTTTTTAACTTTATTTTTTTGTTGAGTTTTTATTACTATGGGATAAATCATCGATACCTACACTTTAAGATACTCAACTACTATGGGATAACATTTTTTTAGCATGTCTTTTAAAAAAAATTATTCAAACAATAAATATTATGACAATTTGAATAATGGACATTGTTAACAATTAATTTAAGTTGGAAAAAAGGGAATGCATAGAATTAGTGAGAAACATATCTTTCATTGCTAATAAGAATAAGAAAAGTTATAAAACAAATTTTTCTGGTTTATCACTCTTTTATTTCAAAAAATTTGATAATGGTATTGAACTATGTAGTTGATTATGTCTTTATCATCATGATATTACAAATACATATGAACATAATTAATAATGACATATATATCAAAAATTAATGAGTCCTAAAAAATGTGGCGAATATTTACTTGTCAAATATAACCTTTTGGCGAGGAAAATAGATTTTCTCACCAAATGTACCCCTTTGGCGAGGAAATTTGTTTTTCCTCACTAGAAAATACCTTTTGGCGAGGAAATGTGTTTTTCCTCTCTAGAAAAGGTCTTTTGGGGAGGAAACAGATTTCCTCGCTAGAAAAGGCGACGAAATTCAATTTCCTCGCAGATAATGTACTTTTAGCGACAAAATACATTTTCCTCGCCATATTTCCTCGCCAAAACCCTTTCGTGTTGTAGTGGGCGTCATAATCAAGTATCTGCTCTATAGGGTCTGAAATAGGGCCTTATGTGACATTTTCCATCCAAATTCTTAATTTCCGTTATCTATTGGACTAAGTAGATAACGGAATGATAGTTGAGGGGATGAAATTGCCAAATTGATAGTTCAGGGACTAAGTAAAGAAAATGTGCATAGTTTAGGGGATAAAAAGAAAAAAAATTCTAAAATTAACCTTTCATTTGTATATCTTTTTGCATTTGGCAGGACATCTTTGTAAATTTATACCACCAAAAAACAAAAAAGGAGTGCGGGGTTATAAGTAAGTTTGATAACAATATTTCCACACACATTAATTAATTTGTTCTTTCCTTGCAAGGCATGCATGCCATATATTGGAGCAATCATTCTACCACCACGCTTATTTACATACTCAATTACACACCCATATTCACAATAAAGGTGGAGTCCACACATATTACACACCCAGTGCATATGCGCTCCACACTTATTGTGAGTGTGATGGTGTGAATGAGTGCGTAAATGGGGTGTAGTATTAAAATTTTCCATATTGGAGTTGCGTCATGCGCATCAACCGTCTATATATGCCAAATTGCCAATATCAAGCAACTTGCTTATTCACTTATGTATTACATGAGTTATTATGTACAAGTACTTTGTTTTATTATTATACTTTTAAACCTTTGTATTTTTTCATTACGTTTCTTTAGCATACCTCATGCATGCATGTTTCTTCCTGTCACTTAGGATCTAAAATGCTTAGAATGCTATATTAATTAACCAGAAGGTTGGGTATATGCTAGCTGCTCTTCTAGACTTCTACTCAAGCCAAGCTTGTAATTAACCTGAGTAGCCGTACGTCGTCTAATTGCCGTCTACTTTGTTCAATGCCAGCTTGTAAAGATTTGAGTTGATTAATGAAATGACGAATTCAATATTTGTGCAAGTCGATCTAGTGCCTTTATACTTCTTGGCTGTTGCTTACTTTGATTTGTCGTTGATCACCTTTGTTGTCCTTTACTTCCAACTTAATTAATTTGTTGCCTCACTTACTAACTTAATCTCGTTAATTTGCTTGCATAGCATATATATACATTTGTTGGCTTGAGTTTGGCGAGCTAGCTAGCGAAGGAGTTTGTCCAGAGTCACACTCGTTGTGCCTTGTCCACGGGATCATACTACGTCGTGTGACACCTATCGAGGTGTTCTTTAACAATGCCTCTCTCCGATGCATAGCTTAATTATTTAGATTGAAATTGACTTTTTGCTACCACGAAACTAATGAGGCAACAGATGTTTTGTCCAAAATCAGTTATGAGGCAAGATAGTTTTGTTGTGTATATATAGTTTTTCACCGAGCTCTTTGACCAATTATTTGTTGTATGATAGTTGTAACTCGAGTATTCCTAGTCTTGGTAAAAATGCAAGTACTCTTGTGAAATTCCCAACACTCTTGTCTTGTAAATGAAATATATAGTTTGAGCTTATAAAGCAAAAAAAAAAAAAAAAAACCCTTATTAACAATTATGAGGCATAACCTCTATCAATATTATACAACAAAACAAATCTCAATATTATATAGATTCTTATTTCTTCATGTAAAATTGTAGAAATGGTGATTAGATGCCACGTTCACTTGGCAAAGGCCTGAAACCCAAACAGAGGAGATGGAGAAAGAGAATCTCACCAACGAGTTTCCAATAATGGGTGTACTTTCACAACCCGAATATGCTGCTTGTACGGTGACTTGCTAACCCGGATCTACTAATTAATCAAGTTTAATGCTGGCTTTAATTATGTTGCACACGAGTGGGGCCTCACGAATCTGTCTTCACTCTTCAAACTTTGTATACTACTCCCTCTGCCCTTTCTAAGAGTCCCATTTCGTAAATTCAATTTTTTATGAAGACATTATTAATACACTTCAAAAGTTAATAGTTTTTTTTACTTATTCTCTATGAAGACATTATTATTACACTTTTTCTCACTAACTTTTCAAAAATAGAATCTATTTTTAGAGAAAATAGAAAATGTACTAATTTTTACCCAATAACTTTACATAATGAACAATTATTAAAGGATCGCCCAAAATGAAATACTGGCATGGACTTTAAAAAAGGGACAAAGAGGATACTATTTAGCTCCTTGTTGTTAACAGAAGCATTGACTTCAGTTTACAACAATGCAACTCTAGAAAATTTTAACAGAGTTTTCAAGAATTACATTAACTTTATTAGTTTTATTAACTAATTATATATACACAAAAATTCATATATTAGTGTGAATCATGTGATCAAAAATTACAAAATTGCATAAGATGTTACAATTTTTGAGTCAAGCAAGATTCAATCCGCGAACAAACACACTAAGGTTTTTGTAGGAAATTATGCGGTGAATAGGTTCACATGGATCTTTTAGGCATTTAATTTTATTTTAGGATACATATATAGAGTTGATTGCCGTTTAGAGAGAAGCCAGACCACAATACTGATACCAATAGATACATTATTGTCTCTCTATTTTTCTAATTTGTTGTGCGTACCTTGTGTTGAGCTAATGTATTAAATATTCAATTGTAAATTTATTTTTAGACGAACAAAAAATGAAAAAAAAAATTGAATGTTTAAACGACCACCTCTACAGCATCTCCCATTCTCACTTACTTGTGGAGCTGCCTATGGCAATTTGAAGTTCATTTCGTCTCTGATTGGGCGATATTGTAGTTTTATTTTCCATGTTTACCGTAAAATCTTGTCAGTTTTAATTACTCATACACGAGTAATTACGTACTTTGACACGGTTTTTGCTATTTATCAGCAAATAACTTATCCTAAGAAATACATGGGAGGCAATTAAGCACTGAAGGAGAAAAAGACAATCCTTTCAAGAGAAATACGCGAAAGTTAATTCGAACATCTTACAATCCTTCCAGATAGTACAAGGCTGAGAGGGTGCAAAAGCCTAAAAACTAGCTTAGGTCAAGATGGTAAAAATAGCTAGTATTTGCTAACGTCTGTCCAAAAAAGTTGGAAAAACGTACAAATTAAGTCAAATAAAAACCTTGTCAAAAAAGATAGAGGCAAATTTAACCATTGTCCTTATAGAGCTTTGGTGAGGCTTTAATTGGACTCTTCACAAGTAGGTGGTAAGATTGAGCTCTTATAATTATAATAAAAGAAAATATTCAAATTCAAGACTTCAGGAATGCCCATTTCCTTTTATTGGAACATTGATGAAAAGAACCCGATTTTTTGGGGTTTGGTTTCACCTTGATTCGTGCTGGAATATAGTGATCATGCATTGATATTTCCAGTGTACGTATAATACAATATTTAAGAAACAACAAATTAAATGGGAACTTGCACAATAAAAAACACATGAATGGTTAGAGAGACAAGTTTTATGGATGCAGGTTATTCGATCGGGATACCGGAGACCGATGGAATATGGCAGGTCTCCGTTGAATCCCAGCTAGCAAACTAGCTGCCTTCATTAGAAAATGCATTCTCTCTTCGATTGTTATTCAGAAGATTGATGCATAGCCTTGTGGGATGTCTCTTGTTTTCGCATCCCAAAGTGTTGATCTGGCCGGGCATTGTTTAGTCAATCTCTCCTTTTTCCAAAGGGATTAGTAATAATTGTTTAGCATCGATCCTTTAGGCTTTTGGTTTTGTTTTGTTCAATTGTCTTTTTTTGGTTGTCTAGTGTTTCCTCAAGGCCACCTCCTTGAGTTTTTTGGGCGTGTTCCCTTTATAAAATTGACTTGTTCCAAGAAAGTTCGTGCAAGCGTAATGTCCGTTTCCCAATTAACGCAGGAATGGTTAGATCTGGGAAAATGTGATTTTCAACCTAAATTAGATGGACTGTCAAAAGCTAATGCGGATATTTTCTTTTATTTCCTTGTTACATATGAAATTTTATTGACCATTGTTTGAGGTTTCATTTTGGTTTCTATTGTTGTCATCTAACTGCAGGTTTATTAAGTGAAACAAAATTGCCACCATTAATTACACCCTTTGATTTCAACAGGAGGCGTTAGTCTCCTTGGAAGGGGTGCTATCGGTTCAGTTCAGTTTGGTTTGTTTTGTTGAATTTCACAATCGAACAATGTAAATTAAACAATTTTGGATTGTCAAATCAGAGCCAGACTAAACAAGTTCTCCTATTCAATAACTTGTTTTGGTCTGATTTTTTTTCAATTTCAGAGAAAAATAGCACCAACAGATAGTATCTATTATCATTGGAGGTATGCGAAAATTCTCATAAACTTTTCTGTGAGTACATTTTATGATCATTAATTAGAAGATCCTCGATCAATTTTCACAAAGAGAGAAAAAGAAAAGATGACTAAAAAGAGAATGCTCAGGCTGCACAGTCCATGTCCAAGGTTGTTAATTAAGATGCATCTAAGCGAAGAGCATTACTATGAGGGCTTTTTACCAGAAGAATCTGTTTGCTTTGATCTTTTACGTACGGTTCTGTACTTGACCATAATTGAAATCAAAGCCGTTTATTAATGTTGACTGTTAAAAATCGAACCAGACCAATACTCTGAGAAAATGAAACCAAATCAAATTCTTGTTAGGAATTAAACGACGCTTTCAATCCATAAATCTCACGGAACCAATTCTCTGCACCCTGCCGGGCTGTCTGCATTCCAACATGTTTTTTGGTAGGTTCAGTTTTTATTTCACCTCTAATTAATGTTCGTTGAGATCAAGAGGTATGGAGCTGCCTGATGGCTTAGCAAGAGCTAAACAATTGCTTAATTGCATGCATGCGCGCACATGGACACACCAATAAACAAATTCTGAATTAATATTTGACCCTAGAACTAGATGTTGGATATACAAGACCCGCTGGTTAAAGTATATATATGTTCCTTTTTTGTAACGAGTCTGTCGGATTTTGCTCGGACTAGTGGCAGCCATACAGGCAAACAACAATTTTCTTGTGAATTGTTCTGTCTTCAATAATGGTCCATTTTTTAGACATATCAAAAATTATCATGCACTATAAATTAAGGCATGACAAGGCTGAGAATCAGTGCTTGTGTTTGCTCTTGGAGGATGATTCCGCAATCTGCTGAGAATCAGTGCCTGTGTATATGGAATGGGGGATCGATCTCTTTTGCTTATTGTTCTGGGACAGGAGTGTTGTTGTGTAGGCTTTGTAGGTTTGTTGGCATTGTTTTGCTCGCAAGGCCATGGACATAGGTGCTAGTATTAAATTTAGAAGGGGGAGAAATTTTAATTTAAGAAATATGTTGAAATGGAGGAGAAGGAAATAGCCAATGTTCTTGATGACATGGAGGATGTGGTTTTGGAGGATGCTGACGACTTCGAGAAAGGTGCCCCTCTCTCTAGAATTTTAATTCCGAGTTTTGGCGGTTCTTGGACTGTCTTCTTAGTTTTCGGATCTGTTTCATTTGGTTTTTCCTTTCGGTTTTGGTTTGATCTTTTGTCTTTCGGTTGCTTTGGTAGTCGGTTGTTGGGTTGTTTTAGCGGATATGCGGATTGATTTTATTTTTTGGTGTGGTCTTGATTAGCATCTTATTGTCTTTTCAATATGGTTCTTGGATGGCGGTTGCGAGGCCCATGATCCTTTTAATCTTTTTAAAACCAGATAAAAAATGGAATCAACTTCTCTTTAGTCTCCCAGATGGGAATGTCTTGGTTTTTTTTTTTTTTTTGATCCCCAATGTCTTGGTATATTGTTCGAGCCCTTTTCAGTCCAGTTCCAATGGCTAGAACCGTTCATCGGTAGATCTCGTTGTGAACATACATCATTCTAGCCAAAATCAAATACTCCTATGTTCATTGGAGCTAGATACCGTTAACAATTTATTGGAACAGTAATTAAGTGGCCTATATATGATCGATCATGACCTATCTACCTGGACCATGGCCACCTTATAGCAAGCTAGGTAGCTACTTCATGAGCAGAGCAAGCAAAACTCACGACATCAGAAATCTAGCTATGTAGAAGGAGTAGAGTAGTGATCTATCCCGAATCGAAAGGATAGAATTGGACCCACCCAACCCAAGTATGGGAAGCATCAAAGTACTCGATCCTCTTATGGTACTTGATTGATGCTTTGGATTGCCCATAACATGATAAGGAGGTTCAGGCATACATGCAGGTGCAACGAACGTACTGCATGCACTGTATTATATATATATATATATATATATATATATATATATATATATATATATATATATATATATATATATATATATATATATATATATGCACAGGTTCATTGTCCACAGCATGCGTGATGCATGTACTCACTTGCCCGAGTACTCTCTTTTGGTCCCATTCCCATATATATACCTACACATTCATTCTCCACAATGCATGTATTGGCACAAATTATACAGTGCAGCAACATGGGCTGAAGTGTTTGTAATCCAGAGATCATAGTTCAATATTCAATTATATCATCGCACAGTGTACGTAACGATTTGGCCTTTAATCTCGTGCACTAGCTTCCATTTCAAACTGAATCCCCTGCTATATTGACATGTAGCTATCGAGTATCACACAGTGTACCATTCCAGAATTTTTTGGTATGCAATTAGTCACTTGTATAATCGATTGAATCTATAATTGATGTTATTCATCCTTTCCTATGTCAATAATTAACTATATAATGAACGAAAAAAAAAAAAAACAAAACAAACGAGAATGAAAAAATATAAGTAGAAAATGTCGATCCAAGTGGGAAAAAAAATGATTATGCTGTATTAATAGATCTGTTAATGATCTAAACCATAGAATACTTGATACATCCCGTTAAAAAATTCTCTTTATTTCTTTACGTGGATAAGGGGCAGACACTCAGTAAGTGATGAGTACCGCTGTTCCCAGTAAATTATTTGAAATGAAGCATATAGAAAATGTGAAACAGCACGTACATATGGAAAAACATGCAGCTTCGAAACTTAGAGTTATCAAAACCAGCATGGTAGTAGTCAACGTTTGAGACTTCAAAATTTACCCTCCCAAGTTTTTAGATTCAAAGCCTCCAAGATGATCCAACTTATGAATTTGCTACAAGGTGCTCCGACTTTAATTAAGACCCCGTTAGTGGTAAGTATATAGGTGGGATTATATTGGAGATGCATGTAAGAAGATTCGGATACAATTGAGTGGTTGTGTTATCAAAAAATAGTATGCATAGAAAAATAACTTCCAACACATGCAGCCTATTGAGCTCCATTTTCTGCGCCCACTAAGGCACTAATTCCAATTCTGCTTAACATGAGAAATGACTTTGGAGTTCTCCAAAGCCTATTGAGCTCCATTTGCCGCTCCAAAAGTCTCAAGTTTCAGTTCTCTTTTCCAACAATTTTTGGAGCAATTTCATCCCACGCTTAACATGTGAAATGGTTTTGGAAAGAATTGTTGAGATTAATCTCAGTTGAATTCTTATCGGCTCGTAGAGATCAATCCTTGTTGCATGCATGCAAACTAGCCCCAAATACCTTGCATTACTAAAAACAAAAAGTATAGTGTCACTGAAGCTGCTTGGAAAAGCAACACGACAAACCCTCCCCACCATTGTCCATGCACCAAAAACCCCTATATGTACGCTCTCTACCTCCCACCTTCACTCACCACCCAACTGAAGTCTGAAAAGCACCACACACACTCTCTCTTTCTCTCCCAAATGAGTTCATATTTTCTTGTCCTTGCTCTTATTCAGCTAAGCCTCGTTAACACTTGTTTTGGTGCAAGAAATTGTTGGAATTTGTCTCACATCGATTAATTATCTCCTCCAAAATTAGTATATGAACTTGAGCGGCCTTTACATTCTTTGTCAATTGATTTGGAGTTGGATGTTTTAACATGGTTTCAGAGTTAACCTTTCGGAGGCTTTTCCCCTTTGTTTGTGTCACAGTTGCACTTTGTTTCATTGTTATCCGTGTGTTCCAGATCCTTTATTGACTTCTCCACGTGTGAATTGGAGGTTGCATGTGCCAGGAGTCTTGAGATTTGTTCCACATCGATTAATAATTTCCTTCAAAACTAGTATATAATTCTGAGTGGCATCTATACTCTTTGTCAATTAATTTGGAGTTGTATGCGTTAAGAGAAAGTTCACTTCCCTTTACAATCCACCACGGCACCACCAATGGCTGTAACATACCACAATGGAGCTTTACTTGAAGATGACCTCCACCTGTCCATCCTCTGGTACGGGAAATTCTCACCAGCCCAAAAGTCAATTGTCGTTGACTTTATTCTCTCAATAAACTCACATCCGGGGAAAAAGGTTTATTACCCTCCACTAAAACGCCCACAGTATCCCAGTGTTGCCAAACCATTGACACCTACGTGGAAAAGGCCGGTAAGAAAGGGACCCACGTGGTTTTAGCCAATCAAATAACGGATGAGAATTGCTCAATTGGTAAAAGTGTGAAAAGGTCACAAACTTCCAAGTTGGCTTGCCGGGTCAACTCAGGATCCAGCGGGCTAACCGTGGTTCTCACGGCGGAGGACGTGGGCGTCGAGGGGTTCTACTGGAGTTGTGGGTTTCACAGGTCCGACGCCCAGAAGAAATCCGTTTTCGTATGGGTTGGCAACTCGGCGACTCAGTGTCCGGGTCGGTGTGCATGGCCATGTCACCAGCCTATTTACGGCCCACAGACACCACCCCTGGTAGCGCCCAATGCTGATGTGGGAATTGATGGCATGGTCATAAACATTGCGGGGCTTTTGGCTGGAGCGGTAACGAACCCATTCGGAAAAGGCTACTTTCAAGGCTCGGCTGATGCGCCACTCGAAGCTGCTTCGGCTTGTCCCGGGGCCTACGGTAAGGGGGCTTATCCGGGTTACGCAGGAGACAGCTGTTGGTGGATTCGAGTTCGGGTGCGGGCTCTAATGCGCTGGGTGTGAATGGGAGGAAATTTCATTTGCTTGCTCTGTTTAACCCTTCCACTTCTCAGTGTTCAACCATAGCTTGATTGTACCAAAAATCACCAGAGTCCATGTAATTTTCTTCTGTGGTAGTTGTGTATGGGTATATGTTGCAGAAGAGTTTATACGTTATTACATTGTGATTTTGGTCATCAATTTTGCCTATTCTGTTAATGTGGTTTTGTGTGTTGATGTGTCGCATATATGTTTGAATTCTATGGAGATGAAACAAACCCGCTGGAGAGTTTGCCCAATCATTCATTTCAGAACTCCGATGTTAGTTATTGCGTGCATGCAAACTGACTTGAACGTACATCTGGTTATAAAAAAAATTATGCATAGCTACCTTTATATGTTAATTTACAAGATGAATCTTTCATTTATGTACTATTTCACACATGCTCGCACAGTTCACATTGCAAAAGGATTAGAAAAGGAGAGCATTAGGAAGGAAAGGGAAAGCGAAAGTAAAAAAGAGAAGTGCAAAAATTACTCTCCTAATTTTTTTTCACTATACTAACACTAGTACTACTTTAAAATTACCCTTTTATCTTTGTGTTCGAGTGACAATTTCATCAAGATTTGTGTTCCTTCTTCGTTAATAAAACAAGACATAACATTTATCAAAACAAGTCATAACATTTCACTTAAGAAGGGGTAACATTAGTCAAACAATACACATAACATTTTTCACAAATAGAAGGTGTGTGTTGAAGCATTTCCGTAAAAACAATTCACTTATGAGAGCAATCATGCAGGATATTAACCCGGCCCTTGATCTCAGTCACTTCTCAAATAGTCCACGGGGATTAAAGAATGTAAAAAACAGCCGCCAAACACTGTATTAATTGAGAAATTTTTGGGTGTCTAGTGGATATATCCCATGTGGTATCCGCTCTGTATATTCGGGCTGTCCAATACATTTTTGGACGGCTCGGATTGAAACTCTTTCTCCTCTTACCCCAACACTTTCTCTCTCATTTTTCTCTATCCAAATCCGAGCCATCCAAAAATGTATTAGATGGCTCGGATGCGCAGAGCAGACACCATGTAATACTCACCAGGCACCAAAAAAAATTCCATATTAATTAGTGGCAATGCAGTGCATTGTTGAAATAAATAAATAAATATATATAGATATAGAGCCGTGTATAGACCGTTGGTTGTGGTTACTTTCTTGCTCTACAAGGATATTAAACAAAGTCAAGAGAGAATTAGCAATACAACTTCGTTTCGTTTTGCTGATAAAAAGTAGAGAAAACCAAAAGTAATTCCATCTTGGCATGGCCATTCAACATGGGTGGCTCTAACATAAAATACTCAGTAATGGGTCTAGAAATTTACATTAGTGAAGGCACACAAATTGGTAAACTTAACTTGTACATTTATAGTAATTAACACAATTTTTGCCGGTAAAATAATAAATTGGATATATATATATACACACACACACTTCGTCTTATACTATTAATAGAAATGGGTATATTTGCACAAAAAGATGGTGTCAAAATCTAACACTCCAAAATATCCTCATAAAGGAAATCTAAAATAATTTTATTTAGAACACCATCATGAGTTTATTGCATATAAGTAAAATATTTAAAAATATTAATGTAATTTTACAAAATCGAGTAGGTGCCCGTGCCAACTTCATGTGTGAAATGGAATAAAACTCTCATAGTCATTTCAAAATTTTCTTTCTAGAAAAAAAAAAAAGAAAGAAACAAAAAACACATCTTATCATTTTGATGGTGAAAACCTTTTTTAGCATACTTCATTAAATCTTAAACTTTATTTTAATATACTTAATCAATCTTGAGAATTTCATTTTTGTCAACAAAAAAATCTTCTCTTAGTTTGGCCCCTCCCGGGTGAAGATCTTGGTTGCCAATGACTGATATCACTATCTAACATGAAGCAACATTATATTGAAGAAAGTAACGAAGGAAAGTTGGATTGGATGGACATTTGAATTTTCTTAGCATACATGATAGGACAAGAGAACTATTAGTTTGACCCTCTTTGGCCTCTTTCCTCGCCTATAAATTAATTTGGTACCATATTCACTTGCCATAACCATCCATTCTTTCCGAGAGAGAGAGAGAGAGAGAGAGAGAGAGAGAGAGAGAGAGAGAGAGAGAGAGAGAGAGAATGGGTTTCCTCACCAACTTAGAGAAGCCTCATGCAGTATGCATCCCATTCCCAGCGCAAGGCCACATAAACCCAATGCTGAAACTAGCAAAACTCCTCCACCACAGAGGCTTCCATATCACCTTTGTTAACACAGAGTTCAACCACGGACGCCTCCTAAAATCCCGAGGTCTCAACGCCCTCGATGGAACCCCCTCGTTCCAGTTCGAAACCATACCCGATGGACTCCCCGAGTCTGACTTGAATGCCACACAAGACGTCCCGTCTCTTTGTGTGTCCACTAGCAAAAACTGCTTGGCTCCTTTTAGAGATCTTCTCTCCAAACTAAATGACACTGCTTCATCAAAAGTCCCACCCGTCACTTGCATAGTCTCTGACGGTGCCATGACCTTCACTATCACCGCTGCTGAAGAGTTGGGCATTCCTGATGTTCTTTTCTGGACAGGTAGTGCTTGTGGTTTTATGGGCTTTGTTCAGTTGCCCAATCTCATTGAAAAGGGCTATGTGCCACTCAAAGGTACTATTGTTAACAAAATATTACTTTGGAATTATGACAACTATGTTTTGTTTCCTATATTTATTGTAAAGTATTTTTTTTTGTTTAATTTGAACTAAGTTATTGTACAAGTTTTCCTAGTTCGTTAAAATGTTGATAGCATCAGTTGAATCTACAGTATTGTTTTTCTAATAAATGCATGGGCCCCGTATCCTACAAGCTAAGCATACGGGCCAAAAATCTCATAGCCGCGGAGAGTCTCTACCGTACCCCGAATCCTATGCTTTGGCCTTGTATATCGATGGCTTCCAATTTTGTGCTGTGCTGTATTGGAATTGTTTTTCCCTGGATTTCAAACTCACTCAAGCTTGAATAATATCGTCTATGAGGGCTTGTTTGTTTGGGGGTCTCAAAATTTTTGCGCAAGATTCCTAATAATTTTTCTTTATTTATCTCTCTCCACTCATTACTCTTACGAACCTCCCTTAAAACCCCAAAAGAATAGGCTCTAAGTTATTCCAGGAATATCCAATTGGCTTGGGGTTTGATACCACTAAAATTCAAACGCTCTAGGTGGTTTTACAATATAATTAATGGGAAATAATTTTGCAACTCTTTTTTTTGTTAATGTCACTTCCCTGCAAGTGTATTTTTGCATAAAAAATACATTTGCAGGGAAGTGACAAAATCAGCAGCCTAATTAATACTCTACCATAGTTGTAATCTATTTTCCAGTTAATTATTATTTCCAATGTTTGTATCATTAGCTAGGTGCATGCTGATCATATTACTCTATTATTATGTGCAGATGTGAGCTATTTGAATACAACTATAGACTGGATACCTGGCATGGAAGGCATCCACTTGAAAGATGTACTATCTTTAACTCTAACCTCCAGCCCAGATGATAATATCATGGAGTATTGTTTGGGAGAGATCAATAACGCTCATAGAGCTTCTGCTATTGTTTTCAACACATTCGAGAAACTTGAGCATGGAGTTTTGGCCCCTCTCTCTTCCATTTTCCCTCGGATTTTTCCTGTAGGACCTTTGCACTTACTCAAGGATGAGATCAAAGACGACAAACTGAGCTTGATTGGATCAAATCTGTGGAAAGAAGAGTCAGAATGCCTCGAATGGCTCGACTCTAAGGAGCACGACTCTGTTGTTTACGTGAATTTCGGGAGCATCACTGTCATGACACCCGTCCAAATGGTGGAGTTTGCTTGGGGCCTTGCCAATAGCAACCAAGCCTTTCTTTGGATAGTAAGGCCAGATCTTGTCGTCGGCGAAACAGCAGTTCTTCCCCCGGAGTTTGTGGTTGCGGCCAAGGAGAGAGGCTTGCTAGCAAGTTGGTGCCCACAAGAAAAAGTCCTGTCACACCCGTCGATCGGAGGTTTTCTAACTCATTGTGGGTGGAACTCCACTCTCGAAAGCATATCTAGTGAGATGCCCATGTTGTGTTGGCCGTTTTTTGGAGATCAGCAAACTAATTGTTGGTATTGCTGTGGTAAATGGGGTATTGGCATGGAGATTCAGAATGATGTTAAGAGAGATGAAGTTGAGACGGCAGTGAGAGAGTTGATGGTTGGGGAAAAGGGGATGGCGATGAAGGAACGGGCGATGGAGTGGAAGAAATTGGCCGACGAAGCTACTTCAAAATCATCTGGTTCGTCTATCATGAACCTTGATAAATTGGTCAATCAAGTGCTTATCTCTACTACACATTAAAATATATTGATTCAAATTGATAAGAGTGACAACAAATTCACGATTTTGCGCTACTAGTTGGGTGCATTTTCTAAGTTCATATGTTCTTGTGTGTATTGAAGCCAAGCAAGGCCAGCTGCCTGCATTGAATTGGTCATCTTTTTGTATTTCGTACTTTTTGGGTTGAAAGATGACTTAAACACGTCATGTACTACATAATGTTTTCAAGTTTTTTTGTTATCAATATATAGACCGTCTTTTTTCGTTAGTGGATGATTGTATCTTTTTTGTAATTGCTTTTCATGATGTCGTGGTGGAAAAACCGTCATCTTAGACTTTTAATTATGCTTTTAAAACCGTCTTCTTTTAAAAATAATGATTTAAAGCTCTTTTAATTACATTTTACAATTGTCATCTTATACTTTTAGTTACACTTGCAAAGTGATCTTTATAGGTATTATAATTACGGTTTCAAAGTGTCATCTAAAATTCAAACTTTTAATGACTCCTCCATAGGTGATGGTTTTAGAAATGTCAGCTTTCAATTTTAATGAAATCATTATTGCAGAGGGACGAAGTGATTAGAGCCAACTTATTCAATTTTGTTCCTATGGATATAGAAGATTGAAGACGTGAAAAATTATGTGGATGAGAGAGCACCTTGAAATTTCTTTTTTGGAAGAAGGGCAAGAGGGTAACTTCACCTACTAACTCACCTAGACAATAAGACAAAATCAAAAGTAATTTGACAAAACCCAATTGTCCCCTTCTCTATCTATACAATAAAATCAAAGTAACAAGAAACCAAAACACCCCCACAGACATCCTTGTTGTCCCATCCCTATCAGTGTGAACACGTCGGCTAATACCCAGCTTACCCCAAGTTTGGTTTGATTTTCGTACCTAGTTGGTCCAATTGATAACGTCTGTATCAAGGGGTGCCTGGGGGAGATGAAGTAGAATCAATCGGAGTGAAATGATAAGGTTCAATGGACTTTCCGCGACGTCGCCGGCAGCGAACCGCGCACGTCGCCGCTAAAAGATAGGGGGCAAGGCCGGCTTCAGGCAACTTTTTTCTAGGTGTCAACTAGAGAAAAAGAGGAGTATTACAACACACACATATTATACAAATTAACAAATGAGAGGACACGAAGAGAAATCATCAAAAGTCTTGGAAGTCATTTCGATAGTCAACCAAAAGTCTAGGAAGTCATTTCGGTAATCAACCAAAAACAGGGGAATAGACAAGCCAACGTGTAGCAACAAAAGGGGGACAAAAATGAGAAAAAAAAAACACAACACACACTCAAAACCCCCCATTTTCTGATCGAATTTTGATGATTCGAACCGCTCAATATGTTCAAAACGTGATTTTAAGGGTACCCGTGAGATGATTCTCTTAGGGTACTCATTGAAAACATTAGAATCAAAAAAATAATTATGACCCTTTAGGATAAAATGATTAGAAAATTAAAATTTTCGCAACAGTTCAAACGGGTTAAAAATTGAAACACTTAATTTTTTGAGGCTGTTTATATATTAAAAAATATGTTGAAAAAATTAATTGTTCAAATTTTTAATCTGTTTAAACCTGTGGAAAAATCTTAATTTTTTAATCATTTTATCCTAAATAGTCATAATTATTTTTTTGATTTTAAGACTTTTAATGAGAACCCTAAGAAAACCATGAAAATGAAAAATCTATGGCTATGTTCGTTTGGAAGTTTTGTTTTGTTTTTATTTTGTTTTCCAAATATTACCCTACTTCTTTTTTCAATCATTACCCTATTTTTCCAATTATTGCTTTCTCATCTCTCTCTTTCTCCAATCATTACTCATATTTCCAATCATTACCCTATTTCTCTCTCCAATCATTATCCTGTTTCTAACCAAACGATGCCGTTTTGAGATGAAATACCAACCTTGCCCTTGGTTTTGATGGAGGGAAAGAACAGCGTGAGCCGCAGGAACCATTTAAATACAAAATTGATACTTTGGGAATGTAATGTTAGCAGTTGAAATATTAGGGACTAAAGTGACACGGCAAAAATACTTTGGGGACAAAAAAGTCAAAAAACCTGAATTAATGTGCCAACTAAGCTCGGCTTATGGAATGCAACTTACAGTGACTCATGGGATTTGAAAACAAAATATATAGAAGGTTATTTTTATAAATTAAGGATGACAAGAGCTAGCCAAACAAGATATAGGTAAGAAATATCAGAAATCAAGCTCTCTCATATTTTTCCAATTCAAAAAACGGATTTATGAGGAAACATACTCCATTCTTTTATTTTTTTTCACCTAAATTATGAAGATTGAATAATACTTTCTTTTCAGCTCCGTTTGTTTCGATATAAAATATTTTTCTCACTTTCTGTTGTTTGGCTAGACAAAAGAAAGTAAAACATTTTCCATCATATGGGCATAAATAATTTCCTCTCAAATTTTCGGTAAGTTGTTTTACAGCAATGGGCGTCTTCCCCGTTTCTTCAAATCCCAAAATGAGAGGAGAGAGGGGTTAAATCTCCAATTGCACGTGGACTGTTCTAACTTCTAATACTCCAAATTTCTCTCTCTCACTCACTCTCTCTCTCTCTCTCTACACTATTTTGTCAATTTTTAAAAATATTTTTCATTTGCGAACCAAATACCAAAAATAAAAATTTAAAATTTATTTTCTAAAAATGTATTTTACATAAAAAATACTTTTATATTGTAAACCATTTTACATAAAAAAAACGGAGCCTTCATTTCTTACCTAACTAATACGGAGTAACTTATTGAAGGGGTCCTAAAAGTGTGTGTGCATGTTACCACCTGCACAATATTAATGGCATTTTAGGTTGATATCGCTATCTCTATAATTATGTTGTGCAGGTGTGACGGTGATGTCGTACGTGTCTGCATCTTGAGAGAGTATCCCGTCTAGTTTGGGCTCCAACCAAATCGGTCCAGTTTTGGACAATTTGTGAATCCTTGTTGGGTTCACAACAATGATCGGAGCTATTTTTTTTAAAGAGCTTATTGAGAACGTTGACCATGACAAAAATCATGTTGATCGAATATTGTTTGATATGATATCCAAATGCATTAATCTTCAAATAATTGTGTCAAATGGGTTTCTAGCTACACTTGTATATATATCACTCTCTCTCCCTCCTTTACCTCTCTCTACCTTTTGCTTAACTTTAAGTTTTCTTTTCTCTCTAAGTTTCCATTGTTGTTCTTCAAGTTTCTAGCTATAATCTTCCAAGAACTCTAGTAAGTCTTAGTTGTATGTTAAATTCTTATTTATTAATATTGTAGCTACGCTTTGGATTTTCGTATAAATCAAATTTATTTTCGTTTATATTGATTAATCATGTTTTCATTTATTAGCAAGCTTTCTAGTCTTTTAGCTCTTTTAGCTATGTATGAGTAGTTTAAAGGTTTGGTCATGGTGTGAGGTTTACCCCATGACTTAGTAGTTCTAATGGTTTCTAACAACTTTTAATCTTAGTCTCTAGGTTTCGAATGAATTAAACCCACGATGTCCGGTGTTGATCATGGAATTGTTAATTTCTTTGTAGTTGTGTAGCCAAGCGGTCTTGGCATGCGTCATGCTTAGAACTCTGTCACTCTATGTTATGTGCTTCATTTTCGTATGCGTGAGACCGGCCGGTCTTTTCTCTTATCTCACTTGTGTTAAATGAGATCAGTTTGAATTAAAGCTTTGAGTTAAGTTATTAGTAGTCTTCAGTGTTAATTCTTTCGGTGGAGTTTGGACGGTTCTAGCTCTCGCTTGAGTTAGATGAAGGAACCTTTGAACGGCTAAGTCGTGGGTAAATCAATCCGTGAGACTTGACCAGTTTTTAATTTAGTTAATACCGCTTCTAATCATTCCGGGAGAAAGAATTCTACCAATATAAGAATCCATCACATAAAACCTTCATTCCGAACAAGCTATTACCGATTCCCTGTGGTATGATCCTGGCCTTACCGGTTTATTATGCTCTCAACGATCTAACCCTATGCTTGGAGTATTCAACCTATTTAAGAGGCGAGGTTGCGGCGAAGCACAAACCATCAAGTGCATCAATTGTTTCTGCTAGTTCAGCCTCCTGCATTTCAACAAGAGTCTTTAGCATAAAATTTCTCCATCCTTTAACATGAATGCCCAACCTAGCACCAACATCCATCAACTCACAAACTTCCTTAAAAAGGAGAAAGTTTCGGTTCCTGATATCTCCGGAAGATAAAGAGGAAGCAGGGATCATCTTATTCTACGACTAACTTTATCAGTCTTAATTCCAAACTCCACAAGGAGTTTCTTCTTTTTAATCTTCTGATCCTTTTCGATCTTCTCAATCTCCTTTCCAATTTATGGATAGCCTTAACGGCTGATTTCTCGCCAAAAGAGCTACATCCTCCCCTGCTCTGCTGATCACCCACACGACTTGAGTATCCTCAGCAGTCCCCATAGAAACGAGATTGTTGACCTGATAATCTTTAATTAGAGGACTAATTATATCCTCTAAAGTTACAAGATCCCCTTTGGCTAGCAAAGGGGATCTTGTAACTTTAGTGCTCTAAACTTCGGTGGTGTTCCGGTTTACCTTCTTAAAAAATAAGTACTTATTTGTAATTTTTCAACTTAAAAATAATAGGCTTACAGAAATAAACTTGCAAAAAAATTAAAAAATTATTTTCGTAAACCCATTATTTTTAAGTTTGAAAATGGATTCTTATTTTTTAAGTACTTATTTTGAAATATGGAACGAGACCAGTACCGACTTAATTTAGTGAATACATATTTTTAATAACATCTCTATACAGTGTACTCTGGGCGATTGTTTACATTCTTATTAGCAATGCAGTCACGTATGGAGGAATTAAGGAAATTGATTTTAGCACTCCAAAAATTGATGGAGGGGCTCCAAAATGACGTCGTTTTGTGTATCAATACAGTGCAGTTTTGGAGTCCCTCCATCAATTTCTGGAGTGCCAAAATCACAATCCAGGAATTACTTGATGGTTTGGTTATTTGACTTATTTCCGTAGGAAGATAAATAAAAGTGATCAAAACGATAGCAGCCTAGCTAATTTAAATAAAATCCTGTACGTCCACCTTGATTAATTCATGTGTACTAATATGACTGTTCATTTGAAAGGACTCCCATTTAGAGCCAGAAGAAAGATTTGCACGTGCTGGCCCCATAAAAGTTGATAACAAGTATTTCCTCCATCCAAATTTGCAAACAATTTGGGACAACCAAAAAGAAAACGTATGCAAACAAAATGGGACGAAGGGAATAAGAGATCTAGAACCATAAGCTTTACGAGCGAGGAAACAAACCTCGAAGTCTCCGACATTATCTCCAATAAACTTTTTCTACAAGTTATGATTTTATTCTTATTTGAATTTTTTTCGTACTTGTTAATCCGCGCCAAAAATTTGTGACTATTGATGAGATGAATCAAAAAAGTAATTTTTTCTTACTTTTACCGAATATTTCAGAAAATAATCACTTTTAAGTATAAAAAAAAAAGTCCAAAAGTCAAAATTTTTTTGCTAAAAAGTAGTTATTTTACAAAATATTTAGGTAAAAGTAAATTTTTTTATTTTTTCGATTCGTCTTAACGAGGTGAGTCGAAAAATCAAAAAGTGAGACACAAAACTAATAAATGCGAAAAAAATTAAAATAAGAACAAAACCAAAAAAGTGAAAAAAAAGTAGAAAAAGTTAGTAGATGGAGTCTATCGGAGAAGATTTTGTTTATCACCATTTTCCCTAATGATTTCTTTGGGCAAGTAAATTCTCTCGAATCCATAGGAAGGCGGCGTTACAAAACGTACTTCTCTAGCAAAAGGAAAAGAGGTTTTTTTTTTTTTTTCAGCACTTTCACTTGCAAAAGCAAAAAGAAAAAAGAAAGAGGTTGCAAAACATTGACGGTTTTTTTGTTAGCACTTTCTTGTTTTGATTTTTAGGTTATACGAGTTTGACCCTCTTTGGTTGGCTATAAAATGGGGTTCATGTTATACTACTCCCATTACCATCCATCCATCCAAATTGAGAGAGAGAGAGAGAGAGAGAGAGAGAGAGAGAGAGAGAGAGAGAGAGAGAGAGAGAATGGGTTCCCTGACCAACTTAGAGAAGCCTCATATAGTATGCATCCCATATCCAGCACAAGGCCACATAAACCCAATGCTAAAACTAGCAAAACTCCTTCACTACAAGGGCTTCCACATCACCTTCGTCAACACAGAGTTCAACCACAAACGCCTCCAAAAATCCCGGGGCCTCGACTCCCTCACCAGAGTCCCCTCATTCCGGTTCGAGGCGATACCTGATGGGCTCCCTGAGTCCGACCCTGATTCAACGCAAGACATCCCTTCCCTTTGTGAGTCCTGCGACAAAAACTGCTTGGTTCCTTTTAAAGATCTTGTGTCAAAATTAAACGACACTGTTTCCTCAAATGTTCCACCCGTGACTTGTATAGTGTCCGATGCGGCACTGTTCTTCACTCTGGTCGTGACAGAAGAATTGGGCATTCCAAATGTTGTTTTATGGACAGCTAGTGTTTGTGGTTTCATGGGTTACTTTCAGTACCACAATCTTATCAAAAAGGGATATACGCCACTCAAAGGTATTTCTTGGTAAATTTTTGTTTTGCTGGAATGACTTGGTCTCTAACTTAATTAGTTAGTGGTTTGTCTAAAATTAGATTCTCATTGCTAGCAACACTTGAGCCTACATCAACCCCAAGTCTGTGAATGTAAAACAACTGTGGGAGAGTGTGTGGATTATTTTGGGGTGCACACAAACTGGCTCAAGACACTGATGTGCATTACCCAAAAGAAAAAAAAAGGACATAGAGAGTTTAAGCCAAAACTTAGTCAAGATATTTGCATTGATTGTGTGATGAGCTTTTATTGACACAACTCAACTCTTTCACTAAACTTTCAATCAAATAACATACAAAATTACATAATCACACTCATCACTCTCACAGCTCACATACAAATACTCTCATTCACATTTCGGGCAGAAACATGGTGGGGGAAAGCCCCAAGGGGTCCCCGTTTCTTCTTCCTCTCCTCTCTGCTCTATTGTCTCTCAATTTACCCACACCATTGCACACAAACATACGATTTACTACTTTCTCTGTCCCGATTTATTTGTCACTTTTCACTATTTGAGACCTCTTACAAAATTGTCTATATGTTTCAGAGTATAATATTTTGTATGTGTAATATGAATTTTGTTTGATAGATCTCGATTAGGTTTATAATACAATGTTTTCAAAATTATGTAAAACATTATGGATTGTGAGATATGGACAATTTTTTTGAAGAGCACGTATGTCGATATTGGACCAACAAATTGGGATGGAAGAAGTTACACATAATTCACTCTCCAATGCTGATCAGCCACACGTACACTCCCAACCATAAAAATTAAACTCACCGAAAAGTGCAACCCCACTCACATGTACACCATCTAGCTCTGTCACTTTGTACCTTTCTCACTCATACTTGACCTATAATAATTAAGTTTATTTCCAACATTTATATTATTTAATTATGTCTGAAAATTACTTTCCCATAACTTAATCGAACGAGTGCAGTTATACTTAAATTAAGAATGTCTATGATCATAATTAAGCTCGTTAATTGTTGCTTATAGGGGAACTAATTAATTGTCTTCCAATGTGTGCAGATGCGAGCTACCTTACAAATGGATACTTGGACACCGTAATAGAGGGTATACCTGGTATGGAAGGTATACGATTGAAGGATTTTCCAAGTTTCGTCCGAACTACTGACCCCAATGATTTTATGACCCAATTTGCACTGACTGTAATTGACAATGTTCGTAAAGCTTCTGCTATAATTTTCAACACATTTGATAAACTGGAGCACGACGTTTTGGAACCCCTCTCCTCCAGTTTTCCTCCTATGTACACAATCGGGCCTTTACACCTACTCGTGAATCAAATCGAAGACGATAGCCTAAATTTGTTAGGATCAAATCTTTGGAAAGAAGAGCCTCAATGCCTCGAATGGCTCGACTCCAATGGACCCAACTCTGTTGTTTACGTGAACTTTGGAAGCATCACAGTAATGACGCCAAACCAATTGGTGGAATTTGCTTGGGGGCTTGCTAACAGCAATCATGCATTTTTATGGATAGTAAGGCCAGATCTTATCGCTGGCCAAACATCTGTTCTTCCGCCGGAGTTCTTGGAGGTGACGAAAGATAGGGGGTTACTAGCAAGTTGGTGTGCGCAAGAAAAAGTCCTAGCACACCCGTCTATTGGAGGATTTTTGACTCACAGTGGATGGAACTCTACTCTAGAAAGTATTTCTAATGCAGTGCCAATGGTGTGTTGGCCGTTTTTCTCTGAGCAACATACCAATTGTTGGTTTTTGTGTGCTAAATGGGGCGTTGGGATGGAAATAGACAGCGACGTTAAGAGAGAGAATGTCGAGGGTCTTGTGAGAGAGTTGATGGTTGGAGAGAAGGGCAAGGAGATGAAGAGAAGAGCTATGGAATGGAAGAAATTTGCTGAAGAAGCTACTCAGGGTTCATCTAGTTCTTCCTTGTTGAATCTTGACAAAGTAATCAATCAAGCAATTCTTTCTCTAAGATATTAGGTTAGTTACCATGACATTGTAATGATATGGTGATGACTTTGTATCTAAGTAATATTTAGTGTGGTCCTTCGAATGATATCATTTAATAAGTTCACATTCATCACTTGCAAGTTTGCAACTGTCAAAATAAATTTTGACAGTATATTGACGACGCATTATATGTTATTTGAAATATGTGCACCGTGTTTTGTCTACAAAATATTAGCCGGCCTCGCCCCATTTTGACAGTTTCATTTGGAAATTTTTAAGGAAGCATTTTTTACTTTCTAATTATGCTCTTCACTTCCAAAGTTGATTTATGTAGGTAGTAGTATGTATTTATTAAAACGTAAGGGAAAATAGTGGAAATTTATCAAGTTTCTATGATTGATTTTTGGAAAGTGAACATATGTTTTGGGACGTTCTAAAATAAACTATGGGACTATCAAAATGGAACGCATGGAATATTACTTAACTAATTATTAATGGAAGGTTTAGTATACTGTTGGACTAAGTTTGAGTTAAGAACTTAGCTTGAGAATATATCTATAGGCTTTTAGGTTTTTTTTTTTTTTTTTTTCAATAAATACATCGAGCTGATACACTGGGCTTTGAGGGGCTTGACAAGCTCTTAATTAGTGGCGAACGTAGGTTTTGCGCCTAGTGGATTGAGGCTCAAAATCAATTGTGCTTCTATTTAATTTTGTACCCGACCTATCTACAAGTAATTGATAACTTGAAATTTTAAGAATTTTTCCGTATCCATACATAGGAATTAAAAAGAACGATCCACCAAGTGACTAGTAGGGGGCAATTCCATTAAGGACTCTTCTACGGAACAGACCATGGGAATCGACGGGCACGTGGGGTTCACTCTAGGTCCCTCACTGATGATTCGGGACGTTCAATAATTTTAAATAACAAATTGAGTGGGCTGTAAAAAATCAGCTCAATCAGATATGTGTAGGTGGTCGATCCAATTTTCCATTTTCATTTAGATTTCGAATCCATAAAAAAATGGAAGATTGGATCGAGCACCTACACATATTGGATTGAGTTGATTTTTCACAGCCCCACTCGGCTTTTTATTTTAAAATTATTGAACGGCTCGGATCCTATGTGCAGGATCCGTAGTGTACCCCGCATGCCTGTCAGTGCAGATTCGAGACGCCATGGTTCGGTGGCTATAGGAAATATTTAAAATAGTGCACGGCCGGGGGCCGAAGCATAATTTAAAATAGTGCTAAGGAAGGGATTGAAAGAACCGTAATTTTCCCATGATCTTTGTGAAACTTTATATCCGACTCAAAAATTATTTGCATATAGCAGCGTTTGAAAACTGCCAGAAAAGACCCGACAAACGCTGGCAAAGGTTTTAGCGGTGTTTTTGCAAACACTGAGGATGCCAAAGTCGGATTAGGTTTTTAGCTTTAAGAAACATCGCAAAAAATCTGTGGTATTGTTTTTTGAAAAACATCGGCATTGATTCATTAGTAAAAATAGCTTATTTGGCGACATTTTTCCGAAAACGCCTATAAAAGTCAATTTTAGCGGTGTTTGTAGAAACACCGGCAATACTAGAGTTGGGAAAACCACATTTTCTAGTAGTGATTTCCTTAATACTTTGGGCTTAGGACTGATCGCATAACGGAAACATCACTGTCACGGATTCTTAAATGTTCATCATGAATATTTGAAAGAAAAAAAAATCCATTTGTCATCATTTTTAACTTATTGTTTTATTTTTTCTCTTATTACGAAACAAATGTTTGAAGTAATGACCAAAGAAAGCAAGTTGTGAGAGTGACCACATGAAGGATGCAGAAGGGAGCGATTCAAAAAACAGGGAAATCCTGTAGCGAAAGTGAACGATTCACTGTTGTGACATTGTGCTTGATGACAATTCAGATCGCTAGGGGCCAGCTTCGCCCATCAGAACTTATGCAACTTATGTCCAAGCTTCCGGGCAGGTCCTATTGTGGGGATTGACTATTTGTTTTTCCGAGAAGATCACTACCATTGTCATTATAAAGAAGATCCGATAATTTCTCATAGGTACTTCAATGGATACCTAGAGCCAGAAATGGGAAAAAAAAAACACAACCTTCGTCTTGCATGGTTTCTTATATTAACATGACAAATAACAAGTGCAACACACATGCAAGATTACTAGTTTTGATAAAAGTCTTCTCTTATCTGTCCGTCTTCATTTTCTTAAGCCTTTGTTGATTTAAGGATCGAGTTCTAGTAACAGTGCCATTAGTGATTGAAATTTTTTTTATAAAAAAGCCAAAGACCCAGTACCCATTTTATTATACTCGTAAAATCACATTTCATTAGGATAGAATTGATCATGAGAAGAGTCTTTCCTAACCTTTCGGTGTTTGTTCCATTTGTATAACACTGTAAGCTTCTCTCGATTGTTCAAAAATCTTGCGTTCACTCTTGGCCAAATTCCTTAGACTCCATAAAGCAAAGAAGACTTGAAAAAGCCATATATGTCATCAATAGAGTGAAATCATTCCCCATCTTCCAGTCTCTATTTTGTTTTACAATAATTTGGTCCTCATTGTTTCAAAAAAATCTTGCAATTAGTGGTTGTCATGTTCCTAAGACTCCATAAAGCAGCAAA
This sequence comes from Rhododendron simsii, assembly GCA_014282245.1. Taxonomy (NCBI): domain Eukaryota; kingdom Viridiplantae; phylum Streptophyta; class Magnoliopsida; order Ericales; family Ericaceae; genus Rhododendron; species Rhododendron simsii. Next base: position 10,602,647 of record CM024958.1, read on the forward strand.
GACTTGACAAAGTCAAGTATCGTTTATCAGAGAATAGAACTCGTTAGAAAAACATTACAATCAGACTCCATAAAGAAGCATAGAGATATACTTGGCAAAGTTGTTTGCAGTTAATTATTAACAAATTTCATCAGATTCTCCGTCTCCATAGAATTTAGTGTCTCATGTCAAATGTGACACATATATTGAAAAATCTTGCAACCGAGTATCTATTCACTGCTTCTAACATGACACGCTAACACCTTAATCATTATTCCTTCCGTCCCATAAAGTTGGTCTTTTACAAAATTATGTGCAATTTTCGAACTTAAACATACTAACATATTTACTAAATGAATTTTCGATTTGCACCGTTCAAAATATCTCATGAAGATTTATCAAATAAGATACATGTTACACAACTAAATTATTTCGATAAGTAACTTATTTTTTAGAGTAAAAATCGTACATAATTTGGTAGAAGCTAATTTTATGTGACGGATGGTTTACATAATTATGTGAGACTCGTAGGGCCCTCCATAAAAACAAGAGTTTGGCCTCCAAAATAATTTCTATACAAAACTAAGAGATTGATTTCCATGGCTCGCGTCACGACATCTTGCAAGCCCTCTTGATCGACGAGCGGCTAAACACCTCTCGGGAGGAGATGAAGCTTTCTACAAAAGATCTCTAGGTCTTTAAAAAAAGTTGGAACCTGAAAAACAAATTAGGGTTCTCTATTTGATTTTGAGGCGAAAATTACATCAGAAACCTTGCCCTTATTATGGGGTGGGGGTGGGGGTGGGTTGGGTGTCCATACCGGCGACATTAATGGTAGGAAGCAGAAAAAATCAAGATGAGATAAGAACCTAATCAGCCCAAATTAAAGCAACGTCACCCACGATAATTCCAGCAGAGCAGAGATATTCTCAGCATACCCTTTGAATTTCCTTTCAATCCAAACAAGAATCTACCTAACCCAAAACACTACCCAAATTCAAAGGTCAAAGAAGCAGAAAACGTGGAAATCTGGAAGAGGAGATTTTGTGTTGGGGTTAAAACACTGAAGGTTTGGTTAAAATAATAGATTATTAACTAAAGGAAAGACTTTGACCAACCACTCACAAAATAACACGTGGAGACAACAAAGGAAGGAAATACACGTAGTCGATGCTATGATGAGAACCTCAGCGCCGGATGGCGTGAGAGTCCCGCGCGCAGACATAGCACACGGGGGTGGACTTCAAGGACACCAAGTTAAAGATTAAGAAGATTAAAAGAGCAAAAGATAGTCAGAGTCTTCACATAGAGGGGATCAGTCTGCGCAGGCCCCAGGAAGCCAAAGAGCACGAAAGGGACTGAGATGCCTAAAGATCACTTAAGATAAGTAGAGCACGCCCTGGTCAAAGGCAGGACCAAAGGGTCTAGCGAAGATGCGATCGTCGCAGGTCGCGACCCTGCTCTAGCGGGAATTAAGGTAAATTTAGCGGTTTGGTGGCTAAGGAAAGGGGGGTCCATCGCGGGGTGGCGCATGGTCACCCACGCGCCAGGCGCTCATATGATGACGTCACCTTGTGACCTTGGGGACAGAAGGGAGTCAAGGGACACATGTCAAGATTAAATTGGGCCGCCCTGGGAAACCAGCTCAGGCCCAGAGGCCTATAAATAATGGACTGACATTCCTTTTTGGTACGTACGTACAGAGACACACTACAACATGAAAGGCGTGTAGCGAGGATTTAGTTTCCTCACCGAAACAGCTGATTTCCTCGAAAAATGTATTTGCAAGAAAAATTTTCCTCGCCCGTTTTCCTAGCAAAAGCTTGTCGCAAAAAGAATTTGCGAGGAAAAAAAATTTTCCTCGCCTATTTTGACACAATTAGTGAGGAATTTTTTCCTCAGTATAGTTTTTCCTCACTAGACTAATGCAATGTTTACAAAAAATTTCCTCGCTAGACTAATTTTTTCCTCACCAATTATAGTTTAGGCGAGGAAACTTTTCCTCGCGAAAACTCTTGAAACTAAAAACAGACAATTCTCCAGCTCCTTTGCTTCCGCGCAAATTCAAACTGTGGCCTCCTGTATGGAAGCACATCACACCAACTTCCTTTTCAATTCAAACCTTTGCCTTTTTTAATAAATAAACCTTTTGTACACCTTTCACCCCTCTAAATTTGTTTCTTTAAACTTTTCTCTCTGATTTTAGTCCCTTCCTAGTGTTTCTTTAAACTTGTTTTTAAATCATTAACATTATTCGCTTTTGTTGAAATTTTTTATAATTTAATGCTTTGTTATATATCTTTAATAAATCTTTAAACCTTTCTAAATTTGTTTATTTTATATTTCGTTTTAATTCTCTCTGAGTTTAGTAACCTTTTGTAGTGCCTAAATTAGTTCGAGCACTTTAAATTTATGCAAATACGATTTTTTTGTGTGGGTTAATCTGTTCTTACTGTGTATGTGCATCATAACAATTTTAACTCAACTACAATATTACAATAGTAATAATTTGTAATGTTTCTTTTTAAATGGAACCACTTTAAATATTTTGAAAATAGATTAGTGACTATCTAACTTTGAGATATTTTGAAAATACATTTCGCAGTTATTAAGTACTTTACCTTTTGTTTAGCTTTCTATTAATTTTTTTTGTATAAATTAATAATCAGTTATCTCTATGAAAAGCAATTCATATATCCCATGCAATCTTTTTCTAAAAAGCATATCATTCATCCACAAACTTAGAATCTCTATGTCCAGTCCTTTTTTTAGGTTTATAACAGTCAAAAGAACAATGCGATAGAATTGATGAATGCACTCTGTTACCTAGAGTGTTCTATTCCTTGGATATTTATATACAAATACGGTTACAAGTGGTAAGCTTTACAAAAGATATTGCAAATGATAAAACATAACCACTGAAATGGCTAACATTATCAAGACTTCTTTTCTTGATCAATTGATTTGCACTGATTGGTTGACATCCCCCCGCAAGCTGATGGTCGAGGCATGACCTACAGATTGAAACGCAGTGTCCGGAAGCGGGAAGACGCAAGTCCTTTTGTAAAAATATCGGCAATTTGATCCTTGGTGCTAGTATATTGGACAGTTAAATCACCCCGAGTGACTTTGTCACGCACAAAATGATAATCAATTTCAACATGCTTTGTGCGGGCATGGAAGACGGGATTGTGTGTACGTAAGATATTTCCGCAATAGCCTTGTACTCAGATTTAGTTGAAGAGCAAGCAACAGTGCGTTGCTGGCGAGAGGACCTCTTTTCTTGATCAACTGATCATTTGCACTGATTGGTTGACAATAACTACGGGATGAACTTTTTTTTAGCATGTCCTTAAAAATGTTTGTATTCAAACAATAAATTTTAGTACAATCTGAACATACTGACATTGTTAACAATTAATTTCAGTTGGGGAAAAGTGAATTCTTAAAATTCGTGAGAAACATATTTTTTATTTCATCAATTCAATGCGATTGGCGAGGAAACTATTTTTTTCCGTTTATCACTTTTTTATTTTAATAAATTTGCTAATGATATTGAACTAGGTAGTTGATTATCCCTTACCATCGTGATATTAAAAATACATGAACATAATTAATAATGACTTAAATATAAAAAATTAAATGAGCCCTAAAAAAGGTGACAAAATATTTTCTCGCCAAAAGGTTACATTTAGCAAGGAAAACAGATTTCCTCACTAAATGTAACTTTTTAGCGACGAAATTGAATTTCCTCGCAGATTGTGTACTTTTAGCGACGAAATCTATTTTTCTCACTCTATTTCCTCGCAATAGGCCTTCCGTGTTGTAGTGACAAAAAGAGCTTTTTTCCCTAGAGAAAGGACTAGAGGGTATTGGACTAAAGAAGGACCAATATCATCCAATCCATTTGGGAAAATCCGTATGTGACATGCTGCCTTTGTCCTCTCTGTTCCCACATCCTTTTCCTTCACCCCACTAGATTATTCCTCTTTCCCCTATTCTTTTAACCGTTGACCAATCACACCTCTCCAGCTCACGTAAGATTCCCACGTCAGCTACCTAGCGCAAAACACGAACCTACAAACACCAAAGGGCTTGAAGAAAAGAATATCAATTATGGGTGTCCATGATTCGCTTCACCGATTGCCGCCGTCAGTTTACTCCGTCACTAATGTCATTGTGATTCTCTCCACCGCGGATGATGCAAGCTTACCAATTTGGAGAGAGATTTGAGTGTGTTCACGTTAGTAGGAAGAGAGAGAATGTGTGTTAAGTTTTAATCCCAGTCAATGTTTTGAAACCCAGATCGGTAAATGAACCAGAGATGTGATTGGGCAGACGGGTCATCAGTTCAACCGCTATTGAATCATGATGTCATAATTATGTCATATATATGGAGTATTAATATGGAAAAATAAATATGAGTTATAAAATTAGAGGAAAAAATCCTTAAATTTTCCTAAATTTTCAATATTATGCTAGCTAGTGTTTATTATAGTAGGATTATTTAAAATTTAGATTTGGTAACTAAAAAGATTAGAGTGTGCTCTATTTTATAGGGATACTAAAGTTTGGTTATGCCTTGCAATGCAGTTTGAACACAATTAAAATGAATTGCGAAACTATTGACCATCCCGCCAACGAAAATGATTTATATGGGAAGATTTTTTTCTTACTCTTTTGTTTAGGTAGTTTATAAAAATAAACACAAAAAAAAAAATTGCAATTGATCAACTGATAAACAAAAATATTTCTTACCATTTTGTTTAGTTTACTTTCTATCTTCTCATAACAAAAGAAAGTTGGAATAAAAAAAGTTAGAAAAGATTTTGCCTTGCTTCGGAGAGAGAGAGAGAGAGAGAGTGCTGAGGTTTCAAAAATTACTTATCTTTCTTATTTTAAAATCTAGCTCTTTATTTGGCAATGAAATTTTATTGATTTCTATCTTTTCATAACAAAAGAGAGTTGAAATATGAAAAGTTGGAGCAGCCCTAGGACTCTTCTCAGTCTTAGGATCTATGAGGGATAAATTTGAACCGTAATGTATATATATTGGATTCAAATACGGAGCTGTTTTATTATGTTTTATTGTATAGATATGCTCCAAAGTCTTTATCAGATTCTTCAGAGAGCAACTTTTGGTCTACTTTACTCTTTGGATTGAAAAGGAAGCAGATGATGAACGGCACATCGGCACGGGCCGCCACCACGCGCGCACTCTCTCTCATATTTCCACCACAGTTTCAAGATCCCCAAATCAGCACCCACCGCCACAGTCCATTCAAAATCAGATCTTACCTAACAAGTCAAAACATTGAAGCCATCGGAAAAGATATTGTTTATCACCATTTTCCTTAATGATTTCTTTGAGCAAGTAAATTCTCTCGAATCCATAGGAAGGCAACGATACAAAACGTAACCGTTCGTGAATTGTTCAAGGCTCGACTCAGTAAAGATTTGTTCGACTTTGATTCGTCTACTAAATGAACTGAACCTGAACCTTAATTTTAGGCCCATTTCATAAATGAGCAAAACATGAACGCAACAGTATTTGGCTCGATTAAACTCGCGAACCTGGAGTATATGTGTATCATGTGGATTTTATATAGTTATATAGTGAAAATTTTAAAACTTGTGCAAGTCTAAACGTTTACACTTACTAAAAATTTACTTATGTATATATTTTTATAATTTTATATGTATATGAACATATTTTTGTACATAATGAAAATTTTATTTGCAGTTTTAGACCTGTATAAGAGCATAAAAATATGATATTATTGGATCGTTAAGGCTCTTGAACAAGCTTGAGTTCGACCCAAACATGGGCAAGCTCGGTTCGAGTTTGAATTGTCATAATTTTCATTGAGTTCGGATCTAGCTCGAGTTCACTAAAAAACTTAATGAACGAATTTAAACATTCTAATATTATGCTCGATTACAGCCCTAGGACTCACTACTGCTCTAGCAAAAGGAAAAGAGGTTGCGAAACATTGACTAATTTTTTTGTCTGCACTCACTGTTCCACATTCTTGAAAAAAGAACTTTAAGAAAAAGAAGGTAATTTTAAGGTCAAAAATCATTTATTTACGCAAATAGTTTTCTTATAAATATGGATCTTGTTTGATAGATCTTATTGAGATCTGTTAAACAGTGCCAAAAAAATTAAAAAATTATTTTTCATTTTCGTTATGTTTGAATTTGAAATTATATTCTTTTCAAAAAAGAAAGTTTTGGGAGAAAACGGAACAGGTTTGGTTTTCAGGTTATAAAATGTAGAAGGCTACAACCAGAGGAATACGAGTTTGACCCTCTTTGCTGCCTATGCTATAAAATGTAGAAGGCAATGTAGAAAGGCTACAACCAGAGGAATACGAGTTTGACACTCTTTGCTGCCTATGTTATAAAATGTAGAAGGCTACAACCAGAGGAATACGAGTTTGACACTCTTTGCTGCCTATGTTATAAAATGTAGAAGGCTACAACCAGAGGAATACAAGTTTGACCCTCTTTGCTGCCTATGCAATCCATCAATCAATCCATCCAAATTGTGTGTGTGTGTGAGAGAGAGAGATAGATAGAGAATGGATTCCTTCACCAAGCCTCATATTGTATGTATTCCAGCTCCAGCACAAGGCCACATAAACCCAATGCTAAAACTAGCAAAACTCCTTCACTACAAGGGCTTTCACATCACCTTCGTCAACACAGAGTTCAACCACAAACGCCTCGTAAAATCACAGGGCCTCGACTCCCTCACTGGAGTTCCCTCATTCCGGTTTGAGGCCATACCTGATGGGCTCCCTGAGTCCGACCCTGATGCTACCCAAGATGCCCGTTCCCTTTGTGAGTCCTGCAACAAAAGCTGCTTGGCTCCTTTTAAAGATCTTGTGTCAAAATTAAACGACACTGCTTTCTCAAACGTTCCACCCGTGACTTGTATAGTGTCCGATGGGGTGCTACACTTTACTCTAGACGCAGCTGAAGAATTGGGCGTTCCGGATGTTGTTTTATGGACAACTAGTGTTTGTGGTTTCATGGGTTACGTTCAGTACCGCAATCTTATCGAAAAGGGATATACGCCACTCAAAGGTATTTCTTGGTTTTTTTTTTTATTACTTGGAATGACTTAAGCCCCGTTCCGCTTTTTCCTAAAATCTTCTTTTTCAAAATGAATATAATTTCAAACTCAAATATAACAAAAATGAAAAATAATTTTTTAATTTCTTTTACACCGTTTAAAAGATCTCAGTGAGATCTATTAAACAAGATCCATATGGTAGGAAAATTATTTATGTAAACACATAGCTTTGTTCGTTTGAGAGTTTGGAGTATTTTAGTTTTGGTAGTGAGTGGAGAGAGAAATAGAATAATGATTGGAGAGATAGGTAATGAGTAGAGAGAGATAGAGAGAAAAATGAAAGTAATAATTGAATAAATAAGATAATAATTGGAGAAAGATATAGGGTAATGATTAGAAAACTAAGTTAAAACTAAGTTAAGTATCAAAACGAACATAGCCTATAATTTTTTACCTTGAAATTACATTCTTTTTCAAAAACTCACTTTTTCCAAAAAGTGGAATGGGCTCTTAGTCTCTAACTTAGTAACGCTAGTGGTTTGTCTAAGATTAGATTCTCATTGCTAGCAATACTTGGGCCCACATCAACTCCAAGCCTGAGCGTGTGCATGGCTGAGGGTGTAGGGATTAGTTTGAAGGGCGTATAAGCGGGCCGAAGACACCTAGCCTGCATTAGCCCCAAAAAAAAACATAGGGTGTAGAGAGCTTAAGGCAAAACTTAATAGAGAATATCTTTTTTACGGAGGATACTGTGAAAATGGGTTTTACGGAGCCCAATCGCCTATGTCCAATTTTGGACGGTCTGAATTGAAAATCAATTTTGATCAGTGTAAAAAATATTTTTTATTGATCAAAACTGAAATGCAATCTCAACTATTAATTAAAAAAACGGACGGCTATGATTGCACGAATTTGTAAAAAACTTGTTCGCGACTCCGTCGTGAATAAATTTCTCTCAACTTAATAAAGATACTTGCATTGATTGCTTGATGAGCTTTTTATACGACTTTATTATTTCTGGAGATTGCTTTCCCATAACTTAATCAGACGTGTACAGTTATACTTAAATTAAGAATGTTTATAATAAGCTCGTTATACTTAAATTAGCATCTACAACAAAAAAGGTCAAAGACGAGGAAAAAATTTGTCAGCAATTGCATGATTTTCGTCACCAAACTAATTGCCGACGAAAAATTTCGTCGTCCCCTTTCGTCATTTTATGTTGGTCGAGAAAGGCCCCTGACGACAATTTTTTTTTTTCGTCGGCTTTTTTGGTTTTGGCGATGAATTTTTTCGTCGTCTAGTTCAATTTTGGGCGACGAAAAAGTTTTGTCGGCATTGGTTTTTTTTTTTGGCGAGGAAATTTTTCGTCGGCGATTGTGTTTGCAGCGGAAAAAAATTTCCACCCTTTTGCTCCCAGTGGGTTTGGGACTCATGACCTCGCACCTACAACACCCAAGCCCTTACCACTACACCTACACAACATCCATTACTAGATGACTAATATTTATTAGATATACTATTTCTAATTCGTTTTTTTTTTTTTTCCGAAACCACCACCACTATACCACTACCACCACCACCACAATCACCACTCCGCCACCGCCACCACCACCACAATAACCACTCCACCACCACCAGCACAATCACCATTCCACCACCACTACCACGACATCAACAATCACCGCAACCACCACATCACCACTACTCCACCACCACCATTCCTACAACTCCACCCAGGTCACCCACCATGCCGCCGCCATCGCCAATGGATAACTATCGAAAATTTTAAACTAAACTATGAATAATATATATAACCTTTTTATGATTAAATTTTAAACTAAACTATGTATGTATATTTTATTTAATATGTATATTTCTATACTTGGGCTCGCAATACTTGGGCTCACATCAACTCCAACCATGAGCGTGTGCATGGCCAAAGGTGTAGGGATTAGTTTGAGGTGCGCATAAGCTGGTCAAAGACGCCTAGCCTGCATTAGCCCAAAAAAAAAAAAAAAACATATATAGGGACTAGAGAGCTTAAGGCAAAACTTAATAGAGAATATCTTTTTTAAGGAGGATCCCGTGAAAATGGGTTTTACGGAGCCCAATCGCTTGCGTCCAAAGTATTTTTGGATGGTTTGGATTGAAAATCAATTTTGACCAATAAAAACTATTTTTTATTGATCAAAATTGAAAAGCAATCTCAACCATTGATTAAAGAAACGGACGGCTACGATTGCACAAATTCGTGAAAAACATGTTCACGACTCGGTCGTGAATAAATTTCTCTCAACTTAATAAAGATACTTGCATTGATTGTGTGATGAGCTTTTTATATGATTTAATTATTTCTGGAGATTACTTTCCCATAACTTAATCATACGAGTGCAGTTATACTTAAATAAAGAATGTTTATAATAAGCTTGTTATTTTTTTTTGAACGGCAAAAAATAAATTTTATTAACCTTTGAAGATGATACAAAGATTAATAGGAATAAGGAGAGAACATAGTGTCCAATCCGAGAGCTCATTGTTGCTTATATATAGAGGAACTAATCAATTGTCTTCCAATGTGTAGATGTGAGCTACCTTACAAACGGATACTTGGACACTGTAATTGAGGGTATACCGGGTATGGAAGGTATACGATTGAAGGATTTTCCAAGTTTCGTCCGAACTACTGACCCCAATGATTTTATGACCCAATTTGCACTGACTGTAATTGACAAAGTTCGTAAAGCTTCTGCTATTATTTTCAACACATTTGATGAACTGGAGCACGACGTTTTGGAACCCCTCTCCTCCAGTTTTCCTCCTATGTACACGATCGGGCCTTTACACCTACTCGTGAATCAAATCGAAGACGATAGCCTAAATTTGTTAGGATCAAATCTTTGGAAAGAAGAGCCTCAATGCCTCGAATGGCTCGACTCCAATGTACCCAACTCTGTTGTTTACGTGAACTTTGGAAGCATCACAGTAATGACGCCAAACCAATTGGTGGAATTTGCCTGGGGGCTTGCTAACAGCAATCATGCATTTTTATGGATAATAAGGCCAGATCTTATCGCTGGCCAAACATCTGTTCTTCCGGCAGAGTTCTTGGAGGTGACGAAAGATAGGGGGTTACTAGCAAGTTGGTGTGCGCAAGAAAAAGTCCTAGCACACCCATCTATTGGAGGATTTTTGACTCACAGTGGATGGAACTCTACTCTAGAAAGTATTTCTAATGCGGTGCCAATGGTTTGTTGGCCGTTTTTCTCTGAGCAACAGACCAATTGTTGGTTTTCGTGTGCTGAATGGGGCGTTGGGATGGAAATAGACAGCGACGTTAAGAGAGAGAATGTCGAGGGTCTTGTGAGAGAGTTGATGGTTGGGGAGAAGGGCAAGGAGATGAAGAGAAGAGCTATAGAATGGAAGAAATTTGCTGAAGAGGCTACTCAGGGTTCATCTAGTTCTTCCTTGTTGAATCTTGATAAAGTAATCAATCAAGTAATTCTTTCTCTAAGATATTAGGTCTGTTACCATGGCATTGTAATGATACGGCGATGACATTCTATCTACATATTATTTAGTGTGGTCCATTGAATGACATCATGTATAAGTTTTCATCCACCACTTGTAAATGTCAAAAATAAATTCTGCCAGTATATTGATGACATATTATATGTTATTTGAAATGTATTCATCGGGTGTTGTCTACAAAATGTTACTCGGCCTTGCCGTATTGTGATAGTTTCATTTTGGAAATTTTAAATTTTTAAGGGATCGAGCATAATAATTATTTAAAAAGTATTTAACTTTTCAATTATATATGCTCTTCACTTCCGAAGTTGATTGATGTAGGTAGTAGTATGTACTTTAATTAAACATAAGGGAAATATTGGAACATATCAAGTTTTCTATGGTTGATTTTGGAAAGTGGACATGTGTTTTGGGACGTTCTAAAATGAAACATGGAACTATAAAAATGGAATGGATGGAATATTGTGCTTACCGAGAGCTGCGCATTTCTCTTTGGTATTACCTATGTCAGGATGCTGAGGGCTGATGTTCTTGATCGTGGGAGTGGTGAAATAATAGCAGGGACAAAATCGTTGCATGTTTACAGCTGCTCCTCTTTGTTTGGTAATTAAAGCTTGTCTGAACCTAAAAAAAACTTGATAGAAGAGTTAGATTTTGTCACACACGGGCAATCAGCTTTATAGAAAAACATGAAAACTTGAAAGTAATTAGAAGAGAATCCTCTTTCTTTTCATGATTTATACAGAAAAATATTACACATATATATAGAAAAATACTAGCATATTTGAATCCTAAGTCTAAGGGGTCTATACAAGGTAACAAGTAATCTAGATCCTACACCAATGGAAATACAAATACTAAAGATGCCGGAGATCAGTAGAGATGATGGAGCTTCTCTTTTTATGGAAATTCTTTGGTCTTCAATCAACCTTCAATTGCATGAATCAAGGTAAATCAAATCGTAACACGCCCCCTCAAGTTGGAGCATGTATGTCAAGAATGTTCAACTTGCGCATTAAATTCTTGAAGATATTTCCTCCCAAAGCCTTTGTGAAGACATCAGCTAGCTGGAGAGACGATGGGACAAACTTGGTGATAATCTGACCCTCCTGAATATTTTCTCTCACAACATGACAGTCAAGCTCAATATGTTTGGTGCGTTCATGATACACAGGATTTGCAGCTATATGAAGAGCTGCTTGATTGTCGCAAAACAATTTTATAGGTCCCAAGGAAACTTGTAAATCGTTAAATAAATACCTAAGCCAAGTAAGTTCACAAGTTGCAGTAGCCATAGATCTGTACTCAGTCTCTGATGATGATCTAGAAACAGTTTTTTGTTTCTTTGTCTTCCAAGAAATTAAAGAATCTCCAAGAAACACACAATAACTCGAAGTAGATCTCCTTGTCATAGGGCAATTAGCCCAATTAGCATCACAATATGCTTTCAGTGTCAGAGAGCTATTGGAAGAGAATAACAACCCAAGTCCTGGACTGTTTTTTAAATACCTTGCAATGCGGAGAGCAGCATCCCAATGAGGCTTTCTTGGAGCATGCATGAACTGACTTAGAATGTTCACAGAATAGGTGATGTCTGGTCTAGTAATTGTAAGGTAAATTAACCTACCTATCAATCTTCTATAACGAGAAGGATTAAGCAAGAGATCACCTTGATTATTTGTAAGCTTCAAACTTTGTTCCATAGGAAAATCAACTGGTTGAACTCCGAGAAATCCAACATCATCCAGAATTTCCAAAGTATACTTACGTTGTGATATGACAATTCCAGCTTTGGATCTCGCCACTTCCAAGCCAAGAAAATACTTTAGATAGCCAAGATCTTTAATATGAAATTGTTGATGAAGGAAAAGTTTGAGATCTTGAATAGCCTTTGCATCATTCCCTGTGATGATCATATCATCCACATAAATGAGAACCGTTGTTAGAGATGAATCTTTTACTCATGCTTCGCTATCTTCCGTGTATAGAAGAATTGCCCCAAGCGTAGGGCTAATAAGTCGGTTGAAGCATAATAAACCGGAGAAGTCCGGGATCGTACCCAAGGGAATTAGTTCATGGCTCGCCTCGGATTGTTAGATGCAAGTAGGGTTTTCGACTTTTAGCCAGTCAACTTGGTTTTACTTTGAACGGTAGAATTAAAACGGCTAAATTAAGAATTAATTAACTAAGAAAATATAGGGGTAGGTCTAGGAATCCTAGCATTCACGACTTGGGCTAAGTCGCACTTTTCACCAATTTACGCGATTTAAAATACACAATTGTAGGTATTTAAACCGGGAAAAAGAGATTCGATTATTAAGCTAGCTCTAGAATTCATTCGATAACCGCCTCGAGCGTCAGAGCTCTAAGCATCATGTGTGGTGAGTAGGCGAGGCTCTCACCTACACATGATCAAAGAGGTTAACACCTCGGCGATATACCAACCAAATCCGAGCCCCACTTTGATTTTCAAACCTAAAAATTGAAGCTTTATTGATGAAAAATACGATTTTTGCCCAAGTCATGGGATGCTAATCATCCCATGACCTAACCCGTAAAACTACTCACACATATCTAGAGAGATATGAGCAAGCAAAAATCTACTAAACATAATTGAAATGCAAGACTAGAAGAAACTTAGCTTAAAAGATAGATCGAGAACTAAGGAACAACTTTAATTAAAGCAACTATGTCAAAAACTAACTAAATAAGGCAGAAATTAAAGTATTCAAGAGCTGAAAATGAAGAACAAGTAAGAACAATACTCAAAAAGCAAATTGAATCTAAGCTAGATCTAGAAAAGTGTGCAAAAACGTTCTTGTCATTATCATTACATCACGCCTTTTTATTCCCCGCTCGGAATATACCCTAAAGATGCTTCGAAGATGCTTCAATAGTGGCCTCGGTACCAATAGCCAGGCCTTACATCACTAAGTTAGGCCGTCGGTACCGATTGAACAAATAGGCTCCAATCGATCGCGAGAGGTTAAGTACGGGCCGGGGCTAAGCAGCTCGGTACCGATTGAAGCTTTGAGCTTCAATCGATCGCCCCGCCTTATCAGTTCTGAAGCTTTGAAAGCTGTTCAGCCCTTGGCCACGGCTTGGCCACTCCTTGGCCATGCTTGGCTACTCTTGATTCTGCCCGGGCCACAGCTTGGCCACGCCTTGGCTTTGGCTTTGGATCTGCTTCTGCCTTGGCTGCGAAGTTTCTGCTCGAGCTGTGGCCTCCTCTGCCCGGGCTGAACTTCTCGCTTTGGTTCTGCTTCGCCTTGACGTCGGGTAACTTTTGCCTGAGCTCTGCCTTGGCCTTTAAAAGCTTTTATTAGGCGATTCCCTACAAAACAAAACAAACACAATCTACGAGACAACTAAGTTAAAAACAACTAATTAAAGAGTAATTTAAACTAACCCTAGACACTAGCGCACCCTCTCATTACATTTCCGGGTGCTTATCACGCCCCCCAACTTAGGGTTTGCTAGTCCCTAGCGAACAAAATAAAACGAACAAAATAAAACGAACAAAATAAAACGAACTTGAAAACAAGCTACTATGCAATCTTTCCGAGATTCACAACTTAGAACATGCTCCACATTATTACCTAGCAAGAGTTCAATCATTCCAGCTTTTTATTTCATTTCTCCAACTCACAGTTTCAGCCTCCAATTAAACAGGCTAAGTAACAAACAGGTTAATGAGCAAGCTAAAAAGGCTTGTGTCCTCGAACAAAGGTAGGATACGGGACACAAGACCTTGCGAATTCAGAGGAAACCATATCCACCAAAGCAGTGCTTGACAAACAGGCATTAGTGAACAAGAAATACTATGCCTCAAGAACTACAGCACTTTATTCAACAGAATTAAACGCAAGCAGATGAAATTTGGATAACGAAAGGAAAACATGCCATAAGCTAATTATGCAACCATCAAACAGTCAATCAAAATGGAATCCGAGCGCACAAAAGATCAACTAAGGTCTTTTTTAAGCTTTTAATGACCGTGGTTTCAAAGAACAGGTTAGCCAAAATAGGCGACGGTCTTTTTCTAGCTTGGTTAATCTACCCTAGTGACCGCCGCCAACAATTCAAAGAACCAAGTCAAGGCCAAACCGGCCAAACCAATAAACCAACTACTAACTAGCAAGTACCAACTATGCTACGAAATGAAAAGACAAGAAACAAAATAAACTAAGGGATAGGATAGTTGGCATGTCAACCAACCAAGACCCCGACCAAGTAAGGGGAATTTCTAAAGCCACCGACCCAGCAGCACATCACCACCACATGTCATCACCTCATCCTTCCTCCTCATCTTCATCCAGCTCCTCTTCCTCCCCAAAATCATCACTCACTTCTGGCGCAATGTCTTGTTCTGGTACGAACTTCTCCCCATATTGACGTTCAAGAACCGAAGATTGCCAAGCTACCTCTTTCTTGAGCTGTGATTGCTCCCTCAGAATCTGTCTCCTTTCCACTTTCCCTTTCCTCAAGCTCTTGATAATAGAGATGTTCTGACAACAGAGTAGCCTAATCCATGTACTCTGTTTGGATTTCTTTGAAGGCACAGTAGTCAAATAGCTGCCAGAACCCAAAATTTTAGCCTCGGCTGCTCGAGCTTGTGAAATACTCTTCATGTCAAAAGTGTCGGTCATTGGTCCCGGCTCAAGTTCCTCCAACTTTTCATATTCCACTCCCCTCACCCCTTGTTCCTTACACAAAGTCGTAATCATACATGGAAATGGCATACGGGCTGTAGACAGAGTATCATTTTTGAAATCTACCAACTGAGTAAAAATAAAGAACGCCCAATCTACTACCACATCTTTCGCAACGAAAGCATACAACAACTCCCCACTCTTCCTAGTTGGCTTATGTTCAGCCCCTCTCGGATAAATATTATAGTGCAGCACTTTGTTCAAAAACCGATACGACCCTTTAAACTTCCCGGGCACATGAGGGAGTTCAGCCTCAGACATATCCAAATACAGCTCTTTGTTTATCACTCCTAAATCAATTTGCATGCCTTCAATCGGATAAGTAACAGACTCGGGAGTTGGACGAGTGATTTTCAAATAACGGGCTATAGCATTGGGCGTGATCACAATATCTACATTAGCAACCCTAGAAGTAATAGCAGCATTTGGATCATTCTCCCACTCACCAACAGGCACTTTCAATTTCTTATAAAATTCAATAACTAAATCCTTATTATAACCCTCTAATTTTTCAGTCCAGAAAGTAAAACCTTTTCGCATGATAATGCGGAGCCCGAGATGTTCCTTCCCCAAAGCTTCCGCAGCCACCTGCCTCTCATTCTTGAATTTCCGCTTGTCCATGCTCGCTTCCCAATTCCTTTGTTTATCTGCTGCCATTTCCTGTGGGGTTCGTCTCCTTTTCCGAGTTCGAACACCCGCCATTCCCCCGGCCTGATTTCCCTCCTCATCTGACTCAGGCAAGAAATCATCATCATGTTCCTCTTCAATTTCGGGTTGAGAAGAGGTTGCCCGATGCGCGGTCTTTTTGATTCTCGGCATTGAAAACAAAAAGGGTTTGGGTTTATTTTTTTGGTATTTTCGGATTTTGGCTAGGGTTTATGGGGTTTATGGATTTTTGAGTGGAATGGGTGAATGCATGGTCAAAATATGGTGGGGGTTGGAAATATATGGGAATAATAGGAAAGAAATTCGGATTATTGGGTAAAAAAGTTGAAAATTTCGGATTTGAGAGAGAAGAGATGGGTTTACCTTGATTTTTGGCTTGAAACTTGAAATTGGTGGATGATTCTTGCAGAATACTTGAATATGTTGAAGGATTAGTGGTTTTGTGGAAGAATATGGGAGATTTGGTGGAGGAATTGAGGGTTTGGGGTTAGGGTTTGAAGAAGAAGAATGGAGGAAAAGGGGAATGGGTTTCGGTTTCAGAAGATGAGAATGAACTTGGTTCGTGCGCAGACTACCTCTTCAGTACTGATAAGGGGACGGTACCGATTGGAGTAAATAGATTCGATCGATCGCGAAGCGGTTATCTACCCCAGCCGATATTGATCTCGGTACCGATGGAACAAAATAAGCTCAATCGATCGCGAGGAGCTTTACTATTCCAGCCGTTTAACGAACTCGGTACCGATTGAGGCCATTATATTCGATCGATCGCGAGGTCTTTAACTCAAGAATTATCCTTTCTTCACTTTGATCCCAGAACTTCAAATGACTTCAAATAACACCCCCTAAACACCTTTTAGCAATGGACACTCAATCAAACCACCCTCCAAACAACCGGTCACCTAGGTTAAGGCAAAGAACGGAGAAATAACAGGCTGCAACATAGGACTAGGTGACACATATGTGGTATGATCATGCAAAGAATGCCTTGTATCCTTTCCTAAGTGCGCTTTGGATTCCAAAATGATTGAAAATCGACATTTAAACACAATTAGACATGAACATGCGATTATTCACCTAACTACAAGCAATTTATTGGAAGGTGGGGATATGGACCAAAGTTTGCTCAAAAACTTGCTCAAAACTTAACCAATTCAACTTTCAACTAAGCATGCGAATCAAGAAGTACAAAATCGCTTGGGATTGCCACGAATTCTTGCCAACTACCAATGATTGAGCATGCAACAAGTCATGAACAAAACTACAAGCCATGATAAAAGGAAGCGATTGCAAGTCAAAAACTTTTATTTATTTTTGAAATTTTTGAATTTTCTCATTTTTTTTAGATTTTCACAATTTCTATTGTTTTTGAATTTTCAAAATTTAACACAAAACACAAAAATCAAACAAATAGCACATAAGCTAACCCCTCCCCCCAACTTAAAGCGATGCTATGCCCTCATAGCATTAGGAACAAGAGCGAAGAAAGGAAGAGTGCGCGAATGTACCGTCCAAGGGGAATGTCAACCCCTAAATACCTCGACCAAGTTGGAGGATTTTATGTCAATGTTCTGCTCCAGCCAGATTAGATGCTTCCAGGGTTCACTCCTTCGGTTCTACCAACTCGGAACCATAGCTAGTCACACAGGGCCATATCCAAAGCTTTATCGGACTAACAACCGTGGCTCGTAGCCACACCCATGCTTAGGGCTCCTGAATGCCTCACTCACCCCGGCTTTAGACCCAATCCACCAAGGCTGGTGTGGTAGCGTATAAACCCTGCAGAAGACTTAAGAGAACGACCTTCCACAAAACAAATGACATTAGAACCACCGGCCCGTGTTATCCGGCTTCAAACCAAACAAAAACTAAAAGACAAAACATAAAGAAAACACAAAGAACAAATGAAAACACACAGAATCAAATAAAAACATGCGAAACAGAATGAAATGCACCACCCGATCATCACGCGATCACACGAGTCATACTTTTCTTCCCATTTCCTACCGGGGGGGGTAAGTAATAGGTGGCTATACTAGACCGTTGAACATGTTTTATGCTAGCGCCCGTAATAAAATCTATCGCTCGACCTCGCCAAACAACTAAGTCCAGCGTCCCCTAGGATCAAAAACAAGCAAGGACAAGATACAACCTAGCGTGCACTCTAAGCAATATCACACCTCACTCACAGACCTAAGTTGCCTCCGATTAGGGGCAATCGCGGAGAGCATGGATCATTAACGATAAACTATTACTAAGAAAAGCTAATGAAAGCCCTTTTTTCACTAACACATTGGTGATATCTTTTCATGTGATTTATCTCCAAGATTTTATTTGATGCAAACATAAAACAAAACATAACTAAAACTAAACAAAACATGCAAAGCTAAGCAAAAGAGAACAAAGCAAGAAAGAAAAGCAAATATGTACAGTATATACAAATTTAATATCAGAACTCGGAGCGTCAAAGTCACAGCTAGACTCCGCCAAACAATGAAGTTCAGCGTCCCCTAAGATCGTAACCAGGCAAGCAACAAGATAGAGCCAAGTGCACTAGCACGGGAGTATCAAGGCCTAACCTAAGGATCCCTATCGCCCCCGTTGGGGCTAATCTGGAAGGCGTGAGTGGTTTACTGTGAATTACTCCTATCAGAAGAGCTAATTAAAGCCCTATGTCACTGATATTAAATGATGTGCCCTTCGAACCGGAGCTGGGCACACGATCCTTTTTTTAGTAGCGGCGTGCGGAGCTACATATACCCAAGTCAATGGTGGGTACCCCCTACCCGGGGGCCGGGTCCGACAAACAGTTAAGTTCAGCGGTTACGCTTGCGCTCCCCGTGCAATTTAATTCAAAACAAACTATCAAGCAAGGCCATCCGCGTAAGCAGGATCGACCAAATCTTCATCGGGCTCTCCAACTTCAAAACCTCCAAGAAAATGCTTAAGCCTTTGTCCATTCACCTTAAAAGAGGAACCATTGTTCATGTTCTCTACTTCTATTGCCCCATGAGGGAAAACGGTTTTGACAACATAAGGACCGGCCCAACGTGACCGCAATTTACCGGGGTGAAGATGCAATCGAGAGTTATACAACAAGACTTTTTGGCCCGGTTCAAAGTTTTTAATCACAATTCTCTTATCATGCTTCTCTTTGATTTTAGATTTATAAGCAATAGAGTGGTCATAAGCATTATACCTCATCTCCTCAAGTTCCGTCAATTGAAGCTTTCGGTGAGCGCCCGCAAGAGGTAGGTTGAAATTAAGCTTCTTAATTGCCCAATACGCTTTGTGTTCAAGTTCAACCGGCAAATGGCAAGCTTTCCCATAGACGAGTCGATAAGGAGACATACCCAAGATAGTCTTGTAAGCAGTACGGTAAGCCCACAAAGCATCGACCAAGCGAGTTGACCAATCCTTGCGGGTAGGATTAACCGTCTTCTCCAAGATGTTCTTGATCTCACGATTCGCTAGCTCCGCTTGACCATTTGTTTGAGGATGATAGGCCATTGAAACCTTATGAATAATTGAATACTTCTTCATCAAAGCAGCAACAGACCGGTTGCAAAAGTGAGACCCTTGATCACTAATTATAGCCCTTGGCATTCCAAATCTCGATAAAATGTTGTCCCTCAGAAATTCAACCACCACTGAATGATCATTAGTGCGTGTAGGAATCGCCTCTACCCATTTAGAAACATAGTCAACCGCTAACAGAATGTAGAGGTAACCGAAAGACGAAGGGAAAGGCCCCATGAAATCAATACCCCAGCAATCGAAGACTTCAATAATGATTATCGGAGTAAGAGGCATCTCATTTCTTTGAGTAACACACCCTAAGAGTTGACAACGAGCACAACTCCGGCAAAAGGCAAAAGTATCCTTGTACAAGTGCGGCCAATAAAATCCACATTGCAAAATCTTGGCGGCGGTCTTCTTGAACGAGAAATGACCCCCACAAGCCTCCGTATGACAAAATTTAATCACGCTTTGTTGCTCAGATTCGGGAACACAACGACGAATAAGTTGGTCGGCGCAATACTTAAAAAGGTATGGATCATCAAAGGAGAACCTCTTCACTTCGGATAGAAAACGGCGCCTTTCTTGAGCATTCCAATGAGGCGGAGTCAAACCCGTCACCAAATAGTTCACGATATCCGCATACCATGGAGTTGTAGAGATTCCAAACAATTGCTCATCCGGAAAAGAGTCCACGATAGGAAGATTCGGTGTAGGATCCTCAAACTGTAGCCTCGATAAATGATCGGCTACCACATTTTCAACACCCTTCTTGTCTTTGATAGTCAGATTGAACTCTTGAAGAAGGAGAATCCATCGGATCAAGCGGGCTTTAGCATCTTGCTTCGTAAGGAGATATTTGAGAGCGGAGTGATCCGTGTACACAATGATAGGAGCGCCACCAATTAGATAAGACCGGAATTTATCTAGAGCGAACACCACCGCAAGTAACTCTTTCTCCGTGGTTGTATAATTCACTTGAGCGTCATTCAAGGTTTTGCTCGCATAATGAATCACATAAGGATGCTTGTCCTTTCTTTGCCCCAAAACGGCTCCCACAGCATAATCACTTGCATCACACATAAGCTCAAAAGGTAAGCTCCAATCCGGTGGTTGCACAATAGGAGGGGTGGTAAGACTTGCCTTCAACTTAACAAACGCTTGCTCGCATGCGGGGGACCACTCAAAAGGTACGTCTTTAGCAAGAAGTTGGCACAAGGGTCGAGAAATAGCACTAAAGTCCTTGATGAATCGGCGATAGAATCCGGCGTGCCCGAGAAATGAACGGATGTCCTTCACACACCTTGGAGTCGGGAGATTGGAAATGAGATCGATCTTTGCCTTATCCACCGCGATACCATCCGATGATACAATATGACCCAAAACAATTCCTTGAGTGACCATGAAATGACACTTTTCCCAATTCAGCACCAAATTCTTCTCTTCACATCTTATCAAAACTTTTTCTAAGTTGGCCAAGCATGACTCAAACGAGTCGCCAAACACAGAAAAATCATCCATGAAAACCTCTAATATCTTCTCAACCATATCACTAAAAATCCCCATCATGCATCGTGAGAAAGTCCCCGGAGCGTTGCATAACCCAAACGGCATTCGACGATAAGCAAAAGTTCCGAAGGGGCAAGTGAATGTCGTCTTCTCTTGGTCTTCTAGAGCAACTTCGATCTGATTGTACCCAGAGTACCCATCCAAGAAACAATAGAATGCATGTCCAGCTATCCTCTCCAAGATCTGATCGATAAAAGGCAAGGGAAAGTGATCTTTTCGGGTACTTGCGTTGAGCTTTCGATAATCAATACACACCCTCCATCCCGTCTGAACACGAGTTGGCACAAGCTCATTCTCCTCATTGCGCACAACAGTTACTCCAGATTTCTTTGGTACGACCTGAACTGGACTCACCCATTTACTATCAGCTATGGGATAAATGATACCCACATCTAGCAACTTTAAGACTTCCGCTCGGACCACATCTTTCATAATCGGATTCAAACGGCGTTGGGGTTGACGAGACGGCTTGACATTATCCTCCAAAGCAATATGGTGAGAGCACAAAGTAGCATCAATCCCTTTAATATCCGCAATGGTCCATCCGATAGCTTTCTTATGCCTCCTCAATGAATCAAGCAATTTTTCCTCCCGAGAACTCCCAAGAGAAGAAGAAATAACCACAGGATAAGTCTCGTGATCTCCAAGAAAAGCATATTTCAACGTGTCTGGCAAAGGCTTCAATTCCAGCTTCGGTGGCTCAATACTAGATGGGAGAACTTTCTTCTCAAGTGGGGGAAGCTCTTCGAATTCATCGCACTTTGGGACCCAAGAATGCATAGCACACGCTTCATCTTCCTCATTGAGCAATGATAATAAATAATTCACCTCAGAAGACTCAAGAAATTCGGCCTCTTCGGTGGTAAGAGCAACTTCCAAAGGATCGCTATAAAGCAACTCGTCCACGTGTTCCTCCACAAGAGTATCAATAAAACTTACCTCATTGACGTTTTCATCATCCCCCATTTGACTGCCTACGTTAAAGACATTGACTTCCATCTTCATGTTACCGAAAGTCATATTAAGAAGTCCATTTCGACAGTTAATGATAGCATCCGCGGTTGCTAAGAAGGGCCTCCCGAGAATAACCGGAGTAGAAGTAGCCAAAGAATCATTCGGATTAGTGTCAAGAATCACAAAATCCACTGGGTAGACGAATTGACCAACTTGAACTAGAACGTCCTCCACTACTCCCCTTGGTGTACGAATACTCCTATCGGCCAACTGAAGCGTAACTCGAGTAGGTCTCATCTCCCCCAACCCCAGTTCTTGATACACAGAAAATGGAAGTAGGTTGACGCTTGCACCCAGATCAAGTAGAGCTTGCTCAATACGTTTCCCTCCAATGGTGACAGCAATGGTGGGACTCCCTGGATCTTTGTATTTCGGAGCAATACTTGTCTGAATAATTGAACTAACTTGCTCGGTCAAGAAGATTTTCTTTTGAACATTCAACTTGCGCTTTCTCGTGCAAAGGTCTTTAAGGAACTTGGCATAAGACGGTATTTGTTTAATCGCGTCCATTAGCGGGATGTTAATCTTCACCTGGTTAAACAACTCATGTAATTCCGTATTCAGATTGGGCTTCGCCAAGGCCCTCAACCGGTTAGGAAATGGAGCCGGGGTTGGAATGACTTTAGGATCCACATCACTCTGTTCTTTTGCCTTACCCTTGCCATTGTCCTTCGAAACTTCTTCACTTGCCTCCTTGGGAGATTCCCCAAGAGGCGGTATAGGACTCGAACGATCGATAGGAGGAGGCAACAAAGACGGCTCCGGAGGCATCTCTACTTGGTTATCCACCACCTTCCCACTCCGAAGAGAAATAATCGCCTTTGCTTGCTCGGGGAAAGGCACCGAGGAGCTAGCAAAGTGAAGACCTTGCGAATTAGGTGGAGTGGACATTGTTTGCGGATTAGGTTGAGGTTGTGTTGGAAACTTCCCTTTCTCTTGTTGAAGCATACCCACAGTAGTTGTCAACTTCCCCAACTGATTTCTGATATCATTCATCATCTGAGTTTGTTGCTCATTGATTGCGGTTTGACTTTGCAAAAGAGCACTAAATTGATCTTCCCAAGAACGCTTTGGTGGTTGTTGAAACTGAGCAGGTGGTTGCTGAAACTGATTAGCATGCGGAAATGAACTAGATTGAGCAAATCCCGGTGGACCTTGAGCTTGAGAGAAACGGAAAGCATTTTGAGGTTGCTTCCAAGGCACTTGAGGAGCAGGAGGAACTTGAGAAGGACCCCCTTCATTAGATTGATTCCAACGGAAAGCCGGATGTTGACGTGTACCCGGATTATAGGATTGAGCATAAGGATCAAAACGTTGCACGGCCTGAACTTCCTCCGGAGGGATCCCATTAATCACATTCTTCAAAGCCGGAATGTTTGGACATGTCTCGGTAGAATGGCCCACCATCTCGCAAATAACACAAACGTCCTCGACTTGGCGTACCACTTTGACCTCTTGAGATTGAGCACTTTTGAGTTCCAACTTATCAAGCTTTCGAGCGATTTCCTCCAAGCGAGTTTCAAATGCACTTTGCTCCGAGATAGAAAATTTTCCCGTACCGGAAGGACCTTGATTGAACATAGCTCTCTCCCCCGGATCCGTAAACTGCCACGCTTGCGTTTTCTCGGCCAAAGACTCATAATAATCCCAAGCATCCTCCGGTGTCTTTCCCATAAAGTCGCCTCCACCCAAAGTATCGAGGAGCTTCTTACTCTCTTGAGAACACCCCATATAGAAATAGTTGACTTGAAGATACAACGGGAAATTGTGATGAGGAACCGCCATGAGTAGGTCCTTGTACCGTTCCCAATACTTGTGAAAAGTCTCATCCTCCCTTTGCTTGAAATTCTGAATCTGATCCATAAGCAATTTCGTTCGACTAGCCGGAAAAAACTTTGTAGTGAAAGCATCTTGAACCTCCCTCCAAGTACGCAATGAACGAGGCTTCAAGGAATTAAACCATTGTTTTGCCTTATCCTTCAAAGTGAACGGAAATAGCTTAAGACGAGCTTGATCAAGTTGATTCTGAGCAGGGACCAAAGAATGCAAAACAGACTCAAACTCCCGGATATGAGAATACGGATCCTCCAACTCTCGACCCCGAAATTCTGGAATTACCCGAAGATACTCAGCTTTGAATTCAAATACATTCCCAGCAGCTGGAGTCGGAATAACGATAGGCGATATTTGAGGACCTCTTTCTGGATTGAGATATTCGCGAAGTGTACGCACCACAGCTTCTTCGGCCATTGGGCCTTTGCGAATAAGCTTACGATTGACTTTGCGAGGCGGAGAATGCGCAGGATAAGCCCGAGTGATACTCCGGATTTTAGGCGGAGAAGAAGAACGATGAAGCCGATTGGAAGTCGGGCTTCGGAACACAGGCATACACAAAAAGAACTACTACTAACTAACTAACTACCAACAAGCTATCAGACTGGAGGGGTTATGCCACCACCTCGGCTAAGCAATGCGATCAAATTAAGCTAAGTAAACTATCAAATTAAACTAAACTAAGTAAGCACACACTCCATATTTAGCTTGGTTTCGTTACACCTCAGGTCAGACATCACAGTCAGGTTAGAGGTATCCACCAAACTAAACACGAGCCACTAACACATAAACTACTAAACTACTACTACTAAGACTAGACGAAAGCGGGATACTTACAGTGGTTTGTCGAACCTCCAAGAAAGCCATAATAAGAAATCCCCGGCAACGGCGCCAAAAATGCTTCGCTATCTTCCGTGTATAGAAGAATTGCCCCAAGCGTAGGGCTAATAAGTCGGTTGAAGCATAATAAACCGGAGAAGTCCGGGATCGTACCCAAGGGAATTAGTTCATGGCTCGCCTCGGATTGTTAGATGCAAGTAGGGTTTTCGACTTTTAGCCAGTCAACTTGGTTTTACTTTGAACGGTAGAATTAAAACGGCTAAATTAAGAATTAATTAACTAAGAAAATATAGGGGTAGGTCTAGGAATCCTAGCATTCACGACTTGGGCTAAGTCGCACTTTTCACCAATTTACGCGATTTAAAATACACAATTGTAGGTATTTAAACCGGGAAAAAGAGATTCGATTATTAAGCTAGCTCTAGAATTCATTCGATAACCGCCTCGAGCGTCAGAGCTCTAAGCATCATGTGTGGTGAGTAGGCGAGGCTCTCACCTACACATGATCAAAGAGGTTAACACCTCGGCGATATACCAACCAAATCCGAGCCCCACTTTGATTTTCAAACCTAAAAATTGAAGCTTTATTGATGAAAAATACGATTTTTGCCCAAGTCATGGGATGCTAATCATCCCATGACCTAACCCGTAAAACTACTCACACATATCTAGAGAGATATGAGCAAGCAAAAATCTACTAAACATAATTGAAATGCAAGACTAGAAGAAACTTAGCTTAAAAGATAGATCGAGAACTAAGGAACAACTTTAATTAAAGCAACTATGTCAAAAACTAACTAAATAAGGCAGAAATTAAAGTATTCAAGAGCTGAAAATGAAGAACAAGTAAGAACAATACTCAAAAAGCAAATTGAATCTAAGCTAGATCTAGAAAAGTGTGCAAAAACGTTCTTGTCATTATCATTACATCACGCCTTTTTATTCCCCGCTCGGAATATACCCTAAAGATGCTTCGAAGATGCTTCAATAGTGGCCTCGGTACCGATAGCCAGGCCTTACATCACTAAGTTAAGCCGTCGGTACCGATTGAACACATAGGCTCCAATCGATCGCGAGAGGTTAAGTACGGGCCGGGGCTAAGCAGCTCGGTACCGATTGAAGCTTTGAGCTTCAATCGATCGCCCCGCCTTATCAGTTCTGAAGCTTTGAAAGCTGTTCAGCCCTTGGCCACGGCTTGGCCACTCCTTGGCCATGCTTGGCTACTCTTGATTCTGCCCGGGCCACAGCTTGGCCACGCCTTGGCTTTGGCTTTGGATCTGCTTCTGCCTTGGCTGCGAAGTTTCTGCTCGAGCTGTGGCCTCCTCTGCCCGGGCTGAACTTCTCGCTTTGGTTCTGCTTCGCCTTGACGTCGGGTAACTTTTGCCTGAGCTCTGCCTTGGCCTTTAAAAGCTTTTATTAGGCGATTCCCTACAAAACAAAACAAACACAATCTACGAGACAACTAAGTTAAAAACAACTAATTAAAGAGTAATTTAAACTAACCCTAGACACTAGCGCACCCTCTCATTACATTTCCGGGTGCTTATCAACTCACACAAACAGTGAGAGATCAGAATGAGATTGAGAGAAACCAGCCTTTTTAATGGCCTCCAAGAATTTAGAAAACCAATTTCGGGGTGCTTGTTTAAGTCCATAGAGGGACTTGTGTAGTCGACATACGAGCTTCTTCCCCTGTCGACAAAGTCCTGGTGGTGGAGTCATATACACTTCTTCTTCCAAGTCACCATGGAGGAAGGCGTTATGGACATCCATTTGAAATAACGGCCAATTTTGAATGGCAGCTAAAGCAAGGAGACACCGCACAGTTGTTAATTTGGCAACTGGAGCAAAAGTTTCATGATAATCCAAACCTTCTTTTTGATTGAAGCCCTTGGCTACCAAACGGGCTTTGTAACGTTCCACGGTGCCATTAGAATTATATTTTATGCGAAAAACCCATTTGCTGCCAATGGGTCGCTGACCAGGGGGAAGGGGAACCAATGACCATGTCTTTTAATTTGCAAGAGCAGTGAGCTCACAGTTCATGGCCTCACACCACTTAGGATCTTGTACGGCCTGAGTATATGTAGTAGGCTCAAGAGTGCTGGAAATGGTGTTAACAAAAAATTTATGGGAAGGAGATAATGAACTGTAGGAAATAAAATTTGATAAAGGATATCGAGTACCTTTCTGCAAAGAGGGTGACGTGCCTGGAGTTCAAATGCCAGAAGCTGCACTAGCTTGACCACAATGAAAGTCCCGAAGGGGCACGGACGATCGGCGCAGCCGATCGCTGTGACGAACAACAGGGGCGGGGGGCGTTGGATTGGGAAGAGGTGAGGAAGATATGGGTGACAATGGTGAGGGAGAAGGAGAAGAGAGAATATCGAGAGATGAGGATGAGTTGTCGTGGGAAAATTGTGAACGAGATATGGGAGATGTAGTAGGAGGATGTAGATTAAGAGATGGGTCTGTTGAAGAATTGATTGGGTTTGGGGTAGGTGGTAGTATCGTGGGGTTAAAGTCAAGAGTTGGTAGTGGAAGTTGAGGCAAAGAAAGGGAATGTGGTTGGGTGTCTAGGTTTTGGATGGAAAAAGGGAAAACTTGCTCATGGAAGATAACATCACGACTCGAAAAAAATTGTCGAGTGGCAATATCATAAACGCTATAGACCTTTTGTGCTGTTGGATAGCCTACAAAAATGCACCGGTGAACATGAGGTGAGAATTTGGTTAATGGCTGAAGATTGGTGGCATAACAGAGACACCCAAAGACTCGTAAATGGGTGTAAGTGGGTGGTTTGTTATACAGTAGTTCAAATGGAGATTTGTGGTGTAACACCGGGGTTGGGAGGCGATTGATAAGATAAGTGGCAGAAAGTACACTTTCGCCCCAAAATTTTAATGGAAGATTAGCTTGAAATCTTAAATCTCGACCAACACTGAGAAGGTGACAATGTTTGCGTTCCACTACGCCATTTTATTGTGGTGTAGAGGTACAAGAGCTTTGAAACAAGATACCAAGTGTAGAAAAAAACGATTTCAGCGAGGTAAACTCCAGGCCATTATCACTTCGAACACATTTAATTTGCCAATTGAATTGAGTGTTAACAAATGTGATGAAGGATTTTAGCAAACCTTGAGTTTCAGATTTGAACTTCATTAAAAAAATCCATGTGAATCGAGTGTAATCATCAATGGTCAAAAATTAATGTGCTCCTGTGTGAGTTGGAATGCGATGGGGTCCCCAAATATCACAATGAATAAGGTCAAAAGAGTGCATACTTTGAATTGAACTTAAAGGAAATGACAATCTAGTTTGCTTTGCCAAAGGACAGATTTCACACAAACGCTGAGAAGCAAACATAAAAGAAGGGATTTGTTTTGACAAAAAATGAGATGGGCCTTTGGAAGGGTGTCCCAGCCGTTGATGCCAATTGATATCGGACGGAGAGGAGACATGGTGGGACACTGGTGATGGTGACAACTCCTCTGAGTGTGGTACAAGATAGTACAGCCCTTTATGTTGCTTCCCCAGGCCAATCATCCTCTTCGTAGCAAGGTCCTGCAGGATACAAAAAGTAGGGAAGAATTGAATTGAACAGTTTAGATCAGAAGTGAGTTGACTAACAGAGAGGAGATTCATATGAAAAGAAGGGACACAAAGAACATCTTTTTTTTTTTTGCTCGGCAAGACACAAAGAACATCTTTGACATGCAAGTCATGCAAGAGATGGGTAGACCCAACACCTGTGATTTTAGCATGAGAGCCATTTGGCAAAGATACTTGAGAAGATACGGGAACAAAAGATGCACTGGTTATTGAAGAGGCTATGTGGTTGGTAGCGCCACTATCAATGATCCAATTAATATATTTGGGATTTTACAAGGTGGATGATGAACAAAAAGGTGTTGAAATACTTGCATAATTTGCACAAGGAGGGTTTTTACCATTACGAAAAAAGGCCTTTATTTGTGAGAGCTCTTCCGGGGTGAACTGGATTGATGGATCAGATGTATGTGCTGTCTTGGTTGAGACATTACTGGGCTCAGTGCCGATTTGATTGGCAGCAATCTTTCGGTTTCGATTTGGAGGTTGAATATCCTTGCCATGAAGCTTGTGACCAATAGGAAAGCCGATCAAATAATAGAACTGTATGAGTGGTGCCGTCACAATAAGAGCATAGGAGTGGTTTCTTAGACCCTTGGGATTTTGAAGAGGATGTCCATGGACGAGAATCGGCATGGCGTTGGGTATCAGCTCCTTGTTGCTTGAAGTGCAGGTGTGGTTTGACATGCATAGCATGAGTTTGGTCTATGCTCTTGTGTTCAACTAGTCCACGTTGCTTTTCTTCTTCACAGAGAAGTGAATAGGCATGCTTGACTGTTGGTAAAGGCTGCGTCATCATGATGTTTCCTCTCACAGTGAAATAAAATTCATTCAATCCAAAAAGGAATTGTCCTAACCTCACTTTTTCTTCTCTTTCATTTAGATGTTTCATTCCTCCACAAGTGCAAGGAATGGGTGGGCTACATATCTTCAACTCATCCCAAAATGTTTTCAGCTTAGTATAATAAGTGAAAATAGAATCTTGATTTTGTCTCAACTCAACGATGGAACGTTGAACTTGATAGTGATGAGAAAAATCACCTTGTGAGAAGCGTTCTTGTAGGTCTGCCCAAATTTCTGAGGGAGTTTCGACATAGAGAACACTATTGACAAGGTTTGGACGCATTGAATTGAATATCCAAGATAGGACCATATCATTGCAGCGTGGCAACGCTGGATGTGCAGCATCAGTCTCACTTGGGGTAGGTATGGTTCCTTTGATGAACCCCAATTTGTTTTTAGCACTGAGACTCACCAACTTTGATTGTCTCCACATAGCATAATTAGTTCCATCGAGAACGTTTGGAACAAGAATCAGTCCTGGGTGATCTGATGGATGAATGTAAAGAGGATCGGATGGATCTATGGTGAGGGAAGTCATTGGTTGATCAATACGCTTTTTAGGGCCGGGTGATTCGGAAGTCATGACTTGATCAATAGGCTTTTTATTTCCTTGATCAATAACTTCTATGAAAAAAAAAATTGCGGAAGCTTTGCAGAGGCGCTAGAATCAACGCTCTGATACCATGAAAACTTGAAAGTAATTAGAAGAGAATCCTCTTTCTTTTCATGATTTTTACAGAGAAATATTACACATATATATAGAAAAAGACTAGCAGATTTGAATCCTAAGTCTAAGGGGTCTATACAAGTTAACAAGTAATCTAGATCCTACAACTATGGAAATACAAATACCAAAGATGCCGGAGATCAGTAGAGATGATGGAGCTTCTCTTTTTATGAAAATTCTTTGGTCTTCAATCAATCTTCAATTGCATGAATCAAGGTAAATCAAATCGTAACAAAACAGGAGTACAGATTAAGTTTCAGAAGCAAAGTCCCACCTACAGCTCAGGGGGTAAGGATACCGCTTGGGGAAAGTGCAGTAAAAATGTGTAGTCACGTATGTTGTGAGTTAGACGGTAAAGCGGGACCTGCTTACAGCCTCGATCGGCAATTCTTGACAATGGGTAGAACGTGCTTACCGCCACGTCATGTACCTCTTGTATAGGATCATTGGCCCACCCTCGGCAAACTATAGCGAGAACTTGTTTGATGCCTCTGCAGGTCTTGAAAATCTTCATCTGGATAGAAATTGTTTGATGCCTTTGCGGGTCTGTGATGCCTTTAGAGGACTTGAAAAACTTCATGTCCTACGGGTTGAATGCTTGGTGCCTCTGCGGGACTTGAAAATCTTGCTGCCTCTGCGGGACTTGAAAATGTGGAGATCACACCAACCGTCTCGGTATGTATCTCTGGTAATATAGGAGTGTCTGCCCATCCTTGGATAAACTATCTCGGTTGATTCCCACCTACCGCACGATGTAGGGTTGAAGACGTGCCCATGTCATCCGACTCATCCCACACTCCCAAGCCCGTTACCCAAAAGGCAACCTAAGATGGGGTGAATTGGGTTACTTTATTAAAATGGAAATTGACTTCTACACTCCCCTTTTATTACATACAATCTTTTTTTTGTCTTTATTTGGTATGAATTTACTCTATTACCCCTTAATGTGTAAAAAAGTGAACTTATGAAAGAGTAAAAAGATAAATTCACATGAATAAAGACAAAAAAGGGAGTGTATGTGATAAAAATGGAAGTATAGAAGTCAATTCCTATTAAAATACCCAAATTTAAAAAGTGCTTGACTAAATAAAATAGAAGAATTAAGCAACTAAATAATTAACTAGCAATAGACAAAAATAAAATAAAAGAGGAAAGGGCTAGAAATAGCACACAGAGATATCTAGTGGTTCAGTCAGAGTTTTGTCTACTGGTCTCTGTTTTACTAATCAATCAACCAGTTTTATAATTCTGGTACCGATTAAACCTTATAACCGCGTTGCTAACTTTTCTAAGGAGTTAACAGAACCGCTTAAGTTTATCTCCCTTCAATAATCTGACTCACAGAACAAAACCCAATTCTGAAGCCGTACAAAAATTTTACAGAGAGAGATGAGGAAGATGGAAGCACACGTACTGATCTCTTAAACTGAGAATAAGATTTCTGAGAGAGAGAAATGAGGGGAAAGATTTCTAAGTTATTGTATTAATAATATTGCTCTGTATTATTGCTCTAATGTTGCTTGATGTCCCCATCTCGAGAAGCTCTTACATTTACATTGGAAAAAATTTTAACGGTTGAAATTATCCCATTGAGTTGTAAAATCCATTCTGCTCCAACTTCGATCTTCCTAATTAATTGCAAGAGAACATTGAGCCGTAAATCTGTAGTCCAAGCATGAATTGCAACGTTCCTGTGTACATATATTATAAATACAGAAGCTCTGAAAGTCAATAATGGCAGAAAGGAAACACAGCTGGACGACCACGAAGCTAATCGGTTGTAAGAAAAAAAAAATTGTAGCAATCAAATTGTTAGGTGTTTCCGGTAGCGTAGAAGGTGTTTAAAAATGTCCAAATTGTTTCTGCTAGTGAATAAGTTTGTAAATGAATTCATGGTTAAAGTTTATGTGGTGAAAAAAGTTTTGGTCTACAAGTTATTAGTTTCTATGAGCGAGATGTTAAAATGCCACAACTTACTGATTCGTGTGAACAATACGATAAAAACGCTTATGTTATTTACTCAAATACTACCGGAAACACGCCTAAAAACCGGTCTGACCACAATGAAAACCTGACGACCTCTTGCAACAAAACAGTTATGGGCTTGGAATATGAATTAAGTTGACCAATTTTGGGCTTGGAAATTGACTTTGTTGTGTTGGGCTTCTGACTGGCCGGCTCTTATGCCTTATATTAACCAGAGTAACAAATTGGGCCTTTCAAGATGAATTAGATTAGTCTCCATAGCAACAAAATCTGTCGCAAACAACGCTTTTAGTGAAATACACTTAAAAACTAAAATTTGCTGTAATATATGTATATATAAGAGTATATGTAACGGTTCTTTATGTAAAACAAATAAGTTAAAGCGAACTTTTTTAAAAACTTGACAAGGAAAATAGAGGATGTAAGTGATATTAAAGAGCACATGCATGTATATAATTTTTAGGCTATAAATTGTCATAGCATTTATAATATAGGGGTAAAACTGAAAATATGCAAAATGCAGTATGTGCACGCACCCCCACTAATGGGCACGGGCCACCCCGTCCTAACCTCCCAACAAAAAGTTGCAGTTTTGCTTTAATATTATAACCTCTCATTAATATTAACGACTATTGTTTGACTATACTTGATGGATGATTAACTAATAAAAATACGTATTTATTTAAGCTATTATATAAATTTAATATTAGAACACATGCATTTTACCTCTCACAAATCTTATTAAAAAATAAGCAGCTTCTTTTACATTTTCAAACTCAAAAATAATATAAATGAAAAATAATTTTTTAATTTTTTTGAACCATTCAAAAGATCTCAATGAGATCTATGAAATAAGATTCATTTTGCTAGAAAAATTATTTGTATAAATACATTATTTTTTATTTTTAAATTGTCTTCTTAAAAAGTATGGATTCTGGAACACATGTCCGCCCGTTCCAGGAATTAAAAAAAAATACTTTTTTTCAATTTTTAAGTTTAAAAATAATGGATTTACTGAAATCTAAAAATATGCAATATGGATCTTGTTTAAAAAATTATTTTTATAAGCCCATTATTTTGCAACTTGAAAATTATAAATAAGTACTTATTTTTTTAAGAAAGCTAGTGGAATGGGGATACTATTTTCATCCCAAAACAAGTGTCTAGTTAGCAAAACAAGAAATTGGTTAAAAAAATTCATTTTTTTTTTTTTTGGAAGAATACGAGATATCAACAAGTTCTCTTTGTAAGTATTTAAAAACATTCAATTTGTACAGTAATACTAACATAATAATCTTTTTAGTTCTCGCACGGGTTGCTGATAATACAGTATTATTTTGGGGACAAGATACTGATTTCTATGGTGCCATCTACAAGTTTAAAAATTATGGTTCTGTCACAGTCCCCCACTTGGCAGTACATTGCCTCAGTCGGCGAAAATATATAGTTTTTATGTATGAATGTGTGAGTCTTAATGCTTCTATCATTAATTTTTTCGTTGATATATCTTTTATCGAGTCCAATGATATTTTCTTTTGCCAAGCAAAAAAAAGTTTTTCGCACCAAGATGAATGGATAAAATTAACAAACTGACCACAAAAAACGAAAATAGGGAAAATAAAAAATAAAAAAAGCCAGGTTAATTAATTTAGTGCAAACTTTAATTAAAGCACTTGAAAATTTTGTTTCAAACTAAAGCAATAGCCACTATCACACTCTGAGTTCAGAAAATGTCACAACCACATCAGTCCCCCATAAATTTTGGGAATTCTATCGATCACTGCGTAATCATTTGCTCGATCAACCAAAAAACAGATTATAAAACTCCTCTTGTGTTCGCTAAACAGATTGGAAAATATCCATACGTACGTAATGCAAACGACGGCTAATACTATACATCCAACTTCATATATGGTCTTGATTAAGCGAAGAATGAGTGCACAGAACCCTCGTGCACTTGAACCCCGTTGAACGAAGGCGGAAACGGGCCGTGGCCTGACCCAAACGACTTGATATGGTCTTTCAACGACCTCTTGTGCTTGAAATCGGATCCACAGACACACAACCACCGGCGGCCGCAGTTCTTCTCGTGGGTCCGCCAGTCGCCTTTGACAGCGAGGCACTTGCCGCATTTCCGGCAGGCGAACCGCTTGGTGCCGTGCTTCCTCTTGTAATGGGTTTGGAGGGTTCGGAAGTCCTTGAGGGGCTTGGACCGGGGGTGGTTGATGTGGTTCTTGCACCCTTCTTCGCAGCAGTAGCATGGAATCCCTAGCATGGCTCGTGGTGGTTGTGAACCCTTGAGGGAATCTGGCCCCTTTCTGTATTGGGACCCATGGCCCCACATGTGCATCTGTCATGCAAAAGTAGTCAGGTGCCGTTCCGCTTTCTTTTTAAACTTTTTTTTTCAAAAAGAAGGTAATTTCAAGCTCAAATATAATGAAAATAAATTTTTTTTTGCACCGTTTAAAAAATTTCGATGAGATCTATCAAACAACATTCATATTGGTGGAAAAATTATTTACGTAAATACATGATTTTTGAGCTTAAAATTGCCTTTCTTTTCTAAAAATTCCTTTTCAAAGAATCCGGAACAACCCCTCATGTCCATACGATGGAGTAAAAAGAACATCAACTAATTAATGAAATACCTTGGTTCCTTCATTTGATTCGGTTGTGTATTTTGTTAACTTGTGTGCAATAGATTTTTTTCCAGTTGTATTAGAGGCACACGGTAAATTGTAATCCTTATTGATGTTAATAAATTTCTAACGTGTTCCAAAAAAAAAAAAAGAAATACCTTGGTTCATAAAAAAATTTAATGAAATAAAGTGATCATTCCTAGGAGTAAATACTACAATCTGTGTGATTTAACATTGCACAAAACATTTCACAGAATAATTTATGTGTGTGAAATTCTCGCTTTATTGTTGATATATTTCTCATTTAATTTTGCTTCATAATTGAAATACTTACTAGAAAAAATCGGCAGGTGACAATTTTGAAACATTTGACATTATGAGTCACAATTTCGGTGTTTGTCCAGAGAAATTATTCCAGAAATAATATAGTATAACAAAAATCCAGGATTTTTTTTTTCTAAACAAAGAATGTTATATTTTGTTTGAGTAATTTATCCAGACATGATCTATTATAATTTCTGGAATGTTTTATATTTTTGGGTTAAGAGCCATAACAATGACCATTTGATGAGTTGGCGAATGAAATAGGAAAAACAACATTCCTCTTGAGATTTTGAATTGATTCGATTAAGAAGATGATGAGGCGGTGACATTCTCATAAATCTACTCGACCAAAAAACTCTCTTTTTAAAAATAATAATAATAATAAAATCACTTTGTTTGATTGTCAATTTTGAGATAAGTAATTTTGAGAAAAAAGAGTTGTATAGGTAATTTTTGTCTTTAATAAAAAAAATTAACATTTGAACAAACTTCGCCAGTCAAAAAAAAAACATTTGAACAAACTTTTTTTTACTTTTTGAATAGAGGTACGTTATATCCATCCCAAAAGTAAAAAAATGAATAAAACATTTGATAACAAAATTAAAGACGAAAAAGCACGGATGATGAAGCCTTAAAAAGATTTGAAAATACTAATAGTTTTGAGAGGAGAAATGAACAAAGTGAGGTATAATGTTTGACGAGTAATTTACAGCAAATACCCTTGCACTAACTTATCAAAAACAAAAATTATGATAAATCAATCAGTTATAGGATAATTATGCATAAATCATGGCGAATTACCCATGACCTCAACTAAGGGACAAGGGAGGCGTCATTACCAATTTTATACTGGAAATTCACCTGAAGATTGTTGTAGCGGTTGAACGTTTTATGGCAGACATGGCACGGAAAATGGGTGAACCCAACGAGTATCTGCGCAGGAGTTGGAATCCAATACCGGGTTGCCGCCACCGCCACGTGTTCATCTTCCTTCTTCTCCCTCGGACTCACCACACCGTTGGTGCAGTTTGGAAGGCCAATGTGCAATGCTACAGCCATGTCCTCATTCTCTTCCTCGTGGCATGTTTCTTTAGTTTTTTCCTCCAGTAGTGGCTTCTCGGGAGTCCGAAGCAAGCAGCTAAGCAACGGCAGCGGTTCGGGTAGTAAACTATGGGTTTTGTTGGGATCATAAGCATCTAATTCCCCGGCACCATCGGTACGAGTATCGGAGCCGGCAAGTGAAATATCAAGAAATTCCATTTTAGATATGGATGCAGTGATGCATTATTTCTGTACGTATGTATTCATATCATATCATATATATATATACACACACATAGGGATGTTGTGATGTAAATTACGCAATGCAGGTTGCAGGGTTGGTTGAAATGGGAATGAGAGAGAAAAGAGGGAATATGCATGGCTGGAGAAAAATGTGTTTGGTTGGTTGAGTGAAAAAAACAATTAAAAAGGGAGGCTGTATTTAGTATCTGCTGTTTGTTCTGTTTTTCCGTATTTGGTACAAAAAGCAAATAACTTTAATTACAGTGGCCCCTGGATTCCAAATTCCATAGGAATCCCACTTCAGAGAGCTTCAACTATATGGCAATGTATTATATGGTGCGGTTCATCTCCAAACCACCTTCGATGTACTTAATAAACAAGAGAGAGAGAGAGAGAGAGAGAGAGAGGAATTAAAGTGAGTTTAAGGTGGTTAGTTGGAATTGATGATTAATTCCTAGGACCCGCATGTGGGGCTCCTTAGTTAATTCAGTAATTCAATGACCGTAAATTTTCTGTACCCATATTTTGACTGGCAGTCACTTTAGTACGGACTCCAGAAACTAGTGTTAATTACTCTTCCTTTTCAATTTAACAGTTTTATTTTTTTTTTGAGTTTTCGGCACTTTTTAATTAATTATATTTTGTAATTTTAGGAGTCAACTTTTATCTTCACTTTATACTTTACTTTACACTTCTTTCATCAACTTTTCTCTCTACTTTACACTTTTCACATCAACTTTTTTTTGTCCACTTTCCAAAATTATCCTCTAACTTTATACTTTTTAAATCAGGGGTGCATATGCAAATTACTCAAAAATTCGTTCTACAACTGCACCGTTTGATGAGAGAGGGAAGGATTTGAGTGGGGAACTTTACTTGTAGGCAAATAGGGATTTCACCTAGACTATATTGAGCCTGCGCTTTAAAGGGCCCTCATCCGAACTGATCCGCATCAATAGAGATGATTTTTTTTTGAATTTTTTAACAATGCGTTCTGTTTTGGGGCGGGCTTGCTTGCTTTCAAGAGTTTCACCGGAATGCTACTCTTTGCCCGTTGGGGTCATCAACTTTCCAAAATTATCCTCCATTTTATCTATTAACTTTTCAAAGTGAACACTTATTTTGGGACAGTGCAAAATACAATATTGGACATTTAAATAGGAACGAAGAGAGTAATATTTTATGTGATTTAAAAAATATTGTACCATAGAATCAATCGATATTTATCAAACAAGATTCATATTTGATATAAAATTCATTATCGATTTAAATATATAACTAGTTTTTTATTCAGTTAAGAATAGAATAAGAGACTATTAATTTGAGACGGAGAGAGTATTTGTTCACCCAGCATTTTGTGTGAGTAACTTTACTCACTTTTGATCAAAATGACTTATTTTATAGGCTCTTACTGTGGTTAAGCCATTTAGAGCATCTGCACCAGATTCTTTATATATTTTGGTCCAATTTACACCTCAAAAAATCACTTTATTATTACCTTAGCTACTCACTTTTTAAAATATCTATTGCATCAAGCTCTTTACTTTCACTCTCTTCTCAATTAAATAATCAAACTCACTCCAATTAAATACTCTATTTAACTCTCCCTTGCCTTGGAGAGAGAAAGAGAGACAGGTGTAGCTATAGAGAAACATTAAAATAAGGGATACCTAGTGAACAGTGGCTCATCTATAGAAACGAGGAACTGTTGCTATTTTGTTTTTTGCTGAGTTGTGAGAGAGGCTGATTTTGGGCCACTTTTGAAAGATTTCTCACTACAATAAAAAAGAAGGCTGATTTGACCAGCTTGATATGGATGCTCTTACAGATGAAGAAATTAGAGAGAGGAGCTGCTTATTCTACTTCTACAACTGACTACTCCTGTTCATTAAGAATAAGAATGCTCAGTTGTTCATCGTTTGCAATGAATAGATTCCTTACCAATCCCCAACCAAGGATGTAAGAACCCACTAGGAAGTTGTAGTTCCACATTGGGGATGATTTAATGAAAATTGAGGTAGTATAAACGGAAACGTAAGCAATTACTGTATAACCTAATGTTAATCTTTTGAGCCACATGTTTAGGTTAAGGGTAAGCAAGTTAGCTGACGCGAATCATTACAGGTGGTTTAGAGCTTACACCAATCGAAAGTGTGGGGCGGGTCTCATAAGGAGACGTGTTTGGGTGGGCTCGACAAATGAGAAGCTTGAAGTGCTTGTCATGCTTAGACGGGTCCCACATAAGACAAGGTTGAGGAGTTTGACGTGCTTAAGTGGGTACTTGTCTCACATCGTTGGGTGAGTGGAAGTGATGGACCAATATGGGGCGCAACGAGAACGTCGCGATCCTAAGTGGGGGAGATTGTGAGAATCCACTAGCTAGGACGTTGTAGTCCTACATTGGGGATTCAATGAAAGTTGAGGTAGTGTATAAGGAAACGCAAGCAACTTTTGTATAACCTAATATTAACCTTTTGAGTCACATAGTTAGACTAAGGGCAAGCATGTCAGCTGACGCGGGTCGTTACAAAGGATGCTTCTTGTCGTTTTTGTTCAATCATAGGTTGGTCCAAAGAATGAGAGTCGACTTCCTTAAGTCCTGCTATATTTATTTCCATTTGGATTTTTTATGCTAAGCTATCCAATTTCCATATTTCCCCCTCCTAAACTACCTGGGTGATTATATATTAAAAAGTTCGACTAAATCGGGTATCCACTATAAGAAAAAGTATACTCTCGGTGACGAAAAAAGTGGAGACGAAATTTAATTTTGTTGCTAAATGAATATATTTGGCATCAAAAAAGTAAATTCGTTACTGTTTTGACAATTTTTGCGACGAAATTATTTCATCACCAATTATATATATTCAGCAACGAAAATAATATTTTCGTCACCAAAGGTACCCATTTTGCAATGAAATACATTTAGCATAACTCTTTGTCCAAAACTCCAATTGAGATCATTCAAATTGGGTTTGAAAAATAACACAAAGGGCTATACCTTTCATATTTATGAAATTTGCAATTTTTAATGTTTAAAGTTTCAAAATAACATTCGAAATATATTTTATCGTTAAACGTATATGTTATATATTAGATATTTCGAATATATAATGAAAAGTGTGTGTGGTGTAGTTAGTCAAAGCTTGCAAAACCAAGTCGAAGCTTGTGTGCAAAACCAAGTAGACTGGGTTCAAAACCTGGATCTGGATCCAAAAAACCTAACAGGGGTCAGGGGCAAGAAATTGCTGTAGGATTTTTTCCCCATAGAAACTTTTTTTGTGACGAAAAATTTCATCACCGATTTCTTGTATTGACAACGAAATTTAATTTCGTCACCGATTTCTTATATTGGCAACGAATTTTTTTGTTTCAAAAATAAATAATTGGTGACAAAATATTTATGCAACTTAATTTATTCTATAACTCTGCATTTTCGTAAAGTATTTCATCGCTCTCAATTTTAGCTGTCGAATATTTCTATAACATAATTAATGACCATCATTTGACAAATTATCTAACAAAAGTTCACCTTTTATACTTATTTACACTTTACAAAAGTTACAAGATTAACTTTTTGCTGATTATTAATTTTCCGACCAATTAATGCCTTCAACTCAAAAACCCATCAACAAACTTGATATAAATTCACCGAT
Organism: Rhododendron simsii; assembly: GCA_014282245.1. Classification (NCBI taxonomy): domain Eukaryota; kingdom Viridiplantae; phylum Streptophyta; class Magnoliopsida; order Ericales; family Ericaceae; genus Rhododendron; species Rhododendron simsii. The sequence goes on from CM024958.1 coordinate 10,642,459, forward strand.
TTCTGCTATCAATTTATCTATCTATTATAGACTCGTAGAATTATATAGAATTTTACTATCAAAAGAACAGTTTGCGTTTTAGGGCTTTTTTTTTTTTGGGGGGCTCCTAAATTAAAATATGTAATATTGAAAATTCAATATTTTCGCAAGTTATTAATTGCTACTATTCATCATGCATCTATGTGTCAAGCCATAAACATATTCATAAATACCCTACCAAAAGATCAATAATCAACTTCTTCAATTCTCATAAGAAGACATTAGTCAACATAATTAACATTCATCCATCCCTCACGCCCTGAGTTATCCAAAAGTTTAGTCTAAATTTGGCTCGTATAATTATTCTTCACTTCATTTCCAACTATAAATGAGGAAATATATATAACTTGAAACCGGCGAGGTATTTATCGACAAATGCTTTATTGCAGGAGCAGAAAAATTCCAGTCCGTCCATTCATTCATGAAATTAAAATGTTAAACCCTCTGTAGTTGAAACATGAGTACTCCGAATAAAAATGAAAGAAATTTTCAATTTTTTGGGCTCGAGCAACAGTAATTAAAAAAATGGGCATTATGGCTTTGGACCAAAAAAAAATTGAATGGATCGGGTATGACAGAGAGAGGGAGACTAGGTTATCAATTGGTCAAAGATTGTACAATTTAAGACATTTTTCACCAATATATCCCATGTAAAACGGGAAGAGATTCTCCCCTTAGGTCTTGGGACTTTCTGAAGTACTAGTCATGGCTGCAACTTCTGTTTCTTCTGTTGAGGTATGTTGTGGAGTCTGTGAATCTGATACCAAAATTAAACATCACAGCGTATGAGTTAAGGTTAGTACGTACAGTAGTAGCTAACAATTACATATAATACTACAACTGAAAGAGATACATGTGTATGTCTGGTCTGGTCTAGTGGACTAGTTATATATGGGCCATGTTTTTTATGATTAAACTTGTTTATTTTACGGCCGATTATGGGTAGATCATGTAAATAACATTTGCCTAGCCTGATCCGATTATATATCATAGCCGCATGATTTCACCTTGTTAAATTTGCAGTTAATAAAATATATATATTTCAAAGTCGAATTTAAAGAAATCATCTAAATACGACTACTGCTTACTTTGTATATCTATATAAATAATCTACTCAGAAACTTAGAATGTGAACACGGTGAGCCTTCAAAGTTGCGTTCAAAGTAGTCTCAACATAGTATATAACTGATCATCAAAGATATAGTTCAATCGGTGATCAGAGGCGGTCAAATAAATACGTCCTTTGTAAATTCATTGTCACGATCAATGTAATAAATAAACAAATTTTTTAGTTAGTGGATAAAGAAAATGTCAAATTTGTCTCTCCAAATAAAAAGAGCCAATATCGGAAAAAGGAATGGGTTGTTGCCATAGTCCATTTCCATTTTTGTGTGTTCACATCCACAAATATACCTAACTTGACATATATACTTCCAAACTAATGTATGGAAGATTGGGGAGAGTGGGGCCTCTCCCAGTCCTATCAGTACACTTAGTCTTTGGTTCTGCAGAATTTTATTAGTACGTATTGAGGTGCAATGAATAATTTTCCGTAGACTACTGCATATTCAGAAGCAACCATCACCCTCGACACTGAATTCACATGGAATCCACTGTTACTCCACCCTTTTCCCATCTGGCATTAGACTTGTCATATATTGGGAGTAACAACACACGCTGGACAGCTAAGGTCACGTGGTAGTGACAAGTGAGTGCCCACTTGCCCCCCCTCCCTTGTGGTGTACTATCTCATAATTCTGTACAATTTCTTTTCTTTTCTATCCAACAAATCCTACTCTATACTAAATCCTAGCTAGCTAGGAGAAATGGCTGTGGGGATGGATTTTAAATCCCCACCAAATTATAGACTACGTACCTATTACCGGCCCACCAACTAAATTATGAGACAACTTCCATATCATAATACGTGACCACCACATACAAATGACAAGTATATATTGACCATCAAGCGATCCGTCCAGATTTTATTAGATCAGTACGTGGGACTCACTTTTAAAAACAACTCTTCAACATGAAGATTCGATACTACAAAATTCACGTAATCTTGTCAGATACCTAGAAATCAATTGGTGGTGTAGGCGTATAAACAGGAAAGGGAAATGGCGGGGGTTGCAATTGGACACCGATTCTGCGGTCTTAAAATTATTCCAAAGCAATTTTCGCACGTACTTAGTCATGCTTTGTCGCATAATTCTTGTGCGTTTAGAGAGAATTTGGGGCCCTTTAAGGCGCTTACCTAAGAGGACCACAATACTAGGTTTTCCTCATTTCACCACCCCTTCCCATAGGAAGTCCAACAAAATCCATGCTTTAAAAGATATACTACTGGCGTTTGGCTTTGTGATAACGGTAAGTCATTCGTGGTCACATTGCACCTTGCCCAGGACCAACTTTGTGCCATACCCTCCACTAAGTGGTCAAACTCGTTTTAGGCCTCTTCAATCCTTGGAAATCTCCAGGACCCGACGGTCTTCCCCCGGGGTTCTTTCATAAGTGTTAATTTGGATGTTATTGGATTCGGACGAACAAGGGTCTTCACATGGGTCCCTTTGGAGACATCTGATAAAATTGGATAAATACAGAGAAGGGTCTTCACATGGGGTTCTTTCATAAGTGTTTGGATGTCAATGGGGATTCGGTCTTCTTGTTTGTCAAGTCATGTTTTGAGCCTAGGTGTATTCGTAGCTCTTTGGACAAAACCTATCTGTGCCTAATCCTGAAGACCCATCATTTAAATTGTTAACCAACTCCGGCTGATCATCAGTCTCTCTAGCATTGTACGTTTTTCATGATCGATCATTATCAAAACCCTTGTTCACCGCCTTAGACCCCTACTTGGATGATCTCATTAACCCATTCCAAACAAATTAACTTGGTCCCGGTCGGCTGGGTATAGACAATGGTATGATCGTCCAAGAAGTTGTTCACCATTTCGAAAAGACAAAAAGATCGGGTAACGGGTATAGTGATCAAACTTGGTCTTGAGAATGTCTATGATAGGCTTGAATGGGGGATGTTATTCGTAAAATTCTTCATTGGTTTGATGCCATGTGGATTTATAAAGGAGATTAATTACCCCTTTCTAGCGAAGGAAGCTCTTAGTCGTTCGTGTGGATTTATTTCCTTTTCTCTTCCTGTTGTGTTATTTCATTTATAAGAAGACAATGTAGGGCAAATACTTTAGAACCTTGAGTGGCGTTAGTGTTCGTGCGTGAGTGAGAGTGTTGTTTTAATCATTGTGTGCGTGCGTGTCGAAAGCAATGTACATTTGCTTTAATTATGTCATGTTCAGAACCTTGTTTCAATTTATGTACAGACAGTTAGGGGCTAAATACTCCAGAATATATCTTGTTTTAATTTATGTAAATATCTTCCTTTCGACCAAAACTTAAATAACTTGTGAGTGTGTACGCATGAGTTAGAGCGTTAGTGCAAAGCGTCAAAAATCTTTGAAAAAAAAATCAAACTAATAAAATTAGTCATTGCACGGATTGAGAGCCTAAGCGGCCGAAAAGCATGCATTCTCAAGAATTATGTGGCTTAAGTCATGCATATGAATGCCTAAACCCATATGATGATTAAGTTACATGTAGCCATGTACGTAGTACATTTGTCGTTAATTTCTTGTCAGTTTACATGCATCGATTAATTAAAGATCAACCATATCATCTAGTAACAAGGATCCATTTAACCTGCAAGAATTAATACCACCTAACCAGTTGGAAAATTTAATGAATGAATGAACAAGAATTGCCAATGGGCTTGTAGTCCAACAACACTTTCTCACTTCTTTCATATAGAAAGTGGGGAGTTCAATTCTTGTCAGGAGCGGGAGTGCTTAATTAGTATGGTGGTTCATACCCTTTGGGCTTGCCTTGCCCGCATGCAGCTTAACGGTATCCCTTCGCCATCATTTTAAAAGTAGGCTAGACATCTATTGAGTGACAAAAAGAAACGTACAAAAATTAATAGGTAAGGAATAGTTTATTACCAGTGGGAGAGGGAAGGGAAAGCCTTGTTTGTTGTGTATATTGCGAAGGTAGACGAAGAGGAGGAGGGGATGGAAAGGTGGGGAAGGACCCTTCCATCTGCGTAGGATAGTACAGATAAGAGGGGCCTTGTATACGTTGCGCCTGGGGTGCAGGAAATGTTCCCCTTGTAGGTTGCGCGGAATATCCGTAAAAATATGGTGACCCCATGGCTGATGATGACCCGTACGGTTGCTGGTAGTATTGCGGTTGCTGAAGTTGTGGGTTATAGAAAGCCTGCCCAATTTCAACATTATGATCATCTCGTCTATTCGGAGACATTCGATAAAATTGGAACGAAACATTATCATCTCATTTCATCTACTCAGATGGGATTACATTAAAAAGGGATGTATCTTATATGGTGTAAGTCTGTTTGTTTGACAGGACTGATAATAGAAGTGTGTAAGATATATACATTTCATGAATCGCCTTAAATTTGTACTCCTTTTTACATAAAAATTCATGACACTGGTCTTGAATATTCATAAGATATATATTCGGATAAGAATTTATAAAAGCTGTATATTGTGAGTTTTTGCCTCAATGTTATTATGAATCTATTCAAATTTTTCATGAACTATTATACAAGCGTTATGAATTTCGTATAGAGCGTTACCAATTCCTACACAAAATGTTACAAAGGTAAAGCTGCTCAAGGGCTACATAGCATACACACCCCAATTTGGGTGTGATTTTGATATCTTCTCGTAAAAAAGTACTTCAATAGTAATCGATTAAATAAATAACACCACACCGACCCATTCAGTAGTTGGTTTTCATAGCACCACAACCATTAATGACGTTGTATATCCAAGTATATATTATGAGATTATATATATGATGCATGTTTAATCTATGTCATAAATACTGGAGTTGAATACCAAAAATTAGATCACAATAGATATAATATAATACAATCTGACGCTCATAACCAATTATATAAAATGAAGTATAGAAATGTGGTTACCTTTTCAAATTGAAAACCTCAGGACCATTTTTCTATTCCATTTGGTAAGTTCTCCGAAAATATCTTTCCTTTTATCGTACTTTTTACTATATCGACTAAAACTTTAAAAGGAAGCATATGAAAAAATGAAAATTAGCCTAACCTCTCTTTTTTAATACTTTTTCGGTTTTTCCTACAAATAGAATCAAAATAAATTTCAAACGAAATTATTATTATTATCTGAATATATATCGTTTAGAACCTCTTTACGAAAGATTACATATAGTTATTTAAGAGAGAGAGAGAGAGAGAGATGCGCTTACTTGTGGATACCGGTAATCAGGTGGGTAGGTTGCATACCTGCAATGTGTAATTGATCCATTATATATGTTTATATACCAATGAGTAATGCTACAAACACAACTTCAAAACACAGTTTCGAGCAGACCTATATCAAGAATGGTTCTTTGTAAATGAGTACATGCATTAAACGACCCCAAATACAGTTATTTGTCCGAAGTTGTATATTAAAATTGTGTTCGTTTTGACTATTTTGTGTTTTTTTACCTGAAGGTCAAGAGCAAGTGGTAATTAATGACTACTCCTTGGGAAGAAAATTACTCTTATGGATATTGAACTAGTTCCGTGAAAAAAGAAAAAGACAAAAGAAAAAAAAGGGATATTGATTGATAAAACTAGTTTGCTACAGCTGGGTCCTACATACACCAACCACACATGACGGTTATGATCTTTTCAGAATTAGTAAATATATAGAGGCAGAAGAAATAAATTAATGTGGTTAAGCATTCACACCCCCAGAAATGTATAGAGCAGGATTCTCGATCGGTAGATCCTAGCTAGCTAGCGTGTAACATTTTATGTAAAATTCGTGGGTGAATTGGCCCAAGCCTATTAATTAAGGTGACCGGTCAACTGTATCACAATAGTATTCCCTCCGTCCCATTTTTATTGTTCATTTTCGTTTTTTGTGCCGTATTTTTGCTGTCCATTTTAGTTTTTTGTGCCGTTCTTTTAACGTTTATATCTCCCAATCTACAATGTTTTTCATAATTTTGAAAACTTTGTATTATAGATCTAATCGAGAACTATCAAACAAGATCTATATTGCATATTTTTTGAGATTCATATTGGAAGACATACGCGTTGAAAGAACGGTACGAAAAACGAAAATGGACAATAAAAAGGAGACGGAGGGAGAATTATTTTCCAATTAAGTTACTTACTAGTAGTAAGTACATTATGATTGATTTTTTAGTGCTCCTAAAATACAATGCTACACGGTTATTTTACACCGCACACAAGATTGTGCATTTATCAAAAATAAAAAAAAAAAAGGGTTGTTGTAGTTAAGAATGTGTATTCACAGTGACCCGCCAACTACTTTTCGGTGAAATAGTTCCGCTCTCTGTCCCCACAAGGTTGTGGACTGATGGATATGTACAATTTAGATGTGTGTGTGTGTGTGTATATATATATATATATATATATATATATATATATATATATATATATATATATTCCTATACCCTAAATACAGGGTTATTTTATTTTACATCGCACAAAAGATTGTGCAAATATCAAAAACAAGTTTGTGATTAAGATTGTGCATTCACAGTGATCCGCCCACTTTTAGGTGAAATAGTTCTGCTATCTGTCCCACAAGATTGTGCACTCAGACTCCGTTCCAGAAATCTTCTTAAAAAAATAAGCAGTTTATTTCATATTTTTAAATTCAAAAATAATATAAATAAAAAATAATTTTTTAATTTTTTGGTATCGTATAAAAGATCTCATCGAGATCTTTCAAATAAAATTCATATTGCATATTTTTAGATTTCAATAAACTCATAATTTTTTAGTTTGAAATTGTCTTCTTAAAACATAAGGATTTTTCTTGAATTCTGGAACGACGCCTCAGATTCGTATATGCATTTTACACACATATTGCTATATACATAAGAAAATTGATTTTAGCTCTCCACTTTTGTACACATACGCTTCACTTAATTTGTACATAAAATTTCTAGTAACTTCATGTTACTAATAAAGCGCCTGCGTATATAAGTAGAGCCCCAAAATCATCATCATATACATAAATGACACTTTGTGTAATTTTGATTTTCATGGACATAGAAGCTCAAGGCATGTCATGTGCACGCAACACCGAATAGAAGGTCCTTCCAATTGCCAACTCATATATGCGATGCAATATAGTACTATTAATTGACCCGTCAAACTAACCAACCGCACTCAACAAAAGACTAGGATAAATTAATATAGATTCGGATCTTCTCAAAAAACAAAAAAAAACAAAAAAATTACAGATTCGGATTCTCGTTCATTATATCACATGTACGGCCTTGTTTTGTGAGACCACCTCAAGCCCGCTTCTAAGATTAGATCCATTCATTTCTTAAAACCCATCAACTATACCAGTCACATCAAAACTAGCGTTGATTGGATATTGGGTTATTATGAATTTATCATAAAAATGCAAATATTGCAACACTAAATTAGAACTCATTTATCTCCTGATAAATGTGTATTAATTTTTTATCAACCCATATTTGATCAATGTATTTTTGATTTTGCTAATGGACTCGAAGAGCTTTGAAATGTGACAGTTCAGATCGAAGTTGGCTTAGACCCACAAATAACATTAAGGACCGTACGCAGAGGATCCAAATTAATAAATAATAATAGGAGTAATAATTATAAGAGATATAGGCAGTGTTTGGGAGGCTCTTTTCCAAATTTTTATTTTTTAGCTTTTTGGTTTTTTGACCTTAGGATCATGGTAAGACCATATTACTGAATCTGTAAAGTGTTTAAAAAATATATGCAGAATGCGTTTTGCAACCGGAGTAGTGTTTAAGAGATAAATGATGAAAATGAATGTGGATTGATTTTTACAATGTTGCCCTTGGTTCTTATTATTATATAATAATGTGTCTGAATGAGGGTTTTAAGCCAATTAATCATAGTTAGATTTTTAAATATTGTTTCTGAAAAACCTTCAATTAAAACTTAGCTCAGTTCATTTCTTCCTTCTAAAACTACAGAAATCAAATCCAATATGATATAGTACTTATAAAATGTATTGCAAATGCATGTATGTACCGTACGTATATGGAGCGTAATACATGCTAGAAATTGAACGGGGTAAAGCGTAAAACTGTGGTGGGAGATAGATCTGGAAGAAATAGGTTAATGTAAACATTGTGAGGTCTTTTGGGTATATTAACAAATTTTGGAGGGTATTTTAATCTCTCACCCCACCTGCTCAAAATGAGGTAAAAGCTGAAAATGCAAAAAGAACCTAAACACCTCTTTCTGTACTTTTGCTCTCTTAAATGTAAAAAAACCAAAACTCATTCTTCAGAAAACACATTTTGCGATTTCCAGCCAAACAACCAAAAGTCCAGAATGTGAAAAATGAAAAGGGAAAAAAAGAAGCACCCAAACAGCCCCTACAAGAACCACCCAAACATCCCCAGAACTCATTCTCATGGGTGTCTGCTGTCAATTCTACTATGCTTGCCATTATGTTAAGAATACCCATGGTCCTATCTGGAAAAAAAAATGGACCATTTTTGTTGTTTATAAGTGGTAAAGACTAGTTCTGACACTGCCACATGACAGCAGCTACTCACCCGTATGGTGGATAAATGACAGGCGGTACAACTGGTGGTGGTGCCGGTGGAGCTAATTGTGCCGGTGGTACTCCTCCACTGTAAGATATTGATGATGATGATGCTCCCTGCCCTATTCCACTGCCCTGATACGGATTCCCTCCTTGATTTCTACCTGCATTAACAACCATATATAACTCAGATTAATTATCAGGGGAAAAAAAAAAAACCTATACCAAAAATACCTGGCATGTAGATAAATGTTTGAACAGTTTTTCCCCAAAGACATACCCCTTGGTGAATTTTATGCAGATTAATGTGAAAATCACTCGCCTTACGTTATCGGCAATGTTATAGTGATCGTATTTGAGTTGAATTGTGGATGTAATAATCATGCGTAGAAGACAGGAGAGGTCGGGTTCATACCACCGATGCATGGATCATGTCTAAGGTAGTACTTAAATATGATCACCCAGAGAGAGAGAGAGAGAGAGAGAGAGAGAGATGGAGAGAGAGAGAGACCTCTAGGAGGAGATGGGCGAGGGCGGCCAAGTGAAGCGATGTTACAATTTGCTCTTCTACTGTCAATAACAGGGTTCGGATCAGCACAAGCCCTCCTTGCCGATTCCGGGTCACGAAACGTCACCTGTATTAATACCATTTTCTTAATATATTCCATCAAGAAATGCTCAAAAACTTTTCTAACTCCAATACAAATTACTCATCATATTACTTACTACTCTAGGCAGCAAACAATGGAAAATGCAAAAAAAATAGAGGATCAAGATTGAGACTTACAAATCCGTATCCCTTGGACTTCCCCGTATTCTTATCGGTTATAATGACTGCTTCGAGAATCTCCCCAAACTGCTCGAAATAACCCTGCATTACTTCCGCCGGCGTTTCCCAAGCCAATCCTCCGACGAACAGTTTCGTGTACGTGGTGTCACCGAATGGCGATCGATAATGCTGATGCGATGCCATAAGATATTTCAACAGAGCAAATTCACCTCTTACGCCTCTTTCAAGCTATCCATTTCCCAATCCATCTGATCGAGAACTGGACAGCTTATAGTGATGTTTTTGTTGGTAGCTAGTTGTCGTTGTTGATGTTTCTTGGTTTTTTTTTGAAGTACAGGTATATGAGAGAGAAAGGAAGGGACTGGGAGAGAGAAAGAGGAATCCGACAGGTGCAAACGCTTATTTGCTGTAATGAGGAGAAAGGGTGTTGGGGTGTGTGTGACTTTGTTGTATAATGAAATGGGATGACAGGTGAGTGAGAGAGAGGAGAAAGGAGGGGAGGGGAGGGGGGGTCTTGAGTTCAGTTGAGTTGGTCCTCCGCTGTCTCTAGTCTAACATAAATATACCACTCACTCACCCTCTCTCTCTCTCTCTCTCTCTCTCTCTCTCTCTCTCTCTCTCTCTCTCTCTCTCTCAACATAAATATACCCTCTCAAGTCTCAACATTAATTTTTGTCTCTCTTTCTCCATGTTCTCTCTTTTGGACTTTGGACCTCAACCCCTTTAAAATATGTCATTGGCTTAGCTAGCATACTTTTGCCTCATTGCAATTAGAGATGTGTTCAACATTAGAATCCAAGTGATTGCATTAAACCATCCATAACCATAATGCAATTAATTGTAATTCATAACTACAAAAGTCGTTCATAGATATCTGAGTATCTAACACAAGCATAAATAATAAGTAGAAAAATACAGATTCTCTCCCTGTTGTTTGGACCTTTGACACTTCACTTTCCTCACTTTGAAAATGACAAATTTTTGCACCTTATCATTTCACGTTGTTCCAATATATACTAACTGAAATAAGTATTTTTTTCAAATTAAAAATTTGTGAGAAAATGACGTGTTTCGTAAAACGAGAAATAAGTAGTTAAAAAATTAAAACCTAACTTAGTGGAAACATTTAAGCTCCCTACCATTAAAAACTACTTTGTCTAATTTGATGGACAGTGCATTAGACGCACCAATGGACTTTGCTGTCAATGAAAGTTGACAAATATACCAATTCACCAAGTGACAAGCAATGGAAATCCACTTCAGCCCAGAACTCCTTTATCCATTTGATGGCATACAACATGCCATCGATCTCAACGAGAATCATGCTCATATGTTCATCCACGTACGTCATTAATTCGGTTGAGATGCATGTCTTCCTCATACATTAACATAAATTAAGATGATATATACTACGTATTTGTTACTTTGTTCGATCGGCCCCTTCAGATCCCATTTTTGGCTCCGCCGCTGGGTCCTAATGGGGTTGACACTACATAATGGCTGGTCTTCCATTAGCACATAATAATAAGACATTAGCCTGACATTAGGAGAAGCCCGGCCTAGCTATTAACATTGTATATATGTCTGACTAGATTTGAGGTAGTTGATCAAGATTAACAGTACTGCCATCCACTAGCCATATATTCAAATGCGAGAATGTATGCTTTACTTGTTTGTTCTGGTTGGCTTGTTTACTGGATTAAAGTGATCCTACCTGTCATTTTATTTTATTTGTAAGCATTTTTAATGATTTATATAGGAACCTAGCTAGCGTCATATGCCGGGGTGGGTCAATGATGTTTCCAAGTTTTCCTTGAGGTTATGAGTCTGCTCGTGATTTTATCCCTCTGTACACACCATTAGTTTGTTGTGAAAGTGGCAATTCCAATCCATATTTTTGAACTCGTCCAAATCTGTCCACTTATAATCCAACCCAATCCATCCATATTGTATAATGGTCATATGGGTTGAACCCATGTGAATCCATATTTACATGGATTGTGATTGGGTTCAATATAGGTTAGATACACTCACCTTCACTGACTCCTCCAAAAACAAAACTTGGCCAAACCGAAAATCGTCTCTCTATCCATTTTCGTGGAAACACAAATCATCTCACCTGAGCCATTCTACTAGTATTAAAATCAATTCTCTCTACCCACTTCTGCAAACAAAAATTTCTCTCTCACACACACGCACTTTGGGTAGGTTTGAATTAAAAAGCAGGGAGTAACTTTTTTTCATCTTAATTCAATTTTTTTTTTTTTTTGCATTTGGTTGTTTGCGTCACACTTTTGTGATTAATTGGTTCATCTCCATAAGCGGAACCAAAAAAGTAAAAAAATTTGATCGAAACTCATTTTTTTTAGCAAAGACAAAAATAAGTCAAAAAGACATCTCTTTGACTTATTTTTTTGTCTTTTTCAAAAAAAATTGGGTTCTGATATAAAATTTATACTTTTTTTGTTACTCTCGTCAAAACGAACCAATAAGTCACAAAACTTTGACGCAAAACTAACAAATGCAAAAAAATGTTGAATAAAGATGGAAAAAAAAATTACTCCCTACTTTTTAATCCAAACTCACCCGAACCGACTGTTCTAAAAACTGTAAACAGGGTAAATTAATAGGTAAATCAACATTCATCAAGTTTATTCCTTTTTACCCTCTATTACTCCTACCTCTGTTTCAACACTTTTTACCCTCTATTTTTTTTTACCGTCTATTTTTTTTCCTGATTATACAGGGTGAACTTTGTGGGTTTTTTCCCCTCAGAGTTCCCACACCCACCCCCCCCCCCCCCCCCCCCCCCCCCCCCCCCCCCCCCCCCCCAATTCAAACGATTTAATAGAACTAAAGAGTGAGAGTTCAAAATAGTTATTTGCGAGAGTTGAAAGAAAGACAGGAAAAACAAAACAAAAAAAGGAGGAGGAGGAAAGCGGGTCTGGTCGGATTTAGGTTTGACTTGACTCATATTCAACCCGACCCATTTTGCCCCGTTTACTATTTGACCCATATTCAAGCCGTCCATATTTGACCCGCAATCCGTTTCAATCCGCCCAGACCCGCCTATTTGCCACCTCTAGTTTATTGATATATTTATATGAACCCAACATTAATTAATAACTTATTGTGCATGTCACCAAGGAGACTTGCATACACCATAAAAAGCTGGCCTAATGGTGTTAGGTAATTTCTTGGAGGATTCTACCTAAAAAAGTAATTGGTAATAGGTGGAGTAACATCGAAAATATATTAACTAAGTTTGAGCACCTTAGATGAGCGATGTGGGATAAAGTCTAACATTCTCCCTCCCGTGCAGCCCGGATGCACGTGGATGTACAATTTGAGGAAACCAGGAGATTTGACTCGGACGACCCTCGCGTACAACCCGAATGCACGTGGAGGTATGAATTGATGGGGTGAGGCGATTGAATCGAGCAATGGACACTTGATCACGCAAGATGAGACCACTCAAGATCTAACTCTGATACCATGTTAAATTTCTTGAAGGGTTCCAAAATAAACCAATTGGTGATAGGTGGAGTAATCTCTAGAATATATTAACTAAGATTGGACGGCTTAGATGAGCGATGTTGGATAAAATCTAATATGTTAAAACATCCGATTTAGAACCAATTGGTTATAAGAGGAGAGACCGTTCAGGCTCATGATATAATAGTTTTCCAGTAGATTCTTAATCGATGTAGAACAAACTCCAATACTCCCCCGCACATGCGACTCCCGACTTGCACATGAAGAAGTAAAAAAACGATCCACAATACATGGATCACAACAAACACTGTGTACTTATGGCACAAACAAGAGAGAACAAATTCTTCAAAAACCTAATTGTGATGCCAAACGATACAAACCCACGGGCAGGGACGGCTACATTCTTATGCTAGAGGATTCAAAAAATGCACTAATTTTTTTTTTTTTGTATATAAATTAAATTTTCCTTAGTATTATCGGCGCTAAGTTACTCATGCAAGTTTAAAATATGAAAGTCAAACTAAATTTGGACCCAAAATATTATAGCTCAATAAAACAAAATAAGCCTAGCCCAAATAAGTTTGACTGTTTAAAAATCTAAAACCTAAAGTGGTATAAAAAACAAAAGTAACAAGTGGAGTACTATTCTTTTTTCACGTGAGTAACACTATTACCTTTTTTTTTCCATATTTGTACGACAAACGTATCTAAATCTTCGTTCCAATTATATAACGTAAGCATGGGCGACTTTACTAGTATTTGCAAGGTTCCAAGCGAACCCACTGAGTTAAAAAAAAAAAAAAAAAAAATACAATTTGCTGTAGAAGGATCTCCGCTCGAGCCTATAACCTTTGAGCTAGACAGCCTATCTCTAATCGATGACACTGGCCCGATGGTAGCGCTTTCTCTTCTTCTTTTTTTTGGCGGGACCATTCACTTATCAGTATTCAATAGTTTAAAGTATTTTAATCCAACCGATAAGTCACCTCCTCCGGGCCGGAGTCGAATTACAACGCGGTGGCTTGCTCAGATACAATAATTTCTTCAAAGTAACAACACCGGAGGCACGACCCGGCCAATTAAGGCCAGAAGCACATCGTCGGCAGAAAGGACGAGACGACAAGTGCACACCGAAGACGGACCAATCGACCCAACCCAAAATTCAAGAAAGTAAATTGGAATAAATACTCTCTGCGTGAGAATCTTAATTTTCAGACAGCAGGAATGTTAAGTTTTTTTGTTTTTTTTAACTGAGCGTGAATATTGGTTAATTAAGTAACTTATTTTCTCATAGTTTTATGAAGGAAATTAATTGATCATCACACTCCACTGCTGTATAGAAATAGTTTCTTGTCTTTTCAAATTGAAATTATCCAAACTAATTAAGCATGTCAACGAAATCAAAAGTGCGTTAAGTCTCGTATTGATCGACCAGGTATGCAATGGCATGATCACTCTCTTCATATAATACTGGTGGCCGGTGGGAATTGTCAACCATGAATCTCATCTAACCAACAGAAGCACCCACGAAAATTAATTAACATGCACATACACTGAAAAAGAAATTATATATGCTATGTTTGTGTGGCTCGATCGGCATTAATATATACCTACCCCACGGGATACAGGAATTCCACAATGATGTATTACAAGATTGCATGACAGATGGAAAAGATGTGTAAAAACAATACCACTATACGGGTCCTTGTATATTTTCCTCCTTTTATCTTTTTTCAAAATGAATTTTCTTGTTTGTCCACCTCTAGACCAATAATATACTGTAGGATGTAAATGACTCCAAGGGCAAAATGGCCTTACTAAATATGTTTTAAAAGTAAATATATTTTTTACTTTTACATTTATTTTGTCGGAATTGTTAATTATCTTAATTTTGACCAAAGTTCAGGGGGAGTGCTTAAAATGAAGTAGAGAGAGTGTAGTTGTAAATCGATCAAAGTACATCGACTGTAAGCTAGCGAAATTTACCCCAAAAAGGAACACAATTGTAACCTGTTCGTTTGCTTGTTGATTTTTATTTTCTGAGCCAGGGTGGGTCATAAGTGGTTTTGTTTGGAGGTGGATCTCCCGCCAGTTTCAGTCCGGGGTGATATCGGATTAATTTGGCCTAACGGCATGGCAGAGCTCCGTTTGGTGGCTGCACGGTTGGCGTGGGCTGTCACGGCCGTGTTTTGGGTTGGGCAATGGATTTTGTTTGCTGTAATTAGATTTAGAGTTTCTTTTAGGATGGGATTGTCCCAATAGATGTTTCGGCTTCGGCCTTTTAGGCGTGAGTTTGTCCCATTGGATTTTCTTGAATGGGATCTTGTCCATTGAGAAATTGGATCTCGAACTGGACAAACGATTTTTCTTATTTTTGTTAGAAATTTGCTACCGTTCTCATTGTTCCTATTGATCATTGTAACAATTCTAAAAATTAATGATTTTTTTTTTTTTTGCGGTTCAAAAAATTTTATGCTATAAGCCAAATGCATGTATAATTTGTTGGACTACCCGTTAATTATTCTCGATCTCCAACATGTTGGCAGAATTTGATAACGAGAAGAAGGGTGTACTACACAATCTTATCAAACGATGATAATTATAAAAGGAAAAAAACAGAGAGAGAGAGAGAGAGAGAGTTGGCAGCGATGGGGACGAGGAGAGACAGCTCAAGTGCTCAAGAGACCTCAAAGTTTCATGGATGGATATAGCGCACAAGTCCGTGAACTGGCTTGCAGTCCTCTCCACGTGGGTTCGTGTAACTCTGTCTTTTGGGCGCAATGAGAGCAGCTGGATTTCATCTACTTTTACACCTCTCTCTCTCTCTCTGGATATGAATATGAACACGTGTACATAACTCTCACCCTCTCACAAACCGTGGAGCCGATTCCGAGCAGTCCATCCAATCGTTCATCTTGGCAATAAACGATTCGAATCTTAATCCAAACAACGGACGATCGAGATTTTTCTATATGTAGTTGAATTAGATCTAAATCGTCTATACCGAAATGAACAACCGAATAGATCGCTCGACATCGCTGCCAAGCATGAGGTGGGCTTGGCAGGATCTCCCAGATCAACTGACCCCTACCATATATTGGCTCCATCAACCAACACCACCATCCGTTCAAAAGAATTAAAAAACCCAACACCACCAATCAATGAGTCTTTTAAGGCTCACTTCAAGTTTTCCTGCACGAAAATCTCTACTTGCGCGAGGGGCGTTTTGGCGGATTATAAATAAATAAATAAATTCTACTCACGAACGTGCTATATGTTAGGGTTGAGCATGGATCGAATTGGTTCGGATTTATAGTAAATGAAGAACTAAAGGTTCAATTTCGGTTTCAAACCACGATTTACTTAAAACTTTTTATTATCATCTTTTTTTTTTAACAGCACTGAAATATCGTCTTCGTAAACTATTTAAAGTACTCAAAATTGCAGAGATAATTAAGAATTGATTTTCATTTATAAAAATATAGGAAAATTTAGGAATTAATTGAACCGTGGAACCACTATGTACTTTTGGTGTACCAAAACTATAGGAATAAGTTTTTTTTTCTTTTGGATAACGTCACTGAATTACAACAAGCAAAACTAGGAAAAGTGCTTAATCAAAATAGGATTAAACGCGGCGGACTACAACTCGTAAAATGGAGAATTTAATTATAAGAGTAAGTTGTGATATATAGATGTTGTGGATAGGACGGTGGATTGAATAGATTATTAATTTATAAAATTAGTTGACTATATATAACTCTCATGTATACTTGGTGTATCTAAATTAAATGAGATATATAAATGTACAGTTTGTATCGGTTTGAAACTAAAACTATTAACGTAAATCCACAAATCAAACCATTTACCACGGTTTTTAATTTTTTTAAACTGGAACCAAATCACACTACTAAAAATCCAAACCAAATCATTCGGCTTGGATTGGTTTAGACTGGTTTCGCGGTTTTACTGATTTTTTCTCACCCCTACTATATATGCCAGTCCCCTATTTGCATTGACCAAATTAAACATAGAAATTTTCAAAACTCTTCGTCCTTTGACTCATCATTGAGTTATTAATCTCTCCTCCTCGCTGAAAGGGTAATAAACAATAGGGGTGTGCAAAAAACTCGTAATCCAACTAACCCGACCCGATCCAAAGCGTATCGGGCGGGGCTGAACATGTGGTTTGGTTGGGTACGAGTTTATTTTCTGTTAAAAATCAGATTTCGGTTTGGGATTCGGGATGGAGCGTTTCTTACCCAACCCGACCAATTCATATAGATTAATTCAGTTTTTGGTCGGACCAGACACGACCCGACGTAAAAAATCGGGCTCGCGAACGGTTCTTACCACTTGTTCGGTTCGAGTTCAAGGCCAAAAATAGTGTTAACCGACATGTCGGGTCGGGACCGAACCCGACCCGCCCAACCCGTGCATACTCCTAATAAGTATCAACCCCTCTTTGGTTTTTCATAAATACACTACGAACCCAATCTTTCAACTTATTACATCGGCCTCCCTTGAATGGGATCGAATAACTTTTTTTTTGAAAGGCGGAAATTTTTATTAATCTCTGAACAAGGTACAAAAATTAACAGGACAAGGAGAACGGCACGTATGCCCAATCTAAGACCCAATCCTTCAATTGGCAAGATGCCAACCAAAGAACAACCCAATGGGACAAGCCAAACTCCTAAAAGGCTAAAAAGCCCAAATAAAATGGGACAAGTCTAAACAATTAAGCCCAAATCAATCCCAAGCAAACCCTAGTTTTCCTTGGGAATCCATACCAAAGAATTAAGACTTTTTGGGACTAAATTGATTCGAGAGTAAATTAAAATTTTGAGTTTTTTTTTTTTTTTTTGCTTTTATCCTTTAAACTATGCACATTTTTTTACTTCGTCTATAATCAATCAATTTGACGATTTTATTCCCTCAACTTTTAACAGAAATTAAGATTTTGGACGGAAAATGTTCACGTGCCTATCCCACGTGATCCAAACCCAAATAATGGGGGCACTTTTGTCATAATTCATAGTTTCTTTTGGTTTTTTGCAAGTGTCATAACTCATAGTACATTGAGTATTTATTTGTTTTGCCCACCATCAGTCAATAAGTCCCATTAGTTCCAACCAAATAGGGTGGAGTAATTCTAAATGCAGGTCAGCCCAAACTATTTAAGTAATCTTTCAATTCCCAACCAATTCCACCCATATGCATATATATCAGTCAAAACTGGGGACATTAAAAGGAGCACAAGTACCCATTGGCATTGCACTTATGTAGATTGCAGGGGATCATGTTCAGTCCCCATCAACGACTCCTGGCAACCAACAACAACGAGGGCTGGTGGCACAATAAAAACACAAAACTACTGATCAAGAAAAAAAATTCGTAACAAAATGCTACGACAATATGAATTTTTTTCTTTACAAACAAAAATTAGCAAAATCAACTGACGTCAGAGTTAATAACATTTTTATCAACAATACGGAAAAAATTACCAAATAGGCCCTGGAAATGCCCTAACTTTTCTAGTAAGGCAAATGGGAGAAACAAAAAGAAGAAAGAGAAGAGAAAAGGAGTGAAAGAAGAAGATTGAAGTATCTGATGCATACCTGAGTCCTGATGCCGTCGAAGCAAGCTCCGAAGACCTGACATGTCTTTGGACTGGCTCAATCCCGGATGATTGGAGCATTGGGTTTCACGTTTTGAACTTCTCAAGCCTTTTTGTTTTAGCTTTTGATTGTGGATTTATGGGGAAAAAAATAACAATGTTTTAGTTCAGAATAAAGTTAAAAATCAAAAGTTAAATTTTAAAAAAAAATTCAAAATTCCCAGTGGGGCCTGAACCCCAACAAGGCCCGGGGGGCAAAGAGCATCTCCAACCCAATACCATTTTAGAGGATCAAAATAGTACGTTATAATCAAAAAGTAGATTTATACAACTTTACTATTCAGACATTAATGTCCAACCACAAATCTCTATATCTCTATTTTATATCTCCATTTCAAACATTCTTTCACTTTTTCTCCGATCATTGTCTAGTTTTCTATCATATCGTATATTTTCTTTGTTTTTATTTCCAAAAAGCTAGTTGTTTTAAAGGTCATATGTTTTTCATACTTAATTTATATTTGAAGAATGAATGCTAATCCTCCCAAATGAGGAAAATATAGAGTGGAATGGAGTTGTATTTTTTTTCCAAAATGTAGGCATAGGGGCAAATTTGGAGATTTGAAGGATGGGTTGGAGATGCGTTAAATCCCCGCTGACTCCTGGGTGTGGTGTTGAAAGGGTACACAATTTTTCAATGTAAATCAAAAATTTGCTCTACAAAATATGCCCCTTTTTTGTCAATATTTAAATGAGAATATGCACGTGGAAATTGTTTACTCTTTGTCACGTTGGCGGGAAAATTGAAAAACATTTGTTGAAATTTTCATTTGTCACATAGGCTGTGATAGCAAGCTATTTTGTTGCAACTACTCCTCGATCAACTCGAATTTAGAACATCTAAATTCTCCTAACAAACAGTTCGTGATAATTGATAACATGACATTGAACAACAAGTCGTGTGAGGTCATTTATTGGAGTTCGCAAAGATATATCGCAACATCTGAATTTACCAAGTACCATCTATTGATTTGCCTGATGCAAACGCTAATATATCACATGTGCAATTGGGAGAGTTAGGTGGGAAGTATAATGATTTTTTTCTCTAGTTGGAGCTAGTCCACCTTTTCGCAATTTGGCTACAACTAAACCCGAACTTCAATTCGGTCCACTTCGCACTATGTGATGTTTCGGTCTGCGTGATGTAGGCTTTGCAGTTTGCTATTTCCTCTCTTCCTCTTATGGATTCCATTTGAGTATGCGGTATGACATTCTGGAATGAAATTTTCGTTGAATCAAAAATAAAAAGATCAATTGTCAAACATTGGGCCGATAACCCTTTTTTGAAATCCATATTGTATTGCAGAGAAGGGGTCAGATTTTGGGGTGGAACCCTCGATTGTACTCCCAAGGCCAGTCAAGGTCCTAACCACGGCCCAAGACTGAGAGCCTAAATCAAATTAAATTTTCGCCGTCTCCCTATACACTGAGGGGTGGTGGCGCAGTTGGCTAGCGCGTAGGTCTCATAGCTTCTGAGTTATCCTGAGGTTGAGAGTTCGAGCCTCTCTCACCCCATAAGTGTTTTTTTGAAATAGTATTTCTGTAAGTAGTAGTAGTACGTGTAACTTTTCCACTTTATTGAATGGCCCAAGTAAACAAAGATGGTAACTGGACAGAAGAACAAACAAGGCCGAGCCCAAGCCCAAAGAACCCACTTACAGGGACCTTCCCTATATTGGATTGATATGATTTTTTACAAAGATCTTAAACGAAGTATTTTGAACAAAATGAGCGACTCCGATCATCTTTGCGGGACCCAAGATGGGCGCAATAGGGATCTATGCTTACAACAAGAGCAATTCTAACCATGTCTTCTTCAAAATTACTATGTGAAACAGAGAAAACTTATGTTGTAATTTTGATGACATTCAAAAAACACTAGTCCCCCTTAAATTTGAGAGCCAAATATATATATTCTTGTGTAGTTCCAAATGTTTCGACCTCCTTTTCTTATTAATTTGTGAAAATCTGGCATATTAATTAATTTTGATCTGTAATTGGTCAAATTTGACATGCAAAACTCACTTCAAACATCGGCAAGGAATTAATTTGACCTTAATTTAGAACTTCAAGAGGACCAGTGCGCGCAGTAATGACCGTGAGATATAAAGTAGTACTCCCTCCGTCCCATAATGTTTGGCATTTTCAGGAATGCGTGCCATTTTTAAATTGCATATATCTTTCAATCCATAATGTTTTAGGCGATTTTTTGAACTTTGTTTAATAAAACAAATTAAACTCTATCAAACAAGATCCATATTGCTTATAAAAAATATTACGGATTAAAAGATATAGTTAATTTTTTCATGAGGCTAGAATAGTGAAAGTGCCAAACATTATGGGACGGAAAGAGTAGTACTCTTCGATTGGAGGAATTAATTTGTCAACGGAAGTGACCTTCAAATTCCATGCGCTTCTTTCTAGGGTGTTTACCTTCTCCTATTTTTTTTTTTTCTTTTTTTATAAAACAGACAGAAATTACGGTGTACTTCTACTTTTAGAACTTATATTTACAGAGAGATTTTGCATGGCAAAAGTCCTTTTTCAACGAGGCTGAGAAATTTATCAAC
Organism: Rhododendron simsii; assembly: GCA_014282245.1. Taxonomy (NCBI): domain Eukaryota; kingdom Viridiplantae; phylum Streptophyta; class Magnoliopsida; order Ericales; family Ericaceae; genus Rhododendron; species Rhododendron simsii. Next base: position 10,663,695 of record CM024958.1, read on the forward strand.
GTTAGATGCAATGATACGTTTGTGTTTTTCGAATTAGATTCCACAATTGAACAACTCTTTACCCAATTTTTTTTTTAAAAAAAATTAGCTCAAGCAATCATTGTATATTTGCCGGATTTACCTAGCTAGTTACCCTTCATAATTGAATTAAAAAATTTAAACCAATTTCATTTTTGAAGTGTAGTTGATAAAATTTTGTTGAAATTGTTTGAAAAAAGAGAATTTGTAGGGATTGAAAAAAGACTCGTACAGATTTTTATTACAATAACAAATAGTATCATTTTTGGTTGTTCCATACCTCGTATGAAATTGATCATTCAAATGAGACCATGATAAATAAATAAATAAATAAAACGTGAGCCTCCCTCCTCCTACGAAATCGTGGCTGCCGCCCCCACTCCTCCCTCCCTCCCCTCCCCCCTAGGGCTTTAAACCCAAATATGGCGGTGGGAGGGGAGGGGTTTCTCCCCCTCGTGGGTGTTTTCCCCTCTCCCGATCCTTGATCTAGAAGTTTTCCCCCACTTTTTTCACCATCACCCCTATCCTCCTCTCCTCTAACCACTTACACCAACCGGCCTGTCTCCAGGTTGTTTCTTCCTCCAATGACTGGTGTGGTTGTTATTGCGGCTCGTGGTCGCCGGCAAGGATGGAGCCAGGGAGGGGTCAGTAGGGACGGTCGCCCCTACAAGAAGAAAAAAAAAACACTATTATTATATGTAAAAAATAATAATTCCCATAAAAGTATATATGCTCGCCCCTGTGTGGTGAAATTTTTTGCTCTGTCCCAGGTCGCCGGAGGTGAGTTTTTGCGGTCAACGCGTTAGGGTTTTGACAAAGGTAGAGCCTTGGCCTCGGGATGGGCTGTGATGGTGCGACTCGTCCTCAACTCGGTGCAACTCAGTGTGAGTCATTGTGACTCAGTGATAGGCTACTCGGGAACTTGGGTACGGGTTTTGGACTAGTTGTGATTTTCTTCTTTTTCCGTTTGGATTGTAGTTGGTGTTTTCTTGGTTATTACTGTAAGTTTTAGTTCTAGTTTTTAGTTGTTGGTTGGTTTCGGCTGTGTGGTTTTAGTTATCGGACCAGCATCTAATATATACCCGCCGTGCATGGGCATGGGTTCGTCGAGTTCATCGGCATTTGCTTTTTCTGTGTCCAGAGCTCACCGTGGTAGCAGGGGCTCGCCCTTGAATGACATCCATTGCTCGTGGCTGCAAAGGCTCTCTGGTGTCTTTGTCAACGTTTGTTTCTCTCACATCATGAGCGGGCAAACGTTTGGCTTGCATGTGGATAGCAATTTCCGTGATCTTTTAGTCTTAGATTTTAGTTTTCAGTTTTCACAGTGCTAATTGTTTACGGTTTGATATGAATCTATTGCCTCCATAGGTGCTTAACTTCGGTGTCGATGACTAGTCTACTAGTCGAACTTCATGTGTAGGCTCTACTCGATCTACTATGTGCATGTGTCTTGATGTTAGAGATTATGTATTTCTACTTTTGATATAATTTGTCTATCATGTTTGTTTTAGGTTGCGCAATAGCTTTCATATCTCTATATTTTAGGTGGATTTCGTTGTAAGTGTTGTTGGGCTTATTAAAATGATATGCTAGGGATTGACTTTGTCAAGAAAACAAAAAAGCAAAGCGACCATGATCAATTTGAACATAAACCAGGTACTTTTTACCATGAATCCATTAACCCGATAAATTTTAATTAGGTATAAATTGTGTGCTCGTTCAATTTTTAAAGAACAAAATCAGTTAATTTCTTTGTTTCGAATGCATCACTGCTAGATAAAAAAATTATTATATTCTGTAGAATTACTCATTTTTAGCTTGATATTGCAAACTAGAACAAATTAATATATGATCACAATACCCTTTTACCAAGAATATCCCTAAGATCTATCCATCTACTTTAATTTGATTTGGTGTGATTTGAAATTTTAGATTAAGCAGGTTATTCATACAATTACAGGATGAAAACTTAACCCGTGATCATGTCATATGCATAAAATCAAGTGGTAGCTAGCTAGATCTAGGCTATTATTTAATTTTCTCATTTTTTTAATGACATTTGAAGTACAAAAGTGTTCACATAGTTACTTCCCCTTTAAAAAACAAATTCCAAAAATAGGAGCAGCCTCTAATTCCCTGTACCATCACAGAATTAGAATTTTGAGAGAAATACATCACTTTAAAAAATTAGTAGGAATTAGAGGCACGTTTGGGCTGAACGATGATGCCCATGTTCACATATTTACTTCCTCCTCTAACCCCCCAGGTTCAATCCAAACGTGTTTCTAATTCCTACTCCAACTCATTTTTTTAAGGGAAAATGACGGCCAATAACTTGTCTTGATAATTAATACCCGTTAATGACATTTTTAGTATTAATAGATATTCTCGGCATATCCATAGCGGATATTAATTATCAAAATACGTCCTGGACCATCATTTTCTCTTTTTTTAAGTGCTGTATTTCTCTCAAAATTCTAATTCCCTGGGCGCAACCCAAGGTTCAGCCCATGGGCTATAAGTTCGAACGATTTTTGAACCCCCAAGACCGCCATTAGATTGGTACACTGACAAATCCAAGTAAGGCCCACGGTCGAGCAATAACCTAAAAGTGCCACCCCTGCTATTGTATGTGGAGGTGATGATTTGGACCCAACTTCATGGACTTGTCCAAACTCATCCATTTATAATCAATCCGAACACACTCAAATCCAAAAATGGTTTCTAATTGGACAACTTAATAAACCCTGATGTATTGGTTTAGGTGGGTTGGAAATGAGTCAAACTTTAAGAAAATATATCATTTATTGCAAAAATTCCATTTCCAAAAGGAAATAGAGGTGTTGGGTAAATTAAATTGGGAATGGTTCCACTCTTCTCAATCCCCCTTTCAATTTTTCTAGGGTTAGGGCTTTCACTTCAACAATGGAAGCAACGACTACAGCGAAGGGCTTGCTGGACAAAATCCGGCCACTGTGTGCAGAAGACGTCGGCCTCAAAGACTGCGCACTCCCACCCGGCTCGATGAAGGAAGCGTTCCTCAAGGCCGCCACCGGCTTCAGCTCACACGCTGCCTTGATTTTTGAAAAAGAAGAAGAGCATTGCGTGGAGGATCCATGTGGGAGGAGTTATGGTACAATCGTGTAGGGTTGAGCAAGGGTGTGGATCCTCCGCCTGGGGCTTGCTGGCCGAGAAAGGCAGCAAAGTGGGGGAACTGATGGGGGATGAGGTGGTGGCAGGGCTGACAGAGGCGGAGGAGAGTTGATTCTAAATTATATTTGAAAAGGGGAGAAAAGAAAAGAAAACAGGTCAGGTCGGATTTGGGTATAACTTAATCCATATTTGACCTGACCCGTTTCAAACCACCTAACATTGATCCGTATTTGACTTGCTCATATTCAACCCAAAACCTATTTCAACCTGCCAATTTGCTGAACTAAGAGTGACTATTTTTTCTCCTTCGTACGGAAACCTTTTTTGCTAGTCTTTTTCTTCCACGTTACGAAATATTTTTTGAGTTATTTTCTAGGTAAGATTTATTTATTGCAAATATATCATAAATTTTTACGATATACACGAATATATTTTACTCTTCTATGGTTTGAAAGAAAAATGCATTTAAAGCAAGAAAAGAAATCTATTTGAACGTACCATTCGAATGGGATTCAACTCGATGATATAGCTACAGGGATGGACCTACGTGGGGGCGCGTGCCCTCACTCAAATGCATGCCCCACTTGAAATTAAAACATTTTTTCAATTTTTTTTATAAATTAGCATAAGTAAGAAAATGTGCTAATATACAAACACACACACTTGCTTATATGTCGAAAATACATATAGAATTAGTTTTATACTTAAATTTCATCATAAGGTGCATTTGTACTTGTTGTTTTATGAGCTGTTTATCTATTTGGACTATTTTTTCTTAATTCTCTTTATTCTTAACCGTCTGGGAGAAATATTTTACAATAAAATCATTAACAAAATTAGTTCGATCATTCTAAAACTTGTTGATTTTCATTTAAAACATACTTGAAAAATTTTGTGCTGGTTTTTATCTAATTTACTCAAAGTACGCGTTATAAACTTTTGTAGTTAGTAATGCATGCCTTAATTTTGTACGATCTTACTATAATTGTCTTAAAAAATAAACTTTCGCCATTATGATTAACAAGGTGCCTCCACTAGGCTATATTCTTTTTTTGATCGGCAAAATGACATTTTATTAGGGATAGGGAAGATGATTCCAACCAAAGGTTAGAAGCAAACAGCCAGATGGACAAAACCTATTATAACACCAAAGGACCTAAAGTACCCAGATAAAGACAAATAAAGCACAAACCATCCAAAAGGCCTAAAAAGCCCAAATAATACAATGAAGCTCAGCCCAAAGAAAACCCCAAACCTAACCCTAGAAACAGAAATCATCGTTGCCCACCACTTTTAACAGAAATATCCACCACCACTAGCTGGAACCAGACCCACCACTTCTAACAGAAATATCCACCACCATCGGAACCACACCCCGACAGCCACCACTGGCCACCCACTAAAATGGACCTCTGAATCCACACATCACCAGATCTCTGTTGCGGAAGCTCATCTTGCCGTTAGGCGAATACCGAACCGTTCAACAACGGCCACGGCAGTAGCCAACGCTGACCGCTCCATAGGGACGGATGCACTATGGGAACGTGCCCCCACTCAATTTAATTTTTTTGTTTGCAAAAATTAATCCAGAAATTAATTATGAGAGCTCTAAAGCCAAAAAAATAATTATGATTCTTAAGAATAAAATGATCATACAAATATGATCTTAGCATTGGTTCGAACGGATTGAAAATTTAAACACTTAAGTATCTGCTCTTCATTTAATTATACGGCTCTCTTAGGGTTCTCATTTGAGAAGCTCTAGAATCAAAAGTTAATTATGACTCTTTAGAATAAAATTATCAAAAAAATAAGATCTTCGTACCGATTCAAACGGATTGAAAATTGGAGCATTTAAATATCTACTCTTCATTTGGTTCTACGGCTCTCATATGAGATCTCTAAAGACAAAAATTAATTATGACCATTTAAAATAATATAATCAGAAAAAAAGATCTTTATATCTATTCAAATAGATTAAAAATTAGAGTACTTAATTTTTTGAACAATATTATAAGCACACACAATCACATTCTAAATAATTCACTAATAAAAAAACATGAGCATTATTTTTTCCAATTTTGCCGCTTGATGGTGGCTAATTATAACCCTTTTGCGTTTATTTTTAGGAAATTTTTGAAATTATTTCCCTTTTCTCATATAATGAAGTTTAAATTTATATTGTGTTTGATTGTAAATTTTTGTTGAAGTGTAGTAAAAATTGATGCCTCAATTAGAGAGAATTTCTGGATCCATTCTTGCCGCTCCATCAAGATGACAAGATCCAATATTCTTGAATCCGTCCCTGGCTACAACTTGTACTCTTGGAAAAATACTATTATTTGGGGTGGGATTTGTTCGCGAACCGATCTTGTGAGGTGACATGCAGTATAATGCAAGGTCATACATCATCATAGCTGTGGTCCTGTATATATTTCTCCTAATTAGGTAATTCACCATTTGCTTTCTCGTAGATTTACTGTATATAATGTTACACGCGGTTGGTGCACCACTTTTAAATAACCAATGGTCCATTAATATAACTAGCTAGTTGCTTTCAATTTTGGGTACTCTCATTTATTCTGTTTAGCATCGTCACCATTCCTATACGTACCACTTTTTTTTTTGATAAGTCTTTACGTACCAAATTTATTTATACTGTACACAGTAATGTACTTCACCAAGGTTAGTTTAATACTAACAAGGTTCCCACAGATAAAATAGAATTATTATGTGTGAACCGTGGTCCCTCATTCTCCTTTTGCACGATAAATTGGTGTCGGCCCAAGTCTTACTACTGTGTCAACTCAATGTATGATGAAAAAAATAAAATAAACCTAGAGCATTACGCAGCGATGCATAAGGAATATATATATATATATATATATATATATATATATATATCCTTCCACAGGGACTGTAGAGGCGCCAATTTTTTTTTTTTTTGGCTGAAAGCGTTTCACAGGCTATTATGATAAATTAATTCCCACTTTTATAATCATAGCCTTTGTTCTCTAGGACAGTTAAGCCCTTTCTTAATTTGTTGTGAAAGCTCTCTTGCCTTCTCTCGATGTATCGTTATCGAGTTCTTTATATATTTTTCTTTTGTGGATAAAAAAATAAAAAACCTTCATTCTCGAAAACCATAACTTCAATATTTTCCATTCAGTTTTTTTTTTTTATCGGCAAAAAGCTTTTATTAAATTCGACAAATGGTACATCAAGCGTCCAATAAAAAATTGTCTATATCTACGTGTTTTCTGATCTTCCTCTCTAATCTCTAATTGAGTGATCAAAAAAAATTAGAAAAGTTCAATATCGATTCTTCATACTTTGCTTTTGTTTCTAACAACTCAAGGGCGCCTTAAAGACAGAGTAGTTCAATGACAATTTTGAACATGATGTATCTGGATCATCGAAGGGAAGAAGAACGATCTTTAACACAAACACCCACACACAAATTCATTTCTCATCTTTTTATTTTGAGTTTAAATTATTTATGTCAACAGTAGAAACCATGGGTTTTACGCCACCGTCATCATGAGCCCTACCGTGCTTTTATTGTAGTAATCTAACCCGTTCATTTTGTATGGCACACACAGTAGTGTATTCACGAAAAAAACTAGCTTGATTGGATATTTATAAGAATAGAAAATTTTAATTTTTGATATACCTATAAATCCTGTAGTATATCTTGTATTCACTTATAACTTGTTCATCTTGTAGTGCCCCATAGTAGTATATCCGCGCAAAAAAATCAGCTTGATCTAGGATTTATAGGTATACCAAAAATTAAATTTTGGTTTATAAAATAGACGATCTTGGAGAGTTGGAATTTAAAATTATTGACAGAACTAGACCGTCTATTTTATAAACTAAAATTCAATTTTTTATGTATGTATAGATATCCAATTAAGCTGATTTTTGTGTGGATATAATCCTTTTGCAGGCTCTAAATTAAAGATGAACAGCATAGACTACTATAAAAAAATGCATGGTTCCCACAAGGGAGCTGGCATAAAATCCACAATTTCCACCACCGGTGTAAAGGAATTTAAACTCTATAAAGTGAATTTTGTTTTATGAAATTGACGATCATGGAGAGTTCAGCTCTAAAATTATTCACAGTATAAGGTCGTCCATTTTATAAATTAAAATTCAATTTTTTATATACCAATCAATATCCGATCAAGATGATTTTTCTCGTGGTTCACTACTCTGGGCCCGACAAAATGAACAAGTTAGATTACTGCTACAATAAACCTACAGTGGGGCTCACGAGTGGCGGTGGCATAAAATCCATGGTATATTCCACCAACACCGGCGTAAAGAATTTATACTCGTTTTTAGCGTTTTGTCTTTGTGTTTCATCCCTAACACAGTCTCTTCACAAATTCCTGGTCCGAACATGGTCATGATTGTAGGGTTGATGAGATAGTAATACGAATAGCAACAAACTTTGGTTGGCACGTACAGGTCACGGATGTGTAGTAGTGGTCCTGGATTTGATCCATTTTAACCGGTACTACTGGAAGTGAAGCAAGCAATCCCCACATGCACCATTAATACTGGACTCTTGGAAGAAAGAGACATATATAATTAAAGTTGTGGAGTATAACGTTTCTATGCAAGTGAAGTACGCACAGTTGTTTGGAACTTGGAAGGATCTAGCTGTGTCTATCAACTGATCAATTCATCGCATTCGTAATTTCTTTACTTGAAGTGACAATAGCAGATGCTTATTGTTTGATCATATATGAGCTAGCTACATACTGGGAGGCTTTGTCCTGATCTCTAGGATATAAAATACGACAAAGAAGTTTAATTATGATATATATGAACGGTTTGGATCATTATTATAGCCTGTGATGAAGGGATGACATATGAAGGGAAGATTGTCCCACCCCTTGTGATAAAACCTCTCAACTGAGTGAATGGATGGATGGAAGGATGACTTTGATTGCCTCTCTCGAAATAATATCGTCCCTTCCTATGTTCCAACGAAGATTTTTTCATTTATTTACTCTTTGTCGAGTTCTCATAAAATTTTGTTGCCTGCTCAAAAAAAAAAAAAAAAACACCGTGATGCGCACATTTGTTGTGCAAGTAGTCAGATTGTATCAACATCTATCTTTTTTTTCTTATCCGCTATATATCAACATATATATCTAGATTGTGATTATGGACTCTGCAGTTACTCCCAAAGGATTGCTCTAAATTTGAAGAAGGAAAAAGAAAATTTGAAGGCGGACTTCAAATAAGTATTTAGTGTTTGAGGGATATAATGAAGCATCGATCCCTTCTAAAAAGCACATATTTCATGAAGATCGCTCAAATTTTATGATGTTTAATGTTTGAAGGTTTGCAGAAGATGCTCTAAGTGTTTAGTACTCCAAAAGGACTTGTGCTGCTTAGGTGTGTACGGTTTAGCTCATGACCATATTCATCAGCTTCTGTTGTTTTCGTTCTGTTTGCTTTTCATTTTTTGCTATTTGTTAATTCCCAGGCTAGATGCATGTTCCTGTTTATATTTTGCTGCGTAAAACTAATCCTAATCAAGTTATTAATGATTGAACGAAACTGATAAATAACCCCTTGCATGCAAAACTATAGGAGTTCTCATTTACGATCAAATAGTTCCATCGAATTGAGTATGATTGGATTTGTGATAGCATTTACGTACTATACCTGGAATATGCAACGAACCCGATTATTGCGATTGTTATTCATGGAGATATCCTTTTTTAGCTTCTACGATCCATTTCTTAGTTTAGAATCCATCTCATTACCTGGAACCAAATAAATTAGTAGCTTTGTTCCGTCCAAAATGCGATTGTTATGTATGGAGATAGATATATAGAATCTATAATTTGATGATTGAGTATATCTCCCATGATTATTAGTTCATTTCATACCGGACCAAACCAGCAAACCCCGTTTGCACTTAGAGCTGATTTGGTTCAAAAAAACATTACCATACCCCCGAGAAAAAAATGTCTCATGATTTTCAAAAAGATTGCATCTATCGAAACAGTAAAGCGCTAAAGGACGTGTCACGTATTCAACTCTCGCAAAACCACTTGCTACAAAACTCTAGTATTTTAATAATGAAACAAAACTTTCCAAAGTATATACTAATTGAGGTACTCATAAATTGGTCTGAAGACATGTGTTCCAAAAAAAAATAAAGAAATAAAAATCCGATAGATAAATGAATCCTAATGGTTTCCCCTGCAGTTTAAGAAATCAGAGCATTAATTTCAGACTCCCCATGCCTCAAAGTTTGCCACAGCAAATATCGATGTGCAGGAGATAGGGGAAAGGGCGGCACACTGCACTCCTTAATTACCTGTATCGATCAGTATCCAATTTTATTTTATTTTTGCATGGTGACAAAACGGGACTGCTGTATATATGCCCATTTTACATCACGTCAAACTTTTAGTCACATAATTTTTTAAAACGTCCTGCGCTCCCGCTTTTAATTATTATATTGTGCTCTCGCTCTCAATCATCTCTCAGAATTTAGTTCTTTGAAATGTGGTTTAACGACGTTTTTACTCTTGAGCTCGCACTCACTTAAGTAAATTAGGTGAGTTCGGTCAAACTGCCTTCAAAATTGTACATGTTAGTCTTGATTGATTCAGGACAAGCATGTTCTCCCCATATGTACCCATATAGTATGTAGATTTCTGCATGGTGGGTGCAAAGCGCTCTGTATCTGGACTCCTGTATCCTATGAGTAACTAACAACGTTGGAACTGTATGCCTTAATTTTTTATTTTTTTTTTACCTTATCCGGAGCGCAGCTTTCATTCGACAAAGTGAATAAACGTCATTCGGACTTACAAAATTTTCATCTGAATACAGAGATAAGGAGCTACAATCAAGTCCGATACACCAATGATATACAATAAATACACAAAGACGAGCTTATTTCTAAATCCTAAACGTGAGCCTCAAATTCTCTACACAACCGACAATAAAATTCAGCAATAGGGAAGTTAAAAATCTAGACACTAAGCAGCCTCAGGGTGGCACAGACAACCAAATCAAAGCTAACAACAAAAGGCGGATGGAAACCTCCTCCATAGATCTGTTATCTAAAGCCAAACGCCGGCCCGTCCATGGCATAGAGTAAAACACTCACTGCCACAGACTACGGATATATACCGATTCGGGGCAAACCCCCGCTGTCACGGCAGGTTCTGGACATGCCTGGCAAAACCGATGGCCACACGGCCACGGCGGGCACAATACGAAATCCAAGGTCAAATACTCGAAACAAACAAACTAAAAAATTATTACCCACCACCATAACCCACTAGATGTGGTATCCAGACCGGGAAAACTATCCGACTTGGGAACCAGCAGGAGACAGACCAAAACTAAGGAAAACAACACGGAAAATTTGTAACGACCCCAAACAAAAACAAAAAAACAAAAGTCATTCGATATTCTGGCCGTAGAAAATCTTGGGCCAGTATGATTAATAGTAGCTAGCTAGATGATGGGAGAGGCTTGACAAGTTGACATATGAATGCTAAATGATTAAGGGAAAATGACGGTCAAAGACGTATTTTGATAATTAATACCCGTTAAGAACATACTGAGTATATTTGTTAATACTGAAAATGTGTTTAGCGGGTATTAATTATTAAAAAATTTCCTGAGCCGTTATTTTCCCAATGATTTAACTTGTAGTATTAGTAGAAGAAGAATGGAAAGGGATGGAATGGGATGGGATGGGATGGAATGGAAGTTGGCTTATTCACTCCCATAATAAAAGAGAATAATAAAAGTGGTTTCATTAAAACCTCATCACATGCCTTGTTGGGCCCTGCGGTCCAAGATCCATGTGTATGTCGCTGTGGATTTATATGTGAACGCAACTTGCCTCCACGACAATTTTAAAAAATATATTGTGATATAAATAAAGTTAAAAATTATCGTCAAATTATATAAGCCGGCCACCAATAATTTTTTTTTCATTACTCTTTTTATGTAGAAAGTCATAAGTTCTTTAAGTTCTGTTTTAATAAATATTAAAAAAGGCCACAAAAAATAGTTCAAGACCGCATTTGATGGGCCACTGTCAACATGCGGTCTAAAATGAGAATAAATAAACTTCAAACTTTGTCTTTTATGCAAACTTTACTGGTATTTATAATAAGATGGTAGATTAACAAAAAAGAAAAGAAACATAATACCAAACCAAAGAAAGGAAAGCAGTGTGCCAAGCGACGTCCACAGGCTCTGATAAGTATATATGACAAACATCGTTTGTTAAGTACTCCTTTTTAGTTTTATTTTGAGTTTTATCTAAAGTCGATTAATATTCATATCACAATTTATTTTTTCTTTTTTTTTAATACAAAAGTTCACCACCACGCGTAAGCGTATGAAACGACTGTGAGAGAGACCATAGGGATTAGTCTAAGGTGCGCGCAAGCTGGCCCGGGACACCCGACATTACCAAAAAAAAAGTTCAACACCACAAAGGTAAAATACAGGTTCTATCCATACAGACGACTTGATCAGATTGTCATGAAGTCCTGATATTTAAGGGTTTCTTTTGTTATTATGTGCTATCAACCCGTTAGTTTACATGAAATTTCATCTCGACTTTAACTCGGCCACCTGCTGATGGGTGAACGGATTGGTTCCGCATGCATGAATTAATCAAGCAATAATGCATAACTCATAAACTCTAGATATGTTGTTATTATTATTAAAACAAACAAAATTGGGCCGGCCTCACATGGATACGGCCATGCTAGCTGTAGGGCTAGCTGGTTTTTTATTGTTTTATTTTTGCAACTATGCTTGTTATTGACCAAAAACACATGCGACAGTTTGTTAAACATCAGAGTTTTAGGATCCATTGGTTGCCCGGTTGTTTGGTGCCTAAAACATCATTGTAAGGGTCATATTCAGTGGACTAATGATTGATTGAGACCAATTCCTAATAACAACTTTATTAATGGCGGGCTCCAATGTTTTCGCAAGTATATGTTATAATTAAAATAATAATGTAATTTAGCGTTACCAATTAGATTAGTCTAAATTGGTGATTAACAATTTCCTGTGGTTAATTAGAGCATCCACAGTAGTATAAACAAAACTAAAATGTTGCTAAGATTAGCAACATAAACTCAAAATAGAGCTCACAGTGGAATAATCAGATTTAGCAACCTCTTGGCAACTCATCAAATTTTGGCCCTTGGATAACCAAAACTAGCAACTTTTTGTCAATAATCAAATTTAGTTGTTCCTATATTTCTTCAATCAAGTACACCATCATTACACAAAAACATTCTCTCTATTTCATTTTCAACAAATTTCTAAGAAAAAATACTTTTAAAAAAAGTTTTTTTTTTTTTTTGCAAAAACTTTTTTTTTTCAAAACTTTTTTTTTTTGCGAAAACTATTTTTATTATTATTATTATTTTTGCAAAAACAGTTTTTATTAAAAAAAAATTCAAAAGCTGTTTTTTTTTTTACTTTTTCCCGATAACTTTTTTTTAAATCAAAGTTTTCAAAAAACTATTTTCTCTTTTTTCTAATAACCCGTTTTTATTAGTTTGAAACCTATTTTTTAAAAATTGTTTTCACAATTTTTAGATTTTTATAAATTGAAAATACGATGTGACAAGTTTTGGTTATTCGAATTTAATTGTACCATTATAGACCTCTACATTGCTAACTTTAGCAATCCTTTAAATGCATAACCAAAAGATGATATGGCAACTTTTGATTATTGACTTTTGGTTATTCCACTGTGAATGCTCTTAGGAGTCTATTTTGCGCTCCAACCGTTAACCTCAACCCTACCCTATCTCAGTAAAATAGTGGAGTATTTATCTTATGAATTAACTTACCCAATAAAACATTTGCTTTATTATGGAGTGGAGTCTGGTCACATGTGAGGTAGTAAAATTATTTTTGGAAAAATTAGTCATAAGTACGATAAAATAATTTTCATTTAGGAAAATGACGCCATCAAAATAGTTTCTAATATTGGAGGTCCTTCATATTTTTGACTTATTGAGCCACAAGGACAAAATGTATTTTCACGGAAAAACTACCCAAGGGTAAGGTAGGGACGTAGGGTACTCCAGAGTAAGGTACTCTAGGATTTAGGTACTTTGATAGAATTTTAGTGTGCACTTTGTTATAGGGTTTTAGTAGTTTAGACACTTTTATATAGTAACTTAAAATTTTAGGCACTTTCATAAAATACCTTAGGATTTAGATACTTTTATAAGATACCCTAATATTTTAGACATTTTCACTAACTTTCAGTTATTAGTGAATTTTCACTAGTTTTGCAAAAAGTGTATTTTAGTAATCATGCAACACATTTGTCATTATATCTAATTGTAAAAAGTATTTGTTCTTGAGCTCAAGAAATGTACATACAATAAATTTTTGGGTTGAAAAATAAATTTCTTAAATTTGTACCTCTCTTGAATTTTAATACTGGCCACGGCACGATTCAAAGGAATGGGGCGGAGGTGTCTACAGTAGAGCCGAGCCCCGCCACCCCAAATTTTGTGAAACTTAATTTGTAGTAGTAAAATGAATATATTATATTTCCATAACTGTCATATAAATATAGATTTGGTCTTTAAAATTACACAATAAAACTAAGTTTATTCTTGAACTCAAATAATTTTACCTTACTCTCTGAAAATATCTCTTAATTTCTCTATCATATGCAAAAATACTGCGGTTATATTTGTTTTTGGTCCCGTTCTCTCCTCCTAAACGAAAATTTTGATTCCGCCACCACTAGATGTGAGCTTGAACTTGTTTGCAGAAGAACAAATGTCATAAAGTTACCCAATATATATTCTGTCAATCATGCATCATGCATGCTATATATCCTCGAGAGGCTTGTGCATTAATGGTCCCAACTCTTTTAATTTACATGTGGGTATGGTTTTATCGGTACTAATGCCTCGAATAATATGATTGTACGGATGAATTATATATACTTTTTTCATTCTGATGATGATTAAAATAGGGGGGGTGGGACAAAAGTTGTGATAATTGATCGCTACTTTACACACACACACGGTGGAACTATGGAAGCTAGGGCTAGCTAGCTCCATTATCTGTCTTTCTAGAATTCCTTTGCTTAATTCTTAATCAATGAGATTTATAATTTGCTGGATGATTGCTTCAATTTTTGAAATTTCACTCAAGAAAATACGTAATTAATACTGTCAAAATGCGTGACTAATGAGCCAAAAAAATATGTATCTCCTCTATACACCAAAAAATGCATAATTTAATACTAACGACATATGCATATTTAACCCAAAAATGTGTAACTATTTTGGAATATACCATAAATCCATATTCGTAACTTTACCCACAAAAAAAAATCTGAGCTGATACCATCACAATGCGTAACTAATGTGCCAAAAAAATGCATGTGGATCATCTTCTCTTGTTTGTTTTTTTGTTTTTATCTGATCGGCTATGTGTACAGTCTTCTTATAACCTATCAATATCATACACATTCAAGTTACATCATATCCTTGCATAACTCACCAAAAATTACGCAACGTATATTAAAAAGACAAAAATATTTGTAACATACACCAAAATTACTTTAACATTCCTATTAATCTTTGAATTGGAGATTACAAAACTAAAGGGATCCTATTATATATATAAGTGCATGTCTCGATCATAGCTTCCACCTTCGAGTATTCCCCGGGAAGTCAAAAATGAGGAAAAGAAACATAAAAAGTGAGTGTGAACGCGCGCATGCAGGTTTGACATGCATAAACGCGTTGAGAATCGATCAGCAGGTCTACCCACTTACTTGCTCCTGTTCCAGTCTTTTACAACGAAAACAAAAAATGCATGACCAAAGGGAAGGGAACCTGGAGGCTGCCAGCTACTTGCAATTATATGATCGAATATAAAATCAGCAGTCGAATATCAAAGAGTGTACGTGTTCTCCAAAAATAAAAGGTTCCACGAGACTGATAATAAAGTCATGGTATGTATACACATCATACGGATATAAAATGGTCATGTTTGCTAACACTTATAATCTAACCGATCGAGCTTATTTGCATAACAAGAAGTTGATGCATAATAGTATTTAATTGGTATCAAAAATGGGTTGGATCCGTTGAGGGATCGGAGAATATCCGATCCCTACTTTTATAGCTACATTGACTTTTTTTTCAAGCCAATGCGAGCTAATTTTATCCAGATTTATTGCTCTAGCCTATTTTTCAACCAACGTTTTATTTTTAGGTTCGTCCCAAATTTGTACTAGGGCCGTTAAAGAATACTCCGTAGTCCGTACTATATATGGAAAACAATGGCAACTTTTATGTAAGTGTGTGTATATATAGAGTTAGGTTTCGATGAGGGATCCCACATTTTAATAAAATGCGGGACTCCCCTTTCCGATTGAAGTTCGATGATCCGAGCTGCTCAAAGTGATCAGAACGTGATTTTAAGGGTCCCCTTCTGAAATCAGCAAAAAAAATGACCGGGAAGGGCTTCATCTGAGCAGTTTTCATTGAATGGTTCAAAAAAACTGCTCGGATGAAGCCCTTCCTGGTCATTTTTTTTGTTCATTTCTCGCAGAGACCCTTAAAATCATGTTCTGCACATATTAAACGGTTTGGATTTTCAAAATTTGATCGGAAAATGAGAGTCCCACATATTAACAAAATAAGGGATCCGTAGTGTGTGTGTGTGTGTATATATATATATATATATATATAGGTCAAACGATGGTAAATTTCGGAAATGGAAGAGATCCTAACATCGTGTGAATTGATATGAGAGTTTTGACCCTACCTAGGAAAGTTTTCCCTTAAATCAACCTTCTCGATCTTTGACTTTCCGTAATTCTTATAGTACTGTTGCTTTAAAAAATCATAAAATGCTATTGTGAAGTCAAACTATTATATTTATATAGTAATATAGTAGTATTGTTGGAGTAGTATTGTAATATGAATGTATAAATTAATTAATACCGTATGAAGTTTAGTTTGAATAGTCTTGGTGTTTCTAAGCTAGAGAAGAGTAATAATGACATTAATTATTCAAATGAGCTTACACCTAAACTAGCACTATTAAATGCACGGCTGCTGAACTCCACACCTAGCGGTGAGTGTGGTTCCCCGTACTTCAAGAGAGATCTTCAGTTTGAATTCTTGTAAAAAAAAAAAAAAAAGTGTTCAGACTTTTATTATAACCACTAGCTAAATGACACCGGCCTCTAAGGCCTATTTAATTTGGCCTAGTAATCCAAATGGTTTTTTTTTTTAATTATTCAAATTTTTTTATGCTTATTTCCATCCCTAAAAGGATAGTATCGATCAGCTGGGGGTGTTCCCCTTTTTCAAAAAAGTAATTTTTTGAAAAAAAATGCAATTTCAAGCTCAAAAATCATGTATTTAAGTAAATAATTTTTCTATCAATATGGATCTTGTTTGATAGATCTCATTTTTCATTTTCGTTATATTTGAGTTTAAAATTACCTTCTTTTTTCAAAAAATTCTTTTTTGAAAAAGTGGAACACCAAGAGCCCGATTTTATACGGCAAAACTTGAATGCATGATAAATAAGCCATATAAATGTATAAAAAGTCTTTATGGTTTGTACTATTACTAGCTCAGAGTCAGGGGAGGTGGTCATAATTTCACGATGCTCATCATGTGACGGAGAATTTGGAAAAATAGAGCACCAACTAGGAGCTAATATGGGGCAACATGGCCTTCAATGAAGAAAAGCTTGCAATGAATGAAGTCAAAAAAACCAAGGAGCTAGGACCACAAACAAAAAAATCACCACATTTGTTTGGTTCTCATCTTTGGGTCTTTTAGTTTTGGTCGCGGATGAAAATAGAAATAGGGTAATAATTGGAAAGAGTGGTAATGAGTATAGAGAAATAAATGAAGGTAATAATTGAAAAAATAAGATAATGATTGAAGAGAGAAATAAGATAATGATAAAAAAATAAAAACAAAAACAAAATTAAATTGGAAAACGAACAAAGCGACCGGTCCACTTTTTAATTTTTTGAAGGTGCCCAAAAGCACAGGTCAAAAAACGAAAGGAGCTAGGACAACTACGATTTGAGATTCTCTGAGGCCCCGTTCCAGAAACCTTCTTAAAAAATAAGCAGCTTATTTCACATTTTCAAACTCAAAAATAAAGTAAATGAAAAATAATTTTTCAATTTTTTTTGCATCGTATAAAAGATCTCATCGAGATCTTCCAAACAAGATCCATATTGCATATTTTTAGATTTCAATAAGCCCATAATTTTTTAGCTTAAAATTGCCTTCTTAAAAAATAAGGACTTATTTTTAGTTCCGGAACGGAGCCTCCAGTGCCAAAAAAAATGAAAAATAAAAGCTAGAAAGTCCCGATCTCAAACTTACGTGCCTCTCGTCGGCACCCTCTGCAACTTTCCACCCTTTTCCTTCCTGATTGGGAAATTCGAGATGAGAGTCGGCTGAGCGTCACTTTGCTAACAGATTTTTGCTGTGCAACTTCAATAAGGAAATTTTGCAATTTCTTTTTGCACGATTACCAAGGTCGATTACCAAGGTTGAATGCAAGGATGTCCAAGGCACATTGTCTTGCTAATGTCTTTTGTTCCTTTCATAGCGGCTGGGAGTCATCACATTTCCAATAGAGGAGTTGAGTTTTGTTCACGCTCCAATTAAGAGGGTGAACATTACCCTCTTAATTTTTTATTGATTGAAATAGTATGAATCCCATCTCAAAAAGTGATATCATGCTTACCAAAAAGTGTATTGCACGGATGAGACATATACTATTTCAACTAATAAAAAAGAGGATAATATTCACCCACTTTTAGGAAGGGTGAACAAAATTGCACTTTCAATAGATCTAGTTCAGGCATTCATTTGCCATTTTAGCTTTATTGTATTGTGTTTTTGTGTGTTGGCTTTTTTTTTTGTACTGTGTTTTGTGTGTTTGATTCCTTTGTAAACTATTTAGTAGTACTCCTTCCGTTCTAATTTAATTGTTTTTTTTGGGAGTTCGTGTCACTTTTTAATTAATTATATCTTGTAATTTATAATGTTTTAGGTGATTTCAAAAATATTGTATAACAGAACAAATCGAAATCTATCAAACAAGATCCATATTTGATATAAAATTCATTACCAATTTAAAAATATAATTAGTTTTCTATATTTAGTTAGAATAGAACTAGGACAAGTAAATTAGGACGGAGGAAGTATTATTTATGAGATTCTTAGCCCCTGTTGCAGATAGTTTTTTTGAGATTTTTTATTTTTGTCCTTATTCAAAAAAAATCGCAATTTGTTAGTTTTGCATCAAATTTTTGTGGATTATTAATTCGTCTAAACGAGAAGAATCGATAAAGTAAAAAATTATGATTTTTACCCAAATATTCTAAAAACTATCCTTTATCTTGGATATTTCCTAGAATATTTGGGTAAAAATCATAATTTTTTATTTTTCCGATTCCTCTCGACGAGACAAACCAATAATCTACAAAAATTTGATACAAAACTAACAAATGCGAATTTTTTTTTTTTGAATAAGGAAAAATATCAAAAATCCCCAAAAAAGCTATGTGAACTAGGGTATGTTCCACCTAAAAACTGCTATTATCACAATTTTCTCACTTCCACCGAAACATTTTCCCAGCTAGTACGAATAATTTCTACTGGAGCACCGCATAAGAGTACGTGGTACCCACCATTCACCACTCCATTTGTCCCACCACACATTAATGTGTGATTTATCACAAGGTGTGTAGCTCCCATATAATAATGCGAATTGGTGTGACAGGGTCATCACATATAGATGCTAATTTTTTCCTCAACGTGTGATGAAAAAGGATTCCGCAGGCATCAAGTTGATTAACGTAGTCTTCTTCAAACAAAATCGTTACAAAAAATGTAAAAATTTAAACTGTATAGTAATCCAAAAATAATTGTAAACGTACTAATTAATAATTATCAAACTTCTTAATTCTATCACATTCTCAATGGCAATATAGCTTCTTAACCCATTTAATCTTTCATGAGACATTATTGGTTGATGATAAGTTTTGATCAATTTAAACTTTGAAAAGTTTCTTTCTCGAGACGCAACTGTAACCACTATGTATGAGGCGGATCAAAAAAAAAAAGTATTAATGAGGACCTTAAATATTTGGATCTATTTTCATGTGTAGCAAACTTGCACAAAAAATAATTGAACCTAAAATAGACATGGACCTTAGCTCTTTTGTCGAACGGATAAGATTTTAGATAGATGAAAAAGAAGGTTGGATAAGAGGTGGAAATGTTATGTGAGAGGATTAACTTATACTTGATTTGACTAGTATTTGATATGAGTGAATAAGAGTAGATGAATAACATGATATATGAGTTTACTTAATTAATTCCCTCATTAAAATAATTACATTGGGAACACCAAAAAAGTTTGAGGGTCAATTTGGTGTTTCTCTCCACCTGGATAAGCTTACCCTAGGGTGGAGGGCGAGATTAGCTAAGGCTCCTCTAAAGGCATAAGTTCTCCCCCTCTCTCTTATTTTCCCTTACGAAACACCATCTTCCTTCTCCCTCTCTCTCCCCCTTACCCCCTCCCTCTCTTATCCCCCTTCTTAACACCCCTCAAACATGCCCTAAATATTTGAGAGCCCTATTTTAAATACTGTTTTTGGGGTCTGAAGTTGCGACTTTTTTGGCTTGTGCTCTAAGTCGACTCTACCTTAGATATTTTTGGAGACTGAAGGGGCGTTTTCACTAAGTTTTTGGTGAAAAAAGTAGGTTATTTTATTATCTTGTTCACACTAATTTACACATTTTGACATTTTAACTTATTGTTCACACTAGTTAAAATCTTGTCAACAACTTCTTTTTTAATAACTTTTCACTCACATATTCATCTACAACTTATTCACTATCGAAAAAATTTTGACATTTCTCAATAACTTGTTCACTACCGTAAAAAGTTAATAATTCAATTGCAACAAAATATTTTTCAAAATTTAAATTCAATACCAAAAACGTACGCTCCATGAGTTGAAGTAGTCCATATCCGTGAAGGCGTACCGTTGGAGCGTGACAAGAGTTGGAGTAGTCCATATCGATCCGTGAAGGCGTACGTGAAGTCCTCGGTGCCACCGCAGGACACACCGACAGAAAGCAAAGAAGAGAGAGAATGATACTCTGCAACGCACCACAGCTGATCCTACTCCACGTTCACCGACAGAGAAACGCGTCATAAGGTGGACCCCAAGAAGTCAATAAAAAAAAATGTTGTTTATGTTTGTGGTACGGAAGTCAATAAAAACATTTTGATAGTGAAAACACCGAGTCGGATGGCATGTTACCTGCCCTCCATCCAAATTAAAAATAGTATCATTGTACGTGCATGCATTTGTTTAATCAAGTACTCAGTATTATTAGTAGTAGTAATTAAGTACGTATTATATATCCTTTTTCCATTCCTTGGCACCAACATCTAACAATTTTTATTCATTTCGTAAGGATGATGATGATGATCATATCATGCATGCTGTCTCCAAAAGCTTTTACCCTAAACACAAGCACCTTATATTTTCATAATTTCAGCCACGAGCTTGTTGTTGTTGCTGCTGCTGCACCCTAATTTTGCGTTCTTGTAAATTTGTAAGTCTAAAGTTTATTTTGGTATTTTTTATTTTTCAGAAGTTTTTGTGTAGTTTTTCATCGTAATCTTTGGGGTTAATCGTTCATCTTGACAAGACGAATTGGAAAAACATTTTTTATGTGGGGCCTACTACAGGTCCACACAAGTGATTCAAGACGTTTATTATGTTTAAAACATTTTTTCAAGGGCCCACGCGAAAAATCAGCTCAATCCAATATCTATAAGTACTTGATCTAATCGTCTAACTTTTCATTCTCTAAAAACTTGAATGAAAAGTTAAATGATTAGATCAAGCACTTATAGGTATTGAATTGAGCTAATTTTTTAGCGAAGGCCCTTGAAAAAATGTTTTAAACATAATTAATGGATTGGATTATTTGTATGAGACCCTTAGTGGGTTCCACAATGCAATCTGTGCAAGATGCACAGATTTGCTATGCAAGTAGCAAGGTTCTTAGACAAATAAGATAGTTGTTTGATATTTTTTTCATTTTTAGTGAATTTTTTTGGCTTTCGGTCAAAATTTTGTATTTTTTAGACTCTCCTCATCGAGACGAATGATTAATCTAAAAAATATAACGCAAATCTAACAAAAATTCAAAAAAGACGAACAAAACACACAAAACAAAGAAAATAGTAATTAAGTTTTCAAGAATGCAGCCTAAAAAAAACTAACCACAAGTTGATATGTACATATTTTAAAAAAGTCATTAACTAAAATAAGTAGAACTTGTTTGAAAAATATGAAAAAGTACTTATTTTTTTAATTAAATATGATTTATTGTGAGAGAATGATCTGCCTAGCTTGTAAAGTAAGAAATAAGTACTTAAAAAATAAGACCCTTAGCGGAACCGGTCCTAATAAATTATCAATGAACAATACAAATAATGTACATAAAATTATGTAGTTGACACTTTGTTCTTTTACAAGTTTTGAGAAATTTTTTTACGCTCTGCATGTTTCTCAGTAACTATCTTTCTCCACTAATTACTATCACTCATTTCATTACCACTATCTGTAGTTTTTTCCCTTTTCCGGTAAGAATTTGTTCTCAAGTTATGACAACATAAGAATAACTTGTTCACGAAAACAAAACATAAGAGCAACTACATAATTATTCAAGAATTCATGATAATTGTGACTCTATTTTGATGATTTGAAATTACTGTTGGACAGTCTAATGTGTCCGACGTAACCTGTTTTGACGTACAGTATTTCTTAACAAATCCCCAACAACACGCGTAATGAACATAATAACCAGTGGAGTACTATAACCAAATAAAAACCAAGGATTTCCTTCATTAAAAAGAATAAAATTAAATGCATACATAAGGTATAACTTCATTAATATTATCGCACGGCATCGCCACAGCACAAAGTTATTTTTCCATTAGTTCCAATTTCACTATCTACAGTGGCGACGACAAGAAATAATATATGGGGTCAACCGACCTCATGGAAAAAAATAAAATCTCTATAGTTTTATTGAAAATTTTTATAGGCTAACAAATCGCCCCATCAAAAAATAGGATTGACCCCATTATAATGTGCAATTCTCTAGATAAATTTTTTTCATTAACTCACAAAACAACTCATCGCTCCACCTTTTATGAGTATTTTACAATTTAATTTGTACAAAATTATGGCAAATATATCAGAATTGAAAATATTTGATACGGTATAGTTATGCGGGTTATTTATTATTATCGAGAATGAAATTATTTGTATATTTTTTTGAAAACTGAAATCAACATCATCGATATTTTTCTTCGATATCTTCTACTTATTAGTTGGTCTCTTGATTGGTAGCTTGTTGGAAAGAAATGATGAATCATTAATTAGTATAGATGTCATACTCTTATACTAAAATTTATGCTTGATTAATAAATGATCTGAAAATCATACAATCTTGAAGTTGCCACTGTCTATCTATATGTACATTTTTCATTTTCATTTTTGTATTTCTTGTTCATCGATGTTGATTTAGATGTCACAATCTCGTGAAGAATTAGTGAATGAATGATTATTTACCTACATATATTAAAAAACTTGTCTAATAATACTACCACTGACTAGTTTTTTTTTTTTTCCGATCAAAGATTAATTGGTTTTTTTCTTGAAGTTTTTAAATATTTATCATCATCAGTCATGTCATATAAGTTTTCATTCCACCCACTTTTTGTACTTAGGTTTTTCATCCTCTTACTATGTGAACTTGGAACTTCAGGGCTTATCTTTCCATTCCAAAATTCATTACTATATAATACTAGTATATATACACACACAGTAATAGTAGTATGTAGAAGGACAATATTGGATTTATTTTAAAGTATGGATGAAAACAAAAGTGTTCAGAATAAGCAAGATGAAAACATAAGTTGGACGGATTGAGGATGGATATTTAAGTATCTCTATCCATCGAGGTCCTTCAAAAATCAGAAATTTTTTTTTTTTTGCAGTAAAAAAAAAAAACCGATTTATATATATCTTCAATGAGCTACAAGATTCATGTTTTATCATCTTCTAACAAATAGGAGGAGTACATGATTTTTACCCAAAACAAAAATGTTTGGCCCCATGGAAAGTTTTGGCGTCATTGAACACGAATCTTTACTCCACCCGTGAATACAGAGAGAGCAGTTAAATACTAATACTAGTAAAATGCGTATTAATAAGACCAATATATATCCCTATATGTATAAACACAAATACATGGAGAGAGAGAGAGAGAAGAGTGGAGCATGGGTGGAACATTTTTTAGGGATTAGGACGCAAAATTTTTTTTTTTTACTAGGGATTCAGGGCGCAAATTGCTAATCCCCCCCCTCCTGACACACCCCCCCTCCCCGGCCCCACCTCCATTTCCGGTACTACCCCCTTCTCTCTCTCTCTCTCTCTCTCCCTTTTCTTTCTTTATTTCTTTACAGTCTGCTTTTTTTTTTTTTCATTTTCTTTCCGGTTTGGGCTTTTTTTGTTCATTTTATTTCCTTTTCTTTCTTTCCAATTTGAATTTTTTCTCTCTCTAATAATAGGTTCAAATCTAGTTCTAGGCTTTGTAAAGTAATTGAGAGAAAAAAAGTGTTTCAATTGATCATGTTTATTCGACTGCTTTATTTTTATTTTATTTTTTGTCCTTTATAGATTAAAAAATATAGTTATGCAAAAAAGTGTTTCAATTTTCAATCCGTTTGAACCAGTGCAAAGATGTTATTTTTTGATCATTTCATCCTAAATGGTCGTAGTAAATTTTTGGCTCCAAGGCCTTTTAATGAACACCCTAAGAGAGTCCTGAAACTAAATAACGAGTCTTAAAGTGCTCGTTGAAAGGCCGTAAAACAAAAAATTCATTAAGATTGCAATTGGTGTTCAGGAACTAATTATGAAATGTATTTTGCAAACGACATACTAATCCAGAATACAAATGTTATATTTAGGATTACTTTTTTTTAACTATAGTACAATTTAATATATTTGTTAACCATTATTTAGCATAGATCCTCTTAACTGATTCAGTAGTATGTTGCTTCAAATCACGTTTCTACTCCATAGGATTGCAAATGGCTGGTTTCTATTTTTTTTTTTAACTAAAACGGAAACGTGGGCTTCGTAGCGGCTACTGTGCCAATGGGGCAGCAGAGCCCTTGGGTCCCCCTACTTTTTAATTTATTTTTTATTTAATTACTTATATCTTATTTATTTAATTCCTATAAATACACCCTTTGTATATTTAAAAATATAATTCAAGAATTAAGTGCTTTAATTTGCAATTCAGTTAAATCAGAGCAAAGATCGTTTTTTTTATTATTTTATTTTAAATGGTCATAATAAATTTTTTGGTTTAAGGTCTTTCAACAAACACCCTAAAACTCATTATTTAGTTTCAAGACTCTCTTAGGGTGTCCATTGAAAGGTCTTGAAGTCAAAAATTTATTACGACCATTTAGGATGAAATAATCAGAAAAATAACATCTTTGTACTGGTTCAAACGGATTAAAAATTGAAACACTTATTTTCGTAACTATATTTTTTAATCTATAAAGGACAAAAAAAGAAAAATAAAACAGTCGGATAAACATGATCAATTGAAACATTTTTTTTCTCTCAATTACTTTACAAAGCCTAGAATTAGACTTGAACCTTTTATTAAAGAGAAAAAAAATTCAAACCGGAAAAAAAGAAAATGAAATAAAATGAAAAAAAAAAACGAAACTGGAAAAAAAAAAGAAAATAAAAGAAGAAACAAACTGTCCTAAAAAAAAGAAAGAAAAGGTCGAGAGAGTGAGAAGAAAGAAAGAAAGAAAAGGGAGAGAGGGAGAGAGAGAGAGAGAGAGGGGGTAGTGTTGGAAATGGGTGGTGGGGCCGGCGGGGGGTGTGTGTCAGGGGAGGGGGGAGTAGCAGCTCTCACGCTTGGCTTCTGGGTAACATTTATGAGAGGAGAGGTGGAGCCCCATTTTGATCTCTATCTCTCTCCGCTAGTGCCGGTGTCTCTCTTTCTCTCTCTCTCTCTCTCTACGTATATGTCAGTGTGTGCGTGTATACGTGGGAAACGTAATGGGAGGTTCCCTTCCCTAATTCCCGGCGCAAGATGGAGTGTTCAGCCAAATTAATTTAACCTTTTGTCCCAGATCTACATCTTGTTGGGTCGAAGGATCCGAATCTTATTGGGTCGAAGGATCCGTATCCGTATATATATATATGGAGAGAGAGAGAGAGAAAACGAGTATTGAAATATTCCAAGAGAGAGAGTGTGACTTGTGATTGTTAAAACCAAGTGTTACTGCTACTAATTCGGGCTTTGGGTTGGGTCTCCTTCTCTCTCCACATTAATAGTGTACTAGTAGTATTAGGCGGTGAGGCATTTCTTTTTCTTTTTTCCTTTTTTTTTTTCGGATTTTGTTTTGGGTACAGAGAAGTAATTGAGAATCACTGTTTGGATCGAACTCTACTACTACTTCCTACCGGCGATCAAGCGTGTGTTTTTTACAGAGTGTTAAATTAATTACACTAGCGTATCACATAAATTAATTAGTAGAGAGGGATAGATAGATATTATATTTAAACAGTGGAAGATAGATATAGATATATATCGTGGCTGCTGTGATTGGATCGACATCGACATTAAACGAATCCCTCTGTTACCCTCTCTCCTCTCTCTCTCTCTCTCTCTCTGAAATCTGGAAGGTAGAGAGAGAAAGAGAGTGTCAAAGAAGAAGAAAGAGTAGTAGGAGGAGCTGGGAGAAGACAAAAATAAAACCTTCGGTTTTGTGGCGTTAATGACTCATGAAAACAACATCTTAATGCTACGCTGAATTCACGGGGCTTCGCTCTCACGCTCTTTCGCCATCTGCATTTTTCAGGTACCGTTTTCTTCTGCCACTGCGTTTTCACTCCTTGTTGTCTACTGGTTTGGATTTATTGGTCACAATCTGTTACATATTCAATTCCTTCAAATGGGTTTTCGACCTTTTTGCTAATCTTTTCTGGGTTCCTCTTGATTCGGATTTATTGGCCGCATTTGTTACATATTCTAGTGTTTCATATGGGTTTCTTAGTTTTTTGCTGATCTTTTCTGGGTTCCTCTTGATTTTCTTGTGCATTTGTTTGAGGTAATTTAGCTGGACTGAAATTCATTTGAAATGAAATTCTTGTGCATTTTCTGATAAGGGATTTAATTCTTAATATAATAGATACGAATTGATTGTAACTTGTTCATCTTTCTCTTACCAAAAAAAAAACTTGTTTATCTTTCAGCTGTTATCCGAATCTGAATTGCTCAATCTTATTCATTCATTTGCCGATGCTACTCACTCATACTAGCTAGCAGGAGGAGGGTTTAATGATTAGGTTTAAGATAACATGCCCATGACTATTAGATTTCTGCTAGATACTTCTGGATTTTGTGGATCTTGTGCAGAAAATGGGGAACCAATCTTATCCCAGGACACGGTTTGCTTTCTATAATGGTTTAGCTCATTTCACTAACCAAAGATAAAAACTTATCTGGGTTTCTCTGTTTTATTGTGAATTCTCTTGAATTTGCTCCTTGTGTTCTTAGCCCATCTAATTGAACAACTTTTGAAGGTTTCTTTGCATCTTTTTCAATCCATCTGTTTGGGGTTTTTTTCAGGCTGGAAAATGTCAAGGCCACTACTTCGAGGTGTATCCGGCGGGGTCCGGTTCCCCGGGAAGAATGATTCCTGGGATGACTCTCAGATGAAAGAGAAAACGGAGAAGGAAGATCTGGATAAAATTCGTCCTTCTCCTGATCATACACACATGTCATTCCGATTTCCTTTTCGGTTACCTTTTCTGGATAATTCGCCTTCTAAAAATAGTTTTAGTGAGAATAGTTTCGCAACTGATCCCTACGCCACCGGAAGCTCGAGAAGTCGACATAAGTTAACTTTGTTGTTTCTTAAGTTCAGTTTAGTAATGATAGTAATTCTAGCTCTCACTGGATCCTTTTTGTGGACGATTTCAATTACAAGCTCATCAAGAGGCCACATAATACGTGGGAATAGGCGTATTCAAGAGCAACTTGTATCAGATTTATGGGATATTGGAGAGCTCTCTCTAGGTGCTTCAAGGTTTAAAGAGTTGGATTTTTGTCCCGAGGAGTCTGAAAATCATGTTCCCTGCTTCAATGTTACAGAGAGTCTTGCTTTGGGTTTTCCTGAAAGCGAAGAGCACGATCGCCATTGTTTACAAGGATCCAGGCAAAATTGCTTGGTTCTTCCACCTGTCAATTACAAGATTCCTCTTAGGTGGCCTACTGGAAAAGATGTCATATGGGTTGCAAATGTTAAAATTACTGCACAGGAGGTACTTTCCTCTGGAAGCTTGACCAAGAGGTGAGTCGAGTGGACTGTGTTCTTTTCCTTTGTCATGAAAGTATTGAGCATTACTCCTGAAGTTATTTTTGGGTTTCAATTCTTCTGGGATGTAGGATGATGATGTTGGAAGAAGAGCAGATTTCTTTCCGTTCTGCATCGCTTATGTTTGATGGTGTTGAGGACTATTCGCATCAAATTGCAGAAATGATTGGCCTAAGAAATGAATCTAACTTGTTACAAGCTGGCGTAAGTAGATTTAAATTCCCATTACAGAATCAGCATCTTTGAAGTGTTCTGTTTTATTGCTTTGGCCTACTTCTAGCTCTTGGTACCTCTTGCGGTCATACTATACAATAACACAAAATCTAAGTTGTTCTCAATCATGCGCTGCTGAATTCCTTATCCATGCTAATGTTTATTGGGATACTTGGTTTACCATTCATCGATTTCATCAATATTATAGTCAAAGTGCAAGGATATTGAAAACCTTGCTTCTAGCGCAAACATCATAAAACCATATCATGATTACACTCTTTCCCAACTTATAATTGCTAGTTCATGGGGATGACAAAGTACGTACCAAATAGTTACTGAGCTTGAGTCCAAATTGAAAGTGGACCAGTCCTTGAAAAGATTCAGTTTGGACATTTACTTACCTTATTGTGAAAGAGTCTTGTTGAGATTTGTCAACTAGTTTTGTCAACCGTGTAATGTTTTTTCTCTCCAAGTGATGGATTATTATTCATGTTCATGTCGACAATGATTAACTGCTAGTTTGGCTAGGACCAACTAAAATTCTTTCGCGTTAATACTGAATTGGCTAAGTACTACTTATGGGGGGGGGGGGGGGGGGGGGGGGGGGGGGGGGGGGGGGGGGGGGGAAGGGAAGGGCAATCTAACACATTCAACGCTTCACTTCAACGTTTCAGGTCAGAACCATCTCGATGTTATACATTGACACTTTCTCTCAATGTTTCAGGTTAGAAGCATCTTGGATATAGGATGTGGGTATGGTAGCTTTGGAGCACATCTCTTTTCAAAACAACTTTTAACCATGTGTATTGCAAACTATGAGGCTTCAGGTAGTCAAGTTCAGCTGACTCTTGAGAGAGGTCTGCCCGCAATGATAGGTTCTTTTACTTCGAAGCAGTTGCCATATTCATCTCTTTCCTTTGATATGGTGCATTGTGCACGATGCGGCATTGACTGGGATCAGAAAGGTACGAGTCAAGTTCTAGTCATGAAAGCAATACTTCATGCTGGGTACTCCACATGCTAGATGACTATCTTCATTTAGGACACAAAAACATTGTCAGCATTCAATGCTTTTTATGTATGGTTCAAATGTTTTTCACTAGAAGACAACAACATCCACTACCGGGTAGGTAAAAAGCTAAGAGAGACTTTCACCACTAGTAATCATAAAATATGGTTAAGTAATGTATCTTCATTTTGTCGTCCTAAAATAATTAGCAAGTCTGTGTTTCTCTTCCGTAAGTCCGAACCTGTTTGTTTGGTTCAAGAAGCCACCATTGTTTTAGAATTTTGATTAATTTTTTGCTGCTTGTTCTACTTATATTTCCTGGGGCTAGATTGTCCCTGGGGCTAGATTGTCGTTCGCCATTGTTCATGGGCTATACTGTATATCCTCCTAGTATGTATTGACCGCAGAAAATGATCTCTCTCTTGACCGGGGTTGGGTGGCAGTATCATTCGAGTATTTGACATGCTTATCCCGGCCCTTTTTTTGACATACCGTATCCTAGACTTTTTGGTCGTATAAAGTTCTCAAATCCTACATTATGCATTTTATTAGATATGCTTAGGAAGCCGCCCTAGGGTATTTCTTGGCTTTGTTGAGTTGGCTAAGCTATTCTAGGTTGCTAGTAAGAGTAGAGATGCTGCAGATTCTTTTTTCCATTGAAGTCTGATAGGGGTTCTTATGACTAAATGAATTGATTGTTTATAATGGTTTTGTTTTGGTCACCACTTTTGTACCATTTTAGAAGGGAAGTGTTGCAGCCTTTGTTTCTATACTTGTTGCAAAGAAGATATTGAAAATGGCTGAAGTATCGCTGTCCTTAATGATATATTGATAACGATATGATTTGTCTGATGTCATTTTCTTTTGGTTGAACTTTGGTCCTGAGAAATTCATACGTTCACCATCCTAGATGTTGTAGATATAGAGATTAAAATGGTATTTTGTCATCATTGTGCATGAGTAAGAGCTGCAAGTTCTGTGGGCTATAATTTCGCCAATAAGTCTAGAAATTTAATCATATTTTCTAAAGCTTATACCATCATTCTCGTTCTTACATTATCGGGACCCCTCATTTAAGCGTTTCTTATGTATGCAACTATCATGGTTCATGTGTTGCTTTGGTTTACTGTGAGCTTCATGTTTTAATTGTTCTGGGGTATTAAGTACAGAAGATTTAGTTGGTTTCTTGGCATTTGGTCAGGAAGTTAAATTTTAGATACTTTTTTCCATGTTGTGCAGAGGGTAATCTTTTGATTGAAGCTGATCGAGTATTGAGACCTGGTGGATACTTTGTGTGGACTTCACCACTTACCAATTTGCAGGGTTCCCTTCGCAAGAAAGAGAATCAGAAAAGATGGAATTTTGTGCGCGCTTTTGCGGAAAGTCTCTGCTGGGATATGTTGCCACAGCAAGATGAGACTGTCGTGTGGAAGAAGACAAGTAAAAAGGCTTGTTATGGTTCCAGGTTAGGTGACTGATCAATTGTTCATTTATTTTCATTTTACGTCTAAGGTAGATGTAGAAATATTTAAAAAAATTGACATGTTTCTACATTTCTCGGAAATCTGGATCTAATCCCGTATAGGCTTAAAATATACTGACCTGTTTCTATATTTCTAGGAATTCTGGATCAAAGCCCTCCCTCTGCAGTAAGGCACATGATGTTGAGACTCCGTATTATCGACCACTCCAAACCTGCATAGGAGGAACTCAAAGTCGTCGATGGCTTCCTATTGAAAAAAGGCCGACCTGGCCTTCTAGGTCTAAATTGAACTCTGATGAACTTGCAATCTATGGTAATTTCTTTGCTGAGTATAACGTTTCCCCCGAGAATCCTATTTAAAACAGCATGGAGGACAGAAAAGGAATATTGTTACATCAGTAGTAAGTAGGGCCGGCTATGTAGCAAAGACACAAAAGTTTTTGCTTCAGACCTCATTTTGGAAGGCCCTAATTGCGTAAAAATACAAATTTCAGATAAGAGATATTATAAAAACTTTAGCAGAAGTGAAAAGCCCATTTTAGATAGTGTCAATGATTGCCCATTTTAGATAGTTTTTGCTTTTGATAAAAAATTTCACCCTCGTTAATGCTTAATATCTTCACCCTCATATTTTACTTAATTGTGTCAATGATTTCCTCACTTATAGGTGTGTCTCCTGATGACTTTGCTGAGGATACCCAGAACTGGAACTCAGCCGTTCGTAACTATTGGTCTCTTCTGTCTCCACTTATATTCTCGGATCATCCAAAGAGACCAGGTGATGAGGATCCTTCTCCGCCTTATAACATGCTCAGAAATGTGCTGGACATGAATGCCCGCTTTGGTGGCTTCAATTCTGCGTTGTTGGAAGCTGGGAAATCCGTTTGGGTAATGAATGTGGTCCCTACAAGTGGGCCCAACTCTCTTCCGTTAATACTTGACAGGGGCTTCGTTGGAGTATTACATGATTGGTAAGTTCTACCTTTTTACATCCAAGAATTCTACGTTTTGTGACCTATGGAAACTGCTACTGCATCAAATTTATTGCTTGCTGAACAACAACTTGTTGTAGCAGTCGAAATATGAAATAACACCAGATGGCTACTTTAGACTAATTGCTGGACTCTGCTGTTAGTGTTTTTTTCTGAAGGGACCAAGTTGTCTGATGATCATCTTGATAGAACTCCTAAACTTTTTATCATTGAGAGGACTTTGGCCTGGTGTTCTTGTTCTTGAATTTACACCGCTGTAATTGGTAAATGTCTTAATAGAAAAGAGTGTGGAGTTCATCTACCTTGTCCTTGTGGTACATGCATTCCAATTCTATAGTTTAGTGGAAATAACACCTTGCTCTGTTTGGTTTGGGTTTTGAGGGAGGTTTTTTAGGGTAATGAGTGGGGAAGGTGAGAGAAATGAGAGTAATAATTTGAGAGAACTTATTGGGGACCGTGCGCAAAGAGAGGGGGTGGGTCTTGTCCAGAGACCCAAAGCAAACACAGTCATAGCTTTATGACATGGATAAAGTAAAACGGAAACCATGAACAGAGAAAGATTAGGGAAGGAATATGAAAGGGGAAAAGAGAAACATATTATGAAGTTGAAGTAAGAATTTTCTGAACATTTGGTAGTCTTCTTGTGAGTCTTATTATTCACCAATGAAATATTTGTCTGTAACTGAAATTGTAGCAGTGGATCTCCTGTGTTTAATTAAAATTTCAATTGTATACATTTTTTCCTCGTATATCGTTTGATACATGTTACGTAGTCAAAGTGTTTGAATTATTCCAGTTAGTAATTGTTGTGTATTGAGATATTTGGCTGCATCTGAAAGTGTTTACAAAAATGTGTCCCCCCTTCTTATTGGAAATGTCAGTGCTATACAACCGCGACTCATATATTGATGGAACTGTGTTGGATTTGTTACGCACTGTGTATTAAAAACCTCAGGTCTGGCTAATTTATTAACTGCACGTGTTTGGTATTCTGGTTCTATGCGTTGTTCCATCTGATAAACCTGTATGGTCCTTTTATATTTCTGTTTCTTTTGCGTCATTCGAACTTCTTATCTTGTAGGTGTGAAGCATTTCCAACCTACCCTAGAACATATGATATGGTGCATGCTGAAGGGCTTTTATCACTTGTAACTGTACAGCAGCGCCGGTGCACCTTGTTGGATCTCTTCTCTGAGATAGATCGGTTACTTCGTCCAGAGGTACAGTAATCTTTTGTTCCTATTTCTTGTTACTCAGGTGATAGACATGCATTGGTCTCCTCATTTTTACAATCAGTCAAAAGTTGAAAACGATGGCATTAACTTACAAAGGATACGACATAAAAAGGACAACAAAAATCAGACCGTTCACTTGAATGCTTACTAAGGTGATAAGGTTAGTTGGATATATGCCAGTGCCCAGTGGTTTCTTACCCCTCAATTTTCCTTTGGATGGCTGAGATTGACAAAGAGTGGTAGTTACTCTTTAGCAGAGAAAATGACATCTCATGGATGTAGGACATTTTAGCTTGGTTGAACGCTGAACACATTTTTTTCCTGCACTTTTTAAATAAAGTGCAGAGCAACTAGTTTTGTGAGTTTGCTTTGTTAATATTCTTTAAGTTTTTTGCTTCAGATCCATCATAGAGGGTAAAAAGTTAACCTTTTTCTTGCGGGACTTTTGCAACGAATCCATTGGGGTTTGGTTGCATTAGCTATTTGAGATCACTACGAAACCATGTTCTCCATTTTAAACCATGGGCATGTGTGAGTATTTTCAATCCTCAGTTATCGTTTGTTTTAAGGTCTTTAAAGTGTGAAAGGGCCAAATCATTTGGGATGGATTTCATAGTTTTTTAACCTCAATTTGGTCTGAAGGAAAACTTGATAACCTCCAATAATTTCAACCTTGCCTCTATTTTACAAGAACTTTTTTGTGTCATTCTTTCTATTGTTTCTGCATTTGTTGCAAGGCTCTCCTGGTTTCCATTTCACTGAGTTGCTAAATTAACTCTACTTTCCCCCTCATGCCCTTTCTTACATGTCGATAATCTCGGTGCTGTGCAGGGTTGGGTGATATTCCGCGACTCAGCCTCTCTCATCGAAATAGCAAGAGCTCTAGCGACAAGGTTGAAATGGGATGCACGAGTAGTAGAAATCGAGAGCAACAGCAATGAGAGACTACTCATATGCCAGAAACCTTTCTTCAAGAAACAACCGAACTAAATACGAACATTCTGTAAGGGAAGCCTCTGAATAGGTAGAACATTAAATTCATATATTCATTTTGTGGATCTAAATTAAGCGTCATAATGTTTGTCCACCATTGGAGATGGCGGAATGAGAAGTTTTGGACAAAAGAGGGAAAATGAAGAGAGAGCAAAAGGAAACAAGTGGTCACAACTCCTGTGGAGCCGTAAGGCGTTCATAGGGCCCCTGTAATTAAACAATTTGAAGCAAGAGTGCAGAGAGGGGGAAAAAAAGTATAGGGTTGTATTTAATTTACGTTGTTTATGTCTTCTTCTTTTTTTTAACTATATACACCCACACAATGAGTTAGATGGTGAAGATGATTTTATACAATAAGGCTTATCGCATTTTATTTTATTTCGCACTCGTTGGCTATTTCATTTGATTTTAGTACGTGCTACATAAAATCCTTGGCTTCAGCGATTGTTTGTCTTGTAACACTATGTTTGGGTCTTGAATCTGCAAAAGGAAAAAGAAAAATAGAGAATTCGTAGGGAAAAAGGGTGAGCAATTTTCTCTCTTTTGGATGACTCAGGAAATCCACTTGTTATTCTATTGAAGTTGTGACCAGAAAATGGAAATCAGAGGGAACTTGATTGAGCTTTTTAATTTTAGTTTCTTTTTTTATTATCCTCGGTAAATTTGATAACTGTAAATACTACTACTACTACTTCTGTTCTAAGTTAAATGTCCAGTCTGGAAAATGATGACTTAAAAATAACACATGGATATCTAGTACATTGTTGAAACAATTTTAATTTTTTATAAAAAAACGTATTATTTTTAAGTTCTCATTTTGTGGACCGGATATTTATTTTGGAATGGAGGTGGAACCTAACGGTTGTTTTCTACTCCGACCTTTTATACTAGTCTGAGTTTTTTATACATCGAAAGTTTGTTGGGATTCTCCATGAGTAATTTAATTTAATTTTTTTTTGGCAAACGAGTAATTTAATTCCCTCTCTCTCTCTCTCTCTCTCTCTCTCTCTCTCTCTCTCTCTCTCTCTCTCTCTCTCTCCCTCTGATGCCCCGTTTCAGAAACCTTTTTAAAAAATAAATAATTTATTTTACATTTTTAACTAAAAAAATGTAAATGAAAAATAATTTTTTTAATTTTTTTGCACCGTATAAAAGATCTTGATGGGATCTATCAAACAATATCCATATTGGTAGGAAAATTATTTACGTAAATACATTATTTTTGAGCTTGAAATTACCTTCTTAAAAAATAAATACGTACTTATTTTGAGCTGCGGAATGGAGCCTGAGCAACGTTTGTATTTACTACAATCCGAATATGTAAGTTTAAAGCAAGGACAAGAGCAATAGAGGTAGGAGAAAGTCTTCAATACACACATCTTTAAGGTGTGTATCATATGCATTTATTGTGTAGTTTATATTGTGTCATTTCATAAAAAATTACTTGTAGGATACGTCATTCGTAACATTTTATTTCGTATCATAACTTTTATACAAAAAATTCATAACTTTTCTACTAAAAATTCATAACTTTTCATTAATATGATTCGTAACTTTTTAGCAATAGATTCATAACATTTTGGCGTGTTTCAATAAGGGTGCATATAATACACACCTAAATAAAGAACGTGTATTGTAGTACTTCCCGGTAGGTAGGATATGGAAATCAGAAAGGACTGGATTATTTTTTTCTTTTTTTTATCCTCTGGACTGGGATTGTTTGATTCCTCAGTAAAACATGGCTTCTGAAATTCTTTCCCAGAATAGGAGAGCCATTAAAAACCACCTGCGGAAGGAAATGGGAAGTAGACTGGCTCAGCTCAGGTCGTACAAGGCCAAAGCCAGGGGCGCCAATTCGGGGGGCCCACTGTAGTGCTGTATTTTGTGTTGTTTCTATGAGGAAAATTTCAAAATACCCCCAATTTTTTAACCGAAATTTAACTAGACTTCCAACCTCTTAAAAATTTCAATTTTACTCCCAATGTTATCTTCCGTTAATCAAAACGCCCCCTTCCGTCCGAATGATTAACGGATTTCGTTAAAAGTTACGTTAAATAGCGTTTCAATCGAATTTCGATGATCCGAGCCGCTCAATGTGTTCAAAACGTGATTTTAAAGGTACTCGTCAGAAATCAACAACAAAAAAATCGGGAAGGGCTTCAATAAAACTGTTTAGATGAAGCCCTTCCCGGTCTATCTTTTATAGATTTCTCGCGGGTACCCTTAAAATCACGTTTTAATCA
This sequence comes from Rhododendron simsii, assembly GCA_014282245.1. Lineage (NCBI taxonomy): Eukaryota > Viridiplantae > Streptophyta > Magnoliopsida > Ericales > Ericaceae > Rhododendron > Rhododendron simsii. The sequence continues at coordinate 10,699,598 of CM024958.1, forward strand.
TATTAACTGGCTCAGATCATCGAAATTCGATTGGAAAAAGGGAGGTGTGGATCGATCCGGATTTTGTTCAAGCCCGGACGTCCGGATTTTAATTTCGGTCTGCACCTCCCCTTTTCCAATCGAATTTCGATGATCCGAACCGCTTAATGTGATTAGAACGTGATTTTAAGGGTACTTACGAAAAATCAGCAAAAAAAAGACCGAAAAATGCTTAATTTGAGCAGTTTTTTTATTAAACTGTTCAATAAAAAACTGTTCAGATGAAGCCTTTCGCGGTCATTTTTTTGCTGATTTCTTGTCGATACCCTTAAAATCACGTTTTGAACACATTGAACAACTAGGATCATCAAAATTTGATTGGGATAATATTTAACGAAATCAGTTAGTCATTCGGACGGAAGGAGACGTTTTGATTAACGGAAGATAACGTCAGGAGTAAAATTGAAGTTTTTAAAAAGTTGGGAGTCTAATTGAATTTTGATGTAAATGTTGGGGATTATTTTGAAATTTTCCCTTTATATGAGGTTGAATTAGCTTTTATTGCAGACAAAAAGGGAAAATTGAGGCTGAGCTCCCTTTTGCCAAATATCTACTGGCTATTCTATACCAGCAGCTTGGAAGTGGAGATATGGGCTATACAGAGGCCTCACGATCATTTTGGAAAAGGGCATGTCAAATGTTACCATAGAGTCTGATTCGAGCAATACCCATCCAGTACAAAATAGACATTAAGGGGTGGCAAATTGAACCAATACCCATTAATCAACCCAAACTCATCCACTACAAAATAGACCCAACCCAGCTCATTTATTAGTTGGGTTAGAATGAGTCAAACCCATCTAACCCAGTTATTAATTGGGTCAGCTTAAATGATCCAATAACTCATGAATATGACCGGACAAAAAAAAAAAAAAACCTTCATCAACAAAAACCCTTCATCAGTCTACTCCTGATTCTCCTCCCTCTGTTGAACAACCCCCCCATCTGTGTTTGGCATTGTCCAAATGGAACTCTTGTTTAATGTTTCAAATTTTATTGATCATTTTTTTGTTACTTTGCCACAAGAAAAACGAATAGGATGATCTAGAGATGGTAGAGGATCTAAAGAGCCTACAAAATTGGACAAAAATTCAAATAATTTTGTGTTTGCGCCATTCAATGTGGGTAAATTTCATACAGAAGTTGGTTCTCTCTGGTATTTAATTTGGATTGGATAAGACAGTCTAAATCTGAATTATTCATTGCTATTTACTGCAATTAATGGTTCCAATTTGCTCAAAGACTCGTCTCTTACCGCCTTAACGATAAGGATCTTTGAGGGAAAAAAAAAAACCTTTGAACAAATCCGAACAATTGATTATTCCAACGTATGATTCAGATTTGGACTATCTCATCTAGTATAAAACTTGGACCATTGATTATACCAATGTAGATGGGGCCGCACTGCTAAAAAAAGAAGTGGCTGCTAGTCATATTCCAACTTCATTCTTTGACTTCAGCTTACTTCAGCTCACGGACTCTCTCCATAGACTTGTCCACAAGTAGTTGAAAGAACCAGAAAATGAAAATATGCAAAGAATTATTTTTGGTCTTTCCAGAGACTTCAGAAAGGAAGTGGAAGTGAAGCTTTCTTTCTTTGTGATTAGACCGATTATTGTCCACCTGTTTGTAACAAATAAGAACGACCAATATGGTAATTATGTGTATAGCGGTAATTTGGTCATTTTTGTAGTAGAGGAATAGTATGGTAATTTTAGTGTACATGGTATTTTAGTCCTTTAAATTTACAGGGGTAATATGGTCATTTTAGTGTATATATGTATTTTAGTCATTTTAGTATATAGTATGTAATTGGGCTAATTGGCGGGTCAGGTTTGCTTTTAAATAAATGGGTTGGGTAGGGTATGGATAATTAGATTCATAATTAATGGGTCTAAATACGTCAATGACCCATTAAAAACTCAACCTACTTGCAACTTACCAATTTTGGCCCAAAACCGCTCATTTGCCACCCCTATGAAGGACCACCTGTTGATCACCCCCACTGCCGCATAGTTGAAGAAGCTCGAAGTTTTGCTGCCCGAACAAATTCATCCGTCATCCACATCTATCGTCAAGCCAACCAAACTGCCTACTGCCAGACTTGGATCGCAACAGGATCAAAATTTAGTAGTCTCTAGCTCCATTCCTTTTGCAGCTAGGGAATTTGCCCTAGCCGTTTATCTGGCTTGTTGACTTTGATCGTCTAAGTTAATGCATGATTTTCAGCTTGACAATATATATATATATATATATATATATAATCGGGGCGGTTCAAGGGACCCCTAAAAAAACCTCTAAAAAAACCCCCCAAATCTTAATCTCATAGTTCCCGATCAATTTTTGATGATCCGAGCCGCTCAATGTGTGCAGAATGTGATTTTAAGGGTGTCCGCGAGAAATTGACAAAAAAAATGACCTTGAAGGGCTTGATTTGAGCAGTTTTTTATTAAACCGTTCAATAAAGTTCAATAAAAAACTGTTCGGATGAAGCCCTTCCCGGTCATTTTTTTTGCTGATTTCTCACAGTTAGCCTTAAAATTATGTTCTGATTATATTGAACGGTTTGGATCATCAAAATTCGATCGGGAACTATGAGGGGTTTTTTTAGAGGTTTCTTTAAGGGTCCTCAGAACCGCCCCGATATATATACTGGCCATTGCATCTTATCACTATTTTGGTCAACAAAAAATTACACGAAGTCCAATCCATGAAAGAAAATGAATAGTCTAGATTTACAACACTATGAATTTGGATCATTCATTTCCTTTCATGGTCACTTTCATGAATCCAGTTTCATTTATTGTACCAATATGGAATTAATTTTGACATTCCCTTGAGGAGTGTGGTTATCAATTTAGGAAGTGCCAAAATAAATTCCCCATTTTTATCCTTAAAGTTATACTATTAAACATGTCTTATGCTTGTCACGGGACTTGTTCATCCTAAATCCTAGTGGATGGTTCATGGAGGTGTAAAGTCTCAAATCCCAGGTACTTTAAAGAGGTTAAGTGTATGAGTAAATCACTGGGGGTGCAACTCATAAATAGTTCATAGTTTAGGGGGTTAAATATAGTAGTAACACTTTCTTTTATGCTTGGTTTTTTTGATCCGCTTCTTTTATGCTTGTTTGTAAGTAGGTTTTGGAGGGCAGATTGTCTTCTCGAATTTGCTACGTCCTTGCCCTTTTATACAACTACGTATTCGTCGCACCTGTTTGTTTAATGGTTCGATGTATTGTTTAGATCGCTGGCAAAGTGATACCATCGGCCACACGACAATGAGAATTTTTTTTGTTGTTTATTAAGAAGTGACGACATTGTGCCTAAATAGTAGGCATATATAAGGGAATGCTAAAGATTGGTGACATAAGTTTTTGCAATCGGGATCAACTCCTCTCCATAGTCCAACTCTCCATACTTCCAAACTTTTCTTTTGTTGGTCTATCCGGGCCCACAACTATGATATGAATCGTTTACCTTGCAGAACATGAAAAATAGAACACTTTTGCAAAAAATCAGTTTAACTGATATCGATAAATGCTACAAATTGTAAGGTTTAAGTTATAAAATACAACATATTCACATACCTATTCAAGGATGTAGCCACAAGGGAACAAGTGGCGGCGGTCTCCACCACAACGATTTCAAAAAGGTATTATTACTACATTGGAAAAAAATATTTTATCCCCAAACTATATAGACCTGCGCACCACCAGCTTTTTTCATTATTTTTTGTTATATATAAAGTCTTCAATCCTCTAGTTTTTTTCTCGAAATTGAAGGAGGCCAAAAAAATAATCCAAAATCAAATTCAATGGGCCAAGTGAAATATTTTGAAACATGAGGTCTAAATTAAGGAAAATTAAACTTCACACTGTGTTTTTATGCAAACTCTGTGGAAAAAGACAAATAAGGAAAACACCTAAAAGCAAACAGAAAGAAAGGAAGCAATGTATCCATGCCTGTGATTGAATGGTGTCGAAATTCGCAAAGAAACTTTCTTCAAAGTCTAGAAGGTCTCACACATTGAGGACGTTGTTCGAAGTTTTGATGTCGATTCTATCAATGATGCTTTTAATAACATGAAAGAGCATTACAATTCAAGATGCCTCACTTAAATAGATAGATTAAATTAAAATTACTCTTTCTTGGTATTGTACGTGCATACGACAAACATCGTTAATTGTAACGTTTTTTTTTTTTATAGGCATCGTTAATTGTAATGTTCAATATGCTATTTAAATATTTTCTGAAGTCGATGAATGTGCATATCATGGTCCGTCTTTTTAATTTTTTTTAGTGTAATATTCGCCACTACTAAAGTAAAATCTTAGCTTCGTTCCTGTATCTACTGATCTTCGATTAAACTAAATTTTTACAAATATATTCTTTTTCATGTATTCTATAGAGATGATCGGTTTGAATCATGATTATAAGCTCGGAATGACCACTCATTATAACAGCATAGAGTGGTATGAAGAGGAGTTCATCCCTTTGTAACCCAGACCGGCTGACCCCATGTACCTATCAGGTTTAGATAGCATTAGTCCAACGAACTTCGGATCCTAGAGTAGATCTCGAATAGAGTTCTGTTAATTGCATGTTTTTTTAATTTAATTAATATAAATGGAGTTTACCATTCCAGCCATAGTAATATGAGTTCAACTAATTTCATGAAGAAAATCTGGCCAATTAACCAACTAATTAACAACTCTACTTATTAGAAATAACCTCTTGTTATTGCATCGAAACATATAATAAATACTGATTAATCTAGCTAGCTACAGTACTTTACATGATACTAGCTAGTGCGGGAGCACCACATTTCGCGCCGTAAAAAATAATGTAACCCATACTGATAAACCCAGCCAAAAAAAAACTCAGACTAAGAAAAAAAAACCTACATGTTGTGGATTTTTTTTACCAACGGACTTTTTTTTGTCAACAGAAGAAGTATATTCATTTAAAAAAGTCATATGGTATCTATATATTATCATTGGAATATAAATCATGCCATACGACGTTTAAAGATTCTCACCAAAATAATATAGAGACACAATCAAATCCTAATGATATACAGGAAAAGTAAAGAGACGAAGCTGATATCTAGCGCTTAAGCAAGAGCCATCGCTCATTCCACACCGTTATCAACAAAGATCGGCTTACGTAGAGCTAGTACGCAGACACCAGACACCTTGGGATGGCAGAGTTCAATATCAAAGACAACATTAAAAATCGATGGAAATCAACAACCCACCGGACTAAATCCAGATTGAAACCGGCCTAAATCCAGACAAAAATCAAATTAAAACCAAACAAAAACCGGACTAAATCTGGACAAAAACAAAATAAAACAAAACACACACTCTTCTCTATCATTGAGTAGCCCTTCTCTTGCCTAGCCTCTACCGATCAAAACTCCCAAGTCGGTGACTCAAGAAGCCACTGGCGACCATGCGGCTGCAAACCTAAAAGCGGTGCGACGGCGAATGGTAAGCAGTTTTTGGTGGAGAAAGGGAAGGGGAAACCAGACCTGAAGGTAGAGATTGATTCCTCCCCTTCCGCAACCAAAAGTTGGGTATAAACCCAATGGAGAGGGAGGGGAAGGAGAAGATGAAGTGTGGCGGCTGTTTTAAGTAGACCTGGGTAACAAGTCGTGGCGAGTCGTGTTCGTGTCGTGTCAGTCGGGTTTGTGTCACAAATCATCCAATCCTAACCCGACCCATTTAGAATTCGTGTTTCTCGAGTCGTGTCATTTTCGTGTTTCGTGTCAGAAATGCTCAACCCTAACCCGTTAACTTCGTGTCCGGTTCGTGTCGTGTTATCGTGTCTGTTGTCTAACTCTATATAGAATTATAGATATACCATATATTATGTATATATGTTCGTGAAAATGGATGACACAGATTAGTAACCGTGTTAGTCGTGTCAATTTCATGTGTCGCGTGTTCAACCCGAACCCGATCCATTTAGAATTCGTGTTCTCGAGTCGTGTCATTTTCGTGTTTCGTGTCAGAAATGTTCAACCCTAACCCGCTAACTTCGTGTCCGGTTCGTGTCGTGTTATCGTGTCTCGTGTCTGTTGCCCAGCTCTAGTTTTAAGGTTACGGAACGGTGCTCCTATTTTTTTTCTTTTTGGGATGGAGGTATCCTTTTGGACTAGTTCCTGAGAAATATGATATCTGCCGTTCATAAATTTGAGGTTATTGGAGATTTTACCAACGGACTTGATGGATTCAAAAGCTTGCTTAGAGCATCCCTCGTAGACTAATCAAAATCCAAATGTTATTAAAGTTAGAAATGCTTGTTCAAAAAAGTGTTCACATTATAATAATTAAATTTAGCAATCTCTTAACAACTTATCAAATTTTGGTTCTTGAATAATCAAAATTAGCAACTTTTTGCCAATAACCAAATTTAATGAACCTCGCATCTTTATAATCAAGTACACTTATCATTACCTAAAAATCTTATCTCTCCTCCATTTTCACTCTCTCTCTCTTTCTTTTTCTACCATATTGTAAAAATAAAATACTTTTAAAAACAGTTTTTCTTTTAAAAAATTTTTATTTTTTGAAAAATTGTTTTCTTTTTTGAGAACTTTTTTTTTTTTTTTTTTGGAAACAAGAATTTTCCTTAATAAAAGAAAAATTTTTTTCCCAAAAAATGGTTTCGAAAAATTCTTTTGTACCTCTAATAACAATTTTTATTAGTTTGAAAACTATTAAAAAAACGTTTTCTATATTTAATAGTTTTTAACTTTTGTAGTTTGAAATTGTGATAGTGCAAGTTTTGGTTTTCCTTCTTTGCACTTCTTTCCCACAAGTTTCAAAAATACAATAATTAAGGTATTTCCTAGAGTGTTAAACAACACCGACCTTAGCTCAGTTGGTAGAGCGGAGGACTGTAGTTGGACAAAATCCAAGTAGCCATCCTTAGGTCGCTGGTTCGAATCCGGCAGGTCGGATACGTTTTTCTCCATTTTGACCTTTTCCCCCCTCTCACTCCATTTCTCTGGATTTTCAACCGCCCCAGTTTTATAACCTCTCTCAAGTTTCTCTCCTCTACAGCCCATTGAACAAACGATTCATTTCCCCATTAATCCAAAATTCCCCACCCCCCATGGCTTCAGCTTGGCGACGACTCACCACCACCGCCATCACGACTCTCGCCCACATTCTAAACCCTAATAAACGCCAACCACATTCCTCTCTCTCCTCCCTCCTCACCTCCACCAACTTCTCCACCTCTTTCCTCGTCACCAAAACCCCCAAAAAGTACAAGAAGAAGAAACGCAAAAAGGACAGCCCCCGAACAAATCCCGTCCAGCACGACTCGCAGCGGCTCCCCCACTTGGAGGCCATCCTCCAGCGAGACGCCGCCTTTCGGTTCCTCACGAGAACCAAAGAGTACCTGTACAAGCAGCCGGATCACGTCCTCCGCCTCGACGACGCCGGCAAACTCCACCGCGAGCTAGGCTTCCCCCGCGGCCGCAAGGTCTTCTTGTTTACAAACATACTAGCCCTTGTATATTCCTTTTTGCTATTGGTTATATTAGGCATTTTGGTATTCGACCATTGCATTATTATTAATTTTTTTGAACTGACCATTGCATTATTCATGTGCCATTTGTCGCAGATAATTACTTTGTTCTTACTTTTTAATTACTAGCAGTCGGGTACACACGTTGTGGTGTTCCGAAATGCCTGGTTCAGTCCCTCTGAGCTTCTGGTTAGGATGGATGGTTCACCTGACCTGCACAAGGAGGCACGGCTAAAAGGCCGCACTGGAGACACTCCGGAATGGTCCTCCGGCGTGAGAGTGAGAAAGTGCAGAGCAAGTAGGAATGGACTAGGGTTTTAGTGGGGAAGATCACTTGTTCCCCCTTTAGGGCTTCATTCTTAGGTATTTATAGAGATCCCTTTGCTTGCTCTCCGAGCACGTCGTCTGACGTCACATACGACGTCACATGTAGGGTTTGATAACCATTTTGAGCATGAGCTGGCACCACCACGTGCGCTCATCATTATCCTTTGGCGTAACTGTCTGGTCGTGACGTTAGACATGTCACCTCGGGCCAAGGCAGTTACTCTCACGTGGTCATGCTGGCCCACCAAGGTATGACCGAGCCTAAGAGCTCGGCTCTGGGTGAGCAACGTGGGTTCTGTAGTTTGTGGATCAAGGAGCACCCTTCGCCCCGAGCTCGGCCATAGCCGAACCTAAGAGTTCAATGGGCATTCAAGTCCTACGGTGGTCTCGAGGAAACGACCCCTGAACGTCGGCACTTAACACCCTGGCCTAGCCCTGGGCTGAGCCTAAAAGCTTCGTCTGCAGCCAAACCGGTCTTGGTGGTCCGAGCCGTAATGTTCAGCCCACTACACACGTGTGTTCAGTTGAATAGGTGTGAGGTGTGGGTAGTTGGGTTAATAATTTACCACTTTGTCCTAACAATTAATTCATGTTACATTTAAGGAAGCTGTAAAATAGTTTTTCGTTAGGGTAAGGGTCAAAATCATTTTTGTGATGCAGTTTGGGCGGTTTACGAGTTTACCCATAGCAGCCTCAGAGTCAATATTCAGATTCCCTAGTTCCTCTCGAGGTCAGGAAGGAGATAATGTAATGTGCCTGGCGAACAAATCTAGAAGAAGGGAGACTAATCAACAAAGAGAGATCGTTAACTAAACTGGTTCCAACATTCTATCATGATCCACAACATTCCAGCATCCAATGTCTTTTTCGGATTCTATGCTCTTGACTTTGAGGCTGAAAAGCTCAGGAGGAAGAGACCTAAGAATCTTTCTCATAATTCTCTCATACCTGACCCACTTACCCAGTCTAGTCATAGAGGAGACAATAGTATTAAGCCTAAGATAGAACATATATATCATTTCAGACTCTTCCATCATACATAGCTTCCAACATCTGCAGTTTCAAATATTTCACATGAGTGTTGTGGTAGCCATCTATGAGGATATCCAAAGCCTCCTTGGCTGTCTAACACTCTGAGATCCTCCACCAGTCAGTGTCAGTGACACCCTTAGATATGGCATTCAATGCCAGAGAGTTGAAGAGCATTTCACTAAGTTCAGTATGATCAAATTCTTCCTGGGGTTTCAATCTTGTTTCATTAGTCTCCACCTTAGTGACTGTGGGAGGTTCATATCCATCTTCTACGGACTTCCGAAGACGTATATCCATGAACCTTAGGAACTGTTTCATGCGAGCTTCCCAGTAGTTGAAATAAATGTCATCGAGTAGAAGACGTCTTGGGCTATCATCGTGTTCTGGCAAATCTGGCTTCATAGAGAATCCAAACAGACCTAATTGAGCAATAGCGTATGCTCAACTGTATTCTATAAACACCTCAGATTTATTGAATCAGATTACTGCAATGATCCCTATTTGAGATCTGCCATGACACTTGGGGTATCACGGCTGCTGCGTTGTAACTCTGCTAAAGAAACATTCGCAGAGAGTGAGGTGTATCACAAACAATTAGGGTTTTATAACAATCAGTCAGCCCAATAGTGAAGCCCAGGCCCACCCTCTCCCGCATGTGGTACAGTCTCTCTCTTGTTTTTTTGGGTGTATGCATAGAGATTTTTTTAGAATTAAATAAATTACGCTTAAGTAAAATCAATGGCAGAGTTATTGTGGTGCTAGTGGGGCCCGGTCCCACCCAGTTTATATTTTGGTACTGTTTGCATAATTTTTTAGTGGATAGCTAAAAGAAATTATGATATGAAATTTCAACCATCTATATCTATATATGTTGATTAGAGGGGCTACCCTCTTTTGGTGTGAACGCTTTTGTGAAGCTCCATCACAAAAATGATTTTCACCATTACCCTAATGGAAAACTATTTTTACATCTCCCTTAAATGTATCATGAATTAATTGTTAGGACAAAGTGGTAAATTATTAATCCAACGACTCACACCTATTCAACTGCACACACGTGTGTGTGCCCAACTGTTAGTAATTAAAAAGTGAGAACAAATTTTATTTTGAGCACATTAAACTATGGTGAAATACCGTGTGATAATTATATGTAGGGATGATAGGGAGAAATACTCAATATATATTTGTACATTTTCTCTATCTAGGATTTTAAGACAGTGAAATGAATACAAGGCACAATCTCACAAACTAGTTTTTACTGAAAGCTTCAGTTGCTATAAGACAGATTTGAGCAAAAACTTCATCAGTTGTATATTTGTTAATTTAGAAGACACGTAAGGTAGTCTTAAAAGTTTTGATTAATGATTAGAACAAAAAGTTCGATGGAAACGCAAGTGATATGGGCAAAGAAGCACGGACACCTAAAACAAGGTGACATCATCACTCGGACGCTCTTGGACACGTGTACGATCTCTGTTCTAAATGGCGGCCGCCTAGGCGCTTGGAGTTGCCCTGCCGCCACGCCAATAGCCCTTGGCGTTTGATTTGGCGCCCAGGGAGGTTTGGCGGCCGCCTAGGCGACCTTGGCGGCAGCGGCGGCAACTTTGGAGGCCTTTGGCGGCCTAAAAAATATATATATAAAAATAATACAAGGGAGATGAGCGAAATCCTACTACTTGTTGTCTTATTCAACTTATTTGCTAGTTGCTGCTACTTAATTTCATTTGGGTTTGTACTTTGAAGTTTGAACTTGCATTATGGATACATGGAATATAGTTTGATTGGATAATGGTTTGTTAAAAAAAAAAATCCGCCGAATTGCTTGGCGCCGCCTAGGCGGCTTGGCGCTTGGAGGTGGGTCTCCGCCCTACTAGCGCCAAGCGCCATTTAGAACATTGTGTACGATACTCTTTTTTTTCCATGTCCGTAATTAGAAAATAAAAATCTTAATTCGGATAAGTGTGCAACAATCTTTCTGTGACATGTCCGACACTTCTTTAGCGTTTATGACAGAAATAAATATGCAATCAACACTTCTTGGACACTTGCTAACATGTGACTGTTGAAGACATTGCAATTTTTATTTGACATATCATTATGATACACAAAGTTGGGACCATAGTGTTTTTTCCAATTTATCATATTACATTCCTTTGGAATCTTGTAAGGATTTCGATAGATTCTTCATAACTTATTGCATCTTGTGTGTTATATAATTTGGAAACCTATACTTGTGGTGATATACGTGCATAACAATACATTTGCATAAATGTATAAATGAACGTACCCTCAACATGTCTGTGTTACATTTTAGTGAAATAACATATTCACGTGTCTGTGTCTTAGTAGCCAGTGTTCTAAAAGAAGGATTTAATCACCGATGAATCGGAAATTTGGCCTAACCGATTAGATTAATGCCTAGTTAGTTGAATTAGTAGGTCATGAGGTTAATCAGAGTTAGTCGGCAATTAGTCGGTCGGCGTCTAGCGGCGATTAATCGATTAATCGGTTAATGGGCAATTAGTCGGCTATTCAGCGATTAATAGGGGTAAAATCTATAATTTTGAAAAATCAAGGGGTGTAACTGTTATATACTCATACTAGTTTAAGGGCTTCGAATCATAGTTTTTAGGGTTTATTCAACACCCAGTCATCGATTGATCGATCTTGGAGTCACTTGTCATATCTGTGAAACCCTAAAACACGAGATCTCCGAGCCGCCTATCGCCTCTCTCTCTCTCTCTCTCTCTCTCTCTCTCTCAAATTCGAGATCTCCTCTCCCTCCACTTCTCCACCGACCTTGAACATTAATTTTTTGGAAAGCCCATACCCATATTGACACGTTAGTGATTTTGGAAACGAAGTGTAGTAATATTTTTTATTAAATCCTAACACGAAGTGTAGTATTGTTTGGTGTATATAAATAAAGTTATTATAATTGGTAAGTGACTAATAAATGAACGGCCCATACCTAGTACCTGGTGTTATAATCATGTTAACAGTTTTCTTTAAAGGAGAGATTTCTATGTCATATTTGAAAAACAATTGATGTTGATGGATTGATGGATGAATGTTTAATTTTTTTTATAAAAGTTGTCATTGGGGAGTATTTATATTTAAATAAATAAAAACCGGACTAATTGCTACAAGCCGATTAATCGGCGATTAATAGGTCTCGAAGCTCGAAGGTGGTTGACCGAGCGACAAATGCCAAGCGACTTTTAGAACATTGTTAGTAGCAGGGAGCTTCTAAAGTGGTGTCACTCCCACCTTAGGACCATGCTCCTGCACTTTTGACCAAGGACCTTGACAGGAGCATGCTCCTTACCAAGATGGGGAGCTTTTGTATAATCCTTATAATCGAAAAATAGAGATTTGTCACTTGGCTTTGTTAATTGGTCTTTGATGAACTCATACATCTAGTCCAAGTCATGACATCTTGAAAAGGAAATCTTTTTTTGTAATAGTAGCCCAATTCTTACACTTAATTTTACTCCCCAGAATGATTGTAGTTTTAAAGTGTATATTCTATGCTACATTTTTTTCATCATACATGTACACGTTCCTTTCACGCTTCTATATTCCCCCGCCCCGCTTCGTGCAACTAAGGTCTATGTGGTGTGGTATCAGTGTCTTGTGTCTGTATGTGTATCCGTATCCGTGCTTCTTAAGATATGGGTATGAGAAGGGACGGAGGGAGTTTCAAGCACTTTTTCACTCAAATTTCAGTTTGACTGAAGTTTGAGTATGGAATCCAGTTGCTCCTACATATTATGGTTTGGTTTCTGATATTTGTAGGAATTCAGATTAGATGTTTGATCAGATTTTGAATGCAGATTAGATGTGTGATCCAATTTTTTCTAACAGGTCCTTCGCTCCATCCAGCGGCACCCCCTCCTGTTAGAGACCTACCGCCACAATGACGGCAAGATGTGGTTCGGATTCACTGACTTCATGGAGTCGTTACTCCAAGAAGAGAAAGAAATAATGAACGCTATGGAGGAAGACAGAGTCACAGTTATACGGAAACTATTAATGATGTCATCAACAAAACGAATTCCTTTGAGCAAATTGTACCATAAACGGCTTTTATTTGGCATTCCCGAAGATTTCAGGGATCGGGTTGCAAAATACCCAAACTACTTCAAAGTTACTGTCGAAGAGGATGGGAAAAGAGTGCTTGAGCTCATGAACTGGGATCCCTTACTGGCAGTGAGTGCATTGGAGAGAGAATTCATGATAGATGAGGACAGGGTGAAGAAAGCATTCAAGTTTCCTTTAAAACACAGGAAATCCTTGGATTTGGAAGAAGATGATATGAGAAAGGTGAATCTACTGAACACGCTTCCATTGGTTTCGCCATATTCAAATGGTTCTAAGTTTGAGCTTTGGACTTTGGAAGCGGAGAAGTACAGGGTTGGAGTTTTGCACGAGTTCTTGAGCTTGACTTTGGAAAAGAGGGCTTCAATACACCACATTGTGGAGTTCAAGGAGGAGTTGTGTCTTACCAAGCATACTTATCAGATGCTTTTGAAGCAGCCTCGAACTTTTTATTTGGCGGGTACGGAGATGAATTGGGTTGTGTTTTTGAAAGATGCTTACGGTGAAGATGGGGTTTTGATTAATAAGGATCCACAAGTGTTTTTCAATGAGAAGTTGTATAGATACGCACAGATGCTAGAGATGGAACTGCGTTCTGATATCGTTGGGAAATGATCTTTGGAACTTGTTAATTTCTCATCTGTGCAATGTCTTAGTGCTTGTAAATGATTAAGATAAAACATTGATTCCTTATCATAACTCAATCTTCAAATTGCTGGAACACTCAACTGAAGGAAAAATCCCTATCAAGATAAACTGAACCGACAACCTTTACTTCAACTAAAGGCACAAAAAATCCGAGGGTTCAAAAGCTTTTGCAAACACGTCATAGGGGCAGCCCCCTAGATAAAGCCCAGAGGCGCTAATGAAGGTTGTAGATGACGATGTAAAAAAGAGTGATTCCTTCCTCATAGATAGAGGACTTAGTTGGTGCGATGTAGCCTTGCCGAGGGGCTTCTTTCTTGCTCTTGTTCTGTGCAAAGGTTTCATTGGGTACATCTTTCGCGGGTTGTTATTAATTGAGCAGAGCTCTGACTCTGGCACAACAGGGTCAATGCTGTATTCTGAAGGAATAACGTATCTTACATTGATCCTAGACATTGTTTTTGCATTGATCAATTGAGTCATTTGTAGTCTATTCCAGTGGCCTTTTTTGGTAATGGCTCTTGAATTCATTTTCATGGTTTGGAAATGAGAAGAAATGTAAAGCTAGGTAACATCCATGTTCCTGAGAGTGTTGAGATATATCTGAACAATGAGTTGATTATGAAGATATCTTTGTGTAATTTCTCTGTTGTCTTGTTGGTTTTTGAATGCCCTTGATTTGCTAATTGAAGCCCGTGATTCTTACTTGGCTCTGAATGTCCTGTTGATAATTTTCTCAAGGTTCGGTTCGGTTCGGATTGTTTATTGTGTCACAACTGGCAACACGTTGGTTGTCAAGCGAGTTGAATTGGAAGTAACCATTAGTAAAGACCTCTCCAGTTGGTGGCAGAATAGTCTCTGATGTTAGATTCAACCAAAATGTCGTCTGTAATTGGAACACCATTGTCTCGTTCTCGCGTTAGATCAAGACCTGGTCGTTCAGGGTGTCGTTATGGTCGCATAACCGATGACTGATTAGGAAGCTAAATTGTAAAATAGACGAGGCAAGCATTGTCCTCTTGTGGTACGGGTTATGCACATGTGTCCAAGATAATATCAAGACTTAGTCGTTTAGGGTGTCGTTACATCTAGCTATCTAATAATTTCCCTCACCTGCAACTCCAGCTTACATGTGAAGATGTAAATATTCATAAGCAGGCGAACTGAACGTGAAGGGAAAAATGATAATGCAAACAGTGAACACATGCAAACGAAGAGAATTGAACTCAAGACCTCTCCCAGGCTATGCTATGATACCATGTTAAGTTATCAACTTACTCTCCTTAAGCAGTTAAAAAATAGCCCCAATTATCAAGCTATCTAACACCACAATCCAAAGAAGTTATTATCAGTAAGCACAAGAATCCACTGAACACGTTCTCATAATCACAGAGTTGTTATGTTTGTGAATTTAGAGAAAACCTAGACAAATCTAAACGGAAGTGCACTTTATCCAAATTCAAATTGAAACCACCAAAGCCAGCATATATCTAGCTTGTGGATAAACCCAATTTGGAGGGAAACAAACAAAGAAAGAAGCAACACTAACCACTTGTAAAGCAAAAAGGAAAAAAAGAGAAATTGAAATCCTATCTACCGGGAAGATGAAGCTAGTTCAGCCGACTTCATCTTAAAGTCCGAGTGATGGCGGCTTCGGCTTTTTGTTTTGTGCTTGGTTTTCTGCCCCAAACTCGCATTGGCCCCTCCCCTGTGCAAACTGGAGGAGACTGATCCACCTTGGCTTACTCTCTTCACTGTTTTTCTATGGGTTCCCCTACTGCTATTCCCAAGGGCAGCTTTTGCAATGCTCTCTGTTGCCACCTCGCGTGCCTTCTGAGGATTAATCGGCTGTTTATTCAGATAGGCCAGCTTTGGGAGAAGACTACAAGCCGCTTTCCGCAGTTGTTCGTCGCTGATATTGCTCTGGATTGGATTCCCCAACAGATTCAGAGCTAGAAGGGAGTTGTAGTTGGCCACGAGCTGGCCAAGTCCTTTTGCTGTGGTTATCTTGTTGAAGCTCAAGTCCAGAACAGTCAGCTTCAAGAGTCTGTGCAGCCCCTCAACTTCACTGATCTTGTTTCCAGCAAGGTAAAGCTCCTTAATCAGTGTACAGTTTGACAAACCTGATTTCATGTGAATACAGATTAAGTCATATTGTCAAACAGATATATTAGATCAAAAAAATTTAAAATATCTAACAGTTATATGTATGATGTTTGGCAGTGATATTTGGATGGATATGCATTTTGGATTAAGAAGCTTATTTTGGACTGCTTTGCAAGTGTTTAATGATAGGTGTTCTCAAATTCTTTTTATATAGGCTACAATCCAAAAACTCCTCATTTCTGATTATAGATTGAACATCTTCTCATTTCGGAACAAGTCCTTCTTTCTCCTGAACTTTTTAGTAAATTACGGCACAGCACCCACCCACTAACACCGCCACCAACTATTCCCACTTCTTTAAAAAAAAAAAGAGGCAAGGGTATTCCGGTCAAATTCACGTCCAAAGTCTATTTCTCTGGTTTTTTTTTTTTGATCCGCAGTCTATTTCTCTGGTTATCCGCCCCAAAACTACTGTGTTGCATAAGCTCCTATTCAAATAGCTTCACTGACATGTTTTAGTTTATGATTAAAATCCAAAACCTACAATCAACATTCTAATATGTTACTAAAAATCGCTCCCAAACACCCTCGCTTGATTAACAGGGAGTTGATTTTCAAGATCTTTTGTTTTAGGGAAGTCCGTACGCAGGCTACTGAGGATACATACCTTGCCCAATCCGAGAGATCCGGTTGTAACTGAGATCCAGTACGCGCAATCGGGTTACCTCTCTAATGCCTTCGATTGTGCTGATTTTATTTCTGGACAAGTTGAGAGAGTGGAGACCTTTTGGCAGAGACCCTGAAGTAATATGAACTGCGAAACCAAACCAAAACAGTTTGAGCAATCAATTTTCAAACATCTCAAATGATACTTTAACAGTTACTAATTCCGTCACTCACCAATTGAGTTGCCTGATAAGTTGACAGACCGAAGACTGGTGAACTGAGCAAGAGTTGGAATAACTTTTAATCCAATTCCCGTCATGTGAGCCACTGTTGAGGAGGAATTCAGAGACCGGATAACATTATTTGCATGTAAAATCTCCTCTGGAAGATTCAAATTCGGACGCCGAGTCAATTGAGATGTATTTGTTGCTAGCAATTTTCCATTTTCTGGAGATGGCGGGAAATCCACTCCACTTTCATTGTCTCTCTCTTCATCATCGTTTACAGAGAGCACAGGTTGGGTTGCTAGTTCTTTCACCCACTCATCCACTCTAGTTAATGGCGACTCAGTGGAAAAAGCAACCCACTGGTTCTGTGGCATAAACCCAGAAACCCCTCCGTGAAAACCATTCCAGTTCTGGTTATCCTCATTATTGGGTGATTCCATTGCGTCCACCTCCAAGGCCCTGTTTGGCTCCAGAGTGTCTGAGCAGTACCCACCTTGTTGGTTGTAAATAGACGCGACAGACACCGTCTGTGGTTTTAGACTCCCAACCGGTTGCAAATTCCTGTGGCTCCACAAAAACAACTTCCACCATAGCCTTCTGCTTCTAGAAGGCAGCACTTGGCTCGACGAATGCTTCTTCAGCATCACTTTATCAGCACTACAATGGGACATCACTGACCTAGGGCTGCCCGAGTTTTCAGGCCGAGCTTCCTCCAGAAACCGGTCGGCTAATTGCTGCAACTCTTCAAATGACTCAGATTTTGAAGGAGGCAACTGATCAGATATCCTTCTGAACACCTCCCTTGTTTCCAAGTCAGAACAGGAGCGTTTAAGCTCTGGAGATGCCCAGAATTCCGCCTTCCAAACACCTGGATCACTAATATTCCCGTTTTGGATCAAACCATCACCCTCTTCAGAATCTTTATCAGGTTTTCTCTCGAATTGTGTTGCGAAAAATTCCTTATTTTCGATTATTGCTTGATTGGTTTCTGAGTTCAAGTCCACGACATGGGATTGCAAATCGAAGTCTGAATTATCCCTCTTCATCGATAAGTCTTCATCTAGCTCATCTTCCCCCTCATACGCCACTTCTGTAGCTTCTTCTTCGACAGGACTTTTGTGGTCCATTACCTTGACCTTGCATCTAGAATTTTCTGAAATACCAAAAGGAACTGGGACACTAAAAGAAGTCGATTTCGATTCATTTGTCTCAAGTCTCACTTGTAAGGTCTTAAGCTTTTTGTTGTAATCCGCAGTGATTGACTTATCCCCCTACAATCAAACAAGAATTGAAGTAAAGAAAGTTTAGCAAATACAAGTCAATAAGGTGAAGTTGAAAAATGAAAACAATTTAACTGATTGTTTCTGACCTTGTCTTTCTTCCTCCCAACAAGTGCAGAGAAGCAATTGAATTTCGACATTTCCGTTAATACAGTTGACTCAAAATACTCAATAGTCTATACAGAAACAGAACAAGACGGTCTTCTTTTGGGCCTTTTTGATGTCTCCACTCAATTCTTTAGGCAAAGTTCACATTGTATCAAACGTTAGCCATAATCAATGGGCAGGCGCCTGGCCAATGACGGAGCACAATCGAACGAAAATGACGACGCTGAAGGTTGACCGGAAATGGAAGAATCGGTGCATGCCCGAACCCACCTCAAGAAACAATGAGGTTTCGCTGAAGGGTCGGCCAGAGTTAGATTTCTTCAGCTTCTCTCTAGAAGCTTTACCAAGAACAACTGCCCTGCGTTGACATATATGTATAAATTCATTACATTCAAAGAACAAAATGTCAAATTCGCAAACCCATGTGGGGAAATTCTTCCAGAATCACATCGGAAACATACAAATGAAGATAAACGATTAAACCATAAAGGGGTTTATTCACACGAGACGGATTCGAATGGGAAGCACCTTTTTGAGCAATTTCATTTCACACCAAAAGCTGGAAAACAAAGACCCATGGTTTAAAGAACTTTGATGTGCAAATTCGATGACTAGAACATATATAAAGAGAAAAGTTATAACAGAAACTCAAAAAGAGGTGAAACTTTGGTTTACCTGTTGAAGCGAAAGTGTGCCAGATCGAGAGGGAAAAATGATATGCTCTGTCGAAGTTGTTCTTTTACGGCTATAAACTCGTTCAGATCGCACAGAATATGCCTGAATTCTGCGTGAGTATATAGATTGGTTGTGTATGCGTATGTGATATTGATGGGGGGGGAGAGAGAGAGAGAGAGAGAGAGAGAGAGAGAGAGAGAGAGAGGTGGAAGAGGTGCTGGTGGATGGGAGAGACTTGGGAGGAAAATGATGAGAAGAGACTAGAAGTAAGGTAAAGATGTGGGGCGGGAGATACGCGCAGATTACACGGTCCAATGCCTGCTCATAATTCATATTTTAAACACCCACATAAGACAGTTTACCAACGCGCGCGCACATACGCCAAATGTCGTACGGTGAATTAACGGATTGGGAAACAGCCTGTATGGTGTTGACAGCAGGGCGAATCGGAGATGAATATTGCAATTCTCTATTCTCGTCTCCCATCCCCAAACCTCTTTCCCCTCTCAATTCCCTCTTCGATACCTGATGAGCATTTGCCTTTTTTTACCCCCTATCCCTATCCCAAATGGGGAACATCGTTCCCACATGGGATTTGTGGGATCCGAATTAAAAAAAAAAAGAAGATAGATTTCAATTGGTTTTTTTTTTTTTTTGTTTTGATCCGTAATTTCAATTGTTCAATATTGTAATTGCAAACAGTCATAAATGAAGCTGAACCCCATTCATAGTTCCACAGTTCCAACAAAAAAAACAAATTCCACAGTTCCAACAAAAAAAAAGAGCGATCATAACATAGTCCAAGGCCCATAGTAGTGAATGCAAAGTTTACTTGGTTCATAAAACATAAATCATAATAGTATATTTTAGGGATTTGGGACAGGACAAGGATTGAATTCGGGGCAGGGACGGACATAATTCTTCGCCTTCCATCGATCCTTGAATTTTTTTAAAAAACAATCCCCATATCCTGCCTGATTTCTGATAAACGGGTCGGATGCAATGGCAAAATGAATGTTACTTTTCTGTTAGTTAGTGTAATGATCGGCATATGCCATTCCCTTTATATTTTATTGTGCCCTTATACTTATCAAGTAGATCAGCAGGGGATTTGTCGAAGAAAAGTAGAAATTCATGTTTCTCTTCGGAATCCAAAGTCTTTTACCCGTGACAAATGAAATTCTACCAAATCACCCCCCAAAATAATGGAAAAAGGAAAACTGGCCCAGTCTTCTCTTTTTCATTCGTCACTCTGATAGTTGTCATCATATTATTAGCCAGTTTGCTTCCTCCATACCTCAAAAGAAAATCCTTTCAATTTTGTCTCATCCTTACATCACAGTTTGAATATTTTACTATTCAAAAATTTTTTTATAAGTATTATGATTGGTTGAATCTATAATAACTGGAAGTAATCCCTGTACTTCTCAAATCAGATCAAGTAAACATCAAGGTTTTTTTTTTTTTTTTTCAAACTTTAGAATTACTTTCATTGATACGGAAATCATACATCAGGAACAGGTGATGACTTTTCGTGGTCGGAGATGAGTCTTGTCTGTGTGAGGTTCTGAATGTTCTTTTGTGAGTTTAGGCCTCATTTGTGGTTGTTTTCCTCTCTCTTTGGGGGTGGCTACCTGTTTCTGAAGTAAACATCAAGTTGAATAGTCTTAAGATTCAGTAGGTTCGAAAATTGATAGATTAAGGATGAATTAATTAAAGAAATTAAGGTACAAATTAGTCTTCACAATCAAATAATTAAATCACAGAAAAAAATAGATGATACTCCCTCTGTCCCATATTGCTTGTCTTGTATATGGAATTTAACTTCCTGTTATAAAATTTTATGAGACTACCCATATTACCCCTCTACTTACAAAAGTACTTTTAATAATTTATGAGGGTTAATTTGTGTAATTCTACACATTTTTTTTCCCTTTGACTCTTTAAGGATGACAAGCATTCTAGGATATTTCAATATAAATTAGTAGACATAAAATAGTGGACTAACAACATGGGACGGGGGTGGATGATATCTGAGGAAGATATGACTTATCATGTGTAACTTAGCTCTCCACGTAAAGGATCCTTCAGATAGATTATTTATGAAAATCAAATTAATCCCATAACCTTATAAAATATTAAGAAAAATTCTATAACCACAAGCTTTCAGACAAATATTTCACACACATTCATTTTTAATTGTGGGTTTCACACTGAAGCCGTAGTGTGTGTGTTTTCTAATGTGAATGTGAGTATGTGTATAAAATTATTTGTGTAAACGTTTACGTTTGTTGAAGAATTAAAATGCTAAAAGCTTGCGTTTAGAAGATTAATCTTTCTAAATTCTAATTGCAGTACATAATCTTTCTAAATTCTAATTGCAGTACACCACCTTATCATCTAATCACTTTTAAAAAATTTACTTGGTGGATCTATCAATTTTCTGCATTGGGAGTTCGCACTGCAAAACTACTTCAACCTTGCAGTGCACCGTGCACGTACGTACTTGATCTAGACGAATACTTTGTGTGAAATATGAGAGAAGAAATGTTTTATTGAATTCGATATAACATGTACATAAACTCTTGTATTTATACAAGAGTGGAATCCTAAAAATGGTTTTAGGCTGAAATCCTCCAAGAAATATAACATGGTATCAGAACTAGGTCTTGGGTGGCCTCACTTCTCGTGGGAAAGTCTCTGTCATCTCTGTTGCCCAAGTCAATCACTCAGCTCCTGGTCTGTCACCTCCACGTGCATCCGGGCTGCACGTGAGGGGGAATGTTAAACTTGTCTCACAGTCTCACTTCGCTCATTCAAACCATTAAAGCTTGATTAATATATTCTAGAAGTTATTCCACCTATTACCAATTGATTATTGATTGAAACCCTCCAAAAAAATCTAATGATAAAATCTACATAAATGAATTGATTTTCGCGCTCCAAGATTTACCGCATGCGCTCCACCTTTTTGTTTTTCACTGTGATGCTGTCAGCAACATCACAGTGTAAAAACAAAATATACACTGATGTTGCCAGCAACATCACAGTATAAAAACAAAAAGGTGAAGCACCTGCTATAATTTTTGGAGCGCGAAAATCAGTATCCTACACAAATATAAGCGGCTAAAAATTCATAAAGCATCGCATCACCGTGGTCATTAATCTGACGTCTTTATCAGGAAATTAAGAGAAATATCGTAAATCTGTGGTGGGGAAGAATATCAGAATGGGACCAAGCACCACATGGCTTTCCACGTACCCGGTCCCACGTACTCCGTATTCTATTTGATCTGTTCTTTTGTTTGTTTTGGATCTGTACCAAGAGAGAGAGAGAGAGAGAGAGAGAGAGAGAGAGATCTGACAGTCTACGACAGAGGAAGACGTTCATCTCTGTTGTTTGTCGTTCGGGTTTCCCAAACCGTAAGGGAGAGAGATCCAAAAGTAAGAGAGATCCAAACGGTGCACGACACCAACTGGATCTACACATGAAGACAACCACGCCCCACCCCATGGAAGCTTTTCCAGAGGAACGCAGGGTAGAGTTGAGTTTTGTGCACCCTCTATTTGAGAGGATGTGAACATTATTACTATTCTTTCTATTAATTGAAATGGTGATGTCATGATTACGAAAAAGTGTAAAATGATAAATTAGTTATTTTTTCCTTTTACAATTTTCCAAATTTTGAGTTATTTTATCCTTTCTGAATCATTTTCAAGTTTGATATTTGGGGTGAGGTGGGAGTATTCGCATAAAAAAAAAAATTGATTATTGGGGTTTG
This sequence comes from Rhododendron simsii, assembly GCA_014282245.1. Lineage (NCBI taxonomy): Eukaryota > Viridiplantae > Streptophyta > Magnoliopsida > Ericales > Ericaceae > Rhododendron > Rhododendron simsii. Next base: position 10,722,130 of record CM024958.1, read on the forward strand.
AGTTTATTTTGGGTTGTTCAATCTATTTTTTTTCCTTGTAATATTTTGTTATTATTAACGAAATATTACTTTATTTGTCGTTCAAAAAAAATATTTTACATCGAAACAAAAGGAGCTTAGCCCCGTTCCGCTTTTGGTCCTTAAAAAATAAGTTCTTATTTGCAATTTTCAAGCTTTAAAATAGTAGGCTTACTGAAATCAAAAAATATGTAATATGATCTTGTTTTGTAGATTTCAATGAGATTTATCAAACCCTGCAATAAAATTTAAAAATTATTTTTGTCAGTCCATTATTTTTAAGCTTGAAAATATGTCCTTATTTTTAAATACTTATTTGAGAAAACGAAACGGGTAAGTGCTAACTGAGACTAAAAAGTGGGGATAGATGGAGTATTAATTTATTGATGAGTTTTTTTTTCTTTTTATCCTCCAAACTATGCACATTTTCTCTACTTAGTTCCTAAACTAACAATTTGACGATTTCATCCCGTCAACTATTATATCGTTACTTACTTGGTCTAATAAATAACGGAAGTTAGGAATTTGGACGGAAAATGCCATGTATGGCCTGTTTGAGACCCTGTAGAGCAAATACTTGATTATGAGAGTCTTAGAGATAAAAATTAATTATGATCCTTTAGGATAAAATGATCAAAAAAATAAGACCTTCGCATCGGTTTCAACAGATAGAAAATTGGAACACTTAATTTTGTAACCATATTTTTTAGTATATAAACCTTCTAAAAAAATTAAGGCCCCGTTCCGGAACGTGAAATAAGTACTTATTTTTTAAGAAGACAATTTTAAACTAAAAAATAATGGGCTTATTGAAATCAAAAAATATGCAATATGGATCTTATTGAAAGATCTCAGTGCAAAAAAAAAGGATAAAATACTGTTTACTCCCTCTAACTATAGGTCAGACACACTTTACCCCCTCTAACTATTTTTTTTAGCACTTAACCCCCTTTAACTAATGAAAACCATTATCCGTCTGTCTTCCGTGATGGAGAGGCATAAAGTTACGAATTTAGCCTTTACAAAAACACAAATTTGCAAAGGCCAACTAGCCATTCTTTCCTTAACCCTAAAACTCGATTTAGCAGCAACATCCCTAACCCTAAAACTTGATTTGGCTACAACAAACAATAGCAGCTAATGCTACAACAAACAACAGCAGCAGCGTGAACGACAGCAACACCAGCATCATCTCCTCTTTCAACAATTCCAACAATAGCAGAAACAACATCATCATCTCCAACATCGACACCCACCTCAGGCCTCTCGGCCTTCCGCACCGCTCCCTCAACCCCTAACAACCACCACATCAACAAACTACAAACCTTCATCCTTAATCCTAACCATAACCCTAATTCTATCTAGCAGAATCAAAACCCTAACTCGAGTCCACATCCAAACCTGTTAGATAGAAACCCAAAATCAAAAATTGATAGTCATGTTCTCTCTTTCTCTCCATATATAGATGTATAGACACGCATCTCTGGAACCAAATTGCAGCAAGTCGATGGCCGACGAAACATATGGCTAACGAAGACATTTAAGCCCTATCCGAGAATGCCAACCAGATGTTTGATTGGGTCTGCGACGTCCCCTCCAATGGCCGACAGCGAGAGACAACGTCTTTGGGTCAACTTCTGGTCGCAAATTGCAATTTCAAAGCCGGGTTTCTTAATTTACAGCCAATCCTTCAATCTAATACCTTGTTCTGTGCCTCTGGAGGAAATCGAGTGCTGTGGGCTAAACTACTCCATTGAAACTGTAGCAATGCCGATCTGAGACTCCAGACCCTCGTTCTGTCCAGACTCCGGCGTGGCGACTACAGTTTCGATTGACTGTGGAGAAGCTATATAAAGCTTAAGAAAGTGTAGCTACACAGAGATGGAATTGGAAGTTGGCCGCGAGAGAGAGAGAGAGAGAGAGAGAGAGAGAGAGAGAGAGAGTCAGAGAGAGATTGAAACAGAGATGGAATTTGAAGTAGCATTTTTTTTAATATAAAAAGGGGAGATGAGGGCAAACTGGTCCAATAATTGAGTTCTAGGCAACGTGACAGTACTTTCCATCCAAATCCTTAACAGATTTCAAACAGAAGGTTCATCTGGTAAACAATTGGTAGTTAAGAGGGGTTAAGTGTTAGATTTTGTAGTTAAAGGGGGTAAAGTGTGACCAGGTGGTAGTTAAAGGGGGGTTATTGTAATTTCCCCAAAAATCAAAAAATTGTTTCTCATTTACATTATTTTTTAGTTTGAAAATGTGAAATAACTACTTATTTTTTAAGAATGTGTTCTGAAACAGGCTCTAAGTACTCGAATTTTCAATCCGTTTGGAACGGTGAGAAGATCTTATTTTTCTAACCATATTATTCTAGAGAGTCATGATTAATTTTTATCTCTAGGACTATCATAATTAAATATCTATTTTTTATTTGGGACCATTTAAAGCAGATACTTGAATATGAGAGCTCTAGAAAGAAAAATTAATTATAAACTTTTAACATAAAATGATCAGAAGAATAAAATCTTCACACCGGTTCACACAGATTGAAAATTAGAACACTTAATTTTAACCATATTTTTAATATTTAAAGAACTCCATCTTTTTTTTTTTAAAATATGTATGTGTTAATTTCTATAAAATGCCACGTAAGATTCTAACATATGAACCTTGTAAAAAAATTAATTGCTCAAATTTTCAATTTATTTGAACCGATGCGAAGGTCTTATTTTACTAATCATTTTATCCTGAAAAATTATAATTAATTTTTATCTCTAAGACTCTCATAATTAAGTATCTGCTTTACAGGGTTCCAAATAGGACCTTACGCGGCTTTTCCGTCCAAATTTCTAATTTCCATTATCTATTGGACTAAGTAGGTAACGGTATAATAGTTAAGGGAATGAAATCATCGTATTGATAGTTTATGGACTAAGTAGAGAAAAATGTGCAAATTTAGGGGATAAGAAGAAAAAAAAAACATTCACTTTTTTGGGTCAAAGCATCACTTGAATTTTTCCCCTAAAAGTACCAACTCTTTCATTAAATCGAAAAAGGGATTACAGTACTAATCGATTCAAGCTTGCTACTCACTCCCTCCCTTATTTATAGTCCAGTATTTCATTTTGGGTTGTCCCTTAATAAGTGTCCATTTTGTAAAGTTAGTGGGTAAAAGTTGGTGAATTATCTATTTTGTTCCTAAAAATAGATTCCATTTTGAAAAGTGAGTAAAAGTGTAATGATGATAGGTAAGTAGGGAAAGTGGAGGAAAAAGTTGATGTGAAAGATATAATGATGATGTCTTTTTAATAAGTTGGAGTTACGAAGCAGGACACTTAAAAATGGACGGAGGGAGTATCAAATAAGATTACAATGACGTGAGCAATAAATCTCTTCAGAATTATCAATTGGATATCAAAAACTCAGTAAGATAATCAGTTATTGTTCAGCACACAAACAACTAAAATAATTTTTTTTTATAAGTAACAAAATTTTATTAGAAACTCTACAACGGGTACATTGAGTAGACCGAAACTCAAACTACAAGAGGAACCTTGAAGCAAAAACGATAGCCAAAATGAAAGAGGAAAGAAAAGAAAAAACATCCAACAAAAATTGGTAATTTAAAAAGTACTTTAAAAAGTTCACGACGAAATAAGATGATTTGATTAGTAATTTACTGGTGTCCAACCGAATTGATATTTGACGAAGTTGTTGGTTGCTTTACAATATGAATGATTTGAATCATGTTTTCGAGCTCGGGACGGAACACAAAAGGACGGTATAGCAGACCCCCTTTTTGTATAATATACTAACAAAACTAATTTCAACGTGACATTCCCTCACTCCTTCTCAGCTTATTTATCTTTTTGGTCCTCAAAGTATTAGTAAGTGGCTAATTTCGTTTCCAATCTAAACATTTGTCCAATTTCATCCCAAGCATTTAAAATGTGTCAATTTAGTTCCAATCCCTAACGCAGTCTCTCTTGTCTGTTAAAATGGAGGGCATTAATGGTATTTCTTCGCAAACAGTCCAACACTACAACAAATGAAAGAAAACAAAAAGACAAAATCAAGTATACACAAGGAAAGGATCTACCCTCATCACCACCATTTATTAGTAAGAACACTCCACAGACCACCACTATGCCGCCGCCGTCCACGGCCGAACTCGACTACGGCGACCCAAACTCCAACTTTGTGTCTCTCAACCAGTCACCCTGACCCATGGAACATCTACTCCCCCTCCAACCCAAATAAAACCCACCTCCCCAAACCCATGGACTTGCCCCATCCCTCTTCCATGCGAGTCCCTCCCAATCTTAAATCTACCTCCGATCCACCCCGCTCCAATCCCGCCCCATCAAACAGATCACCAGTTCCGCCCCCACCCCCCGAAAGGCGTCGTCGTGGTCAGCTTCATCGGCAGGCGGAGCACAGGCATAATTCAGCTAATCAACCGAGTCGTGTCGGCTAATTTGGACAAGGATTTAAGGTTTCAGAAAGGGGGTCTTCAAGGAATGCTTTTCATATTCTCTGTAAACTTTTGTTCACTAATTAGGTGCTAAAATTTATTTGCTTGCAGTGGATTTGTTCTGTGTAAGTTTTTGTAACTTGAGGATAGGTTTTCAGTTTTCTTCAAATCGACATTTGCAAGCCACTGTTGCTTCTGTGTGTGTGTGTGTTTTTTTTGGTAGTGTTTAGGGTTGAAATACCACTAATGTCCTCCATTTTAACGCACAATAGAGTCTATAGAGACGGCGTTAGGAGTTGGGACTAAATTGACACACATTTTAAAAGTTGGGAACGAAATTGAACAAATGTTTAGATTGAGGATGAAATCCACTCACTAATATTTTGGGGACCAAAAAGGTAAATAAGTATGTCTCCTCTTTCTCTTATATTAGTTTGTTCTCTATATAGAAAAGTGAGCAAAAAAGGAGAACAAGTATCCATCCAGATATCCAAAAAAGGAAAAAAAAAAAACCTAAAGTTAGATTTTCATTTAAGAGATGTTTAATTTAAAAAGAGTAACCTGTAAATATCTAGGCAAATTTTTTTTTTTTATATGTGGGATGAATTATGTTGTTCCAATTTATAGTTCATTATTTGACATGCAACATTGAATTTTATTTTGCAAGACCGAAATTAAATTTATCTATTTCTATCTATTCACAATTATAACAAATAACGTAGTCCTTTTGTGCATAGCACAGGATGTTCGACCCTTGTACATTCTGATAACAAAATGATGTAAGCATGCATGTGTGTGAGTTTAAATAATCTATATACATTGCATATGCGTATTTCAGAGGTGTAATTCCTCCATATAGGTGTCTGGATCGAGAATCATCTTTCTATTTTCTTTTTCTTTTATGTTTTTTAAGGGAAGTAAACGGTACGTTTGATTCATATATAATAAAATGAGTTTGGAAGATTGTCATCAAGATCCATATATTAATTAATGAGCATCAATTCGCCTAACATTCCTATGACTTCAAGTGGGAAATTGAAATTAACCATTTTCTAACGTAAAAAATACTATAATTGCTTAACAATTGTACCCAACTTTTTCTCAAAGGGTTCTGCCCAACGGTCGAAATTAAGCATCTTTAGAAGTCAACTCATTAAAAAAGATAACAGATCTTTCTCCAAATTAAACCCTAACAAAATAGTACAATAGTAAGATTATTTGGCCATTTTAAGCATTTTAATTTGTTGAATTATTGATCAGAATGAGATAGGAATCAGCTAGCAGGGCTGGTCCAAAGTATTTGAGGGTCCTAGGTCATGAAATTGTGAGGTGGGACCTTAATTACATATATTTACAATTAAACAATAATAATGAAAACATTTATGTATATAACTATTTTAGTCCATGTTTAGAGTAAATGCTTTGGTTCTAGAGGCTTAAGTAGTTGCCTCAAATAGTCAAATCCTCATTAGCACAGTTTACATTGAAATTTTTTTTTTTTTTTTGGCAATTAAACATTTTTAAAAAAGGCCCGGCCACTGAGAATCAAACTAGGCAATTCATGTGGGAGGGAATCAGTTTACCGCTGGACCACAAGGGACGCTTACATATGTTACAATTTGAATAGATAGTGTGTGTATATATATATTGAGAGAGGCCCCTATTTTGGACGTAAAATTTAGAGGCCGCCGCTCTTGGGCCGGGCTTGGGAATCAGATAGTTCCAACTAGTATGGTAATGATCAAATAATGCCATTTAAGCTCAGTTTGAAGAACAATAATCTTGAGTACGTAATCCGTAGGAATGAGAATGCGATATCATTTTTGTTTATGATTTTTACATTTGGTTCTATGTTTGACATTGAGTTAAATAATAATGTCATCTAATAACATATTCTATAAGGAATTATATTTCAGACTAAATTCCGAGCTCAATTCATATATATATATATATATATATATATATATATATATATATATATATAGTCTCAAATAAATTTGTACAAGTAACGAGTATAAGATAAAATTACTGAACTAATTCAAATATTTGGATAAAATTTCTTGAAATATTGAATTGATTAAATTATCAATATTCTTCTTGTCCATGATTACATGGAAGGATATCCACACGTAGCCTTGTAGCCTCTTCCTGATGATAGAAGTATTTATGGGATGGGAGAATAGCAACATAAGTTACTTTTTGTACCGTGTGGCCCGTACGTGCGTGTTTGTACGTGTGCACCGCCCAAAGCTGTTACAGATACTAAAATTGAAATGAAGTCACCCCTGACGGATTGAGGTTTTCTATAATACTAATTAACATAAAAATAATGGAGTAAACTAAAACAAAAGAAAAAGAAGAAGAAGACAGGAAGAGGTGAGGTGGAAAACTTCTCTAGCCCTACTTGGCACTAGGGGTGTATACGAGCCGAGCCGAGCCGAGCTTCGGCGAGCTCGAGCTCGGCTCGTTTCCTTAACGAGCCCAAAACTCGAGCTCGAGCTCGGCTGGAGCCTTAACGAGCCGAGCCCTTATCGAGCCGAGCTTAGCCATTTACTAAACGAGCCTCTCTTAATCGAGCCGAGCCTCCCTTAACGAGCCGAGCTTTTGTCGAACGAGCCGAGCTCTACTCGGCTCGTTTAGTAAACGAGCCGAATACTCGAGCTCGAGCTCGGCTCGTTTACTAAACGAGCCGAGCCGAGCCGAGCTTTAACGAGACGAGCCGAGCCGAGCTCGCGAGCAGCTCGGCTCACTTACAGCCCTACTTGGCACCATCACGAGGTGCCTCTCCAACACCAAAAATAATAATAATATATATTAGCTAGGCATTCACATAGAATGATAGAGCGGCTGAAAATACCAAGTGGCGGCATCTTAAGAACACCTGATATTTTCAACTTATTTATAATAGTTTGGCAAGGTCGACATGCTTATGATAAACATAAGGGTCCGATTGATTAGAAAAAAAAAAAAAACTCATGTTGAAAAATGAAAATGAGAAAAAAGGGAAGTAAAAGAAAATAAAACTTAATTTATTCTATGTGTTTGATTAAAATGAAAGATTTTATGATAATCCTGTACAAAAATGCCTATAGTTGCTAATTTACCCTTAAATATACATTATGGATCCTAGTAGGAAAGGAAATAAATTAGGGAGAATTTTCCACAGGTCCACTATAACATTTTTCAAACCTATCTAGTCCACTTCTAAATTTCATAAACCCTCTAGTTCACTAGTTTAATAACACAATTCCTATGACAAAAATACACATACTATATAACCACTCATAAAGAGAGAAACCCTAAAAATATTTTCATATTTTCAAATCTGGAGTAGCACAAACCCCCCCCCCCCCCCCCCCCCCCCCCCCCTAAACTGCTTGCCGGTGCACTCCTCCTCCTTCTTGGCGCCACCGGTGCACTCCTCCTCCTCCTCAGCGCCGCCCTTCATCGCCATCCATGGCTGCTACAACCATGGGCCGAGTTCCCTTCCATTGCCGGTGGATGTGGGCCCAACAATCGCCACAAGTCCACTTCCATCACCGTACACGTCGTCGCCGTTCACAGCGTTGGCCACGCCACCCTCCATCGCCGTCTTTTCCCACCGTTACCAAATGAGATCTGTCCAGATCTCCATGAGATTGTCGTCCTTTCCCATCGTCAGCTTCATTCCCACCATCGTCGTTGTATTTTACACAAACAGGTAAGTCAAGTTTAGTTTAGGGTTAAACATATACGGTTATTTGTTACTATTTGTGCAGATTTGGTTCGGTTAAGGTTTTGGATGAACTTATGTAATCATATAATGTTATATATGAGTTTCTGAAATCTTTTTCATTACAGTGGAAGAACATATAATGATATCTGTTTACATCTGATTCGGTAACATATAACCCTAATTACATACCGACTGCAATATAATTAGGTCAGGTTCTATGGCCAAAATTACACCCAAGTCCTTGAAAATATCGTTTTCGCTATGGGGGTTTTGCCCCTACATTCCTGGGCTAAACCATTGCTGAAGGACAAATCCAAACGAAATAAGAGTATGGTTTCATGAAGTGCCTAATTTAATTTATTGCAAATTGGAGTATCACCACAGTGACACCGTAATGATGGAGTTTAGGATGAACTCCAACCTCAGAAAAGCCCTCCACATCAAATCTCTCTACCAAAGGTACCTGATGAAATTGAAGAGGCACATTAGAATCGTTGAGCCTAACAAGACAGCCAAGAACATTAGATTTAAAATTTTAATTTGGTTAAAATCTTCTGGTGTAATTTATTTGTCTTGTCTTCATATTGCTATTCAGAAGACTCTGAATCCATTTTGTAGATTTATTGATCAAATTTATAACTATATAGTTGAACAATAGCAGACTCTGGATCCATTTTTTATTTATTTTGAACATAAATATTTTGATTGGCGGATGTAATGGTTTTAAAGATTGTTACTTGTTAAAACTTGAACATATATATGCATAAACATATAACCATAATCATATATAACTATACACAACCTTATATGAATTGGTCTGCGTAGCGGCCTAACAGACCAGAACATATAATGTTATCTATGCAACGACAGAGTGGGTGAGATCTGGAATGTAGGGAGAGTTGTCAAAATTTCAAAACGGAAAAAAACAAAAAAAGAGTAAAACTTATAGTGTTATATGTGAGTTTTTGACAGCTATGGTGGTGCGGGTTGTGATGTGGGTGGGGGGTGGTGTGGTTGTGGTGGTGTTGGCGGCGGTGGTGGTGGTGGTGATGGGGCGATGGTGGTAGTGGTAGCGAATGTGGTGGGGGTGGGCCGGCGGTGAGGGTGGTGGTGGTTGGATGGAGAGAGAGAGAGAGAGAGAGAGAGAGAGAGAGAGAGAGAGAGAGAGAGAGAGAGAGAGAGAGAGAGAGAGTATGATTAAAACGCTAGAAGGACATTTTTGTCTTGTAAAAATTCTTTTTTAAAGTAAAATGGATCTAAGACCTTATAAAATATTACTAGTGGACTAGAGTGGTTACAAACTTAATAAGTGGATTTGATGGGTTACAAATATACTATAGTGGACCATAGACAAATTTTTTAAATAAATTATAGCATAATGGTATGTATCATAAGATGTGATAATTTTTTAATAAAATAAAATTTTCTTGTGAGTTAAACAAGAAAGTGAAAGCCATATATACAAGCATACTTAAATAAGTTGTACAAGAAAATTTTCTTTCTTGTACATTGAATCATTTTCATGCTAATAAAACACCATTTTGTTTGCTTTTGGGTTTTGAGAAATTTTTTGATGTAATGAGTAGACAAAGATATATAGAGAAACTTATTGAGAAGCGTGGAGAGTAAAAAAGTTGAGTTTAGAAATTATAAGTGAACAAAGTAGTCACTTTTTCTCTTTCATACATTTTCTATTAATTTTACTCTAATCAAACGGACCCAGTCTCTAACCATGATTTCTTTTTCGTCTATATATCCGTTTATCTATTCAAATACGTAAAGGGAGAGGAGCTTTGGGTGTGACCTATTTTTGAAGCCGTGGCACAAAAGTGTTTTCCATTTTTATCCCTGTCAAAAAATGTTATTGCACCTATGGATGTTGTTCATGCCACGGGCAAAAAGTTTAATGCCGCTCCAAAATAATCCAAATGTCATAGTTGCCCTTTTTGACTCTTTTCGTCTCTCTTGCACATATTATCCCTGGCACGGCTTCTTAATCATTGGTCACTCTCCTCCTATTAATGAGGAACAATGGCTTCTCCCGCTCTCTACCTCTCCCTCGTTGTAACCAGATTGCAAATTAAACAAACTACATCATCAGCTAATAGCAGTAACCAGATTGCAAATTAAACAAACTACATCATCAGCTAATGGCAGTAACCAGATTGCAAATTAAACAAACTACATCATCAGCTAATGGCAATAAAATTACTCGTAGATTTTCTCATAATAACAGTAGATTACTCTTAAATTTTTTCATCCTTTGTTTCATTATCTTCATTTTTACAATCAAGTATTTAAGCACCCAATCTGCTCAATGTTTTTTGTAGTTTCGCACACATCCATTTAGGAATGACCAATTCAAGCCCCTATTTGTATACTCTTCAGCAGACTTGGCACTACTTTGTTGACCACAAATATCTTACCTTCAAAGGAGATAAAAGTTGGAACTTGAAATTGGATCGATGGTGAATTGGTGATTGCAATAGGTGACTACGAAATTGGTTATTACTTCATCCGAATCTGTTTCTCGAATCCTAAAGCCTTTTTTCGAAAAAAATGCTTAGCCTCCGAACCTCGCCTTCAAATAAGGTTGAGAAAATCCCAATTGTAGGGCTAGATCGTCGATAGCATAATAACCGGAAAGTCCGGGATCGTACCCACAGAGAATTCGAATATAGCTTAAACGGATTGTAGTTTGTATGGTGGAGTGCGGCGTTCAAGACGGCAAACTTTCGGTTTTGCTTTTAAACGGTGAAAAATGCCAAGGCAAAAGACTAGGAAAATGCTTAATTAACTTAAAAGAGGCAAGTCTGAGGATCATCCATCCCTTGACAAAGGCCGCTATCGGTTCTCGATTATAACTCAAGCGAGAGTCACGACCGCGTGCTCACGCCCGAAAGATTTAACTTTGATGATTATGTTTATCAAGAGATGTGATTTACTGGAACTAAAACAACCTATTTTTGCTAATGTATCTAACACGTAGGAGGCCACGAGCCCTCAATATTTCGCTTGCCAAGACCGCTTGATTAAACAACATACCAAGGAGTTAACACCCCTCGCTTAGACCAAAATGGCTAGGTTAATCCAAGTCCCAAAATCATGATTTTAAGCCCGAAGGTTTGAGAACCAACTAACCACTTAAGTCCTCGGAAAAGATTAACCCAAGACTTAACCAAATAACTACTCAACCATAGCTAAAGAACAAAACATAGTAGAAAAACGAGAGATGATATTTATGAAAATAAACTTGATATCAAGAAAGATCTAGAGCGTAGCTACAACATTAATAAATAATAAAATAATAAACGACAAAGACTTACTAGAGTTCATGAAGCATTTAACTAAGAAAGCTTCGAAGACATTAATGGAGAAAGACTAACCTAAACTAACTACCTACCATTTAAAAGTGAGAGAGAGAGAGAGGAGTATTTATATAAAAAGACTGCCTCTCTCCTCCAAAATATCCAGAAATACACCAAAAGTAGAAAGTTGCCACTTATGGAAAATTAAAAGCTGTCAAAAAGTAAGTCGGTAAGCCTCCCGTATCGATACTCCAAGAACCGTATCGATACCGAGCAGCCTTACTCTGAAATCTAGGATTCTCCGTAGACGACTCGTATCGATACACTCAAAACCGTATCGATACTCCAGAAACCGTATCGATACGCTGAAGGCTGGATTTCTTCTGTTTTGAAACCGTATCGATACTCCAGAAACTAGGGCTGCTCAAAAAATCCGGTGAACCGTGAAACCGGTCCGGACCGAACCGATCCGTACCTTTTGGATTTTGTCCGTGGATTAATGGTTCGGACACGGATTGAAAAATTAGAAAACCGTGACTCGCGGTTCGGTCCACGGATTTTCATTACGAAACCGTGGATTAACCGAACCGGACCGTGAGATATTTATTTTATATAAATAATAAATAAATATATAAATATATGTGTGTATTTATATAATTAATTGTTAGTAATGTTAAAACTTTTTTCTACCAATATTAGTATTTTATCTTAATAATGAGATATAGTGTAGATGTATAAAATATATGGGGTAAATCGTAGTTTTCTTTTTTTATATAAGTTACGGGTAATCCTAATTTAGTTTCACTAGTTCGTTTCTTTTCCAGTTTTCCTAATTTCCATTTCTTGTTCAAGTCGCCACTGCACCCTTCTTACTTATTCACCTCTCCCTCCTTCTCCTCTCTCTCTCTCTCTCTCTCTCTCTCTCTCTCTCTGTTTCTTCAAAGTAACAAGTACTTTCTGGTGGCTGGTGTTAAATTTAATTCTGAATGTAACCTCCTTCACTTTTAGCGTGAGATATAAGTTTGAACTTTATTTTTGCTAAAATCTGTGGACAAAACCGTTACCGATCCGTGAGTTACGGATTGGATTGGAACCAAACCGTAGGACTTTTGGTCCGGACACGGATTTCATTTTGTAAAAACCGTGACTAGCGGTTTGGTCCTCGGATTCCTAGAAATCCGAACCGAACCGGACCGCGAGCACCCCTACCAGAAACCGTATCGATACGCTGAAGCTTCCCCTGTATCCTGGCCTCAGTTTCAGCAGACAGCTTCACAGCTCCTCCGTATCTTATTTTCATTCTCTAAACTTAAGTAAAGACTATATTTTAAAACTTTCTTTTACCTTTTCTTTACTTTAATTTATTTAATGAAAATAAGAAAGTACCCCCCATTTGGAAACAATGGCATTACCAGAATTTTAAGATTCTAATTAAATCAAAATGTCAACCCCTCACTTTTAGTGTAAAACAGAAAACTGCACATTTTTCTCAAGAGAAAATGGCTCAAAACATGACCTTACTCTTCAAATAAAACCTTGCAATTTTATAGTTACTCTTAGAAAAATTCAAGGATCAATTACCGCCATTTTTTATCTCGAAAATCGAAACTTTTTCAAAAAGTCATTTTTTCATATTTAGACAGATTTTAAGGAGCCGAAAGGGTCTTCGGATACTTGGAAGCATTTAAGCCATCCATGGCGTTGAAATACGCCTTATTTGCACGTTTTACCTGAAACACACAAAACCTACCTTACGTGCAATATCACTATAAAAGCAAAATAATCGCAAGTTAAACTAATATAGTACGGGACTAGTCGCACCAGATATCTACAATATTGGGTGCTCATCGAAAAACCCTCATCACAAACTCGAGGAATTTGAGAAAGAAACACCATGGAGGACTTTGGCAGAGATTCGATCCAGTCATTAAGGGCGGGTTCAGAGATGCAAGTGCTTGTTCTGGGTTTGTAAAAGCAGAGAGAGAGAGAGAGAGAGAGGGGGGGGGGGGGGGGGGGGGGGGGGGGGGGGGGGCAAGGTGGGAGAGCAAGAATTGGAAAATATAATGGATGGGGAAGAGGGACAAAGAGAGAGGCGTCAGGGCACTGGGTCTTCATCTTGGGATCCGAAGTCAAAAAGGGCAAATAAGGCACTTGAAATATTTTATCTTGGCATTAAACTTTTTGCCCGTGGCATTAACAGCATCCTTCAAATATACCACTAATAAACTGCTAGGTTGAAGTTGTAAAAGAATCATAAACACATTCCAAGCTGAACTCCCCCTCCCCCCCCCCCCCCCCCCCCCCCCCCCCCCCCCCCCCCCCCCCCCCCCCCCCCCCCCCCCCCCCCCCCCCCCCCCCCCCCCCCCCCCCCTCTCTATCTCTCTCCTGTCGGACCGCTTGTCCACTATTTCTCATAAAATCAATTGGTATTAGGAAGGGTTTCAAATAATGCTTTGTTTGGATTGCTTTTTGAAAAAAAATTCTCAACTCAAAAAACACTCATTACCACTACTTCTAATCATTACTCTCAATATTCTCATTTCTGTCTCTATCTCTCTCCAATCATTACATCTACTTCCAATAAGTACTCTCATTTTCTCTTCACTCATAAACCTACAAAATTTTTCAAAAATTCATCCAAACATAGCATAAATCTTTTATGACATTTGACATTGCACCCGTAAGTCTGTTTTTAGAGTGGTCGCAGAGAGTGACATTGTGTAATCAAATCTATGGGGCACTCCGGGCACAACAATTCCTTTCTCATGATGACACTCCCACGACTCGAACCCATGACTTTCTGGCTTTGATACCACTTGTCGAAACTCTTTTTCACCATCTCTCTTAAAACCAATTGGTGTTAGGGAGGGCTTCAATTAAGTCCTTTATGACAGTTGATATCGCACCCGCAAATCTATTTTTAGAGCGGTTGCAGGAAGTGACATTGTGTAACCAAATCTATGGGGGCACTACAGGCCCAACAATCCCCCCCTCACGATAACGCTTTGTGAATCGAACTCATGATTTTCTGGCTCTCTGATACTACTTGTCGAACTATTTTTTTACCATCTCTCCTAAAATCAATTGGTGTTAGAAATGATATCAATTAAATCTTTTATGACAGTCGACATCACACCCGCAAGTCTGTTCTTAGAGCGATCGCAGAAAGTTACACTGTGTAACCAAATCTATGGGGGCACTTCAAGTCCAACAATTCCTCCCTCATGATGACGCTCCTACGACTCAATCCTATAACTTTCTGGTTCTGATATTATAATTGAAAAATCAGTTTTCCTAATAATCCGTAAAAACCCTAACAATATGAATGCGAAACACTAAGGAAAACTGAAAACTATCTGCAAAAACTATGTAAGCAACCAATTGCACAACGTAGAGATATATGTGAAAAATTTCAAAATGGGTAAAAACTACAGGAAAGAATCAAGCCACTATAATTATTGTGTAGTTACATATATATATATACATATGTATATATATATGTATACACACACACACTTACACTTATCCAAATGAAATAAATGTTCACAACATTCTAAGTACGTATTACCTGCTACGTCACACGTATATTGTATCCAGTAATCTTGATCGCCAATGACCTTGAGTTCATAAACTCTCCAAAAACCTACCCAAAAACTCCCTTCGGAATCACGCTCAAAAACCAGTTGCATGATTGCATCTCCTTTTATATCTACTGTCGCCCCTACTTTTTCTTTTTCTCCGTATTATATATGACTTCCTTCATATTTTGCCGTACCTTTACATTATACTAGTAAAGTTGCACGTGCTTTGCACGTGGATAAATCTATAACATTACATTTAACAGGTCAAAGTGAACAACATAAATGTTTGCTTTATATGCTTCATTCTTCTTCCTTGTTTTTTGGGTACAATAACTTGTGCCACGCCAAAATCACCTCCTTTTGCATTCATTATCGAAACCAAATAAGATGACAAAGAAAACAATGCATCATTTCTTTTTCTTTTTGGAATTACAGGGTAGAAATAAGATAAACTAAAGTCAATGATTACAAATTTTGGCAAAATTCAGCTCAAAGAAGCTCTCTAACTTCTTTAGGACAACTTAACACAATTTCCACAAGTGTATCCTGCTAGAGGCCCATCTTTCCCTCCCGCGGAATATAGCCAACAGTCCAGTTCCTTCTTGCCATGCTTTCTTTACATTCGTCCTCCAGCACCTTATGAGGGGAATTTGCAGGAGCTTGATCAAGTTCACTTTTCAATCTGCAGACCGGGAAATATGCCCATGTTTGGCATTCAAGGTCATGACATTAGCCAATAACCTTCTTAAAAGTTTAAACATCCAGCAGCCCCTCTCGTCCCTAAATACAACTCCAAGACCAGCCAACCCAATGTTACCTTGCAAACTGTCATCAGTGTTCAATCTCAACTTGCATCTACCTAGAAATTTGCTAACAACATGTAAATATGCGAGGATTTTGTTCGATTTTTGTTGTTTAAGTCTCAGTTTTGTGCTTAGCGCTGTCCAGATTGTCAAACACTTTTCTTTTGTTTCTACTCAACCATAACTATCATAGAAGAACAACACATTAAAAACATTCCAAGGCTTCCCTCTAATCATGGGTTCTGGCTTCCTGTAATTGTTTAGTGTCCCCTGAAGCTGAAACTGTGAAGTTCGTCCAAAAGTCTCTAATCAAAGCACTAATCAATGAATAAATGGTGCATATCCTCTACATGCATCTGGCATCTAGAACACTCGCTATCCTGACATATATTTCTGAAGGTATGCTGAATCCAAGTGAGGATTTTACCATTTATACAAATCCATACAGTCGATGAACAAAATGTGGCTTATATTAAACGAAAGGGAAGTTTCAGAAGTTTGATAGTAACAAAGTGCCTAAAGAGACATAGCCCCCTTGATATCTGTAACCAACAGTTTTAACATTCAAAAGTGGACAAAAAAATAGCAAGTTACCATTTACAGCTTATATTGTTCTTGTTCCATCTTAGCTAACTCATCAGTTGCAATTTAATCTCACTTGTAAGCCAAAAATGTTGCTTTGCGGAACTTAAATGCAGCAGATGCTGACTATCCTCCAAAACGTCTTGCGCTTTAGTGATCCCTTTATGGCACTGGAAAATTGTATGCCTAAGCGAATAAAGTTATAAAGACTCCAAGTAGCAATTCAGAGATAGCTCAACCACATTATTTTTTCTTAAAGAACCAAAGAATCAAAGAATGATGAGAAGAAAGGAACTTGTGTAACCTCATAATTCAGAAAATTCCAGCTACACCAGCAAGACCTAGCCGGGAGAAGATGCTGCAGCGACATTAAGTCTAAACAAACCAGGCAGAATAGGTTTCCATTTTGAAGGTGAGGTGTTGCATCTGATAATCATAAGGGTAGGACAGTTTAGGCCCTCAGTTGCGGATCCTCTGTCATGATTTTCCCTGTAATGATCATGTCAAGGTTTGGATGAAGGGCGAAAACACACAAACTAACTCATCCAAGGGAGAAAACCAGGCACGTCTTGTAGCCTATAAACTTTAAATCCAACAGTGTCGTTTGAACAAAACCAACTAAATGGCGACCTACATAGACCACATCCCTTTTCGTTCTTTTCCCAATCAATCATTCCCATATCTCTTTCTCTGACTACAGACCCAGTTCCCACCTTATCTCCCTCTGTCGTCAAACTTCATTTCTCTCCTTTTTATCGGCAAACTTCATTTCTCTCCCAACAAAACCCATCGCTCCAAAAAAAATAAAAAATTCATTTGCTTCTATAGCCCAATTTATAGCAAAATCAATCAGAATGGTGATGTTTGTTTGAACAGATCATTGACATAGCATATCAAGTCCAATGTAAAATTGAACCAAAATCATATTAATCTCAGAAATATTTTATGAGGTCACAAGGAAGAGAGGCTAAAGAAAATGAATGTTCCCGTCTCAATATAAACGACTAAATACATCGCCAAGGGAACCTTGCCCTGTCCTTTGTCTCTGTGGACAGTGATTTCATTTTCGGTTTGTTATTTGGGAGTTAACAGAGGTCTTTTTTTTTTTTTTTGTTCTTGGTGCCATGACCGTTTTAGTGTACCCCTTCCAAATGGTTGGGAAGTGGGGATTGACCTAAGCTATGGCTTCTCATTTGTTGGAGATGCTGAGTCCATAGCATTTAATTTGTAATTTGGGGGAATCCAAACTTCCAAACAAAGTCTGGGGGAAAACGAAATGGAGGAAGAAACAGTACCTTGCAGATGTTGTCTCTCCATTTGGCTGTTTTTTTTTTCCCAAACGACGTCGTTGTGTTGAAAATCTATGAACTGGTAGATGTGGCTGGTTTTCGATGCCCTTCGATGAGTAATTTTGTGTGCAGTCGTCCTTCCATTCAAACCTTGACATGATCATTACAGGAAAAATCGTGACAAAGCTAAGAAGATTATGAAGTTTTGGAATTAATTAATTCAACTTTTGAAGAAGACAACAATAATACATTAATAAGGAAAAATCCACCCCTCAGTGATCTCAGTTTCGGTGCTTATGCATCATGTTAGGGGACCAAGTGTGGAAAAAGAACAAGACATTAAAACTATGAAACGACTAATATATTAAAGTTCCTTAACCAGTTTATGCATAGATCAACGGTTGGCGAAGGAGTTTCAAGAAAACTGTTTTAGTCACCCCTCACAATTAGAATAATCTTAGAATAATTTGTTCACAATATTAACGAAACCATTTGAGCGTGACATGAATCGTAATCTAAAGAACAAAAACCCTAAAGAGGGAAGGAAGAAACGTATACATACATACAGGGGGGAAAAGTCACTTTAGATTATATTTCCTTCAGAGATAGTAAAAATCTCACACCTCTAACAGGCATTTTGTCGAACACCTTGCACATACTTTCTGAAAAATTACGTCCAGGTCATTGGTAAGTTCATGAAACATAATCTGAAGAACAAAAATCCTAGGGGGGGGGGGGGGAGAATATATTTCCTTCAGAGATGGTAAAAATCTCACACCTCTAACCGGCATTTTGTCGAACACTTTGCACATAGTTTCTGTAAAATTGCGTCCAGATCATTGGTAGGTTTCGTGCAATCTCTACAAAATGCCTGGATTCTCAAATTCAAAAGAAGTATAATAAACTAATTTTCATTCTCTCTGGGAAAAAAAAAATGAAGAATGACGGCCAAACCGAAGGAAGAGAAATGGAGTCACGTGGAGACAACTTCGTTGCACTTGTACCCATTTGCTATGACAAATGTGAACTCGTGTTCATGAGAAACAGAGTGATGGAGGCCATTGTTATCCTACCGTTGACGTTTTTAGAATGAGATGGAAGAGCAATAACAAGATGAAGAACCACATCAAATTACCTAATCACAAACAACTATTTGTGGCGTGTGAATTGCTTATGGCATCAAACGGTGTTGCCGTAGAAATGCTCCCTTGTTTCCCTCAATGTTGCTAATCCAAGAGTCGCGTATGCAACCTTTATGTTCGAAGGCTGTGGGGATTCTCGAAGAGGCGTATGTCATTCAACAGACGCGGTCTTCCGTTATAACACGACCTTCGGAATTACGGTAGGATTGTAGTGGAGTAATTGTTACTTTTAGCAGGGGTATTTTTGACATCAAAGAAAAGGAGGAAACATCTTTGTACATTTAAAAGAAAGTAGTATAGATAGCCTGTGCTCCACAAAGAAAGTAAATAACAAATCCATATATATAGGTCTCTTTTTCACGTTGTTGTTGTTTTTGTTTTTGTTTATAAAACAAAGGGTGCCGATAGATATGCAGATTGATCCCTCCATCGATCTGTCTTTGCCAAAATGTGTCTGGCTATAGTCGATCTTCTTTTTTCATCCAAAATGCTCACTCTCAAGTACAAATTAATAATAATAACTTCTTCCACTAAAATCCTATACATACTCATTAGACTATAAAAAATAATAAAATTACAACTTGATATTAATTTTTTGGTCCATCGAGTTTTTAAAGCTTCTTCATCGGGACACAAATTCATTTTTGAAGGCCACTAAAGCTTTTAGATTCAGTATTAAGTATCATTTTTTTTTTATCGGAATCGTTCATTCATTGACAGGAAGGTTTCACATCACACTGGTACTCAAACTTTGCTCCTTCAATCAAACAGAATTGCTCCTTTTATTACATTATAATCACACTTTCTATGAAATAAATTGCTCCTTGTGGCCTTGTATACAAATTTTATGAAATATGTTATATGGCATGATTTTTGAGCTTTAGTGGCCTTATATACAAGTCCTTTGTGGTCCACTACAATCCAATTAAAGGAGTGTTTTACAAAATAAAAATAAAAATAAAAATAAAAATAAAAATAAAAATAAAAATAAAAAACACTCACTTTAAATTCGAGCCGTTCAAAACACTTTTGGACGGCTCAGATACACCCAAATAGACCAAACTGGTCAGGAGCAAATGGACTGGATCTAACGCCCTCATATATAGGAGGACAAATTTAATATATGATGGTCCATGTGTACCCGAGATATGGCCAATCATATTTAAAGAGTATTCGCAACTTCATTGCCTATTGGTTTCAGGCCTTAAAATTTCCATAGACAATAATACAAGTACTTTAATAGCAAGATAGTAATGTCTAGACAGAAAACGGCCACTCATTCATCTAATGCAAATCCCAATTAGGCCCCACTACGAACCATGCAAATCAGGTACGTACGGCAGCCCATACATAAAACTTGTCGGAATTTATTTAATTTTCTCTCTCTTTTCAAATTAAACTTACCATCTCACGATAAAGTTCCTGATAGTTAAACTATCCAATATTAAGGAACTACATATTTCTAAGATTTGTTTTTTTGGAGTAATTAAATTTTTTTTTGACTGATTGTGTTGTAAACCCTTAATGGATACGAGATTCACTTTTATCATTGAATGACTGAGTTAATTATGTAGACAAATTAATTACTAGATTCATATATTACTATAATCACATGATCGAATCACAATTGGATGATTTTGAAAAGAGATTGTGCATCGTTTCAGGATGAATAATGCGTAACGACATATGGCTTCTTTAATTGTATTTCACCTTAGTTTTTACAAGAGTGCCACTTAGCAAATTGCAAGATGAAGAATATGAATCTCAGATAGAAGAATTAGATTTCCAAACTCGCATGTGGTGGCCCTACCGATGCCAAAGAAGAGGGTTTTGGAACGTAAAAACCAATTGGTGACCGTCCAACTCCTGTAAAGTAACGTCATTTAACATGTTCAATTTTTACCCAAAAAAAAATTAAAGAAAAAAACGTGACTTTCTCCAAACATGTGTGATCGATGACAGCCAAACTATAAGAAGCAACTCTTTAAAGCTAATGGTTGGACCGTGTTTCCCGAAACACCCGACCACTTTCCTATTCTTCTACATCAAACGTTTTATGTGGTGGAAAATGAGTTACATGAGCCCAGCATTTTTTTTAGTTTAGAAACTTGACTGTGTGATCAAAACTATATTCAAACTTAGCTTATTTATAAAGTGAGTTAATCTCAAATGAATTTTAATCGAGTTAATCACGATCGTCAATTCCGTCTAGCTAGCTTACGTGTTTTATACATCGTAAGCTGTAAGATCCAAGTAATAACTAACTTGTTTAAGTTTGGTTTGATCAAATAGCTCCACAAGCTTTAAAAAAAAAGGTTGCTAAAACTTAATTAGTTTACATAAAAAATCCATTTAAGATAAACTTTTAAAAAACAAACATATGTGTATTTTTTTTTCCATTTGAAAACATAGGAGGTATCCCAATACCGAAACAGGATGAGACTAATCCACTTAGGGACGGCCGCAAAGAATCAACACTCACAAAAAACAGTTAGAAACAGCTAAGTGGGTGACTACTAGACACGTCCATGAGGCTTCCACCTAACTCCCAACTGGTTGGTCTACCCTTGAGAGTCGAACTCGTCAACTCGCATCTTCAGAGCGGGAGCTAGCAAACACCTGGGTCAGTGGGGAGTTTCATTTGTTTGTTAGCCCACTTGTGATCAGTTAAGTAGATTCGGAAAGTTAGCAAATAAAGAAAACGAAAATGGTAAGGTTTGTCCTACTAGAAATCGGGCAAGAATACTGGCCAAATATCGATCAGTTCAGAATTAAAGTTAGGCGCCTTGCATGAATACCAACTTAAGGTAATTAATCGTCATGAGACATGTGCTTTCCATTAGGGGTAAAACCAGGTTGGTTCCTGGAGAAACCTAAATATTGAAATAAAACCAACGGTTGCAAATATATATCTATCCGATCGTACGAGATGTCTACATTTTATCCCTTTTATTTTTTTAATGGATCTTAGGCTCTGTTTGTTTCAACATAAAATATTTTTCGTTGTAAAATATTTTTGTTATGCAAATTGATTTTGCCAATCAAAACTTTTTCAGGGGTTTGGTTATTATTTTAGGATATCACAATCAAAATTCACCCTGAAGAAATCATTATCTGCTAATTGCCGGATGAGTTTACCGACAAATAGGGAAGTATTTGGAATACATTTCAATCAGATAGTTGTAGTCTCCGATCAATCGATTGCAAAAGAAATCTATATAATATGAGAGGGTAGTTTTCAAATCCGTATATTTTTGACCATAGGATCGGTATATATATTTTGAACGGCTGAGATTAACGGGTGCTAGGATTACAATCATATTTGGAAAGAATGAACCCCACAAAATCATAGGGAGGAAAAAAATCATGGAATCATTCGCGGAATTTTGTAAAACTTACGGAAAGATGCACTCGCGGATGTATAGCCTGAAGCGTAGGGCTTCTAGTCATTTGCATAACACAACAATCACCTAGTGAATTTTGCAAGTTTTGATCTGATCTGTAGCGACAACTCCTCGTTACTTACACGACATTGGATATTCAAAACACCTCAAGCTCATGAATTTCACGAGCTACACGCTCGTGATTTTTACTTGCTTCGAGCTCATGAATTTTACAATTTACACGCTCATGATTTTTCACTAGCTTTTAAACTCAAGAATTTCACCAACTTTTGATATTGTGAATTTCAAGATCATTAGATTTGAAAAACTAAAGTTCCACTCACACATTTTATCGAACAATTCATGTGCATAAGTATACTCTGAAGTTTAATAACCACTGACCTCCGCCGCCACCACCACAACGACCCCAATCACAACAATCGCCAGAATTCAAATTAACAAAAAATTAGTCTGTAACTAATAAAATAGGACCCATAGAACTAATTTTGGTATTGCTTTCTGCTAAAATTCGAAGCTGTGGCAAAGTGAGTTGTCCAAAGGAATTGGGCGAAGTGGAGGAGGCAGAGGATGATGTCGGCAGTGGCATCCACGCACGAGGTGGAGGAGAAGGGGATGGGGAGAGAGGACTGAGAGGCGGAGCGGTGGAGGGAGGAGGTTTGTTGAAGAGGAAGCGAGAGAGAAGACCAAAGCGGGTGTGAGGGAGGGTCAATGTCATCCGAATCTTTCATATGGTACTTAGGCGTGTTTTTTTGGGTCGGGGTGGAGTCCGTGGGAATATGGGTGTTGTTTCTAAATTGGCCCATAAATCACCCTGAAAAATATGAATTGAAATTATCACCTTTAATAGCCAATTTATTTTCCGTGATGTTGTCCCATTTCTTCGAACACGGCTGAAAAACTGCCCAAGTCCGGTGGGAGTTTAAAGGCTCTTTAATGGATAGGTTTAAAATTAAATACTATGAAGTAAGAGCATCACCACTCCTTGTTCAAATTTTTATCCAAATTTGAGTAAAAATTTGGATAAAAACTTGATTTGGTATTGTGTGTTTCAATGGGTTAACTCAAACTCAAACACAAATATGCACAAATTTGAGTAAAAACTTTGATGGCAATATTGTAAATTTAAAAGTGAAAAATTTTGTCTTCAAAAATTTGAGTAAAAGGTTTGAATCTAACTAAATTTGAGTAATTTGGTATAAGTTAGGGTAAGGAGTGAAAGAGGATTTTGAGTGATTTTTACTTAAATTTGAGTTTAAATCAAGATTTGAGTAAAATGCTTTAGGGTGCGTTCCAGAAACGAGAATAAGAACTTATTTTTTAAGAAGGCAATTTCAAGCTTAAAAATCATGTGTTTATGCAAATAATTTTCCTATCACTATGGATCTTGTTTGATAGATCTCATTGAGATCTTTAATACGGTGCAAAAAAATTAAAAAATTATTTTTCATTTACATTATTTTTGAGTTTGAAAATATGAAATAAGTACTTATTTTTTAAGAAGATGTTCTGGAACGGAGCCTTAAGCAGTACTCCATTTCTTTGCGGAGCTTAGAGTCCTGGACGCACGGTGGGGAGAAACCATTTATGTACATGCATACATTCTCTCCCTCTCAATTTTTCTATCTAATTAGATTAGAAAACACAAACGTCGCACCACAGCACACCACTCCCTCTCCCTCCCTCCAACAATCCCGACGACATGGCTTCCGAAACCCTCCAAATCGAGTCAATCCCCATCGTGGACCTCCGCTTCCTCTCCCAATCCGACCTCCACGCCCTCTCCCACTGCACCACCGCCTCCTCCTCCTCCTTCGACCCCCGCCGCTCCGACGACCTCGTCATCCCCCAGATCGACCGCTCCGTCTTCAACGAGTCCGCCGGCAGCCGCAAACAGACCTACTCCCGACTCCGCCTCGCCCCCCGCAAGCCCCTTTCCCCCTCCTCCTCCCTCCCCCGCCGCACCCCTGCCGCCGACGATACCGACCCCGAACGCGCCGAAAACCACCAGATCATCGGCCTCCTGAAACAACTCTTCGCCCCCAAACCCAGCGGCGACGACCTGGTCCCGATTCGCGTCGAGTACGGCGAGTCGGCCCCCGAGTTTCCCAATGCGGGCCGTGAATCAGTGGCGGAGGGAAATAGGTACAAGGCTCACTTTGATTTCTCGCATATACATTTTGTAGTTTGCACTAAAATTTCGCTATTTTGAATTGCCCCAACTTTCAAATGCATTCGAAATTCCAAGTGCTTGAGCTGATAGCATTGCGAATGAGACTATCATGCATCTTTCCATAATATAATATCAGTCCTTGGGACCAATTGTAAAGCAAAATTACAACTATGACGGTATACCTACCTTCTAATCAACCTAATAACTTAGTTATATGTCTGAATTAACAAATCGGAAAAATAAATTGCATACGGATCTAATTTTTGACCCCACTAACCAAAAATTATGGCTTCGCCCTTGCAGTGAATTGAAGAAGAGGAAGAGGGGGAGGCCTGGTAAGAGTGAAATTAGGGCAGTGGTGGGCATAGAAGGAGGCAATGCTGTGGTTAAGGATATTATTGTGTTTAAGGAGGTTGTTGAGGATAGGGACAAAGAGATTTTGAAGGAAGATGTGAATTTGGAGGCACTGGCGAGTGTGGAGGATCCGTACGACGTGGAGTTGCTGAGGAGGACGGAGAATTTGAAGACAGAGGAAGAGGTGCTGGGCTACTTGGGGGAAATAAATGGAAAGTGGGGGACTTGGAGGAGGAAGAAGAAGATTGTGGAGGCAAGCGAGTTTGGAGATGCGCTGCCTAAGGGATGGAAGCTCTTGGTTTCCATCAGGAAGAAACAAGGCCGTGTTTGGCTATTCGTCAGTCGATACATGAGGTACTTCTCGGTATTATTATGGTTTGCTTTGAATTATACAGTTTTCGGTTTTTAGGGGGTTAATATTTGCTTCGCCATGCAGCCTATTAGTTAATGGAAGTATCAAGGAATGTTGGGAGAGTTTAGCAGGTTCTGAAATTCCCATTTTTACGAACTCAAGTTTAGTTTCTACCATGGGAATACCCAAAACAGTTGGGCAATGACTAGGCACACGATTGGGCTAATTAAAAATGCTTAGGGACACTCGGGAGCTTGATTGTGATTTATAGATTCTAGAGTATAATTAGAATAGATAATAGATTTGTGGAAGTGTTTTGACTATATGTGCAAAGTATATTTTGAGCATAATAGTTTCTGGAATTTAATCAGGAGAATAGATATTGACGTGCTTTTTGCCCATGTTGTCCTTGCCTAGGATTGGTTAATACATTCATTATTATAATGTACTACCCTTTTATGAAAATTCTTTTACTTAAACCTTTTTTTTTAGAACTTGTTAACTTAAATTTTGTGTATTTATGTTACTTGACATATATATGAGCCCTATCTTTGGAAGTCCAAAAAATTAGCTAAAGAAATTGGTCACATTACCTTTAGCAAGCAAGTGCAATAACATTTTTGTGATTGTTGATCTGTGTCGCCTTTGTAAAAGGGGTGGTAATCCCCCATTGATCACTTGCTTATTCATTGGAAGGTGGCTTTGGATATGGAGTATGGTTCTTGTTTGGTTTGAGATGCCCTGGGTCTTTTAGAGGGATATTGTAGGTGTGAATTCATTTGTTGTTTGCTCCTCTTTGTTTGACGTCAATCTTTTGGTTGAGACACAATGGGAGAACTTTTCAGGGTATTTAGTTCTGGCGCATGAGCTGATTGGTTTGCTTCGTGGCTTAGACTCCACCTTCTAGGCTTTGTTTCTAATTTGTAATTGGGTGGCATCCCCTTATGGCTTCAAATACTATTTGTCTGTACCTACCAAAAAAGCAGTTGGATCAATTGTAGCTTGACCATTTTTTGCTTGAGCACACAATAATTGTTTTTTGGTTACTCCTATTTTTTCTATCTTTTTTTTAAAATTTTTTTAAAGCAGACCTTTTTTTTCCCTAGTTTTGTTTGAATCTTCTTTCCTTTTCTTTTTCTCATATACTGTAACCTTTATTTCGTTCTCTATTGTCAACCAGTTTCCAAATTCTATGGTTCATGAATCCATCATTTAGGGAAATGCACCCTTGTTGACGCCACACGACATGGATGTGGCTGTGAGATATGTACCTGACACACCATTTCAAAACGGGACACGGTTGTCTTGAATTTTCAAGGAAAAGAAACATGAACTTAGTTGATGAAACTTGCTAGTTGCTATTGATTAAATGTTTGCTGGTTAATAAATTCATCAAAAATAATAGGCCAACTTTTTAACTTGTGTTTATATATGAAATAATATACATAAATTTATTATTTGAGGAATTGCCGCACCCGTATCAAAATTCAGATTTATATCTGTATATCCTCCATCTCTAGGTTTCATGCATACGAATCTTAGATATGCACGCCACCCAATAAACACATCCGACTCCACATAACATAGTCCAATTTCAACTTCACATTTTTCTATTTAAATTTTCTGTTGTTTTCTTCTTTCTTAGGTCAGCCAAACCGAGGATGGCAAAATATTTGCATTTTGACCTCTAATTTTACTGATGACAATGGTAGTTTATGTGGCTGCTAAAAAGTTGGTAAATGTGCATATTGGGGTGGGGAAAAGGTGGTTATTGGTAAGTACGAGGTAAGGGTTTATTCCTGAAAAGATAGGGGGGTTGGCCAAATCTGAAGGACTGGTTTGGCTACCATTTTACTTGGGTTCTATGCTTAGTGAACGCGTTCCAACTTTTTGTGAAAAACTTCACTCTTCCTTTCATTTTGAGCTTCCAATGCCTTTTCCCTAGGAGTCTATTGACATATTGAGGTTGTAAATAATGCGTGACATATTTTGAAAAAGAAACTAGGTTTGTGGTTGGTTGGACTTTTCCTGTTATCCCTTCTAAACCTTGAAAAGGTGATTCCTTGGCTTGGGTGTTAGATCCTTGATTGTGATTTTCAAGTACAGGCATATGTCTTGATACCTTGGCTTGGATATTAGATCCTTGATTGTGATTTCAAATTACAGGCACATGTCTCTCATTAGTGCCTGTCGTAGTTTATGAATCTGAATTTTAGTAGGAAATTTTGTCTACAATGATAATGCTATATCTGGAAACTCCTTTGATTAACTCTTCTTACTAACACAATTTCCCCTCATTTCATTTGGTCATACACAGTCCTAATGGGCAGCAATTTATGTCATGGAAGGAAGTTTCCCCTTATTTGCTTTCCTTCTTTGGACTCCCAAATGCCGATCATACAAACTTTGGTCAAAGCAAAGAAAATGATCAGTTGAATTGCAAAATGGCTATTGAAAATGTAAGTTGATTTGTCATATTTCATAAACCATTTCTTTGTTCATCTTTTGAGTTACTTAATTTACGTGATATGCCACAGGCTGCAGATCTCGCTTTCAAAGAGAGAAACAAAGGGGGAGAGCTTGTTAGCTATTCACCATCAGTCATTACTTATCTCACAAATCATGATGATAAGCAACTCAGTTCAGAGGTTGGGAATTCCGATCAAATGGGAGCAATTTTGAAGTGCAAGAAGTGCACCATGACTTTTACTGAGAAGGATGATTTATTGCACCACCAGTTGTCATCCCATCGGAGAAGGAGATCTAGACTTGGAACATCCGTCACTGATGGGGTGATAATTAAAGGTGGACAATACGAGTGTCAGTTCTGCCATAAGACATTTGATGAAAGGCATCGTTATAATGGTCATGTTGGGGCCCATATA
Organism: Rhododendron simsii; assembly: GCA_014282245.1. Taxonomy (NCBI): domain Eukaryota; kingdom Viridiplantae; phylum Streptophyta; class Magnoliopsida; order Ericales; family Ericaceae; genus Rhododendron; species Rhododendron simsii. The sequence goes on from CM024958.1 coordinate 10,750,201, forward strand.
AGACACCACATGAAGAGTGATGAAGCATCACCAGGAGTTTTGAGCATGCAAAATAATGTTGACCCTGTAACTGTTCCTTCAAAGGAGTCTATGATCCAAACCTCCGTCGATGATGCTATGACACTTAGTGCCGAGACTGATATTGTACTGACGCCTGCTTCTCAAAGTAGATGCCAGGCTGGCTCAGACATAGAAAGTTGCACTGAAGTTAAGGTTTTGTCTGGTGATGAACAGGACACACAATCCAACTTTTGTAAAGGAAATTCTGGCGAAGAATGTCGTGTTCAGGACAATATAGACAATAAGATGAACAATTGTGTTGGTGGTGTAGATCAGGCTAATGGTATTGTTGCCACTAAATTTGGTTCTTGTTTGAATTCTGAAATTGCCAAGTCTGATAATGAGAATAATACTATTGGTGAGTGTGCTGCCAATGGAAGTAAAGCCTCTCCTATTCAACAGGAAAAAATCTTGGAAAGCAGTCCATGTTCACCTTTCGCTTCTGAGAAAACCTGTGATGCTGAAGTCAATGTCAACAGGGAACCTATTATGGTAGAGGAGACAAATAAGGAAGCAAGTTCCGAACTTGTTTCACTTGCTCCCAATCATAATGAAAAAGCATGCTGTATTGGAAATATGGAGGATGTGGATAAAACTAGCCCAATGGGAGGTCCTGAACCTGATACAACGTATTTTGATAGTAAGCTATCTGGTTATGAGCAAACTTGGGGTGTCAAAAGTGATGCGTGTAATATTAACGCAAACAAATTGGAGGAGCCTAAGCTTGATGAAGTCCAAACTTACAAGAATAATGGGATTGGTTTGGGCACACATCACCAAAGAGTCAATACACAGGAGATGAGCCTTGAATTTGGTTCAGTTATTCTATCTGGGAATGAGAAAACTTTTGTTGAAAATGTAAATGAGAATTGCAATATCACAGAGGTACTACCCAAGCAGAAAGGGAGTTTTAGTGATAGTTTCCTAATTCAGTCTTGTACTGGGAAAAACTTTGGTGATTTTTATACTACGAGAACCATTGAGGAGCCCAAACCTGACGAAGTCCAAAACTCTAGTACTAGTGGGCTAATTCTTGCTTTTGGCAACAATAGCACTGGAATAGTTGCTGATGGTATGGACAATGGTCCGATTGAGCAAACGTTTCGTTTTGAAAATGATCTTAGAATTGAAAACAGCAGAATAGGCAAGGATCCAAAAGAAGGTAGCTTATTTGGTTCATCTTATTACTCCAGAATGGGCGCTGATGAAAATAATATGGACAGGGTCAGCACTGGTAGAGTTTGGGAGGGGCCCACGATTAATGAGGTGGGAAGTTCTGGGTCTGACAACTTGATGATTGGTTTTGGCAGTACTAACTCCCAATCAGTTGGGGATGTGATTCCTGGCTATATGTGGAGAAATGATGAAGGAAATATCTTGCAGAGCACTTTAGCGGATACTTCAACCCAGATGGAGCAATCCTCAGGCTGTTACCCCACTTTCACTCTATTCTCAGATAAGGTATGAGCATCGATATTCAAGATTATAGTATGCCAATAAGAAACTGAGAAATGTCCTTTATAAACAACAAATGAGTTTACCAAAGATATTTGCTTAAAGTTTATTGTTTTCGAGTTCTCCCGATGCTATTATCTTAACACCAAGACAACTTTTCTTTTTTACTTTTGTTATTTGATTTTCTAACTGATTTTCTACTTGTGTTATGGAATAGCTAGTCTATCGTCATTCTCTTTCGTATATTAGGGACATCTTGTAATGGTGGGAATAATTATTCCATTGGAAGGGCTATTCCAACAAGAAGTGGGATTAACTATTATTTCCAAAAAGTTAAGTTGTTAAGGATTAGGCATCCCATTCTAAGATTGAATCCTCCTATACTAAAAACCAGGATACATCTCAATGAAACACGATGCCTTCTTAAAAATGACCTACTCCTTCTATCTCTCCCTTTAATCGTCTTTCTTTGCATCCTTGCCTTTCCGCCCGGAGGACGACGCTGGAGCTGACCTATTCACATACATTACAAGTTGAAGGTTATGGCTTTATACGTTTATGTGTGTGTGTGTGTGTGTGTGTCTATATCTATGTGTGTGTATGTATATGTTATATGTACATGTATTTGTATGTTTATGTATATGCATGTATCACTTTGAAAGTTCCTCATTTGCCTCCCTCAAGTTATTAGCTGATTATCTGTCGTCGTGCATGAGAAACATTTTTTCTTTGTGTTTGACTGGCTGAAGTTTATTGCACAATCTTTTCAAGAGTGACGGTAACTGTCTTGGTTGGCGGATTTATCTGTGTTAGATTCTCTGCATAGGAGTATTAGAGAAGAACCCAAGTGATAACTATTCAAATAGTGGTCTCAAATAGTCTCATATGAAGGAAGTACTCCCTCCTACCCGTCTTGTTGGGCCATCGTTGGGAAACCAACTATTTAAGGGAACATGATTATGATGGTATACTTTTGTTAACTTCCATTTTTGCCCCTTGATGGAATGTTTCTTGAAATCCTAACTGACTTATTTAACGTAACAGAAAAGGAGGGGCAAAATGAGAATGTTGCATTACTTTTTTTGGAGACTTTTCAAAATGGAATACTTGACTATCTTATGTGGGACTGAGGGAGTCGTAATGCAGTTTATAATTCACATCAGAGAAGTAATGCATTCATGTACTTGGGAAGCTCAACTTATTTAACTTACTTTTATCACTTTATTTTGTTAATAACCTAGGGTGTTTGAGCCAGCTTAACTGCACCTCAACTAATCCCAAGGACTAATTAAACCGTCCAGGCGTCAACTATCGGGGGCCTGACTAAAAGTTAGACTAACGTCAGGGCAAAGCCTCCTATAAACTGGACCACTAGAGTTCATGGCACTTGAGAAGATTCAAACCTGACCTAGGAGGGAGCAAACTCTTAAGACCAGGCCAAGTCGTTTAACTTCAACTTGTGTTCGAATGGGGTTCTTTATCAAAGGCATTACAATATGAAGACATTTGGTGTCATATAGTTTTACCTGGGTAACATTTGTAACTCTTATATGCTTGATTGGTCTAATTTCTTTTTCAAAGAATGTTAGGTGGGTGGAATATATTCTTGTGTTTATCAATTTCTTATATGAGAGTAAAGAAATTGTCATCGGCTATGTTGTAATGGTTGAATATGGGGTATTAGGTGAATTGGTGGTATCAACTAGCCTACTGCTTGATCAGTTGTTGCGTGGAGAAGCGTTCTTTGAAATCACGATATTTTAGGAAATTATACCTGAAATATACTGGCTTGTTTATACTTTTGGAATTAATGAAACATTTTAAATGATTGTGAATATAAATAGATTTAAATTATAAAATTGTTAATGTTCGGTATTGTTTTGGTGAAAACTTATTACTATTTGGTAAAAAGTTGCATTTTATCATAGGATGAAAAGTTTAGAGTTAATTTCATTTATTCCATTTGCTTAATATGCCAAACATGGGAATGGTCATTTAGTCCTACATAATTCAAGGTTGGCTTACCAAAGCAAGGAATGAGAATGTGTATTATTCCATGCCATTCCCTCTCTGTTCCATTCCCACTCCCACTCCCACTCCCACTCCATTCTCATTGTGTTCCATTCATGCGCACCAAACACAGCCTTATATAATGTACCATTTCCTGCTTTGGAACTAACTATCCAGAGGCAATATGATGCAACTATGAAGTGTATTGCAAGTTGCAATCTAGAGTGGAGTTGGCTTAAACCTGTAAAGTACACTTTTTTTTCTTTTGCAAGGAAATGTGTTGGTATTAAATCAAGAATGTAAGGCAGAAAGGAAGTAATATGAGCACGCTAAACTTTTTATATTGTTTCAACTAATTTCTTAGTCCACTCTTTATTGCAGTTCCCTCGAACATACACTGGTATCCATTATGTACTAAAAACTTACAGCTGGGTTGGTTTTATAGGGAGCCAACTCTCCTCTACAACAATGCATTTCTCACCTTTAGCTCAAAACTCACTGGTACGTGCAGACCAGTTAATCACAACTTAACAATAAACTTGGTGCTTACCAAAACTTACAGAAGAACAAACTCGTAATTGAAACACAGTGGATTGGGTTCTCTCTCACATGGCGGGTTTATAAGTGAAGTGTGTTGACCCCTCTAAATAGGGTGAAATAAAAGTGTACAAATACAGAGAGTAAAGCAAGATTCAACAATGAAGGCTTTTTCTCTCTTTTGGAGTCCAGAGAAGATGAACTACTGTGTATATCTCAAAGTCTCAGACAAGGGTTTTTTACATAATGCTTTTTGTATGCTTGAAGACTTGGTGATCTTTACCAACTGAGGAGCAGCCCCAAAATCAAATGGCCAAAATTAAAACGAGCTGCCCAATGTATATATGATTATATGCACTAAAAGCAAATCTCCTTTTCTTGCTTAGATAGCATAATATGGCTAGATCAAATCACGCCATTCATATGACCGGCTAGTCGACTGTCCTGACAGCCGCTATATCCACCGTAGGAGCGACCGGGGGACAATGCAAGCTCGAATTCCTAAAGGCTTGAGAGGAAGTTATGTCCTGCACTTAAAATCGGCAGAATCTGCATGCACACATGCTATCAATAGCTACTCCAAGCTAGGTTTTATAACGTTATTGACATTCATACTAGTTAAACATAATCATCATCAAAATAAAGGAACTAACAATACCAATGTAGGATACTGATATGATATGATACGATACAGATATAGCAATAGGAGAAAAAGTGTAAAAAAAAACAAGGACATGGTACGGCTAGGATACATTAGATTAAAAAGCTTTTCAATAGTTTTTTAGCATGGCGTTGTGCATAATAGCAAGTATGGTGATAGAAGTAGAACCATTGTCTTTTCTCTTATACAAGTTTACTTGGTACCTTGTTTAACCATTGCAATCCAATTTTATGGAACTTAAGTTTGACATGACGAGAATAGTTAAAAAGTATCCAAAAAATATGGTACTTCTCATTGTGTCTTGTTCCCTAGAAAGTAAGTAAATTCCTAGAAATCTTCTAATTCTATGGAGGAAGCAGTCTGTGCTATGTTTGGTTTGGTATTTAAAAAGTTTTTTGAAAAATAGTAGGGGTAATAAGTGGAGAGAGATAAAGAGAGAAATGTTGGAAGTAGGGGGAATCTAGGGGGAATTTTTTGAAAAATGCTTTTTGAAAAGGGAAGAGAACACACTATAAATGTTGTAAACGTTTGGATACATGACCTAGAGTATGCAAAGAGTACCTAATACTTCAAAAATAAAGAAAACTAAACCCTATATTGTGGATACTTCTGGGATCAGAGGAGTATTGGTATCCCATCTGGAATTATCCGTGCTTCATACTAGCGGCGGACCCAGGATTTACACAGAGTGGGGGCACAAAACCTTAAGAAAAGAAATCAAAATTAAGAACGATAATGTAAGACTAAACATAACTTCGATCATCGAGTTAAAAACAAGTAAATAATAAAGGACTAATTTTTCCAAACAATTAAAAGATACATGAAGAGCCCTAATCTGTTTAACAAAGAAAGAATCAAAAGTCCTATTTTATTTAGCCACAATTTAACAATCAAGATACATAATAATTTCAATATTAGCATATTACAGTATATAATTTTAATTTCAAAGAGAGTCAATCTGAAGTCCAATTATCAAATGCCTTTTTTGGGGTGTGTGCGTGTATGGAGAGACAGAAACTGGTAGAGAATTGGTTTTGTAGATGGAGTTGTGTACAAAACCATGTAACAGCAGCAGGGGATAAAAATCTCTAGGGTGAGTGGCAGTGAGGGCACGTGACCCCTTGTGCCCTGCACTGGGTCTGCCATTGCTTCATACTGATGCAAGCACCCAGCATTGGTTATTGGATGTCGTACTTTTTTTGTTGTTGATCCTTTTGCATGTTGTACATGGATGCGAGTAAAACTGAACTAATTGTAGCTGCTCACTTAGGGGAAGCTACTGTCAACATTCCGATGAATTGGTAGCTTGCCTTTTCTTTTGTTATTGTTTGCGAAACAAATCTTTTCCTTGTATTTTGCATCTAAAATGTTTGGAATAGAATCTTCTTATCAGGGTCGTTGTTGACTTTCAAGGTAATTTTTATTTGTGATAACAGGGTGGAAATGAGCTCCTTGAAGTTAATGGGAAGTATGACAGCATGCTAGGTTTTGAAGGGGCACAATCAGGTCATATTGAACCTGTGGAGTTCAGTTTTCTGACCACACAAAATTTGAGTTCTCTTCAAGGAGACTCTAAGGCAATGTCGTACAATACAGAGGTTGGCCCAGGATTTGATTCGTCGTTTTGGCTTGAAAAGGATGCTTTATCACTGAATACAGCTGCCAACAATCTAGTTACTTCTGTATGTATCTGGTGCACAAATGAATTCCATCATGATCCTGCTCAAGCTGGAACACAAACAGGCGCAATTGGTACTGTGTGTCCAAACTGCAGTGTAAAAGTTTCGCAGCAATTTAATTTCTTCTAGAATGGCTGCTTGTGCTTGAAAACTCCTGTGGCCACAATGACGCATATGATCTTGAATTCTTTATCCATGGCAATTCTTCTTTAATAACTAAGGTAATTTGAATATCTAATAACCTTATATGCATCAGATGCGCTTGTATAGATGGGACTTGATTTTGTCCCTGGTCAAGAAATATTATCATAACTTGATGAATGGATGGGGAACCTAACAATGTCTTTTCCTAGTGTGCTAGAAATAGTGTTCTCCAAACTAGAGGTTGAGAGTTTATTGCTGTGACGGGACACAAACCTGTGAAATGGCTGTCTTTGTTCAGTGCACAATTTGGTGGGATCGTGTTAAGTGCATCTGGGGATTGTCTTCCAGTCTAGCACACTAATTATCTAAGATACTAGGCTATTTAGGCAAGATGGGTAATTTTTCAATACTTTAATCCGGTTGCTTCATCAGGTACCATCAGCAGATTTTGGTTATTGGACAAATCTGTAAATTGCCTGGGTTTTGGGGCAAAGGAGGTGGTTGGCTGGTTGCTATATCATGGCTTTTCACTTGATTGTTAATTGCACGTGAGCCACCCTGCACTTTCTTGAGACTTGTCACAGGCTTGATGTTCTCTTTGACATTTGTGAGTCTAGGAGTCGGTTTCAGGGTCTTCATTCAGATCATTAGTAGGTCTAAAGAGTATGTCTCAATTGGAGAAATTAGGAGGCGTGGGATAATGTTTATTATGAAAACTATATTTCTTTCTTGGGTGCTTGGGTGATATATAGGCATGAAAAGGGACAAAAGAAAGCGCTATGAACTGGGTCTATTCCATGCTAAACTCAAGCCCTTTGTTAAAATTAAGCTCCCCTATACAATCTGAAGAAAGAGGATTAAAAAATAATAGGAAGAACGAGTTTTTCGAGGGATATGTTTGGCATCTTTGTAGCACGGATACAGACACGGACATAGATACGAGACATGCCAATTCTCAAAAAATGAGGACATGGCAAATTTCTTTTAAATAACTTTTTTAGTTATGCAAACCTACATTGTAACCGCTAAATGTTTAGGCTAGGTCTTCCATCGAATGGATTATCGACCGATGGAGTATGCGTATTAGATGCACATATGTTTTATGTTGTACTTTTGGTCCAATACTTGTGAAGTTAAAAATATTTTACTCCGGGGAAACTCTTAAATTTATGGAAATCACCATGTCGTATCCCCATGTGTGTCCCACCATTCGAAATATTAGAATTTAATGGACACAATGTGTGCATGTTTGATACGTGTCGCCGTGTATTCTCGGCATGTCGCGTGTCGCCAAGTGTCTGGCACGGATACGCGATCTCTAGGAGGGTCGGTGTTTCATTGTTAAGTGTTGATTTAGAGTTAGATTTGGGTGGATGGGAGAGGAACAAAGGAGTCATCATCAGAATGTGCACTGATTCACTCAATGCCTAACAATGTCGTCAATGCCAGTGCCTTACTTTTGCACATTAAACAACTTGGCGGTGCTGTGTAGCATTATGCGGGTTGTGATTGTCTCTATGTTCATACAATGTAGTTTGTAAAGTTAGAAACATGGAATACTTTCTAATTAGAAATTTAATAGTTTTTGGAACTGATAGTTCATATTTCTTGCCACAGGCATGTGGGAGACACTGGAGGGGATAGCATTTCTCCAAGTGTTGGTACATCATGTCCCTGAATGGTTGTCCCATGCAAGAGTGCATGTTTTGGAGTTCTGGTACGACTCCCTTTCACTTCTGCTGGAGATTGTGCCAAGAATCCAATATCTTTCTTTTGTCCAAAGGATTTTCATATCCTCATTGTTAGGATAGATGATTCTTTTGTTTTGTTTTTTTTGTTGATTCTTTTTTCTTTGCTGCAAATATAGTTGTTAAAAATTGTTAGCCCCACATTGAGACACCATCTTGGTGACTACGAGTTGCAAGACATTTACTTTTAGAGAAGTATGTTTTCTTCTTTAACAGGTGAGAACAGGAAAGCAAACAGGACGGCCCTTGGCTTTGACTTGGTTATAGACAGGCTCATAGTATATTTGTTTTCTTATTTTGTTGAATATTCTAGCCCTGTTGCTTGAGAAATTTTTACTCACGCCCAGCCAACTATCAGCCAGGAATTATTGACTGTATATATGCCGTTCTCTGTGGGTTGGTCGTCGTTTTGTTTTCCTGATTTCAACTCAGATCTGGAATTTTTTGGTTGGAGATCATAAGAGACTTTTCTTTTCCCTTCAAAGGAACAAGGAGCTATCAATGGAACAACTAGTAAGAGAATTGGACTTGGTTTTTCTTCGGGTTTGGCTTAGTTTGACAGTCAAAGGTTTCTGCTATGAGACCTTGGTTGACCATGAACTTGTTCTTGGCACTTTATTTCTGGAGCAAATCATCCATCATTACCTGGTAATTTGTACTCAAGTGTATTTTCGATGTTGTCTACCCTTCTCTCTCTATTGTTAGATTTTCGCTGCTTGTTTTCATTTATGTGTGCGTGTATTTGTACCCATTTAGTTGTCTTTCACACTACTCGTGCCCTTTATTTTTAAATCCTTGCATGTTTTAGATTGGGCTGTGGAGTTCTGAATTCTCTAGAAACCTGACATGCGTGGGCTTTTTATTTAAGTGTACAGGACTTGAATTCTTTGGATTTGAGATCTGTGTTCAGATAGCATCATGTGGAACGATGTGGTTTTGATGTACTCAAATGTGTTTTTGACTCTTATCAAAACGATGTTTTGATGCACAACACAATGCCGTCACATCACCCAAGTTCTTTAGGTTTGGTAACTCTAGAAGGCTGGTAGAGACCACCCGATGAACGAAAGAGAGATATGAGGTGAGATCTAAAAATATCGGCACCCGAGGCTGGGCACCACCAGGTCAAAGAAGTGGACAAGGCTTCAAAGCTTGGGTACTGGTGTTGCGGTTTTGGGTGTTTTTTGTCCAGGAAACTGCTTGTCTACTTTTGCACTGCAGAGGACAGTTCGCGTGATCGCATCTATTTAAAAGTGTTTTAAATGGACCAGATTTGCGGAAGTCTCTTACCTATAGGATACTTCTGCAAATCTTGACTATCAATTTTTAATATGAACGACTGTAATTGAGCTGCATTGTCTTCTCTGCAATTGACTACAGAGGATCCGGGTCCTTTGGTCCATTGTGGGTCCGGGTCCTTTGGTTCGTTGTGATAGTGGATTCGCTCTCGCGCCTATAGACATTGACAGTGGCCCACTATGTCAAGTATGTTGATTTTTTGGTTTGAAATCCCAGAATTCCAACTTCCTTTGTATGGACTGATGTAAATGGTTGGTAACTTTTAGTGCTAAAGTCTTTTGATTATACAAACTGCATAAGGTTGGCATATTAATAAACCTTTTGGCGTACACTTTTTATGCATTAACTTACCAAGTCGCCCTGCCCTGCATAAGACATGGCCTGATGGCCGTTCTTTTGTTTCCTTTTTCTTTTGCTTCAGCATGTAATTAATCAGATGATCAAGAAAAAGAGAATAAATTATATAAAAAGTGCCATGTACAAAGAAATTTTATCCGGAAATCATCCGGAATGCACTACTGTATTTATGAGCGGTCATAAAAACCGATGTATTTATGACCGGTCATTTATAGTGCATTTTGGGTGATTTTCGGATAAATTTTTTTTGTACCTAGCACTAGCAGCCCTCAAATTATATACACTAGTGGTGTAAACATTTGTTTATTTTAAATCAATTACATTGCTCCTCGTTGCCGTGGGACCATTGTTTTGGCGACGTGGAGTAATGTAATTGATTTGGAGGAAATAAATGTTTACACCAGCGAGGTAAGTAGTTTAATCTCCAAGAAGAATGCAAGTCTTTTTCAGACTTTCGGTTTAGAAAAAAACAATGAAAACTGAGTTTTCGTTTCTTAAAGAAAAACGGATTCAACTTTGTCAAAACTACTCCGGTAGGGATTTTTTTTTTCTTTTTTGTTAAAACGCCTCAGTTAAAAGAATCAATTTCCAATTTTTTTTATTTATTCTGAAATGAGTTTTGGAATGTTGATGGGAAGCATAATATTTTGTGAAATATCTTTTTTTGTTTCTAAATATACAATACAAGTTTGGAATATTTAAACTTAAAAGACTAATTCATTACACGTAACCAATATGACGTACCTTGCTTTTCAGAACATTACCAATATGCCATATTAATTCACCGCATCCTCTGATATGGAATATATTTTCTTGGTGGACTGGAATAAATTCCTCCTTCCTTTTGTTTTCCTCGGAAAAGCATGCCCATATGTGACAATATAGTATCATTTATACATATTTACACGCGTGAGCGCACACAAACACTTTTTGGTACTATTTGGCTAGAATTCAGGTTTCTTCTAACCTATTTATACAAACATACATATACGAGAAAGTGTTTTGAATAACCGTGACATACATATACGAATGCCCGTGTGTGCACAGGGTGGGGCTCGAGGCCAAACTGGCTGTGCGGACAAATTGCTGGCTCGGCTCCGGACCCCACCCCATACACACACGGCCAACCATAAGTGAAACCGTGGCACCACATTAGCACGACACTTGGTGTCACAGGTACACAAGAATACTTCCTCGTATACATAATGCGCACACAATGTTAAATGGCCAGAATCCAGATTTCTTCTACATTTAACAGCTAACTGATGTTTTTCTTTGTGTAAATGTCAAATGTGTCATCTGAATTGGCAGATGATAAAACTGGCGAACCCATATAATGGAGTAATTTGTTTTCTTTCATCCCTTCAAAACACTGTACATTGAGGTTCAAGCTTTTTACTCACAGTGGGTTCTGGGTAGGAGACAGCCAAAGTAGATGATGGCAACCACAATTGCCTTCTTTGCCTACTTTTTGTCACATGATAGAAAATTTACAATACTCAAAACATATGGCAACCTCTTTTCTACAGGCGTTCAACCCATAATACCACTCCACTGCTGTAAGAAAAACCGCGGAATCAACCTATTTGATAGGGCTAACTGATGCTAAAAGAAATTCCATTTACTTTCTTCTCTCTTTTTCCTGTTGCCATTTTATTGTCTCGTACCTATCCAGGTGGGAAGCGAGGGGCTGCTATGCCCATCTCACAGCAGTGTGCAGCTGCTCTTAAACCTCACCGTCCAAAAAAGTTTTAGACTGTTTGGATGGTTCTACTATTTATTACCGCTAACCGGTCATAAAATAACTCTTTCTTGGACTATTGACTGCCAAGATGGGCGGTGAGATGGGCACAGTAGGCCCCCGCATCCATACAAGTGAACTCATACTTGTACCTTCAGAAATGAATGAACTATGAAATAACGCTGCGCTTGGATAGTTAATAGTATGTGATTAGTGTATGGCATTTCTAGTTGGACATTTACTTGGAAAATTTACGCGTTAAAGTTCGCTATCAAACATAACCCTCGCATTTTCCGCTTGACCAAAAAAAAAAAACATAACCCTCGCATTATGATTGAAAAGGCCCATGGTACATGCATGATAAACACTATTTATTAGATAATTATTAGAATTCTAAGAAATGGGAATACTTCCCATTAAACGAGAATTTGTTGATCCAGACACCCCACTTATCATGGAACAGAAAAAAAAAAAAAAAAAAAAAATCTCTTGGAACTTAACCTGAGAAGTAAACGAATTGAGAAAACAAGAGAAGAAATGAGAATAAGTAGCCATTGCAGAAACACTATTTCCCATGTATGGGACACATTTTTTAGTTTGAGGATAAAGGTATCTAAATTGAATAACTGTGTTTATAAAAAATAATTCACTGCCCCTGGAGCCCCTCCACCACCATACACTGATGCGAGACGTCCGAAGAAGTATAGACCCTACATCAATTCGTGGCATACACTTGTTGCAAGAACTGATTTCTGTTCATCACAGTG